>OX465195.1:0-1200000 GCA_949987655.1 Polymixis flavicincta | reverse complement strand
TTTATGCCATTCGACTTATTCAATCGTTACAAAGTAAGCTTGAGTTATGGAATATTGAAGTCGTAAATTCCCTTGAAATGGAACCGACGCGTGGTGATGATTTCTGTAAGAGAATGTTTCAAGCTTATGCTGATATTCTAGAGTGTTACAACATCTACAAAGTTTGTTTTCAGCCGTACGTAAGTACTTGCTATAAACAGTTAGTGTTATTGAATCAATTTTCTTTTTATGCCTATATTTTTCCGTTGCGGTAAGCTCCTTTTTTCTCTCTTTCCACTAATATCAAGACATAGGTATATTACGTATTGGATAGATAGGGTTCGTATTAAAGAAGTTTTGAAACTTTCAGATCCTTTATTATATTGTGGAATTATTCCTCCATTCTCTCATTTACATCCAAGTTTTTATTGACACGTTAAAAGAAGGCTTCATGAATAATACCACAGTGAGTATCTTCCATGACAGAGCACTCCATCGAGGTGAATGACAGTCATGACATTCTTTATGTAATTTTTAGTTGGTCTTCCTTTTTCTTGTCTTACTTATATTTATCACTATTCTTGTTATTGTTTAGCAAAGTTATTTAAAATTCAATAAAATTACAGTATTCGAACAATATAGGTATCTGCCCAATAAGTAAAAGAAAAAAGAAGATCTTTTCAACTGAAACGGTCTTGGAATCGCCCAATTACTTTGATCTAACAACAATCAACCAAAGCATACTATGGTTTGAAGCATCTCGAATGTTAATTTTGTTACAGCGTCCAGCAACTCTGATGCTATTCTTGTTTTTGTCTTGGTTGAGCAAGATATCGACGTGGCAAACTATGTTAATGCAGCGGTGCGAGACATTCTACATAGCTGTGCAAAGTGTTCGAGATACTTGCACCCTTATATTGAAGTCAAATTGCTCTGGTATGATCATTTTCACACTCTATGTGGGTTCATTTTTATTATAGACCAAAAGCATGGTGACGTAGTGTTCGGTAATTTCAAACTTCACTCAAATTGTTTCCTATGAGTGAAAATTTGATCTAGTAGGGTACCTCGAGGAAGAATATCGAAATGATGGTCGGTGTGCAAGACGATATGGCTTAAAATGCAGTTAGTAGGTATTAACAATAGATCATTGAACTCCATCCTGCAGGTAACGTTGTTACTAAACATTCGTGATAAAACTGCTTGGTAATATATGATTGATCTGCCCCATGTAAAACTATTAATCTGTTGCATGCGGTTACAGGCCTTTGCCCTGCAGTGGGACATCACAGGTTTTTTAATAATAATAATAATATGCAGTTACACTGAAAACTAACCAGCAACATAGTTGGGAAATAGTTAGGCATATTATGGTGGTGACTATATTATAGTAGGATTTGTTTGGGTAACAGCGGCAGCCAAGTTTCGCGAATTTGATATCGGAGAAAACTCAAGTTCAGCTATGAATATTTTACTCAATGTTACAGATGAAGAGAGAAAACTGTGCAAGAACGTGCTTCGGTTACATCGAGCATCGTTCAGCAAGATGCGTGTGTGTGGCCTGTTCTACGCGGACGTGGCATTGCAGCTGAGTCTTATGGCTCTACTAGTTAACTACACTGTTGTGTTACTACAGTTTGCGTTTTTGTAAAATCTTTGAAATAAATCTTTCTTTGGTGTTGATTTAATATTTCGTCATCTACAATGGAGTTTATTTTTAAGTTGCTTTAAGTTGAAATCAGTGGTTATTAATAAAGAGTTTCTTTTCCTGACTGCTAAAACTAACTCGTGGATTTAATCTTCCTATTTTATGTAATAAAAATAAACCTCACTATAATGTTGTAAGCATTGTTCCCGCAAAAACCATTATATTTTCCAATAATTATCTAACAACAATGACCATCGATTCCTGTAGCCTCGACCATCGACGATTTGTCTAATGTTAAAGACTAATTAATGCCATCTTTTAAAATAATATACTTATTATTTATGTAGTCATCGATTTACTCAGCTCGTTAAGAATGAACACAATATGAACATAAATATTTTGAAAATAGTAGATAATATAAATTCTTAACAGTCGGCCATCCTTTTTAAAGGTGTTCCCTCAGTTGCCCGTGTGCCAGGGGCGACGGTATCTTTTTCGAACAACCTGCACCCCTGGCAGACATCGGCCGCAGGGGGATAGGTAGAGCGGCCAACGCTATACCGAGACTCCTCTTCTCCTGCGGCCCCACCTTGGGGTTCCTCTTCGCTTCAACGTGGCTGGGAGACCACGGCTACTGAGCCCCCCCGCAACGACAATGCGGGAACCCATTCGGGGGGGGGGGGGGTGTATCCTGAAGCAGTGTCTGTCCCAGACACAGCATTAAATGGGAAAACTGTTTATCACCCGTCATCTTGACTGATTCAGTATTGCTGAATGTAACTGTCCTCTTAGTACCGCCTTCTAAATAACTGCATTCGATTCATTTTCAATCTTCGTAAGTATGATCATCATGTGCACGAGCACCAGTTGCTTTTAAAATGGCTACCCATTTGTCAGCGCCGAGAGTTGAGGGCTCTGTCAATGTTTTTTTATTGCATTTGCAAAGAGTTGATTAAGGTTACTCTAGTCGACCTTTATTCCACACAAACTTCGGAAGTGTATTACTCCACTGTGCGATAATGTACCTACATCAAAAATTAAACATGGCATGGTTTTGTCTTGTTATTAATATTGTATGTACAGAAATAGAATAGGTACTAAAATAAAAAGCCATTAAAAAGTTATGAGCCAACAAAGATTCGTTTTTCTTGCTAATTTAACCTAAATTTGGGCGTGTTTAAGTAATAAAACAAGTATGAAATCGTGAAAACCAAGTCGGTATTGACAAAGTTCAAATATCGAGAAGTTCAATAAACTTTATTGATCATTGATTTTTGCAGTGGGTGTTTCATAAAACTCGATCTTACGAAGGACTTTTTTAAATTTATTACGCGCCTGTTTTACTTTAAATTATCCTGTATCTCACTCAATAACGTTGTGCGTGTAGACTATTGTTTAACTGCTCATCACTGTTAGTACCTCTGTCGGACACGATGCCTAATGAGACAGCATTCTTTTTAGCAATGCCCACCACTAGTTCGAGCCCGCGGCCAGATTCCCCTTAACTATACGTAGTTAGGATTGTTTGCTTGATAATATAGTGAATGTGCTTTGTGTTTTTGTTTAATTTTTTTGAATATTATAAATGAAACATTTGACAATAAATGTATCATTATTAGATTGTATATACTCTGGAAATACTACTTGCCAAACAGCTATTTATTTAAATCAACAAAAAAGTCACAGATTTTTGAGACGGTACGTACGGTTCTGTCCCATAGTGCGCCGCCGGGCATCACGCTACACGTAATTAATTAATTTGCTTACTTGGCGCCGACTCAAAATTACTCAGCTATACTTACAATATTTTAAGAACGTAGTTATTAAGGTTAATTGAAAATTTAAAATAATTCCAAAAATATTTACTTAGGTATACAAGCAACAAAATACGATCTAGAGGAATGCGGCCGAATTTTGTTGCTTTCGCGATTCGATAAAATCCAATTAGACTGGTTTCAGTAAACTTGCAGAGAATATTTGAAAATATTATAAGGTAGTTGTATAATTACGTAAGTTGAAAATTAAATTTCTAATTAAGGTACGTTTTTTTTATTATTTTGGTTTTAAACGATAGATCTATGTATAAAACCATTTTTCCAGTTAGAATTATGTAAATATATACCACGGGTTTCACAGATTTTAAAGTTTTTATGTAACGAAAAATATACCACACTACATATTTAATGTTTTGGTTCCAGAAAATTTGTATTGTTAATAGACACACTTAATTGTAAGTGGATACATTTATGTTTCATTCGGTATAAGTAATTGACACAATACGTTCCGTTCACTACTAAATAATCGTAATGAAATTGATGTGCGCAGTTACTACATTTACTAACGATTACCATAGCAGACGTGTGCCAGGAAGCCATTGTTATTTGAAATGGAGACTTTCCGTAATATCGAAGAAAATAATCCTATGAAATGTAAATTGAATAATAATGTGGACAAAGATGTGCAGTTGATGCTGTGGCCTTTGAATCTGATGCATTTTTTATCGTTTACTCCTAGATATCGCATCAAAAACAATTGTATAACTCCTAACAGTTTCATCTCAAATTTCTTTTCAATCATCGGAGCTATAGTATTTATGTTTGTGTACATATTCCGAACCTATATACGATTTCGTAATAAAGAAACTCTAGGAACCACTAAATACATAACAGTAACGTCTTTCTCTGATTGCATCTACTATTGTATCGGATTCACTCTTAATTGCGTCATCGGGATCATTCAAACTAAAAATAATATGGAGTTTGTCTTAATTTTTCAAAGAGTGCACAGATTCCTCAACAATGGAACCAGTTTTAGCCATTTTATAATTTGGAATTGGATTGTGGTTTTCATGGGTCTCTGCTGCTATTTAGTTGCCTTCTTTTATTTTTACGTACAGCTGGCTTTCCCTTGGATTGAAATCTTAACATATTATCTTGTGGTTGCTTTCGATTTAAATGTCGTTTATGCCATTCGACTTATTCAATCAGCGCAAAGTAAGCTTGAGTTATGGAATATTCAAGTCATAAATTCCCTTGAAATGGAAGAGACTTGGAGTGAGGATTTCTGTAAGAGAATGTTTCAAGCTTATGCTGATATTCTAGAGTGTTACAACATCTACAAAGCTTGTGTTCAGCCGTACGTAAGTACCTTGCTATGAACAGCTAGTGTTATTGATCGAATTTTCTTTTGTATTTTTCCTTTGCTCTTGTCCATTTTTTTCTACCTTTCTAGTAATATCTAGACATACATTACGTATTGGATAGATAGGAATCGTAATAAAGAAGTTTTGAAACTTTCAGATTCTTTATTATATTATGGAATTGTTCCTCCATTCTCTCATTTACATCCAAGTGATCATTGACACGTTGAAGGAGGGCTTCATGAATAATACCACAGTGAGTATCTTCCATGACGGAATCCATCGAGGCGAATGACAGTCATGACATTTTTTTATGTAATTTTTAGTTGGTCTTACTTATATTTTTCACTATCTTTTTATTGTTTTGCAAATTTATTTCAAATTCAATAAAAATATCTACAATATTCGAACAATATATCTGCCCAATATGTAAAAGAAATAAGAAAATCTTATCAACTGAAACTTCTCTTTTAATCTATCTTATAACCACTCAATTATTTTGATCCGGTAGCATTCAACCAAAGCATACTACGGTTTGATGCATCTCGAATGTTAATTTTGTTACAGCGTCCAGCAACTCTGACGATATTCTTGTTTTTGTGTTGGTTGAGTAAGATATCGACGTGGCAAACTATGTTAATGCAGCGGTGCGAGACATTCTACATAGCTGTGCAAAGTGTTCGAGATACTTGCACCCTTATATTGAAGTCAAATTGCTCTGGTATGATCATTTTCACACTCTATGTGGGTTCATTTTTATTATAGACCAAAAGCATAGTGACGTAGTGTTCGGTAATTTCAAACTTTACTCAAATTGTTTCCTATGAGTAAAAATTTGGTCTAGTAGAGTAACTCGAGGAAGAATAATGAAAGAGACGATATGGCTTAAAATGCAGTTAGTATTAACAATAGATCATCGAACTCTATCCTGCAGGTAACGTTGTTACTAAACATTCGTGATAAAACTGCTTGGTAATATATGATTGATCTGCCCCATGTAAAACTATTAATCAGTTGCATGCGGTTACACTGAAAACTGACCAACAACATAGTGGGGAAATGTTTGGCATGTTATGATGGTGACTAAATTATAGTAGGTTTTGTTTGTGTGATAGCGGCAGCCAAGTTTCGCGAATTTGATATCGGAGAAAACTTTAGTTCAGCTATGAATATTTTGCTCAATTTTACAGATGAAGAGAGAAAACTGTGCAAGAACGTGCTGCGGTTACAACGAGCATCGTTCAGCAAGATGCGTGTGTGTGAGCTGTTCTACGCGGACGTGGCGTTGCAGCTGAGTCTTATGGCTCTACTAGTTAACTACACTGTTGTGTTGCTACAGTTTGCGTTTTTGTAAAATCGGCTGAAATAAATCTTTCTTTGGTGTTGATTTAATATTTCGTCATCTCCAATGGAGTTTATTTTTAAGTTGCTTTAAGTTCAAATTAGTGGTTATTAATAAAGAGTTTCTTTTCCTGACTGCTAAAACTAACTAATCTTCCTATTTGTATGTATTATAAATAAACCTCACTATAATTTTGTTGTAAGCATTGTTCCCGCAAAAACCATTATATTTTCCAATAATGATCTAACAACAATGACCATCGATTCCTTTAGCCTCGACCATCGACGATTTGTCTAATGTTAAAGACTAATTAATGCCATCTTTTAAAATAATATATTTTTAATGTAGTCATCGATTTACTCAGCTCGTTAAGAATGAACACAATATGGACATAAATATTTTGAAAATAGTAAATAATATAAATTCTTAACAGTCGGCCATCCTTTTTAAACGTGTTCCCTCAGTTGCCCGTGTGCCAGGGGCGACGGTATCTCTTTCGAACAACCCGCACCCCTGGCAGGCATCGGCCTTGTGGACCCCTTGGTCACCCTGCGACGGGTCAGCACAGTGGCCCCGCCGCCTACCACTTTTCGGCCGCAGGGGATAGGCAGAGCGGCCAATGCTATACCGAGACTCCTCTTCCCCTGCGGCCCCACCATGGGGTTACTCTTTGCTTCACCGTGGCTGGGAGACTACGGCATTAAATGGGAAAACTGTTTATCACCCGTCATCTTGACTGATTCAGTATTGCTGAATGTAACTGTCCTCTTAGTACCGCCTTCTAAATAACTGCATTCGATTCATTTTCAATCTTCGTAAGTATGATCATCATGTGCACGAGCACCAGTTGCTTTTAAAATGGCTAACCATTTGTCAGCGCAGAGAGTTGAGGGCTCTGTCAATGTTTTTTATTGCATTTGCAAAGAGTTCATTAAGGTTGATCTAGTCGACCTTTATTCCACACAAACTTCGGAAGTGTATTACTCCACTGTTCGACAATGTACCTACATCAAAAATTAAACATGGTATGGTTTTGTCTTATTATTTATACTGTATGTACAGAAATATAATACTAAAATAAAAAGCCATTAAAAAGTTATGAGCCAACAAAGATTCGTTTTTCTTGCTAATTTAACCTAATTTTGGTCGTGTTTAACCTCTCTGCTCGACAAGATTTTGACATATGACACATCAGCTGACTCGGCGGGATGTTGCAAATTACGCCATGAATTTCAGGATTTAACTTAGTAATTAATTTAGACTGGATTTTGTGCTCGACCGATGATCTGCGCTGACATCGGTCAAACGTAGCTATATCAATGAATTAACATCAACTTTCAGCAATCGGTTTTATTAAGAAAAATATGTTACCACGCCTATTATATACAATAAGTTATATAAAAAAAGATTTGCAAGATGTAGGTACAGTGTGACATACATATCTTTAATACATGTTTGATTATTTTGTTGGTTTCTCAAATTAATATGTTGTATGGATTTGATTATTTTAAATAACTATGGGTCATATAGTCTATGGGTCAACTACACGCAGCGAGTGTACGGGACTCTGCGTGTACAATTTAACAACGCATTTAGGGTGTTGTTTGGGCTGCCACGTTTTTGCAGCGCGTCGACTATGTTTGCTGAGGCGCACACTGATTGCTTTTATGCAATCATACGTAAGCGAAGTGCTTCGCTGCTCAGACGCGTGCGTGGCACCGCAAACGGCATCCTGGATGCGTTGGCAAACAGGTGGGATTCGCCACTGTTGAAGCAGTGGATGAGTATTCATGCAAAGGGCGCTCAACCCGGCGCATGCTTAAATTAAAACGTTTTACAGAACGAGTACTAACATTAAGCTAAGTTTGTTACTAACACCTATGGATATAATTTTTTAATCCGAAATAAATTGATTTGATTTGAATAACATCCAATCGGATTTAAGCACCCACCCCCTTATCTCCGAAACTACTGAGCCTAATGGTCTATTGACATCATTTTTTTTAAAGTTATTTTTATGTTTTCTGGGGTAGGTGCTGAGACCGAAAATCAAAATCCAAGATGGAGGCGATTACAATTGGACCATTTTTTGTCATGGTTTTCGGGGGATAGTGCTGCTATCAAATAAGATGAACAATCTGGATTTTAAGATGGCGGCTATTCAAAATTATAATATCTCAAATCAATACTCGTAGGTTCATTTAAATTGTTAACTCTATACCCAAAATCTCTAAAACACGGAACCCTTAATTTTGTCATGACCCGTCCGTATCCGTGTGCCATACAGTCATTTCTCTCGGAAACTATTTAAGTACATTATATCGATGATTTGAAAGAAGTTGTACCTATTCTTTGCACCGCAGAACAATCGTGTAGTGAAATTATGATAAACTAATTAGGTGTGGCATTCCCCATACATGTAACCGGGAAGAAAAACGGTCTATACACATAAGCGTGTGGGGTTTTATTTGATTAAGGTTTTTCTAAGTGACTTTAATTGTTAAGCCAATTGTTATTGAGGTAAGGGAATTTAATAATTAATTCTATGACTACGAAAAACAAAGTTCATGCTACGGTTGTAAGTTGTAACCGACTACAAGCGTAGAATGAACTTTTTTTTCATAGTTTGAAAATTTCCGACTACAAACGTAGAATGAACTTTGTTTTTCATAGTTTGAAAATGTATCATTCGGAAACAAAATAATGCTAAACCTACCTAAAATGTTTACTGGACATTCTGTAGCAAACTTTCAGAAAGTATCAAAAATAAAATTCACAACGATTAAATAAAAATCATTTTTAACAGCGAGCGGATTCCGAATTTAAATTCATATAGAGAAACAATTCAGCGCGAATTGAGGTAGGTACCTATGGTCATAGGTCCTGACTGTTGACTTGGTTTCAATGTAATATTCGAAAAAAGATCAAAATTACATTATAACCTTCTGCGACTGAGGTGGTAGTCTATCGGACACCACCAAACACAAGAAACGTGCCAGATCGTAACATGGCGTGATGTAGCTCTGTCTCGCTCAGTACCTTCCTGTAACGGCTCGCGCTAACGGTCAGTGAGGCGCGGGTGGCCCTGCGGTGTGCACGTTTGGAGTTTTCGACTGCCGGTGTCCCACAGACGTAAGTACAGCAATAAACGTTGATTCTGATAGACGTCACCTCACCAATATCTTTTTAGATTCATAGTGTCTGTTAGCCGTTTCATCAGTAAAATATTTATACTACCATAGTGTCTCTCAAACATAACCTCACATTTAATTGCCTTAACTTATAATATTCATATTTTTTTAGATGGCGACTCAAAGTACAGATAGTAGGACAACAAAACGAGACAGCAGTGGAAGATATACAAATAATGATGGGCAGATTGAGGAATGGCTTGAAGAATTAGAAGAAGAAAACGAGTTTAGCGATTTTGATGATTCGGTAGAAGATCCTAATTGTGTGGAAGGAAATGTACAGCAAGAGGAAACTGAAGACCTCGTGGAACAGAATGCCCAATCGAGTGAGAGCGATTTTAACTCTGAAGACGAGGAGCCCCTTAGCTCTTTAGTTTGTGGTGATCAAGATGGTCCAAACTACATAGGAAAAAACGGATTTTTATGGTCTAAGAAGGAAATAGCGAGAACAAGCAGAACTCCCGCACATAATATTATTCAAGTATCTCGGTCAAGAGAAGAGCTTGTTTTCAGAAGTTTTCAAGAACTGTGGTCTAAAATTTTCGACCTCGAAATGCTAGAGACTGTTGTTTTGCACACCAACCAAAAATTACAAACGTATCGAAAACGTTTTCGGAACACAAACAGGCAGGAACTCAAAGATACAAATGAAACTGAAATGCAAAGTTTAATTGGCCTTTTGTACTATAGCTCAGTATTCAAATGCAACGACGCAGACGCTAACTACTTGTTTGCTACAGATGGCACTGGTCACGAAATTTTCCGCTGTGTGATGTCTAAATACAGATTCTGTACATTACTCAATTGTTTGAGATTTGACAATGGAACCGATCGCCAAGATCGTTTGAAGTCTGATTGATCAGCAGCAGTATCATGGTTATTTGACAAATTTGTTTCAAACTCTCAACAAAACTACATCCCTGGACCAAACACATGTATTGACGAGATGCTTATTCCGTTCAGAGGTAGGTGCAAGTTCCTTATATATATGCCTAACAAACCTGCCAAGTATGGGATTAAAGTTGTTGTATTATCTGATGCTCAAACATACTATACATACAACGCTTATATTTATACCGGTAAAGGTTCTGATGGAGAAGGCCTGTCATCTGCTGAGAAAAACCTAGGAGTTCCTACTCAATCCGTTCTTAGACTGTCGAAACCTATCGAAAACAGCAACAGAAATATTATTGCCGATAACTGGTTCAGCTCCATTCAACTAATGCAGCTTTTGAAAGCTAAGAAGTTGACTTACCTGGGAACTCTAAAGAAAAATAAAAGAGAAATTCCACCAGAGTTTTTGCCAGCGAAAAGAAGAGAACCAGGGAGCTCCTTGTATGGGTTTACCAAAGACTTTACATTACTTTCCCACGTACCAAAGAAAAATAAGGCCGTAATATTGGTTTCATCATCTCATCATATTAGAAGCATAGATGATAAAACGATGAAACCAACTATGATCGCCGACTATAACCATTCTAAAGGTGGAGTCGACGAAATCGTTAAAAAGTGTTCTATTTATTCAAGCAATCGTAAAACACGCCGCTGGCCCATGACCATAGTTTACAGAATTCTGGATTTAGCTGGTACTAATTCATTCATCTTATACCAATCTTGTCCAGGTGCCAAGCTGCGAAGAGGAGACTTTTTACTATCTTTGGCAAGAGAATTGGTTCTTTATAGCTTAAAAGAACGCGTTTATAATGACAGACTGCCCAGAGAACTGCGTCTTACTATAACGCGAGTTTTAGGCAATGATTTGCCTCCCCCTCCACCCGTGGCTCAGCTTCCAGGTCCAGCTGGAAGGAAGCTATGCAGCATATGCCCCAGTAAATTGAAGAGGCAAACAAGGTACCATTGTTGCGCATGCAAAAAGCCAATTTGTCTACAATGTTCTGTTAATGTTCCACTATGTCAAGACTGTAAACCTAAGTTTTAGATTTAGGGTTAACTTTGAGACTGATTTGTGCCTAATTGAACCGTGATATCACGTTGTGTTTTTTGTTTTAGAACTATAAGATAACGCTTAAAAGATTAATATTAACAGTTTTAAAGAAGTTTTATTATTTCGTTTTTTTTTTAAATAGTTTTGTAAGTTTAAGCGTAAATATAACGGAAATACTGATCTCAATAAATGATTCCATAATAAACTCGTCTTTTGTTTTGAGCATGCTTATTCATTTTTATTTCATTATACATAAACCCATTAATAGTAAAACAAAACTAGAGCCCTATTATTTCTAAAAGATATAAACGAATCATGCTGTATATAGTGACGCCTGACAGACTACACCTCAGTCGAATGTTGACGAGAAACCCACCTCAGTTGCAGAAGGATAAACATAAAACAGAATATAAAACATTATTAAAAACAATGTTTATTGTATTTAATGTTTAAAACCGTTCCGTCTAGCACCGATCCAAGTCCAAAACCCCGAGAGTTTTCAGCTCTAACTCCAGAATCGTTTCGAGTGCCTAGGGAGCTCCGTTGACGATTATAATGATGGGTTCGTGGAACCTGTCCCTACGGTAGGGTCTAAGGTCTTCAAGACCCGTCGTACTAATGGCAAAAATAAACTCTAACAACAAGTAACATATTAGGTGCATTTTGACCCGTGACGCCGGTCAGTATCCACCTTTACAGCGTGATCTTTCTTCATCGTGATAACGCCACGGTCCCACGGGCCGTTAACTGACAGGTGGCGTCAGGTGTTACTGCACTGCTACCTGTCGAGGCCTATCGCAGTCCGTGCAGAGCATTCCCACTGCTGTGGTTTTATTCAGTGGTCAACGTTTGATAAACAAAGCTAAAAGACACGCGCCTGTACGGGCCGAGATAGGCGCCCGCCCCCGCGTGGAATAATGCTTCAGCACACTCAACCAGACGCGCAGTCGATTTATTGAGTAAGTACAGTAAAAGCTCCTTATTCGTGCTTCCTTCATTCCCGTTTTCACTATTCGCGGATTAAAAAAATGCGACCCAATTCCTATATCCGCGGCTAAAGATTTATTTATTTGCGGATCTAATCGGTACATCGGTACATACATATTAACAAATAACAAAAAGGATTCCAATAGGTATCCAACCCAATATCCTTTGTAAACGCGTCGTCAGATGGACTATAAAAAAGTAAAAAACTTTTTTCACTTTTTAGTAAAAACTTTTTGAAAAAAGTTTTAATTTTTCACTTTTTAGTTACCTACCCCACTATATTTAGTTACCAACAATGCATACTTATGCGATAGCAACAATCGCGGTTGATTTGCTGTAATTTTTTGAAGAGTTCCGTTGTCTCTCTCCGAAACGCATCATCAGATCTATATGAAATTGTAATGGGACCATTTCGGAGTAAACCCCTTTCGAACAAAAAATTAATTTTGCAAATCCGTCAATATACGACGGAGTTATGCCCGAACATACATAAAAAATATATATATAAACATGTCAAATTGATAACCTCCTTCTTTTTGAAGTCGGTTAAAAATAGACCTTATTACAACTTTTCCTAAAGTACAGTAGCCCTCACTAATGGTGCCCCAATCTCAAAAAGCAATAGATTGACACTTCGCTTTAACTTACGACCTTCTTATAATAAGCAATTTCTATAGGCTATAATACTATATACACACACACTCTCATACGTTTACGAATGAATGTATTTCCTAAATTCAACCGTTAAAGCAAATGGCATGATAGCTGAGCGGTTACCGCACTTGATTATCGCGTTTGAGCGCAGCGAGTCGCGTTTTCGAATCCCACTCGCTGTGTGATAGTCTTTTTATTGTTTTAAAAATCACTTGAGTATAGTTTCTTGTTCTGTTCTTCTTATTCACTAAACTCGTAAAACTTTATCATTATACCCACAGAAACCTAAATAAATTTAAATGATTTACGACTCATTCACCGCGACTTATAGAACGGTGTTGGTTGATATTGTGTGCTAGTGACGTGTGTTTCATCTATTAGCGTTCTTCTTTCATTTTAAAATGTAAGCAAATTTAAATATAGAAATGAAAGCGAATATTATTGCGCTGGATAAAAGTGGACTTAATACCTATATCACAAATACCTATGTGATGAAACGGGACTGAGTGTGAGTATTATGATTTAATTATAAATATTAAACATTTATTTAATTAAAGTATAACTGCTGCTTGCCCGTGGAAAGCAAAGTGGAAGACCCCAGCTCCTATAACAGGCACACGTTCAGCGAATATGAAACAAGTGGTTTCAAAACGACAAGACATTTTGCCGAATTATTCGACACATCTTTACGAACCGTGCGCCGTGCACTCCACGCAGAAGGTTCGCATCATCGAAGCTCGAGAATCAGCTCAAAAAACATAGTTAACGGAAAAAACATTAACATTAAGTTATAAATTACAAATATTTATTTATTTTAGTAATATTCAAATAATATGTTGTCTTATCCGTAATCTGGATTATTTTGAGGTTTAGTTTCAATCTTCTTTTCGGAATGAAAATGAACACTTAAGCTATGACCTCTTTAAGTCCTATTAAATACGATTTGTTAACTTGAGATTTGAGTTAGAACGAACTCACTCGCAGTAGAATAAAAGTAGTACTACTGAGTCATTTAATTGTATTGTGACAACTTGTCTGCATTTGTTACTTTTACGTGGGTAGATTTTTGTAGAATATTGTGATTTATTTAGAGTACCGACACACAGTAGTAATCAGCACAATATTATTATATTACTAAGATACAATAGCCTGATTATCATAGTTCACCAACTAGCTTATTTACGTCAGTAAATTGTTCTTTATGAGAAAATAAACTGTTTTAACAAGAAGTTATTATTAGTTATTTTTATACATTCTTCATGAAGTTATAACGAATAAACATTTTGTAATCATTTATTATTGGTAAACCTTTATTTAAATAACAATACGAGTAATAATAAAAAAATGTTACATTATTATTCTGGTATATTAATAAAAGAACAGATGAAGATGATTGTTGAAAAGAAAAATTAAAGCTTCATCGCGAGATTTGAACCCAGACCTATGAGTTTCTTAATCCAAGACGATACGCTGCACGCTACCGGAACTCAAATTATAAAAGTAAATTTTAGCAATGGTATGAACCGACCAAGGTCATGTCTGTCGTCGCCGACGGTATGTATAAAATACAGAGAGCAACGCCAGTGTGTGAGTGGAGCGGTGAGTTTTGTGTTAATACATCACTTATACACACAGCTGTAGGTACGGCCTGGACCGCCACTTCATAGCAATATAGCCCTTAGTATGCGACTGCATTAGTGAATCTTGATAGTACATTGTCAAATGATATCGCCGCTGTATTGGTTCGGCCTTTGACATCTATAATAGCCGCCTTCCCACGGTCGGTGTTTTTAACAGACTTCAAAAAGAAGGAGGTTATCAATTCGACATGTTTATATTTTTTATGTATGTTCAGGCATAACTCCGTCGTATATAGATGGATTTGCAAAATTATTTTTTTGTTCGAAAGGGGTTTATTCCGAAATGGTCCCATTGGAATTTCATATAGACAGGGCCCGATCTAGCTATTCAGCCGCTCCGGGCAAAAATAACATTCGCCGCCCTTTGCACTAACACCATATAAGTCATGAGCTTCTACCAAAGATGGTATGACTATAATTATGTGATATTCTTTTAACTATATAATATTCACTTAAGTTAGTCTACTACGGCTTCTGAACAAGTATACAAAAATTCATGAGAGTAGGTATGTTTGTAAATATACATTTTGCCACCGCTCATTTTTGCCGCTCTGGGCATTTGCCCGGCTTGCCCCCCTTAGATCGGGCCCTGCATATAGATCTGATGATGCGTTTCGGAAACAGACAACGGAACTCTTCAAAAAATTACAGCAAATCAACCGCGAATGTTGCTGTCGCATAAATAAGTATGCATTGTTTTGACCCAAAGGATGATGAAATTTCGAATTGGTGTAGGGTAGGTAACAAAAAAGTGAAAAATAAAAACTTTTTTCAAAAAAATAACAACCGACTTCCAAAAAACACTACAAAGTGCAAAATAACTTTAATTTCGGATAGGCGGTGACAAATAATTAAAATACACATCCAACGTCACCGACTTCCGAAATTATCCGCGTGCATGTCGGTGTTTTCCGACATGCACGCGAACGAAGTCGCGGGCACAGCTAGTCTTTTTAATAAAATAAGTGATAGACATAATTTTAATACTAGAAACAAAGACAAAATAGATCAACCATTTTTTAGATTAGCTAAAGTACATTCATCTTTTATGGGGTACTGTGTTAAATGTTATAACAAAATACCTTGTGATATAATGCAATTAAATGAAAGGAAATTTAAAACTCATATTAAAAGTACCTACACTTTGTAAACAAGCGTATTATAAATTAGAGGATTATATCCAAGATAAGAATGCTTGGAAACATGCTGGTCCTGCTCCATAGGACAATCTAAGAGTCTAGACAAAATCAAACTAGTTGCTACTTGAATTATATAAATAATTATATTTATGACATTGATTTACACTCACACACTGACTTATTTCTTGTTAATATTCTAGGAAAATCGTATATTTACTCTTACAATGTTTGTAAATATGTGGGCACCATGTATCTATCATAAAATTAATTTATCTTTATTGCTTCAGTTGCATTTTGTTACCTTTTTGGTATAGTAATTTTATTCTGGGTGCATAGTTTTCACATATAATTATATAATGAATGTACTATGATAAAGTAAAACATTTTAAAAGAGTAACGGTGGAGTTTCTTGCCCGGTCTTCTCCATACGAAACTACATTTTGGAATGGGCGCCTAGAATCAATTCCGTTTAAATGTAAATGTTGACGTTCAAAAGTGCCTTTTAAGTGCCTAATTGAAATAAATGCTTTGACTTTGACTTTGATGATGGAACTATGAATTCATATAATGGCTTTTTCAAAACAAGTGGGTATCATATTGTTACGAGCTAGGGGTTCGTGACAATTAAAAACTGCCGATATGAATTACCAAAAATAACACTTTAATTAAACTCACTAATAACACAACACAATAGCACTACGGATCACTCTTAAGTCGCACTTGAAGATCGCTTTAGATGTTCTCGCATGTATCGCTTCCAATGAACTACTCCGGGACGCGCTCCGTTCCCGCTTATATAGGGCCCTCGGATAGTTCCAGAACCTTCTACCGTAGAAGCATCGAGAATGTTCGAGTACATATCGGCCCTGACCGAACACATGTCGATAGTTCCAGAAAGTTCTAGCATCGAACTTTCTAGAAAGCTCCTGACCATTAATTCCGCTATTCGATAAGAGATGGCGCTAGTGGTAACCAAACATCAATCGTGCGGCTCAACACTGCCCCCACCTAAGAAATGCTCGTCCCGAGCATTATCGGCCCCATAATAACGCGCCAGTCGATCCACGTGGACTATCTTAGGAGTACCTCTTGCACCTTTCTGTATCCGGTAGGTAACGTCATTGATCTTTGTCACAATCCGGTACGGTCCGTCCCAGTTAGCTTGAAGCTTAGGAGATTTCCCTTTGCTGCGGACGGGATTGTGCAACCACACTAGTGAACCTTCGTCAAACCCTTTATTGTTCATTTTGCGGTCATAACGGGTTTTCATCTTTTCAGACATTTGCTGGCCTGATTGTCTGACGTGCTCATAAATGTCATTCATCTTGTTCCGCAAGTCATTCGCATAATCGGTTATACTGCGTGGGGCATCAGGTGGTATTCCAGTGATCAGGTCTGCAGGCAGCCGTAATTCCCTTCCAAAGTTTGCGAAAGCTGGTGTCACCGATGTGCTTTCGTGAACAGCACTTCGATATGACAACAAAAACGGTTGTATATGCTTGTCCCAATCTCTTTGCCGATTTTCCACAACTTTTGCTAGGTACCTCTCTAATGTCTGATTAAATCGTTCCACCATTCCATCCGATTGTGGGTGGTAAGAAGTTGTTCTTGTTTTATAAGTACCCATAACACGACAAGTTTCCTGGAATATTTGGGACTCAAAGTTCCTTCCTTGATCACTGTGAATCTCTAAAGGTACTCCAAAACGACAGAAGACTTCATGAACTAATTTATCTGCAACTGTCGAAGCTTCTTGATTTGGAATGGCGAAGACTTCCGGCCACTTAGTGAAGTAATCCATCACAACCATGAAATACTTGTTACCACTTTCACTTTCCGGAAACGGCCCCGCAACGTCAAGGGCTATCCTCTCCCATGGTGCACCAACATTGTACAATTTCAATGCACCTCTGCTACGCGTCTGAGGTCCCTTTACAGCTGCACAACTTGTACATTTGCGACACCAGTCCTCGACATCGTCCCGACAGTGGATCCAGTAAAACCGTTCTCTTATCTTCAGTAGAGTCCGTTTTACTCCTAGATGACCTCCTGAACAACCATTATGGTAAAGCTGGAGAACATCCGGTACTTGAGCTTTAGGGACCACCATTTGCAAATGACAGCTGTTTCCCCGAGCATTTCCCATTTACGGCACAGGACTCCATCCTGAATCACCAAGCTGTCCCATTGGGCCCAATAGCTCTTTGTGATGGAACTCATTGCTGAGACGTCGCTCCACCTGGGCTTAGGAGCTCTGACCTTCATCCACTCCAGAATCGGCTTGATGTCCGAATCTTCCTGCTGTGCACGTTGTAGGCTTTCCCTCCACTCGTTGCTGAGGTCTGTCCTGAGCATCCTCACAGGCACTACAGGTGAACACCATGAACTTGATGAAGGTTCAATAACACCATCCGTCACCATTCCCTTAATCATGGTTTCCGGTTCCTTTTCGCAACGCGCTGCTGGCAATCTTCTTGGCCGCTGACGGATAGGCAATTCTTCCCTTTCTGCAGTTCGCTTAGGGCAACTGGATCGAAGGTGGCCCCTGTCCCCACAGCCGTAACACCTAGGGCTGTATCTTTTACGATCGCGAACTGTAGCCGCTGCAACCTCGCTGACGCGATGGGAACGATGATCCTGCCGCACAGCTTCCACCTCCAGTGCATGGGCCAAGGCGTCCTTAAGCGTCCCGTGGTGACCGAGTCTCACAGCAGCTCTAACTTCAAGGTCCCGGATGCCGTCGATGAATGCCTGCACCAGGTTCCCATCAATAAGCGCAGGTACGGACTGGTACGCTTTTCGAACCAGCTTCTCCACTTCAAGGGCCCACTGCTGCAGGTTTTCGTTACTGCGTTGCACACGATCCTTGAGCTGCGCACGAAACACGTGTTCCAGGTGAGCGTCGCCATATCTAGCCTCCAATGCCTCGAGGAGCTGCTCGTAAGTCACTTCCTTACCGAGAGCTTCCAGCACATTTAAAGCCTGGTCGCGCAGGCCTAGGGTGAGGGCAGTCATGGCCTGACTTTTATTCCACCCGTTCGCCTTCATGACAGCCGCAAACTGAATTTTGTAGGCCGACCAGGAAGAAGTTCCATCGTACGGCGGCACTTTGAATCCACGTAGTGAAGGTGTTGTAGCTACGGGAGCTGCGATTCCATCCCCAAGTTTGAGGTTACCCAACTCTTGCTTCACATCAGCAATGACGTCACTAAACTTGTTGATCTGAGTTTCAGCTTCTGACAAGCGGTTGTCATGCTGGGCAACCTTCTCCTTCACCTCCTTCATGTCTTTCCCGAAGGTTGCGTGAAGGTCCTTTATGAGGAGCATCTGCTCTTCCTGTCGGTGCACCTGCTCCTCCTGTCGGCGGGCCTGCTCCTCTTTATCCCGTTTGAGCTGTTCTTCCAATCGGCGGGCCTGTTCCTCCTGTCGGCGGGCCTGTTCCTCCTGTCGGCGGGCCTGTTCCTCCTGTCGGCGGGCCTGTTCCTCCTGTCGGCGGGCCTGCTTCTGCAACATCATCATCAGAGCACCAAAATCTGGTGCTGGTGATGCTGGAGCAGCTGTGAACGAGCCGGCCTCCGTGCTTGGTAGCTGGCCCTCCGACGCCTGTGGCATTGCTCCACCAAATCGCCTCTGGTCCGTCTCCTGCTGGCGTTGACTCCGGGTACGGATACCCTCCGTGTCGTCTTTAGGTAAAATCGGCATGATTTTAATCCCACTTCTGACACCAATTGTTACGAGCTAGGGGTTCGTGACAATTAAAAACTGCCGATATGAATTACCAAAAATAACACTTTAATTAAACTCACTAATAACACAACACAATAGCACTACGGATCACTCTTAAGTCGCACTTGAAGATCGCTTTAGATGTTCTCGCATGTATCGCTTCCAATGAACTACTCCGGGACGCGCTCCGTTCCCGCTTATATAGGGCCCTCGGATAGTTCCAGAACCTTCTACCGTAGAAGCATCGAGAATGTTCGAGTACATATCGGCCCTGACCGAACACATGTCGATAGTTCCAGAAAGTTCTAGCATCGAACTTTCTAGAAAGCTCCTGACCATTAATTCCGCTATTCGATAAGAGATGGCGCTAGTGGTAACCAAACATCAATCGTGCGGCTCAACAATATTATTATGATTGTTGATTAGACAGGTATTTTGTCCATCTAAATATTGTCCATAAAGTGTAAAAGTGTCCTATAAGATCATAAACATTTCATTTCACTATTAGAATTTATATTTATTCGGTTTAAAATTGGTCGCTAAAATCGATCAATAACTCGCCTAAAATGTAGGATGGACTCACATATATTATTTTACGTCCTACTCATGTATAGACTAAAGTAATGTCTATTTCGTTTAAGTAATCTACACAATTTTTTCCGTTCACTACCAATTATAGTAACAAATTTGATGAGCGCTATAATACACTTACCAATTATTATCGTACCAGACGTGGGCCAGGACGTCATTGCTTGCCATTGCATTTAAAATGGAGAACTTCCGTAACATCGAACAAAATAATCCTGTGAACTGTGTTTTGAATAATATGGTGGATAAAAATGTGCAGTTGATGCTGTTGCCTTTGAATTTGATGCAGTTGTTTTCGTTTGCCCCTAAATATTGCATCAAAAACAATCGCTTATATCAAAACGGTTTCATCTCCAATTTATTTTCAATGATCGGAGCTAGTGTTTATTAGTATGTACATATTCCAAACCTGTATGCTGTCAAGTAATAAAGGGCATCTAAGATACACTAAATTTATCATGATAACGTTTATCACCGATTGCATCTACTATAGTTTCGGATTCACTCTTAATTTCGCCATTGGAATCATCCAAACTAAAAATAATATTAGGTTTGTCTTAATATTTCAAAGAGTGCACAGATTTTTGAACAATGAAACCCGTTTTAACCATTTTATCATTTGGAATTGGATTGTGGTTATCATGGCTCTCAGCTGTCAAATAACAGTTGTCTCTTATTTCTACGTAGAGCTGGCTTTACCTTGGATTAATGCATTTGTATATTATGTTCTGGTTGTGTTCGATGTAAATGTCGTTTATGCTATTCGAGTTATTCAATCATTACAAAATAAGCTTGAGTTATGGAATATTCAAATTTTAACTTCTTTTGAAATGGAAGAGACGCGTAGTGAGGATTTCTGTAAGAGAATGTTTCAAGCATATGCTGATATTTTAGAGTGTTATAACATCTACAAAGTTTGTTTTCAGCCATATGTAAGTACCTTGCTATCAACAGTTAATATTATTGAACTAGTTTTCTTTGGATGCCAATATTGTCCCACTGTCCCTGCCCCACTTTCCTCTTTTTCCACCAATATTTAGACAGGCGTGTTTTACGTAGTGAGAGGATTCTTTATTTATTTGTGAAGAAGTCTTGCAACTTTCAGATTCTTTATTATATTATTGAGAGCTTTCTTCATTCTCTCATTTATATTCAAGTGAATATTGATGCGCTGAAGGAGGGCTTCAGGAATAATATGACGGTGAGTATCTTCTGACAGAGCCACCTATCGATTCTGGTCCTTCATGTGTTTCCCCATACATTTGTTTAAATTATTTAAAATTCAATCAAAGTACAGTATTAGAATAATTTAGCTTCCCCGTAAATAAACAAAATAAGGAGATCTTATCAATTAAAGTTATCTAAGTAATAATCGTCCATTAATTTTGATCTAATAGCATTCAAATAACGCATACTACTTTGAAGCACTGTATCACGAAAGTTAATTTTGTTACAGCGTCCAGCAACTATGACGATGTTCTTCTTTTTGTGTTGGTTGAGCAAGATCTTGACGTGGCAAACGATGTTCATGCAGCGGTGCGACACATTCTACTTAGCTGTGCAAAGCGTTGGAGATACATGCGCCGTTATTTTGAAGTCACATTGCTCTGGTAATATGTTTAGACTTAATGTAGGTTATATTTTAGACGAAAATGAAAATATTTTATTTCACATAAACCTCCATGGGCACTAATAAAATGTCAGAAACTAGGTGCACCGTTCAAATTGGCTGGTTCCTATTAAGAAGAGCCGGAAAGAACATCCACGGTTACTCTTTCAAAAATAATTGGCTTTAACAATGTTCTCAAATTACAGCGTTAATAGGTATGGGAGGACAGTGTAGGCCTGTTAATAAGTATGTACACACTTAGAGGAATAAAAATACAGAATATAAAATTATCTACAAATCTACAGTCTGTAAGGCCTACAACTTTCTCTCATTTACAATATATAAAATAGTGTACATAAATAAAATGAACCTATTCAAACCAAGTGACATGATTTCGATGACAATCACAAAAAAATAGTTGATTCTAAATTGATGTGTAATGTCAAATATAGACGAGAATGTGTCAGAAACTGTAAAAAATATACATGATAATTCACAAAATCAAAAAACCCGACTGCCTAAAAAGTGAACTTTAATTTAAAAGATGGAAACAAGAAACTGTTTTTAAAAGGACCACTATTAGACTGAATACTAATAGTGGTTTTTTATTAGAAAAGAGATATAAGAAATCTCATGCAGTCGGAGGCAATAGAGGCAATAAAGGTCTTTATTGTTAAATTTAAGATGATGCCTCCTATCCTGATGTTATATAGCTTATAGCCTTCCTCGATGAATGGGCTATCTAACACTGAAATATTTTTTTGAATCAGACCAGTAGTTCCTGAGATTAGCGCGTTCAAGCAAACAAACAAGCTCTTCAGCTTTATAATATTAGTATAAAAGACTTGCTAGTTTTAGTTAATATACATTTTGGAGATACAGATTAGAAAGATCTCATAATCGTGATAGCTGTATTTTTTTCACTCTACACATTTCGTTCACATATTCATGTTATACTAATACTACCCTAGTTTCTCTGGCTCTTTATAAAAGGTTTTACTGAGCTTGGTCTTGAGTAATTGATCCGACTACTTAATCAGACTCGTGGAAGATGCTCAAATGTATTCATCAACCAGAAAAGAGCTGATATTCTTCAAACGGCTGAGCCGATTTTGATAAAACATGTCTAAGAACACTACCGACTTCCAAACAAAAAAAAATGAATATAGGTTCAACAAAAAGGAAAATAGAATATTGATAAATATTTTATTCCTGTAACTTTTAGGCCCAGATTCGCCCGTCTCCTTTAACCCCCTTCCTGTTGTCAGATATATCTGAAAGTTGGTATACACTTGCCTTATTGGATTCGACTTTTTATTCAAAAAGTTAGGTCATATTATGATGGTGACTATAAAGTAGGTTTTGTTTGAGTGACAGCGGCAGCCAAGTTTCGCGAATTGATAACGGAATGAACTCAGGTTCAGCTATGAATATTTTACTTTTCAATGTTTCAGACGATGAGAGAAAACTGTGCAAGAACGTGCTTCGGTTACATCGAGCATCGTTCAGCAAGATGCGTGTGTGTGGCCTGTTCTACGTGGACGTGGCGTTGCAGCTGAGTCTAATGGCTCTACTAGCTAACTACACTATTGTGTTGCTGCAGTTTGCGTTTTTGTAAAATATATTTAAGGTGAAATAAATCTTTTTTTTAAATATTAATTTTCATATCTTGAACTAGAATGGGGTTTATTTTTTAACGTAGCTTAAAGTTAAGTAGCAAGTACTCATCTAAAAAACACTTAAAACACATAAAATGCCGTTATTTTTCAGACTGCTGTAATATTCGAGCGCAGTAGGTATTTAGCGTTACCTCCCTCCCCTCGTGGTAAGTCGCACGAACGTGTTGTTTAAATGAACTCGCTGGCCCCGATTACTAGAACCGTTGCTGACAAGGATCAAATACGGCAAAGGAATCATCATCATCATTTCAGCCGAAAGACGTCCACTGCTGGACTTAGGCCTCCTCCAAGCTCCGCCAATTCGACCGGTTCCGTGCTACCCGCATCTAGCGGATTCCTGCAGTCTTCAAAAGGTTATTGGTCCACCTTGTTTGGAGGCCTTCCAACCCTACGTCTTCCAGTGATTCGAAACTGTTCTCCTTGATTTGTTACGATATTGTTTCTTGATACATTTGATCCATATCACCTTCATGCACAGTATCGATTAGTGCAGGACCCCCCCGAGTGGGTTCCCGCATTGTCGTTGCGGGGGGGGCTCAGTAACCGTGGATTCCGGCCACGGTGAAGCCAAAAGGAACCCAAAGGTGGGGCCGCTCGTCCGGGCTTTTGCCTTCAAGCCATTGACGTAGCGGCCAAAAAATAGGTTGTGGTGAGGAGCACCGCAACTGAGGTGGGCCGCGATGTCGAATGGGAGGCATCGCGGCTGAGGGTTACGGGCTGCGGTAGAGGAGGAGTGCCGGTGCTTCTGAGCAGCGCTCTTCCCTTCCGTGGCCTGGACAGGGCCGCCACCGTTTGATGGCGGACGCGGTGGGGCCGCAGGGGAATAGGAGTGTCGGTATAGCGTCAGCCGCTCTCCCTATCCTCTGCAGCCGAAAAGTGGTAGACGGGACGGCGCGTTGTGTTCCACACGCGCCGTCAAAGATGTCAGCAACCACCGGTGGGGTCCGCAAGGGCCGATGCCTGCCAGGGGTGCGGGTTTGTTCGAAAGAGATACCACAGCCCCTGGCATACGGGCTACTGAGGGAACACGGGTGGGTTTTAGTCAGTAAAAGTCTGACACGCCCTCCTGCTCTACTCAGCAGGAGAAGTCATTTGATGATTTACCACCCAAAAAAAAAGTCGATTAGTGCAACACAACTGGGTGCTGTTTTTAGTAAAAAACGGGTTTGATTAATGGATCAGGCGACTTAAAAAAAAGAATGGTTTTTTTTTTCATCAAAATTAAGATCATGGTTCCTTTGACCACTTTGCCTGAATTACGTAAGAAACTATCAAACTGCATCTGAATAATTTTGAACGATTGCTCTAATCCATGCCTTCATTAGGTTGAAAAAATTGTCTGCTCGGCAACGTTAATAACGCAATTTTAGTTGAGCTGTCATTATGATAAAATCTTTTTTCAAAAAACAAAAACAACTGTCCTCCAAAAACACTATAAAGTGAAAAATAACTTTCATTTCGGAAGGCGGTGACTTTGGATATGTATTAATATTTTATTTGTCACCGCCTTCCGAAATGAAAGTTATTTTTCATTTTGTAGTGTTTTTGGAAAATGGTTGTTTTTTTTTTTAAGTTTTTATTTTTCACTTTTTAGAAGCAATCCCAAGCTTTTTTGTCCTCAATATAATCTTTAACGGTATAGAAGGCTTTCAGGCACAACTTACGTTTGATGAATGATTTAAATTTATTGAGACTTAGATCTTGAACATGGCTTGGAAGTTTATTATAGAAGCGTATACATTGACATCTGAATGACCCACCTATTTTCTTAAGCCTTGTTGATGGTACAACAAATTTGTGTTTGTTCCTAGTATTTATACTATGGATAACACTGTATTTTTTAAACAATTTAATATTTTTATGAGCATTTAAAAGATTTTCATAAATATACTGTGAAGGCACAGTCATTAAATTTATCTCCTTATACTTATCTCTGAGAGAGTGTCTCGGACTTAATTTATAAATTGATCGGACAGCTCTTTTCTGCAATACAAAAATAGTCTGAATGTCGGCGACATTTCCCCACAATAGAATACCATACGACATTACACTATGAAAATTAAAGCCATTAAAGTATGCATGAAATCAAGGTTGTTTCTGGTTTTCAGTGTATACATGCCAACTGATAATAGTGCGAACTTAACGGATTTTACGGATTGCCTTAGCCTGGTGAGTGCTATAATCAATAATAATAATATTGAAACTGCTTTTGTACTCGGAGACTTTAATTCACATCCCAGTGATTTTTTTTATTTTTATTGAATTGGTTTCTTTTTGTCGAGAATCTGAGTTAACATGTGCCGATGTTGAACTGTTAGGAGTAAACTCTGACACTTATACTTTTATAAGCGATGCAAACGGCTCGAGACGTTGGCTAGATCACTGTGTTGCTACGAAAGCAGCCATGTGCACTGTTATAGATGTAAATGTTAAATATGATGTACTCTGGTCCGACCACTTCCCTATTATAATACAATGCAACTTAAATGAAATAAAACCAAAATTGTACAATTCAAATGATCATAAAATCTGTCATATAATAAAATAAAATGGGGTGATAGAAACCCTAAGCAAATTGACATTTATGCTAAATTTTGTAATGATAATTTAAAATATATTGACTTTCCAATTGAATTGAGTGCATGTTGTGACTATGTTTGTAATAATTTGGACCACAGAATTATTATTGATAAAATGTATAATGACATTGCTAATATTTTGTGCCAAGCAGCTTCTGAAGGTTACGAAATAAGTCGGGTGCGAAGTAGGAAGCCAGTAATGGGGTGGAATAAGCACGTAAGTGATGCTCACAGGCAGGCCAAGCAAAAGTTTGAGCAGTGGGTGTCATATGGTAAACCGAGCGAGGGTCGTATTTGGACTGATATGCAAAACAAGTCGAAAACAATTTAAATCGCGCTTACGATGGTGCCAGAACAATAGTGACCAAATTAAAATGGACATGTTGGCGTCGCATCATTCTAAGGGCGACTTCCGCAGTTTCTGGAAGTCCACCGATAAGCTCAATAGTAGGCCGGGCCTGCCGGTGAGTGTCAGCGGCGCTGCTGATGTCACAGGGATAGCCGAGCTATTTAAGCAGCACTTTGCTGTTTCGTCACTGTTGGGGCCGTCACAGCTTACGGGCAGTGGTGGTTGTAGTGGTCAAGAGGTCAGTGCCCGGTTTACGGCAAAGGAGGTAAGACATATCATTTTGTCTATGTCAAGGGGCAAGTCTCCAGGCCACAAAGATTTAAGTATAGAACACCTTAAACATGCTGGACATCATCTGCCCAGAGTCTTGGCAATGTTCTACTCCTTGTGTATAGGACATTCGTATCTGCCTGAGAGGATGATGAAGACTGTGGTGGTGCCAATTATTAAGAATAAAACCGGTGATGTTGGCGATAAGAACAATTATAGGCCCATTTCATTGGCCACTGTTATTTCGAAAGTGCTTGACGGTTTGCTTAACACTCAGCTGGATAAATACTTAATTTTACATGATAACCAGTTTGGTTTCAAAGCCGGTCTCTCCACAGAAACAGCTTTATTGCGTTTAAAGCAGACACTGATAGAAGTACACCCGTCTTTGCTTGCTTCCTCGACTTGTCGAAGGCATTTGACTTGGTTCGCTATGATCTGCTATGGCAAAAACTGCAGCAAGCGTCAGTGCCAGACGAACTGATCCGTATCTTTCAATACTGGTACAGCAATCAGGTCAATGTTGTTCGATGGTCGGGGGCTTACTCGACACCATACAGGTTGGAGTGCGGCGTGAGGCAAGGGCGGCTAACCTCACCTAAGCTCTTCAACCTGTACGTTAATGCGCTGATAGAGGGGCTTAGCAGCACTCATGTCGGTTGCCATATTGGAGGTGTGAGCCTCAACAATATCAGTTATGCTGACGACATGGTTCTGCTGAGCGCCTCTGTCTGTGGGATGTCAAGGCTGATTGCCATTTGTGAAAAGTATGCAAAAGAACATGGTTTGTTGTATAACACGAACAAGAGCGAGTGCATGGTCTTTCAGGCCAGAGGGAGATGTCTTGATCATTTACCGGCAATTAAGCTTAACGGATGCCCTCTTAATAGAGTTGATACATTTAAGTATCTTGGACATTTATTAACCTCTGACCTGAAAGACGATGCAGACATTGAAAGGGAGCGTAGGGCGTTGTCTGTTCGTGCGAATATGATAGCCCGCAGATTTGCTCGGTGTTCGAGGGGCGTCAAAATAGCCCTATTTAGGGCGTTTTGTACGTCCTTTTATACTGGCAGTCTGTGGGTGGATTACACGCAGAAACAGTACAGCGCTCTACGCGTCCAATACAACAACGCGTTCAGGGTGCTATTGCGGCTGCCTCGTTTCTGCAGCGCGTCAGGGATGTTTGCATTTTTCTAACAGCGTATGCTGCAGAGCTTAGCTTTTTCGACAATTTAACTATATGTGGGCCCCACTGAAGCTTGGCATCCAAAGTTAAGCCCAAGAATACAGTGCTATCTTCAGGATTCAATTCTTCGCCCTTTATCAACACATTAGTTTTCACCTACTTAACGTGAGGTAGCGTAAACTTAATGTATTTGGTCTTTTTTTCATTAAGAAACAAATTATTAACATTGAACCAGTGAACTACTTTTGAGATTGCGCTATTTACATCGTCATTAACAAGTTGCTGACGTTTAAGTCTAAACAAAAGTGAAGTGTCATCCGCAAACAACACTATATCATGATTATCCTTTATGAGGTAAGGCAAGTCATTAATATAAATAAGAAACAAGAAAGGACCAAAAGAAGAAAATTTCATCATCCTTGGGGTCAAAACAATATATTTATGCGATCAGCATCATCAAATCTAGATGAACATTTTATGGGACCATTTCGGAATAGACATCTTTCGAACAAAAAAAGAATTATGCAAATCCGTCTATACGTATATATGACGGAGTTATGCCCGAACATACATAAAAAAAATACAAAAAAACATATAAATATGTCGAATTGATAACCTCCTTCTTTTTGAAGTCGGTTAAAAATCATTGCTACTGATAGTACGTTACGTAATCATCCTTTTTTTGGGTGGTAAATCATCAAATAACTTCTGTTGGACTTATACTGACTAAAACCCACCCGTGTTCCTTCAGTAGCCCGTATGGTGTCTCTTTCGAACAAACCCGCACCCCTGGCAGGCATCGACTTAAAACCATCACACCAGGTTTATTCGACGTTTTATAGGTTTTTTTTTAAATTTTGACAAGTGTGACTTTGGTTTCCCACTTGGGTATGGCCACCGACTCTCACATTGATGGTTAATGAATGTTCAACAACTATTTTTATTACTTATCATTTTTACATTTATTACATAGCAAACAGTTCGGTTTCACAAGGGGTCGTTCAACTACCGATGCCGGTGTTGAACTCTTAGGGCATATTTACAATGCATGGGAAAATAAATACGATGCCTTGAGCATCTTTTGCGATTTATCTAAAGCTTTCGATTGCGTGCTTCATGAAACTCTAATCAGGAAACTCCGCCACGACGGGATCCGGAACACCGCTCTGGATCTCCTTATTTCATACTTGTGTAATAGGATTCAGTGTGTTGATGTAAACGGAAAAAGATCTCCGGGATCCGTAGTATCAATGGGAGTCCCACAGGGCTCAATTCTTGGTCCTTTCTTGTTTCTTACTTATATTAATGACTTGCCTTACCTCATAAAGGATAATCATGATATAGTGTTGTTTGCGGATGACACTTCACTTTTGTTTAGACTTAAACGTCAGCAACTTGTTAATGACGATGTAAATAGCGCAATCTCAAAACTAGTTCACTGGTTCAATGTTAATAATTTGCTTCTTAATGAAAAAAAGACCAAATGCATTAAGTTTACGCTACCTAACGTTAAGCAGGTGAAAACCAATGTGTTGATAAAGGGCGAAGAATTGAATCCTGAAGATAGCACTGTATTCTTGGGCTTAACTTTGGATGCCAAGCTTCAGTGGGGCCCACATATAGCTAAATTGTCGAAAAAGCTAAGCTCTGCAGCATACGCTGTTAGAAAAATTCGTAATTTAACTGATGTAGAGACAGCCCGCTTAATTATTATTATTATTGTTTATTTATTTCAATCAACATTGGATCATACAATTAAAATAGATTACAAATTATTGAATAAGTTACAAAATTATAAAAAAATATTAATAATTAATATTAATAATTACATTTAAAATTGAAAATTATTATTATCATATTCTTAAACAAAATTAAAACAATATCTTAACATTAGTCAGTACGTGAATCATGCAGCAGCGTTCAAGATACTGTTGCGGCTGGCCCGCACCCTCCCTACCAGGGATGTGCACCGCTTGCGCATGATTGTGTGGAAACAATCCACACTCGCCGCGGCAAACATCCCTGATGCGCTGCAGAAACGAGGCAGCCGCAAGAGCACCCTGAACGCGTTGTTGTATTGGACGCGTAGAGCGCTGTACTGTTTCTGCGTGTAATCCACCCACAGACTGCCAGTATAAAAGGACGTACAAAACGCCCTAAATAGGGCTATTTTGACGCCCCTCGAACACCGAGCAAATCTGCGGGCTATCATATTCGCACGAACAGACAGCGCCCTACGCTCCCTTTCAATGTCTGCATCGTCTTTCAGGTCAGAGGTTAATAAATGTCCAAGATACTTAAATGTATCAACTCTATTAAGAGGGCATCCGTTAAGCTTAATTGCCGGTAAATGATCAAGACATCTCCCTCTGGCCTGAAAGACCATGCACTCGCTCTTGTTCGTGTTATACAACAAACCATGTTCTTTTGCATACTTTTCACAAATGGCAATCAGCCTTGACATCCCACAGACAGAGGCGCTCAGCAGAACCATGTCGTCAGCATAACTGATATTGTTGAGGCTCACACCTCCAATATGGCAACCGACATGCGTGTGTCAAAATAAGTGGCTATATGAATTTATAAGTGTGTCTTTATAAAACATTATCAAGCTTTAAATATCAGAATGGTTACTGCTTATTTACTGTGTATCCCTTAAAGTGATATGTCAAAAAAAAAAAATGACCTTGTGCAGCTGACTCCAAGATGGCGTCGATTAGGTCACGTCCCTTTAGGTCCCTTGGGTTAAAATCCCGATTTCTCGCTATTTTACTATGAAACTCATATGAAACTGTAATTTTTTCGGAATTAGTACATTATTTTTTATTCAGTGTATGACCTATGTGAAATTGGGTTTGCAATAAAATGAGTAGGTTTCAAGTTAAAAACGAGTGCTGTTATTTGTCTCCCACTTTATCATTCAAGGCCCCAGAAATAGAAGCAAAATACATATTTTAATAATAAACCATTTAATAGTAATCACTATTACACTACAATAACGATTACATAATAAACATATTACCACCAGGCAGCCAAATCATATAAAAAAAGGACGTTAATCTTATCTTATCTTCACGCGACACAAGTGGCCACTTATAAACGTGTCGTAAATTAATCCATAAAAAAAGTCTATTGTTTACAAAAACTTAAGAACACGTGACGCATACAGCGTCACGTGTTCGGGTTTTTTCTTATGAATTGCTTAATCGATTGCAAATGTGAAAACTATTCCAGAAACTACATTAAATTACCTCCTATTTAAGTGTTATAGCAAAGTTTTAATTATTTTTAATAATTATGTATTTTTTTCGAGAATCGGACGACGACGTAATTCGGCCCTTAGCAACAGGTCGGACTGTTGCATAGCAACGGAGGAATGTCATGTTAAAATTGCAATTTTGACTACTTTATCTGAATTTTCATACACAACATCGTATATTTATGGATAGTTTATGAAATTTTCTTACCATTTTAGCAGTATTTTAGCCATTTTATCCAAAATACGCACACGAAAAGTCAGCGCAAATATTTTATGATTTTATATGGCGGCCATTTTTTCACCTCGTGGAATTTTTTCCGTAAAATATATGCGTAAATATATTAAACTGCTTTTAACTAATACATAAATAGAAAGTTGATTAACTTTAAATACGTATTCATGCTTGAAATATGCACTTTCACTTCAAAAACACTCAACAGCACAATCGATAAAACGAGTAGCACGGATCCGCGCCATAGTACTGTCAAAGTACTATGTTCTGCGATGAATACCGCGAAAATTTGCACTATGAAGTTGGCATCAGTCCAAGAAACATATCTAGCCTTGTCTATCCTGATCATTTTTATACAAGAACGAAAGAGATAGGTTGCTTAGTTTCATAGAGAAACGTAAAAAACCGCTCCCACCGGCTCCCACAGATTACGTGCCGTGCCACGGCACATAGCAATCAACTGCGATTTTTTTTCCGCCGTGGACCGGCAAATGCCATTTCGCCGGGTATTAAGGTTCTTATGAATATGGTTTCTGGGAAAGGGTTTCATGAATTAAAGCACAGAAAGACAAGACTAGGCATTTATTTCAATTAGGCTTGTCATAATTTAATCAGAAAGCTAGTCGTCCATTCCAAAGCTAGGTCTTCATGGAGAAGAAGGACAAGAAACTCCATGGAAACAGTATTGAAATATTCCATCAACACATCTCTTACATTGCAATACATTTAATTACAACTCTTGGACCTTTGTCCAAGATAACTCGGCATTATTACAATATTGTTATAATAAGCAACAATTACAGTATAATATTAAATAACATAACTTACATGACATCTGCTCGATCTATTCCACACAACAACGGCACTAGGACTATCCCACTGAACGTCTACCGAGCAACTGACTCGATACCGTCATTACAATCCTTTTTATATCCTATTGTGTCAGTCATTTGAATCAGCGTATTTTATTAAATAACAATATAAAACCTAAAATATATTACAAGTATAATTAAATACTACGTAATCATTTATAGTAACAATTTCCAAGTTATTTTCAAAAGTTAAGACAGCTATTTTTAAACATGTAGTCAAATTAGATACTTGTACATTTGTTCAACGCTTCGTTAATGTGACAGGTGACATTATCCACCAAACAATATTACAATATCAAAATAAATAATCTAACACGTGCTGCTAAGCCCTCTATCAGCGCATTAACGTACAGGTTGAAGAGCTTAGGTGAGGTTAGCCGCCCCTGCCTCACGCCGCACTCCAACCTGTATGGTGTCGAGTAAGCCCCCGACCATCGAACAACATTGACCTGATTGCTGTACCAGTATTGAAAGATACGGATCAGTTCGTCTGGCACTGACGCTTGCTGCAGTTTTTGCCATAGCAGATCATAGCGAACCAAGTCAAATGCCTTCGACAAGTCGAGGAAGCAAGCAAAGACGGGTGTACTTCTATCAGTGTCTGCTTTAAACACAATAAAGCTGTTTCTGTGGAGAGACCGGCTTTGAAACCAAACTGGTTATCATGTAAAATTAAGTATTTATCCAGCTGAGTGTTAAGCAAACCGTCAAGCACTTTCGAAATAACAGTGGCCAATGAAATGGGCCTATAATTGTTCTTATCGCCAACATCACCGGTTTTATTCTTAATAATTGGCACCACCACAGTCTTCATCATCCTCTCAGGCAGATACGAATGTCCTATACACAAGGAGTAGAACATTGCCAAGACTCTGGGCAGATGATGTCCAGCATGTTTAAGGTGTTCTATACTTAAATCTTTGTGGCCTGGAGACTTGCCCCTTGACATAGACAAAATGATATGTCTTACCTCCTTTGCCGTAAACCGGGCACTGACCTCTTGACCACTACAACCACCACTGCCCGTAAGCTGTGACGGCCCCAACAGTGACGAAACAGCAAAGTGCTGCTTAAATAGCTCGGCTATCCCTGTGACATCAGCAGCGCCGCTGACACTCACCGGCAGGCCCGGCCTACTATTGAGCTTATCGGTGGACTTCCAGAAACTGCGGAAGTCGCCCTTAGAATGATGCGACGCCAACATGTCCATTTTAATTTGGTCACTATTGTTCTGGCACCATCGTAAGCGCGATTTAAATTGTTTTCGACTTGTTTTGCATATCAGTCCAAATACGACCCTCGCTCGGTTTACCATATGACACCCACTGCTCAAACTTTTGCTTGGCCTGCCTGTGAGCATCACTTACGTGCTTATTCCACCCCATTACTGGCTTCCTACTTCGCACCCGACTTATTTCGTAACCTTCAGAAGCTGCTTGGCACAAAATATTAGCAATGTCATTATACATTTTATCAATAATAATTCTGTGGTCCAAATTATTACAAACATAGTCACAACATGCACTCAATTCAATTGGAAAGTCAATATATTTTAAATTATCATTACAAAATTTAGCATAAATGTCAATTTGCTTAGGGTTTCTATCACCCCATTTTATTTTATTATATGACAGATTTTATGATCATTTGAATTGTACAATTTTGGTTTTATTTCATTTAAGTTGCATTGTATTATAATAGGGAAGTGGTCGGACCAGAGTACATCATATTTAACATTTACATCTATAACAGTGCACATGGCTGCTTTCGTAGCAACACAGTGATCTAGCCAACGTCTCGAGCCGTTTGCATCGCTTATAAAAGTATAAGTGTCAGAGTTTACTCCTAACAGTTCAACATCGGCACATGTTAACTCAGATTCTCGACAAAAAGAAACCAATTCAATAAAAATAAAAAAAATCACTGGGATGTGAATTAAAGTCTCCGAGTACAAAAGCAGTTTCAATATTATTATTATTGATTATAGCACTCACCAGGCTAAGGCAATCCGTAAAATCCGTTAAGTTCGCACTATTATCAGTTGGCATGTATACACTGAAAACCAGAAACAACCTTGATTTCATGCATACTTTAATGGCTTTAATTTTCATAGTGTAATGTCGTATGGTATTCTATTGTGGGGAAATGTCGCCGACATTCAGACTATTTTTGTATTGCAGAAAAGAGCTGTCCGATCAATTTATAAATTAAGTCCGAGACACTCTCTCAGAGATAAGTATAAGGAGATAAATTTAATGACTGTGCCTTCACAGTATATTTATGAAAATCTTTTAAATGCTCATAAAAATATTAAATTGTTTAAAAAATACAGTGTTATCCATAGTATAAATACTAGGAACAAACACAAATTTGTTGTACCATCAACAAGGCTTAAGAAAATAGGTGGGTCATTCAGATGTCAATGTATACGCTTCTATAATAAACTTCCAAGCCATGTTCAAGATCTAAGTCTCAATAAATTTAAATCATTCATCAAACGTAAGTTGTGCCTGAAAGCCTTTTATACCGTTAAAGATTATATTGAGGACAAAAAAGCTTGGGATTGACCTGCTCCAATTTTGTATACTGTATGTTGTTTTTTCTTTGTTTTGCTCTTTGACATTTGTTTATTATTATAAACACTTTGACATTTGATTATTATTATATACACTTTGACATGACTATTTACTTTCAGAAGTATAATATTATTTTTGTTTTAATTATTGTGAATGTGAGGACTATGTGGTATTTTTGTTTTTGTATTTCGTCTCTTTCTCAGTTCGTTTTTAATGTTGATCTGGCAGTTTGAGTACTTTTTGCGGCCTACCCAAATGTCCTTTCTTTGGTATTGTTCGTCAAATCGTTGAGCTCCTCAAGTTCTGAGTTGAGCCGCATGATTACTGATACATGCGTGCACTGAATGGACAGGTCCACTCAATCTGTGTGATTTTTCTTCTCAGAGTAGTCAGATAGGAAACGCCGACCTCATCTAGTTTAAAAAAATATGATTGACGTGTAAAAGTGTTTGTACAAACCTACTTACAGAAATAAAATCATTTATCATTTATTGGAAATGATATTTTGTCGGTATAAAATTGTTCGAAATTAAGCAAGACCTTCACTAATATAAACTGTTCGATGAACTTACATTAATTATACTTCCCACTCACCTATAATTTATGACATAGACTAAACGAAATGTCTAATTCGTTAATCGACACAATTTTTCTGTTCATCACCAATTCTCATAATGAATGTGATGAGCGCAATAATTTAATAACGATTACCATTTCAGACGTGTGACAGAAAGCCTTACTATTTAAAATGGAAGACTTTCGGAACATAGAACAAAATAATCCTGTGAACTGTGTTTTGAATAATATGGTGGATGAAAATGTGCAGCTGATGCTGTGGCCTTTGAATCTGATGCAATTCATTTCGGTTACTCCTAGATATCGCATTAAAAACAATTGCATAATTCCTAACAGTTTCGTCTCAAACTTATTTTCAATGGTCGGAGCTATAGTATTTATTTTATTGTTCATATTCCGAACCTATATGAAGTTTACTTACAAAGAACCTCTAGGGTGCATTAATTTTATGACGATAGTGACTATCACTGATTGCATCTACTATTGTTTCGGATTCGCCCTTAATTTCGTCATCGCGATCATTCAAACCAATAATAACATCAAGTTTGTCTTATCATTTCAAAGAGTGCACAGATTCCTCAATAATGAAACGAGTTTCAATAATTTCATTATTTGGAATTGGATTGTGGTTATCATGGCTCTCAGCTGCTTTTTAATGGTCTTCTCTTACTTTTTAATACAGCTGGGTGTACCTTGGATTGATTTAATAATAAATTTTCTTGTGGTTGCTTTCGATTTGAATGTCGTTTATGCCATTCGAGTTATTAAATTATTACAAAAGAAGCTTGAGTTGTGGAATATTCAAGTTTTAAATTCCCTTGAAATGGAAGAGCCGCGTAGTGAGGATTTCTGTAAGAGAATATTTCAAGCCTATGCTGATATTTTAGAGTGTTACGACATTTACAAAGTTTGTTATCAGCCGTACGTAAGTATCTTATTAGGAACAGTTAGTGTTATGGACCAATTTTATTTTCAAACCCGTATTGTCCCATTATTCCTGCTCTATTTTCTCTCTTTCCTCTATTTTATAGACAGAAATAACGTATTAGAAAGACAGGAATCTTTATGAAGAAAATTTGTAACTTTCAGATTTTATATTACATTATTGAAGGATTCCTCCATTCTCTTATTTACATCCAAGTGACTATTGACATGCTGAAGGAAGGCTTCATGAATAATACCACAGTAAGTATCTTCCCTGATAGAGCCATCTATAGAGCTTTGCCATTCATGTCCTTTCCTCTTGTAATTTTTGCTTCTATTTCCTGTCTTTCTCATCTATTTGTTCCTATATTTGGCAATGTTTTGTTAACATTCAATAAAAGTATACCTCTATCAATATAATTATGTAGTTTCACAATATGTTATAAGCTGCACAATGAGTTAAAGAAATGATAATAACGATCATTTAATTACTTTGATCTTTGATTCCTGTGTGTTGCCGGACGTATAAAAATAGCACCATCCCGTTTCTTCCCGTAGGTGTCGTAGAAGGCGACTAAGGGGTTAACAGAGAAAGGGCAGCATTGTTCTCCATACATTTTACCACCATACTGCGATCACCAACTCGCCTGCCAAGCATGGCAATTATGGCAATCCCCTCCTCGTTTGGAGGAGGCCTTTACCCAGCAGTGGACATCTTCGGCTGAAATGATGACTTTGATCCAATAGCAAATCAAAATATCCAATCAATCAAAACATCTTTGAAGCATCATGTCACAAATGTTCACTTTGTTACAGCGTCCAGCGACTCTCACGATGCTTTTGCTTTTGACTTGGTTGAGCAAGGTCTCGACGTGGCAATCAATGCTAATGCAGCAGTGCGAGACGTTCTACTTAGCTGTGCAAGGCGCTGGAGATACTTGCGCTGTTGTTTTGAAGTCAAATTGCTCTGGTATGATCATTTTCAGACTTTATTTGGGTTATTTTTAGACCAGAAGTATAATGACGTAGTTTTCTATCACTACAAACTTCATGCAAAAGATTTCTCTTGAGCAAAAATTTGGACTAGTAGAGTACTTAGAGGAAGAATAACGAAATGATGGACGAAATGCAAGATGATATGACTTAAAATGGTGTTAGTGTACATCATCATCATCATTTCATCCGAAAGACGTCCACTGTTGGACATAGACCTCCCCCAAGCTCCGCCACTTCGACCGATCCTGTACTTCCCGCATCCAGCGGATTCCTCCCATAGTGTTAGTGTACACCCTAGATTAATTATTAAACAACTAGCTTTTGCCAGTGGCTTCGCCCGCGTAGAGATCGGAAATGATCTCTAGGGATTGTACTACCGGAATGAAAAGTGGGTATCATATAAGTTAATTTTGGTTATAAATTATCTGTGTGCCAAACATCTAAATCCGTTGGGCCGTTTTTGCGTGATTGAGTAACAAACATGCAAACTCTCAAATTTATAATGTTAGTAGGATATCCTGCAGATGACGTTGTTATTAAATATTCATAAAAAAACTACATGGAAATAAATCAGTTTAAATTGAAGCATTATTTGCCCCATGTAAATCAACTGCATTCGGTTACAATGAAAACTGACCAGCCACATAGTTGGCTTTAAAGTAGATATTGTATTGGTGGCAACTACAGCCAAGTTTCGCGAATTTCATATCAGAGATAACTTTAGTTCAGCTATTGATAGTTAATTTATAAATTTTACAGATGAAGAACGAAAACTGTGCAAGAACGTGCTGCGGTTACATCGAGCATCGTTCAGCAAGATGCGTGTGTGTGGGCTGTTCTACGCGGACGTGGCGTTGCAGCTGAGTCTGATGGGTCTACTAGTTAACAACATTGTTGCGTTGCTACAGTTTGCATTTTTGTAAAATTGGAGGAAATAAATCTGTGGTGTGAGTGGTGATTTACTATTTCTTCAACAACAATGGGGTTATTTTTTACGTTTCTGAAGGTTGAAATGTGTGTTTTATCAGCAACTAGACTGCTGAAATAAATTCATAGATTTAGTTATTTTCAATTTATTTAAATCCAAACGGCCTTAAGGGCTTATTATTACACTTGGCTGAATTTAGTCATCCAACTAGTCATCTAAATTCAGAAGCAACATTAAAAGCTATGGATGCTATCTTGCTAATTGCGATTACACTTGACTAAAGTCAGTAACGACTGAATTGAGATCACTAAATTCAGCCAAGTGTAATAAGTGCTTTACTGCTGCGTTACGGGGAACAATAATACTGGTGGGGTAGGGAGTGTCGCTTCTGTAAACGATGATAATAATAACCTTTATTAAATCAGACTGCAATAAGGTCTACAGTATATTGTAATAAAACTGCTTAACTCCAGTATAGGTATTTATTATATTGGTACTACAATGTAACAACTCTGTTATCTTATTATAATAAATCAGAGACCAATAACACCAATCTTGTGTCCGAACCCACGATTGGTATTTTACGTTCCTGGTCGGCCTTGACGACGGTAAAAGACCAAGAGACGTTTTCCAATGCGCTCGCCCGTCATTACTTTTTACTGACAGTTTTGCCAAAGAGAATCACACGAATTGAATAGTTGTGGGGTTGCCAGCATAATTAGTCGATTAAAAATAATCGAATTCAAAAATAAAAAGTTTCAAAAAAAAAAACAACCGACTTCCGGAATAACACTATTATTAATAACACATTTGCACATCACTTAGCTATAGCTAACTAAGCCAAATGTTAATATAAAATGAGTCTGTAGAGAACCTGCAGTTTTCATATTCTGCAAGATCAAAGAATTGTAATTGTAAGCTTAGCTAGGCTGATCAATACTGCATATTTTATGCTCTAGCATGTTCCTGATGAATAAGTTGCTAACGTGATCATAATTGCAAAGCCCGGTATTTCACCTCACGAAGCAATAACATACAGGACCATTTCTTGTTGCCGATACCATTATAGAGGTATGAGGAACAGGGTGTAAGGATCATACTCTATGGAAAAGGGAGGATCCTCCGACCAGACGGGTGTTGTGAGTTCGACGATCTTCTCATCGGTCCGGAGTGTACGCGTGTTGTATGTTGCCAAGTCTAGTTTTCGGTGATTGTGGTAGTCGGAACTCTTCCGGGGATTGTTCGCACCCCCTCATCGTGGCCTTGAACGCTACCGTAGCCAAGGGTAGGTGGGCCGCTGGGCACTAGAGGCCATTTATTTTTAGTGCTTGTCATGTTGGGGGGGTTTGCCATAATCGCCACGCTTGGCAGGCGGGTTGGCGATCGCAGTATGGTGGTAAAATGCATAGAGAACGCTGCTGCCCATTCTTTAGTAAATCCCTTATTAGGCGGGAAGAAATAGGATAGTGGTATTCTTTTTCGCCCGCACCACATGGTATGCCAATATACACGCTGAAATTTTAATGGTTGTTTTCCCGCGGCAGAACAACTTGCCATAAGGAGTCCCTTCGAACCATAGAGTAAAAGTAAAATAATTAAAATATTTTTTGTTTTGAAATAATTAAAAATATTCATCAACTCGAAAGCGTGAGAATCAATAGTAACACTGGAGGTAACTTGTAGGTATCACTCGAAACGCACGCGCCGCCGCACCGCCGCGCCGACAAAGGAACAATGATGCATAAATGTTCAAAGCAAAATAAACTCTCGCATGTGGTACTAAGTCATAAATTAGTTTTCACGCAACAACACAAAACACAGCCGCGGCGCCGACAAAGAAAAGACCGATTTATACATTTTCAAAGTAAAATAAGCTCTCGCGTGCAATGATACGGCATAAACTACAAACTAACAACAATTACAAACCAAGCAGCGCGCCGGCTTCCCATTGAGCGGGACGGCGCGCGGCGCCGGCGGCGGTGCCCTTAGTTTTCCCGCGAATGTCGTACGTGAAACACGCGTTATCAGTGGAATGGATCGCCATTACAGTTATTGCAATTTGGAGTACGTCGCTATGGTGCGTCTGTACGCTAGGGCTGATTATGACACCCTTGATGCCCGTCGACTTTACGCGGAGCTGCCACACTTGGAGTCGCTTCGTCTTCGCCATCGGCCCCGACGATCGTAGCAGCGACACAGCGGCTACTTGACGATCATGAGCAGTTCCGGACATCAGCAGTTGCACAGGGCAGAGGTCGATCGGCCGTTATTTCGCCAGAGCTCGACGAATAGATCATCGAGTACTTCGAACGGGATCCTCGGCGAAGTATACGTAAGGCTGCGGCTAGGTTTGGCGTAAGCCAATACTACGTCTGGAAACTACTCAACTCTGAAGGACTTCATCCTTATGATTATCGCAGAGTTCATGCCCTCCATGAAAACGACGCGCAGAACAGAATTACTTTTTGTCAGTGGTTAATCGACAGTCAAAATGCGAACATTTTGTGGACAGATGAAGGAACTTTTACGCGAGTTAGACTCGAACATTTTTGGGCGTTAAATAACCCACATGTTATTCGCGAGTGTGCGCATCAAGAGCGTTTTAGTGATAATGTGTGGGCCGGCTAATTAATGGCCACCTCATTTCAATATCGTAAGAAGTGACAGAGACACCTTATCAAAATTGAAAGGCAATCAATTAAAACGTGCTCCATTGTGTATTCAACGTAGTGGCTTGCAGTTGCTGCAACTGCTTGCACACTGCTTGCACTACGAACAATTACTCCGTTATCGTGAAGTGTAAGTACCTACTCGTACTTTGTAAATTGTGAACATTTAAAAGTAGGTAGTCAAATTAATTAAAATTATTGTAAATAAGTTGATACAAATTTTGAAAGACGCCTCAAACTTTTTTAGGTATCTAAGTCCGAAAATTATGATAAACTTGTTTTTATTAATTATTTTTTATGTTAATTTCTTGTTCAGTAAATTGCAGCTAAAAAGTATTTATGACGGTCCTAAGCTCGTAAAAGTATGAAGGGAAAATTTGAATAGCTTGTTGGGTACAGCTTATTATCAAGAATACCATCAGCTGATTGAAACGCACGCGGGTCAACGACCGCGCGGCCGCTCGGCGGCGGCGCCCGGCTTGCGCAGAGCGTAGGTATCGGAACTATTGGTTCGTGGTCGCTTTCGAGTTTTGTTTTTCACAATGGTTAATCTGCCACTTTTTGTTTCTAATATTTTATTTGTTTATAAAACTATTGTATTACCAAGACAAAACCATTTCACTGCGGGAAAACAACCATTTAAATTTCACCGTGTATATAAGCAGTATCCAACTGTGGGGCTGAACTAAACCGACCATGACAATTTGCAAAGGCCAATGTAGACCGACTCCACCGGCATTTGAACATCGAGGCAAATAAAACGAACCAAAGACTTTTGGGTTAGTGAAATGTACAATCGACAAACTTTAAGCATGCTCACTTAAGAAAATATTTCTGTGGCAGCGCATCTAGTGACAAACCACACCCCTTCCTGGTTTCACCCAATTAGAAACATGTATTTGTGTGAGTGTATTCACACAAATCCATATTGTCTGTTGAATGCATGACGTATAGAGACGCAAACCAATGTCCATTTTGTTAGTCGCAATAAAGGTTTCGTCAATAAAGCACGCATTTCGTTCCCACAAAAATCCATACAAACAATTTTCAACCTTACTACCATCAAAACATGGTCGAAATCGAGCCGGATTACAGTGCACCGTACTGAGCGTCGAGAACAAAAGAAATCGCATTCCTTAGATAAGAAGCGAGCCCGGACCGTCATTAGCAGTGTTTGAGGGTTTTTTGTGCAAGTTATTTACAATATTATTACAAAGGAATCTACGCATCGTAACATCACGTAATTTTGAAGAATATCACGTTTTTTTGTTGTTTACAAAAAATGTCTCAGTTAGAACAATTACTAGGAGTATTAGAAGAAGTAGCGAAGACATTACAAAAAACACAAATACGTAAACATAAGAAAGGTGTGCTAAAATTATAAATTTATAATAAAACTTTTTAATTTCATTAGAATTGCCCGTGCTTAAAGTCTGTCATTATGACACTATTTTTGATTTATTAATAATAACTTTACGATATGAGTGTAGATAAATACAAGTTGATGATAATTTCTGTGTAATTTTTTTTAATAATTTCTGGGTGAATCTTTAAAATTTCCTTTTGAAATCTTGAAACACTCTATTAAAAATAAATAAGTTCAACTAAATTAAATTGCTTCTTTTCCACAACTACAAATCCTTAAAATTGTTCTTAAATTTTAACACATTTTGTATGATTTCACACGAAGATTGCAGACGACAGTTTCGCTTTAAACAAAAATGTTTTACTAAAATGTTTTAATATACAGATACGGTTTAAATATCAACCATAAGAAATCTTTAATCCTGAACAGCTTACTATTAAATGAACACGAACTGAAAAATATTAAACTCCAATCTTAACGTACTGCCTTTTGCAAGCCTTTTGTGAACCACCCAACGGTAAGCATCCTGCAAAGCTTGCCCCGGACATTGGAAAGATACCTTGTTCGTGTAATCTCGTTTATTTATGATCAGTGGCGGCTGGTAGGTCATGGAACTGGTGGTGCACTTTACTAGCTCACTAAGTATTAGGGGTAATAAGTAAATAAATATAATTTATTTATTTCAGATAGGTAAGTAATTTAAATCTAGACGAATAAAAAATAAACAATAGTATTCAATTCCACGTAAACTAAACTTCGCAGTGACAATAATGAGTCGGTCATTCATTATGGCCGGCATGCAAACTTTTCCAAACCTCGGGCGCTCTCGCAAATCGACGCGACGTTCGGTAATATTCGACAAACTTCGGTTCCCCGTGCGGCGCACGAGAATCGACAAATTACTCCATAACGCTCCATACAGTTATGTCAACTATCTTCTGTCTCACGCGCTAGGTGTTTTAGTTCGGATCTCATAGAAATGTATGAGCATTCACTGTAGATCTTCTGTACCGCGAAAATGAGTCTTAATAGTTTAGCAAAGAGCTTATATTGTTTCCTCAGTTTTGTTAATATTACGTAGACCACAACCAGTGGCCACAATGCGATTATTAAACATTGTGTGATTCTTTCTACATCTATTAAAATCTGGTAGTTCAGCGCACGAGTGCACTAAAGGGACAGCCGCCTGTTTATAATAATAAATAATAATAATATTTATTTTATTTTGGAAAAGAAATCCATAGAGTGTTAGTAACATAATATGAAAACAACTTATTATCTAGTGTTAGTACCAATCAACCTCTGCACAAACTGCTGTTATGATTAAATAAAAAAACAAAGGTGTGATAAATAAATGGATAAAACGAATATTAGAACTATTCAAAGTATTCAAAATACACATACCTATGAGGAACACCTGCAAAACATTCGAGTTAGGTAACATGGTAATAAAATAGTAGGCATACCTTAAAATTCTTTGTAATATTTCGCGAACGTATTTTATGGTCCTTCAATAGAAGGGCCATAAAGTATGTTTTTAAGCCATTCTATTGTTAAACCGGATTTTCAGAAGTTCCCACTAAATAACAATGGTTTAAATAATGAACGTATTATTATTGCAGTTGCAAGAGTTCCGACAACAGTAAACAAAAATCGTATGAATTGCGCAAAGTATACCCTGTTATTCCAATCATAATATAGAGCAATAAAATAAAAAGATAATAACAAATGTTGCAAATTTCCAACAAAATATCTAACTTGCTTCGTTTTTGTATATTTTCAAGTTTATAACACATTGTAATGAAGATTTTTACTTTTCAATAGAACTGCGCAAGTAACAAGTCCCTCTTACGCCCGCGCCGCGCCGATAATACAGGTTTTTTTTTTAAATGGCATTAATAAGTTGACCTTGAAAGGCTGTAACTTCTTAACCGGAATTTACAGAAATGACAATAATTATTAACATTTTATAACTTTATGCAGTGCCAGTCAACGTGCCTAGCGCGTCCGCTGCGTTTTGTATGGCGGCGGTATCGCATAACCATTGGACATCATGAAAATTGGGGAGGCAGTGAAAGTCTTCATATATAACAAAACTTATAGACCTGACGGAACATTATTATGTCGGAGAGAGGAAAATATTAAAGTTGATAGAATAGATATAAATTGTTGTTTGACATGTTTATTCCAAATTATTGATAAATAATCTATCTATACTAATAATAAAGAGGAAAGATTTGATTGTTTGTTTGTTTGCATTGAATAGGCTCCGAAACTACTGTACCGATTTGAAAATTTCTTTCACTGTTGGGAAGCTACACTATCACTAGGTGACATAGGCTATATTTTATCCCCATATTCTCACGGGAACGGGAACTACGCTGTTGAAACCGCGGAGCGCTGCCAGTAAGTAGCTGAATAAATAGAAAAACTAACAAAAAAAAAACATAAAGCTAATCGATAAGATTCTGTTTACGATTACTGTTTGATCTGTTGTGATGTCTTATTGCCTGTGGTAAAAAAAAAAAGTCACACCGTCTCTCTGGTCTCGTGTCAAGCCAGGCATGAATTAGTTTTATTCTCCTCTGCTAATAAAAAACAAACCTAAAACCTATAAAATTAAACACATTATGAACCTAAAAATCATTTCATTTAACTTAAAGCATATATAATACATTTTCTAAGCCAAAAAGAAGATAAATATGAGTACGAAATTACTTCTTGTCAACAACAATCATTCATAAAGAGCTCATACCGGCCGTGCCTATTCAAAAATAATCTCACAAACTAGTGAACATAGCACGCGCCTGTGTGAGTGTCACACTTCTATACACCATTACTACAAACACTACTAAAATATGTTTCGTGCATTCTATTGGTCAAAACGCATGCATTGTGCGATCGAGTCGTGAGCCTTGCTACGCGATTATTGCCTTAAAGGTGAGCGTGCGGAAGAAGTCGCGATTGTACAAAGAGTAAAAATTATAGTGAGAATGATCGACATTTTAAATAACACATGAACAAAGTGTTTATGTCACTTTAACAGACCCTAAGATAGTGGAACGGAGTTTTAAAATAATTATCACGTAAAAAATCAGTTATAATAAAATTGCCCATTATTCTTTTAAGAATACATATTAATCAATTATTAAAAACCGGGTTATTAGTAATAAAATATTTAAACACGTAACGACTAAAATTTAAGTGATTATCACACACATAATTATGTTTACAATGGAGCGACCGGAATTGGACTCGACCACTGTCGACAAGTTCGTAGTACGTAAGTGTTGTTTGGAATTACAATAATTTTAATTCATACTCACCTATATTTAAAGTAATTGACACAATTCTTTCCACTCGTTACCAAATTATCATAATATTTTGATGAGCTCAGTTAAAATATTTACTAACAGCAGACGTGTGCTGGGTTATTGTTATTTAAAATAATGAAGTACTTCCGTAATATTGGAAAAGATAATCCTGTGAACTGTGTTTGGAATAATGTAGTGGACAAAGATGTGCAGTTGATGCTGTGGCCTTTGAATCTGATGCAATCATTTTCGTTTACTCCTAGATATCGCATAAAAAATAATTGTATAATTCCTAACTGTTTCATTTTCAAACTGTTTTCAGTAATAGGGGCTATAGTTTTTATTTCTTTGTACATATTCCGAACCTATATGCTGTTTCGTTACTCAGAACTTCTAGGATTCACCAAATTTATGAGGATGACCTCTTTTATTGATTGCTTTTACTATTGTTTCGGATTCACTCTTAATTTTGCCATCGGGAACATTCAAACCAAAAATAATCTTAGGTTTGTCTTAAAATTTAAAAAAGTGCACAGATTGCTCAACAATAAAACCAGTTTTAACCATTTTATCATTTGTAATTGGATTCTGGTTATCATCGCCCTCACTGGATATTTTATTGTCTTCTCCTTCTTTTACATAAAGCAGGCTTTACCTTGGTTTTATTTATTTGTTAATTATCTTGTAGTTGTTTTCGATTTTAATGTTGTTTATGCCTTTCGAGTTGTTAAAATGTTACAATGTAAACTGGAGTTATGGAATATCCAGGTTTTAAATTCCCTTGAAATGGAAGGGACGCATGGTGAGGATTTCAGTAAGAGAATGTTTCAAGCCTATTCTGATATTTTAAAGTGTTACGACATCTTTAAAGTTTTTTTCCAGCCTTTCGTAAGTACTTTGCGATATATAAATAAATAGTAGACATATAATGTCACTGAACTAACTTTTAAGACAAAGTTACCTAAACCTTTTTATTTATCTATTTTTGTCATTTTTTTTTTCCTTTTTATACCCCTCTTCTGTTACTTTCAATTTAAATTAAATGTGGCACATAAATGGCATTGTGCTTAGATCTTTGATACGTAGTGTTATCACTTTTCAGATTCTGTATTATATTATTGAAGGATTCCTTCATTCTCTCATTTACATTCAAGTGTCAATTGAATCGTTTCAGGTCGGATTCAAGAATAATACTATAGTGAGTATCGTCAATTCTTTTTTAAGTTTCTTCTTCCTTGTCTCATGTTGATTGGAGTCGACGCTAGATATTTTCCCTTCCATCTCCAGTTATCAGACTTTGTCCTTGTTATTCATATCTTTTCTTTTATAATTTTTCAATTGATTTCCTTCCTTCTGTTTATATACCTTAATCAATGCCTTTGCCATAATTTTTATTTTTAAGCATGGTTTGTCCCGCTATTGGGCACGGCCTGCTTCTAAAGATAAACAAGCTTCTAAAGGTAATGATACTATGCCACTCACCCAATATAGTGGCCTAATTAGTGAGACAGGCCTGCGGTGTGCAATACAAATTAACACGATACTATAAAAATATTGCTAAAGCCATTTATTTTTACAATAGTAATTTGTAAAGTTTCTTGGTGACTTTTCTCCATAGTTAACAACCAACTGGAACCGTATACCTTCAGACATTACACAAGTGTGGTTTTTGTGATGTAAAATATTTTGAACTGAAAAGCTAATTTTGTTGCAGCATGCGGCAACTCTGGGCATGATTTCTCTTTTTTATTGGTTGATCAAGAACTTGACGTGGCAAACGATGCTCATGCAGCAGTGCGACACATTCTACTTAGCTGTGCAAAGTGTTCAAGATACTTGCGCAGTTGTTTTGAAGTCAAATTGCTCTGGTATGATTATTTTCAGACTTTATGTAGGGACGTTGCTATTATAGACCAAAATATTAGCAGCGTAGTGCTATACTTAGACTTCAAACCTATTGAATGATAGCACAGAAACGGAATGCTACGTGAAAACTATCAATCTAAATAGCTACAAGAGCAGAGGAAGGGCCATGAACAATGACGACGAAACAAACGAGGGTTGGATATAATATGCGAGAAAAGGGTTTCATACTGCGGCGACAGCAAATAGAGATGGTAGGGGTATGGAATATGTAATGCTGCGCAGACTCAGAGATAACAAAGATGATAAAAGGTCAACACTAAGTTACTGCATGGGTGATGGTAGCAGCCAAGATTCGCGAATTTGATATAATTGGAGAGGACTCAATTAAATCTATGAGTCATAATCATCATCATCTACCTATCCTTCTATCATATTATTTGAGGTCGGCGCAAGTGCGTTATTTCTTTACATTCCCCGTTGTCTTCAGTCACCCTATCATACACGCCTTTTGCTGTTATATTTTCACACAATTAATCAAAGTTTTCTTTAGTCTCTCTTTCTCTCCGTTTTCATCCTACTCATGCTAAAAAAATGATTAATTAACGTTACAGATGATGAGAAAAAACTGTGCAAGAACGTGCTGCGGTTAAATCGAGCATCGTTCAGCAAGATGCGTGTGTGTGGCCTATTCTACGCGGACGTGGCGTTGCAGCTGAGTCTGATGGCTCTACTAGCTAACTACACTATTGTGTTGCTGCAGTTTGCGATTCTGTGACAAACAGTTCTATTAAATGGATTGTGTGGATAGTAATACATTTTTATTTCTTCTGTTTTGTCGCGAATGTCGGAGATTTAGCTAAATACTGACTAGACTGGTCTAAGAGTTTATTTTTGTAGTGTGTAAGCCATGAAAACCATGGGCGAGCAAGCGTGTTACTCTTGCTAGTCTTAGAATTCAATGATTAGAACTCAATGGGTGCAAACGTAAGTTGTCAATAATAACAACTTGCTCCAGAAAGTAACTAGTTATGTGAGTAAAGAGAGAAACTCACTCTAAGCCGCAACCAGATTTGCTAAAGGAGTTTAGTTTTTGCAAAGCATGTTGAGTTGACACAATTGGTTCAGCTTATAAATGAGGACCCACAAGTTGCGATCAGCATTGGCTGATGTTAAATGGAAATTAATGTGAACGGAGAAAGTTCATGAGAATTTTCCTTTTCAGTATAGACATGTGTTAGTTTTTTTCGATGCTGCTTTATCCTTTCCTTCAATGCATGACAACGATAGTTTGTGTGGGTGCACATTAGCACAAATTAATGTTTATTTTTGCTGACAATTGTCGTAGTGTCAGATTCGTGGTTTGCTTAATCTATCTAAGCCTTCTCCTTTAAAGAGTTGGATCTCGCTCTGTATAATGTCTGACGTTAAGTAATTACTCTTAAATAGATAAATTGCCGATAAAGCTAAGCTTCGCAGCATACGCTGTTAGAAAAATTTGTAATTTAACTGATATAGTGACAGCTCGTTTAGTGTACTTTAGCTCTTTTCATAGTTTAATGTCGTGTGGTAATCTGCTGTGGGGAAATGCTGCCGACAGTCAGACTATCTCTGTCTTGCAGAAAAGAGGTGTTCAATCAATCTATAAATTAAGTCACTATCTCGGAGATACATTTATGGATATTAATACAATGACTGTGCTTTCACAGTATATTTTTTTAAATATTTTAAATGCTCATAAAAATATTAAATTGTTCAAAAAATACAGTGATGTCCATAGTATAAATACTAGGAACAAACACGTTGGGCTCAATAAAAGAGGTAGGTCATTCAGATGTCAATATACACGCTTTTGTAATAAACTTCCAAGCCATCTTCAAGACCTAAGTCCGAATAAATTCTAATCATTAATTAAACGTAAGTCGTGCCTGAAAGCCTTTTAAACCATAAAAAATAAATTGAGGACAAAAAGCATGGGATTGACCTGCTCCAATGTTGTTTTTTTATATATATTAGAATATAACCGTATGACTTGCTATTTCTATGTATATGTATGTGCTGTGGGTGAACCTTTAAGTAAATAAATAAATAACTTATACTCTTTGACATTTGATGATTGTTATAAACACTTTGACATGAATATTTACTTTGAGAAGTATAACAGTATTGTCGTTTTAATATTGTGACTGTGAGGACTCGGTGGATCATGTTTTCATTTTTTTTTTGTTTTTCATCTCTTTTTCAATTAATTTTTAATGTTAATCTGGCAGTTTGAGCACTTTATGCGGCCTATCAAGATGTCCTTACTTTGGTGTTCGTCGCATCGTTGTGCTCCTTTTGTTCTAAGTTGAGCTACATATAATTACTGATAAATGCCTGCACTGACAGGACAGGTCCGCTCAATCTGTGTGATTCTTTCCTCAAAATACTATATCAGACACCAATTTACATGGTCCTCAAATGATCTGACCACGATTATTTCCAGTTTTATTGTTTATATACTGCTCTCAAAAATTCGAAGACATGTGACATCTACCAACCCGCACTGGGCCCGCGTGGTGGTGTGGCGTCACGTATTGTGCAATTGTGTACGCACCCTATTACGTGGCGTTGTTTGTACTATGTTTAGTTGTATAAGTTTTCTGTTAGTTTGTCAAGTGGCAACATTGAGCTACAATTCGGAACGCTACCCTTACGCCCGGTTTCTCGATGGCTATTCAAATCTATAATCAACTAACAAAACTGTTAAATTAACAGAACGGTCAAATCAAATTGGGTTGCTGAATTGGCGATTACGATAAAATTAACTAATCAACGATCAATGTCAACTGATTAACGAAAATAGATTATGTGTATGGCAACATCGTATTCTTCATTCATTTTGTTAGATAGTTCGTTCAATATAATAACAAGTTGAAACTGTTGACATTTCTAAAGGCGGAATAATTTTGAAAGTTTTGAATGTTCGAGGTATTTATAGATAAAATTAAAAACTTTTTAGTGCTTTTCGTTTAATTATATGGCATCGGCATCGACATCAAGAGGGAAAAACTATACAGAACGCGAGAAATGTTCACTTTTGAGTATAATAGATAGGTAAGTAACTATTGCACGTTTTTATTGGTAAATACCTCAGACCAACAAGGTAAATACCTATAAAGTTTTCTACTTTCGATGACTACTTTTTTCAGATATAAATCTATTATTGAAATGTAAATGTACTAATGCAGTCAATATCATTTAAAAAATCCTTCGTAAGCATCTCACGGTTCCGTTTGTTTGTAAGAAATATAATTGTCTGGTTATCAAATCTCCAGTAGAAAATTAATCAATCTCGAGTCCGCTATGGGTAGCCGAAGTTGTTTTATTAATTATTATAACTAGAAAATATCCAAAGAAAACAGAAAATCACAGGGAACGCAAAGATAATCGCCCAAGCTCGACAGATTAGCTAACACAACATTTGACAGCTGCTTGACATGACATTCCAGCTTAATCGTCCGTTCAGAAACCCAAATTCTGAATTAACAAGGGATTTATGTACTAATTTGATTGTTGTGTTAAGTGATCAACGATATAAATCAAAGTACTTAATTAACGTTCGTGCAACTCGTTTTCGACTTAACAAGAGATTTGACACATGGTTAGTTAATTTTAGATTTGAACAGCCGTCGAGAAACCGGGCGTTAGCGTCCCTCTGTTAGTAGTCAACCGTCTCGGGACACGTACCTACTAGGTTGAAGTCATTAGTTTATTCTGTCCCGACTAGTTTAATTAGTTTTATAACCATGATAGCGTGTGCACCTATCTTATTCTAATCTATAAGACGTGTGTAACAATATACAATCGTACAATCAACAAGTTGCAGTTTCACTTCCGCTCTTCGACCACAACCTCACCTCCAAATATCCTAAGGAGGTCGCAGGTAGAATACCCTTCACCTACGTCCCCAAAGTGGATTACGGCCCAATCCCTCTCACCGAGAGGAGGCCTGTGTCCCAGTAGTGGGAACATTATAGGCTGATGATGATACACATTAACATTGATACATTTTATTTAAAAAATTACATGAATATTTACTTTGTAAAGTATTATATTGCTTTAATTATTGTGAATGTGATGACTGTGTGGGTATTTTTTTTTGTTTGGGTTCTTTTTTTTCCCCATTTATGCAGCCAACCCAAATGTCCTGTCTTTGGTTTTTAACCGACTTCTAAAAAAGAAGGAGGTTATATATGTTCCACCGAACGTATTTTTTTTATGTATGTTCCCCGATTTCTCCCTCATTTGTAGACCGATTCTCAAAATTCTTTTTTTATTTGAAAGAGTATACTCCTGAGGTGGTCCCATTGGCACCAAATCAGGATCTGATGATGGGATCCTAGGGAAATCGAGGGCAACCCTCAAAATTTTTAGGTTTTAACAATGTTTTTCACATATTTTCTAAAGCTATTGAGACATTTGCGTATGGTCATCATCATCTCATGACGCTGAGCTGATAAAGGAAGGTACAACTCTTTAACGGTAAGGAGTTAGGTGGAGGTTCGGGCAAAACTCCGTCATATTTAGACCGATTCGCATTTTCTTTTTTTAATAAGGAGTTTATTTCGAAATGGTCCCATTTAAATTTCATTTAGATCTAATGATGCGTTTCGGAGACAGTCAACGGAACTCTTCGAAACAAGACAGCAAATTAACCGCGATTGCTGCTATCGCATAAATATGCATTGTTTTGACCCCAAGGATGATGAAATTTCGAATTGGTGTGGGGAAGGTACCATAACTAAAAAGTGAAAAATAAAAACTTTTTTCAAAAAAATTAAACAACCGACTTCCAAAAAAACACAAGAACGTGAAAAATAACTTTAATTTCGGAAGTCGGTGAGTTTTGATATGTATTTTATTAATTTCTGGTCACCGCCTTCCTTTTTTTTTATAACGCTTTTATTAGCTCGTTTGTTTGTCAAATCGTTGAGCTCCTCAAGTTATGAGTTGAGCTGCATGATTACTGATAAATGCGTGCACTGATTGAACAGTTTCACTCAATCTGAGTGGTTCTTTTCTTAAACCAATCCACATGGTCTTTACATGATCTGACCAAGATTATGTCTGGACTTTAAAAGACACTGTGACCTATGAGTTTATTTGCGCCTTTCTTCTCAGAGTAGTCAGATAGGAAACGCCGACCTCATCTAGTTTTTAAAAATATGATTGACGTGTAAAAGTGTTTGTATAGACCTACTTACAGAAATAAAATAATTTATCATTTAATAAAGGGACCTTGCACAGTACTAGATAAGATCTTCCAGTTTCGTAAACATATTAGGCAGTTATATTAGGCGAGTGGCATACTAGCTGTAGCTTAATTAAATTTTTAACATATTGGTGTAGACAAACATTTGCCCAAGAGTGGGACAGAGCATGCTCGAAAAAAAATTGGCGAAGAGTGAAATAGAAAAAGAAATACATGCGAGTAGGTCAAACAAAAAATACAAGAGGAAAGACATGAATGACAGAGTGATAACTGTGATAATTGGTAATAAGAAATAAAAAGTCTTACGTGGTCAACGTAGGATTTTTTTCAATCGTTATAGGATAAGAAAGAAAAGCTGGGAAACAAATTTGACGATACCTACTGTGGTGTTACTTTTGAACTCTTCAATAGTCACTTGAACGTAAACGAGAGAATGAAGGAATCATTCAATAATATAATAAAGAATCTGAAAATTGATAACATGACTTAATAAAGTTATTTTCCTAACCAAAACAAATATAAGTGGCAACATATAGAAGAGGGGTAGGTATACGTACAGTAAAAATATATGTTTAAATAAAATAGATGATTAATAGGCACTGGTAACTTCGTCCAAAAAAGAACTTGGTTCAATAACTATCTAATATAGATTCACAGCTACTACTTTATAGATGTCGTAACACTCTAATATATCAGAATATGTTTGAAACATTCTCATAGAGAAATCCTCACCCCGCGTGTCTCCCATTTAAAGGGAATTTAAGACTTGATATTCCATAACTCAAGTTTTCTTTCTAACAATTTAATGACCCGTATGGTAAACGACATTAAAATCGAAAACAACCAAAAGATACTTAACAATGACATAAAACCAAGGACCTGCCATCTGTATGATGAAATAAGATAAGACAATGAAATAGGAACTGAGAGCCATGATAACCATAATCCAACTCTAATTGACAAAATAGCTAAAACTGGTATCATTATTGAGCAATCTGTGCACTCTCTGAAAGATGAAGACATTCTTAATATTATTTTTAGTTTGAGTGATCGCGATGACAAAATTTAGAGCGAATCCAAAACAGTAGTAGATGCAATCAGTGAGGTAGGAGATCGTCATGGATTTTGTGAATACTGCATGTTCTTAAGAACGAAATAGCATTATACACTCGTTGGTTTGGAATATGTTCAAAGAAATAAATACTGTGCCTCCAAATATTGAATAGAAATTGTTGATGAAATTGTTAGGAGTTATGCAGTCGTTTATGATGCAATATCTAGGAATAAACGAAATTAACTACATCAGATTCAAAGGCCTCCGCATTAACTGCACATCTTTGTCCACTGCTCTCAAACGGTGAAAACATCGTGAGGAAACCGGCATGTCCTAGAAACAAAAATTCAAAGACATGTAACATCTACCAACCCGCACTGGGCCCGCGTGGTAGCCCACTCCCTCTCATAGCGTGGAGGCCTGTGTCCCAGCAGTGGGAACGTTATAGGCTGAGAGTATGTATGTATGTTTGTCCACCGTATTATTTAAAACAGTGGTTGGTTCAATATTTTGGAAGTTCTCCTTTTTTAATGGCACAGGTTTGATACCATGATCGTTAGTTAATGTATTAACAGCGCACATCAAAATTTTCTATGATAATTGCTTTTGAACGGAATTAATTGAGTCAGTTACTTTAATGAAATTATCTAAATGTAGGTGAGTACCTAGGTAGTATAATTATTTTAAGTCCATTAAACACTTATGGGCTAGGCACGTGTCAATATAGCAATCCCCTCTCCGTCAAAAACGAATAACGATAAAATAAACAACATTATTTTAAATAAACGCGAAACCTGAATATACCTAGTTTGTTCAGAATAAGTAACAGAATCGATTCCAATAATTTTTACACCATTTTCCCAAAAAAGTTTAGCAAGTTGATGGAAAATATTATCGCCAGTTAATTACAATACCATTGCCATGTGTTTTTTTTTGGGTGGGAAATTATTTGCAATAAGTATTGGTACAGTGTTCGTCTTAAAGTAGGTAATTGAGTTCTTAATACACAGTCAGACATAATTTGACATGCAAAACAATATGTTACATTTATTATATATTACGCTCAATGGCATCAAATAATTCTACCGCTCTGGGTGGAGCAGGAGGGCATGTCAGACATTTACTGACTAAAACCCACCCGTGTTCCCTCAGTAGCCTGTATGCCAGGGGCGGCGTTATCTCTTTCGAACAAACCCGCATCCCTGGCAGGCATCGGCCCTTGTGGACCCCTTGGTCACCCTGCGACGGGTCAGTACAGCGCCCCCGCCGCCTATCACTTTTCGACTCAGGGGGATAGGGAAAGCGGTCAACGCTATATCGACACGCCTCTTCCCCTGCTGCCCCACCGCGTCCGCCATCAAACGTTTGCAGCCCCGTCCAGGCCACGGAAGGGAAGAGCGCTTCTCAAAAGTACCGACACTCCTCCTCCGCCGCGGCCTGTAACCATCAGCCGCGATGCCTCCCATTTGACATCGCAGCCGCCCTCAGTTGCGGTGCACCTCACCGCAACCTACTTTTTTTTGGCCGCTTCGTCGTCGGCTTTGAGGCAAAAGCCCTGACGAGCGGCCCCACCTTGGGGTTCCTCTTGGCCTCACCGTGGCTGGGAGACCACGGCTACTGAGCCCCCAGCAACGACAATGCGGGAACCCACTCTGGGCGGATCGCCATATGGTTAGGTACCTGCTGCCTTATTATAATCAATGAAGACAATAAGACGCTGGTCGCGCGGCCGGTGCGTCGGCTCGTGTGGTGACCATGTGTATGGAGACAACCAGCACCCTAATTGCGTAACTCACGATTAATCATAATCGGTTTCAATTTGACAGTTAAACAGTATTCATTGCGTCATTTACGTTGTTGAACAGACGGACTTTTCAAACATATGAAGAATGGTTTAATAATCTGTTTCAATACGAAACATTATGATAAATCGTGAGTTACGCAATTAGGGTGCTGGTAACATACTAGCTTATAACTTGTGGTTTTTCATGATACAGTTTTTAAATTTTATACATAGATTCTTTACATTAAAATGGACACGTGTTTCGGGTTTTGAAAATACTAAAACTAGGGTTGTATACATGCATACATAAACTAACGCCATTTTCCCATGGGGTCGTCCCTTTGCTTCGTTAACGTTCATACATCACACCCGCAGGCCGGTTGCGAGTTGTTAACTATATACAACCATTAAAGTTATTTAATAAAATTGACCTCCTTAGTGCATTACTGTCGTAATGCAAGTGTAAAATTGTGCTTTGTGTGTAGTTATGTTAATGATGGACAGAAAATAGTGAACCTTTTAATAAAAAAAAATGGATAAGAGCCCCTTTAATCCAAGGGGCCCAGTGCAACCCTTCGCTTCACCGTCGAAGACGACGACGCAAAACCCACCCCTCGAGTCGGTTGCCGCTGATATTGTTTCAACGCCCGAAATTCAAAAATGGATGTCAGCCATCGAACAGCACCTAAATGAAGTTTGCTCTATTGCGGCGGATGGCAAACTCAACTCAGAGCAGAAAATGAAAATTTCTACCCTATGCCGCAAAGTAGGATCTAGAACCTCACAAATGGCAGTCCTATATCAGTCGCTCAAGCAGAAAGCCATTCAGGCGTACAACGCGGTTGATGCCCTTCAAGAAAAGCGCGACCTTACGGAACATATTTCGGAGCTCAAGCCGACTATAAAGGACGCTGGGTCTCTAAGAAATGCTTCTTTTGCCGATATGGTAAAACAGGGATCAAATGATTTCGTCCGACCTAACAACCTGAGCTCTGTTGCCATTTATCCAAATGATAAATGTAAATCAAGTGACGAAACGAAAGAACTCGTGCAAAAAATCATACGTCCCGAGCAGATGAAGCTGCACGTTCGTGGTGTCTGGAGAATAAAAAATGGAGGCGTAATTGTCAGCACTGGGACGAAACATGACGCTGATAAACTGAAGCATGCAGTCCAGCTCTCTACATCAGGACTTACTGCCGACGAACCCAGCAAGCGCAAACCTCGGATCGTAGTTGTAGGAGTGCCGACTTCCCTCGATGAAAATGAGGTGTTTAGGTGCATTTTCGAACAAAACGTATCCGAAAAGTTACCAGCGATGTCCTTGGAATCCTTCTTGACTTTCATAAAATTAAGCCACAAGTCGGGGAAGAGAGATGCTACGACCTGTAACTACGTTGTTGAAGTTTCAGCCGATATACGTAAAGCCCTAATCCCTCAATCAAGAGTTTTTATAAATTGGATGTCCTGTCCTGTCAGGGACTTTACATTGGTAACAAGGTGTTATAAATGCCAACAATATGGCCATGCAGCTAAAACTTGTCGAGAGATCGTCACTACGTGTGGTCACTGTGGTGACACTGGCCATTCAATGGCCGAATGCACGAAAAAAGCCGAAATTCCAAAATGCGCAACTTGCTCACGCTTTAAAAAGCCCAGTGATCACAAAACGGGAGACGCTGCTTGCCCTGCTAGGAAAATAGCAGAATATCGATATATTAACTCCATCGATTATGAGGGCACCTAGTGCGTCATACTCAAGGCCGGACTTCCGTTTCGTTTGTTGCTGACTCAAAAATATACCTGACCACTGCGCTGTCCTACTTACCATCGATTGGCCGCTGTCTAAGCACTATCAGCCGATCGCTTCAAAAATGTAAATGTTTCCTAGAAGGTGATTTATACATTATTTGTTTTCAACCTAGTTAATAATACTGCTAACTGAAACATATTGTTGTAACTAAGTGCTATAAACTATTTTCCTTAGCTAAATATAACCTGCATGTTTAAGACCTTATTAGTATTAAGTAAATTGTAACATAATAAATTAACCAACTATTTCACTATTCATAAAACTTCAGATAAATATTGTGAAGAAATCAGTTGTCCTAATATAGATAGTAAGATCTCATGCCGCCTGTGATACAGGTTTATCCTAGTACAGGCATCATACTTTGTACTACATATATTATTTCTAAGATTTATACTGTATTTTACCTATTTTAATTTTTGAATAAAATTTATTATAAAAAATTATTATTATAAATTGAAATTTCTGAGTCATCTAGATGCCGATTAATTGGAAGAGGATAAGGATTTTCAGAAGTTGCAATCCATCTCACAGTGAGTAACCGTTTGCATGAAGAAAACTGCTTAATATATGCAGTTTTCTTCATGCAAACGTTTACTTAGACGAGCTGTCAGCCTGTTCTGTTTTTATTAATATACTAGCAGCCTGTCCCGGCTTCGCAGGGTTGGAAATTTTTAGTAATAAATATAGCCTGTTACTCAATGATAATGTAGAATTATAATGGTGAAATAATTTTGAAATCGTTCCACTACTAAAATATTTGAAATATAATATTTGTTTTTTTTTGAGATTTCCTCTTTATAATAATAATATAGATCACATACATACATAAACTCACGATATTTTTCCATGGGGACAGGCAGAAACTACGGAACACCACCTGGTAGGTACGTACTCCTTTAGCCTCCTTTATGTTCATACATATATTTTGTCATACACGCACGCCGGTTGTGAGTGCTACGTACTTGACCTTTCTAAAGAACTTCACTAATAAGAGACACTATATCCTCCTAGGGCGTCCCTCCGGGCGTTTTCACTCACATCTGCCATGTAAATAACTTTTGTTAGCCGTGCTTTATTCATAGTCTCAACATGACCAAACCATCTACGCAAATTCTTTTCAATTTTTGCCACTAGATCTTCTTTTAAGCCGCACAGTTGTCTTATCACATTATTCCTCAGCGTATCATTCACAGTCCCCATACATGCTTCGTAAGGAAGATAACCATAGGCGTCAGCACACCATCGGGAACAGACGGTCAAACCTTTTTGGACATCAACTGAGTCGGTCACAATCGCATCTAGAGCACCATTTACTTTATTTCCGTATTTAAATACCTTTCAAAATCTTTAGCAATAGTTTCCATCCCTTGTAAACAGAGTCTTCAAATACAAGATGTTGTTTTGCATCCTCGTCAAATTTCAGGTAGTTGTCATAAAAGACATAAATAATCAATTGAAAGTACAGTACCGGGCAATAACTAATCAGCGCTGCTTTTTTTTGTTGTTGAAATTTAACAGTATTTCAGAATTAAACCCTTAATTCAATACAAATAAAAGAGAATCACCCGACTACGCAACAGCGACAATGCAGCTGTGTGCGTGAGTGTCGACGTCTTACCTACGAACCAAATTCAAGCGTGCGCGACCGAGCGGCGAGCAATGAATGACCTGAGCGACCGGTAGCAATAATTTTACCTAATTTTATTTCGAAAATCACCTACATTATTGTCATAAATTTAGTTTGATAATTACCTCTTTTTAAGCATCATTAGAATACGGAAATCTTACTAATGACAGTAATACTAGTGCGCCAAAGAAAAGTTCACTGACCTGGTATCAGATGATTAATAAAATGTTCGTTTTGCTCTAATGCTATCGTTCAGCCTAAACTTTTCGTAATGATTTTGTTTTTATTTGTGGATTAAATTGGTTGATTTGAAATTTTCTTTACTACATAACGGGCTTAGGACCGATAATAATACCTACCTACCTTAGTTGATGTACCGATCTACTAAGTTTAAAAATGTTTGATGGAAATGGAAAGATTTGCTAGTTATGTGTAAGTAGGTGGTGATACTTTCGACTCTTAGGTATTATTGGCGTAGTTAAAAATTTAAAATCAACTTATTTACACTAATAAAATTGGTTAAGCTAACAACGTATTTACAAAATGTACAAATAAATAAATTACCTACTTAAGTTACCCGGAGGAGTTGTTCAAAGTTGCCACCTTCACACTCTTGGCACAATCGAGCACGACGTAGCTGGTTTTCCTTTAGTTTACGTAACACTAACACATTCGTTTTAAAGTGTCGAAAGCACTAATGATCCTTGCACGTACACTGTGGTGTGGTGCACTCCAAAGCGTCGACCAGCCTCCCGCGTGCTTGCCCGTGGTTCTCGCTGGAAGTATTCCAGGATGTCTTCCTGCAAGGCGACAGGCAGGCCTACCTACGCTGCCGCGAGCTTGAGCATGCCGGGGAACGTCAAACTGCCGATGATCCCGCAGTGTCTGCGTAGCAGCCAGCATGACGCTCTGTGATGGGGGTTCCCGATCGGGAAACATTTCCGTGAACATCCGGATGGCTCCATGTAGGCTGTCTCCACTGATGGCATACAGGCGGACCATCTCCACCAACTCGACATTAGTGTAATTGTCCGTCATCTTGCACTTTGTATCGAATGACGTCTCAACAATTTACCGAGAACTGAGGAGCGCGCACGCACATTTCGGCGACATCAAACAAACTGTTGGTTAGGGGGCGGGCGGGGTTCCGCGCACGCGGCGCCCGAACGAACGATCGCGCAAGCGTTGTGAATGGATGTATTATTTGCGTTTGTGTGTGAAAGCGCGGTTAGGCTAGTAACAGACGGGCCGCGTTTAAATACGGCTAGTTCACACTTACGGATTTTAGTAAACAGGAAAAAATATTAAAAAAAATACCTACCCATTTGTTTGTTGATTTGGGTCGAGAATCATTAGCATAATAACGTCCTTGAATTTGACTAGGATGCAAATCAACATCTTGTATACGAACTCACATATTTGCTCCACACTCTTATCATTTATTTACACACGACACTCTGATACATTATCTTCTCTTTCAATCACCATGACCTCGTTTTATTTACATTTATATGCATCCCCTCTATTTTATATGCTTCATCTTTTACAAGCACCATATCTTGCAACTGTTCTGCTGACGATGCAAGTGGAACTTGATCATCTGCATAGAGAAAGTATTTGACAGGCAACTCATTCATTGTCAATCCACACTCACCCTCTTTCAAATGTCTGAGATAACTATCCATGTACAAGTTGAACAGCCACGGGGCCGCTACACAATTCTGTCTAACAAACCTTTTTTTTTTTGGGTGGGAAATCATCATAGTCATAATAATTTTATTTGCAATAAATATTGGTACAGTGTTGGTCTTAAAGTAGGTAATTGAGTTCCCAATACATAGTCAGACATAATTTGACATTCAAAACAATAAGTTACATTTATCGTATATTACGCTCAATGGCATCAAATAACTTCTCCAGCTCTGGGTGGAGCAGGAGGGCGTGTCAGACTTTTACTGACTAAAACCCATCCGTGTTCTCTCAGTAGCCTTTGTGCCAGGGGCGGCGGTATCTCTTTCGAAAAACCCGCACCCCTGGCAGGCATCGGCCCTTGCGGGCTCCATCAGGTTGTGCTGACATCTGTTTAAGGCGCGCGTGGAACACAAGGCTCCGTCGACCTGGGCTTGGTTCTTACCGGACAGCGAGTTACCAACTACTCGCCATCCACATGCCCACGCCTACGGTGGTCGGGAATCAGCCTGGGATTCCCGATGCCCAGAGCGTCTCCTGCGGAGTCTAACAACCCTTGAGACGGAGAACCAGTTCATGTATGCCCCATTTATCCTAACACAAACACTGTAATCCTTGTATTAAGATTTAATTGCCCGTGCCAAGCGCCAGTCCACACCGTACATGGATAGTGTTGACCACAGTTCTTTTCTCTACACACTGTCATAGGTTTTCACCAAGTAAACGAAAGCACAGTACACTTACTTGTTCTTTGCCAGATGTTTTTCGGCTATGCACCTTAGGGAGAAAATCTGATCCAAGCAGCCCATTCCCTCTTTAAATCCTGCTCGCACATCCGATATTTTCTCAACATTTCTATAGTGTTGGATGGACTTACAATAATAATAATACCTAGTTACTCACCTATATTTACATGGACTAAAGTAACTTCGTGACCATAACAGACAAAATTCATTCCATTCACAAGCAATTATCATAATAAATATGATGTGCGCTGTTAAAACATAAACTTACGCCGCTGGTATCAAACGTGTCTCATTTAAAAATGGAGAACATACGTAACATCGAACTAAATAATCCAGTGAACCATTATTTGAATAATATGGTGGACAAAGATGTGCAGTTAATGCTAAGGCCTTTAAATCTGATGCAATTAATTTCGTTTACTCCCACATATCGTATCAGAAACGGTTGTATATCGCCCAACAATTTCATCAGCAACTTCTATTCAATAATTGGAGCCATAGTATTTATTTCTTTTAACATATTCTCAACCTACCTGGTGTTTCGTTGTCAAGAACATGTAAGATTCACAAAATCCATGATTATCTCCTCCCTCACTGATTGTATCTACTACAGTTCCGGATTCGCTCTAAATTTTGTCATCGGGATCTCTCAGATCAATAATAATATTAAATTTGTCTCAATATTTCAAAGAATGCACAGATTACTCAATAATGAAACCAGTTTCAGCCAATTTATTATTTGGAATTGGATTATGGTTATCATGGCTCTCAGTTACTATTTTACAGTGTTTTCTTATTTTGTGATACAGATGGCTGTACCTTGGTTTTATGTAATTGTTAATTATCTTTTGGTTGTTTTCGATTTTAACATCGTTTATGCCATTCGAGCCATTAAATTGTTACAAAGAAAATTAGAGTTATGGAATATTCAAGTCTTAAATTCCCGTAAAATGGACGAGCCGCGTGGTGAGGATTTCTTTAAGAGAATGTTTCAAGCCTATTCTGATATAATAGAGTGTTACGACATCTATAAAGTATGTGTTCAACCATTGGTAAGTACTTTGATATGAATCTATGTTAAATAGTTACTGAACCAAGGTTTTTTAAACGAAGTATGCTAACTTCGTTTAAATATAGACACGCGGTAGCGTGTCAATCCAAGTTCGAGCCTACAGAACTAGCGAGCAGCACCGTATGTATTACACGAACCATTTGGAGCCACTTTCGAACCCATCATAACTCAAAAACTATTTTATATAAACATGTCACATTTGGCTCATATTGGCGGCGGCCGTGAAACAGCGGGACGGGGAGCAATCCACATCTCAAATCAAACGGTTATTTAGATATTAGCGTCCAAAAATCGTCATTTTTATCACTGAGTGACCTATAGACCAAAACTCTAACCCAGGTCCAGATGACCTAGAAAGCTAAAAAAGCTAAACATCCAGATAGTTAGCTGGGTGAATACAAAGGAATAAACCAGAAACTAGTTAATTTTTATGGTTTTTTTCTAATTTTTCAATTTCTATTAGGAACAATTTGATTATATGCCTGTAATAATGCCTGTAATGTGAGAATCAGCAAACAAAATTGATGACAGCCGGTGTTTATGTGAATTTTAAGGTCTTCACGTGAATATATAACGAGTGGAATACCATACTTATTTTTTTAAAATCCAAATATTTTAGTAATACCGCCCCGACTTGGCCAAATAAAGTATCAACAGAAAAAGCCAAAAAAAAAAAATCCGGATACTGAAAGGGCAATAATTCACTCAAACATTGCAAAGGTACAAGAAACACAAAAAAGACCATTATACCCCGTAAACGTAGGAAAATACAGTAGTTTAACAAAAACCATTCGGTGTTTATTTTATTATGAACTAGCTTTTGCCAGTGGTTTCGCCCGCGCTGTACTTTCATCAAACTCAAAACTCAAAAACTCAAACTCAAAGCATTTATTTCAAATAAACCAATTACAGGCACTTTTGAATTGTCAAGGTCGGTGAGTTAGAAAGATGAAGCTAGTTGCATCCCCTATTTAACTCCCTTAGAGATTGAATTTAAAAAAAATCCTTCCTTATTCCTTGTCTGCATTATAAAGGGAAACTCCGGGCAAAATTTTAGTTTTTAGGTCCAAGGGTTTGGGCTGGGCGATAATGAATCAGTAAGTCAGTTGGTCAGGACTTTTCTTTTTATTTATATAGATAGATAGATAGATAAATACCTACAAGTAATATCAAAAAAAAAAAAAGTGAAATGAGAACCAAGTTCAATATTATGATATGAGCCTTGGTTGTTGACTTTAACGACAAAAGAATTGAGATCTAAATGGGTGCCAAGTTCAATGGTCAGTCCTGAAATTTATTCATAAGAACATATTTAAAATATTTTACAACAACTTAAAATATAATTTCTTCTTATAACTTAGGATAATATATTGAAGCCTAAGGTCTGACTTGGCTAGTTTTCACATACTAATTATTATTAGGTACCAACGAAAACAGTCATGGAAGAGCCCTTTATTCGATGGCTAGTTTCTACCAGCAAGCCAAATTTTTGGAAGAATAAAATACGACCTCACCGGTTTAGAACTTGCGAAGGCTATAAATAGGAAAGCCATTGAACTTGGCACCCATTTAGATCTCACTTCTTTTGTCGTTGAAGTCAACAACTAAGGCATATATCATCAAAAAAAAAAAAACAAAAGGCATATATCATAATATTGAACTTGGCTTGGGTTTTTTATTGTAAGTGCACCTACCCTCTTCTATCTCTTGCCACTTATATTTATGATGACGGTATGAAGAGATCTTCATTCGTTCATTCTATCACTTTCAGATTCTGTATTATATTATTGAAGGATTTTTTCATTCTCTCTTTTACATTCAAGTGAACATAGAAGAGTTCAAGAATAATAGCTCAGTGAGTATAGTCAAATTTGCTTCTGAACTTCTTCTTCCACATATCCTGTTAATTGGGGTACAACGTAAGAACTTTTTTTTTTTTAATTAGTTTTATGGCCTGGTTTCAGAGACCTTTAAGCCAAGTCTTTATTAAGAACGTATTCTAGTCATAACAAAGTTATTGTAAAGCGGTAGTAACTTTACAATAACCTATTAGGAGTTTTTGGGGGAACACGAAAAGTCCACGTTAGTCACTTATTTTCACCTTCACTACACTTGTGCACTCACACGTAACTATATTGGATAACTCACTACCAAAATTATTCAATTTAATTCGCTATTTCACAAAATTTTATGATAATGAAAATTCATGCGACATGTTCCAACGCGATCCCGCCAAAAACTCCTTTTTTTCGTTTTCATCTCCAATTGTCACAGATATAACTTGATACTAAAAATTAAAAAATATACATACAGGCGAACATATAACCTCCCCCTTTTTGGAAGTCCGTTAACAAGAGGAAAGACTACCTGGCCATTCATATCTTTCCTTTTGTAATTTTTTATTCGATTTCTTTCCTTGTGTTCATTTTCCTACATCACTCGTTACGCCACATTATTTTTTTCGAGCATGCTTTTTAGCCCTTCAGTGTAGGACTAAACGCCGACAGACACTACGCTGACAGACTGAACACCGACAAGACTTTACATCGATGGGACTCTTCGCCGACAGGGCTCATCCTTCGTCCGTAACTGCCACTAACATGGAAGTAGCGCTCGCTGACCGCTGCCGAAATCTTCAAAATTCAATTAAGATAAGCTTCTATGCCACTCGCCTGCTAAAACTGACTAATGAGTGAACGAAATTGGAAGGTCTTATCTAGTAATGTACAAGGTCCCTGTGAAGGATCGTTTCACAGTTGACAATTTTTAATTTAGTTAATGCGGCTTATACTTGTTGGCAGGCCTGCGCTGACCATTACCTATTTACCCGATAATTTGAAAATATTGTAAAAGCCATTTGTGTTTACAACATAAACTTAAAGTTTCTGCTAAGTCTTTTCCCCGCGGTTTCGCCAGCGTGGAGTTCAAAAATGATCCTAGGGGACTTTGTTATTGGGATAAAAAATATCGTATGTGTTTTTAATCCAGGTTACAAACGATCTGTTTGCCAAATTTCATCCAAATCTGTTTAGCACAAACATATAAACCTTCACATTTATAATACTGTAAATAGAATTGGAATGTAACATCTCACTAGTGTGGTTTTTGTGAAGGAAAATATTTTGAAGTTACCTTTGTTACAGTATGCAACAACTATGACCATGATTTCTCTTTTGTGTTGGTTGATCAAGGATTTGATGTGGCAAACGATGTTCATACAGCAGTGCGAGACATTCTACTTAGCTGTGCAAAGTGTTCGAGATACTTGCGCAGTTATTTTGAAGTCAAATTCCTCTGGTATGATTATTTTCAGTCTTTATGTTTGAACGTTCCTATTGGAAACCAAAATCTTAATAGCGTGGTGCTAGACTGTCCCTTTAAACCTCACTCAACTGACAGCCTAGAAATAAAATTCCACGTAGAGAAAGTAGTACTTAGCTTAAATCAAAATGGCTACAATAGCAGAGGAAGCACCATGAAACGATGATGACGATAAGAACGAGGGATGGAATGTATGAGGAATGATATGCATGGAAGGGGCTATAAATTGAGGTGACAGCAAATAGAGTATGTCTGTGGTAGAAGTATTTATGCTGCATAAACTCCATATTAGTTGGCATAAGGAGGACGAGGATCAGCAAAGAATCTGTTAACATTGACAGGACAGAAATTATATTATGAATTATCATCATTTTCCTGCCCAATGCACCCTATTACTTGAGGTCGGTGCAAAACGTTATTTTCTTACATTTTCCCTTGTTTTCACTCTATCATGCATGCCTTCCTCTTTGTATACATCCAACTTATGCTTACAGATGATGAGAGAAGACTGTGCAAGAACGTGCTGCGGTTACATCGAGCATCATTTAGCAAGATGCGTGTGTGTGGCCTGTTCTACGCGGACGTGGCGTTGCAGCTGAGTCTGATGGCTATACTAGCTAACTACACTATTGTGTTGCTGCAGTTTGCGTTTCTATAATAAAATAATTATGTAGATAGTAATTTAAAATAACCATTAATTCTTTGTTTTTTCTTGCGGACTGTCTAGGAGTTAATTTTTGTAGTGTGAGGTATACATAGTGTAGCGTAAATCCGGTACGGTATAAAAAATTATTTCCATTCAAACATTTTTAAGAAAATTCTCCTCATATTTTTGATAATATTTCAAATTGCGTTTCTGAAAAAAGATTGTTATGGCTCATTTAAAATCACGCGTCGCGGTTCATCTCGTGGCTCGTCTCGTGTCTCGGCCGCAGGTCGTTCGCTCGTCAAGATAATCAATTTATGTTCACACTCTTGCGGCGCGTTCTGTTGTTTTTGAACGATCGACTATGGAGGACGTCGAAGTATTAGCGGCATGAACTAATTCTTTAGTGAGCTTATACTACTACGCAACTAATTTACAAACACAAACAGTAAAAAAAACGACGTCGTCGCCGTAGAAGATGGTGACTTTGATATTTTATCGATTTATCGCAATACAACCCTGTAAGTCACGTACATAGTTACAGACGCCAGCACATCAAGCTACCCGAAACTGTCAAATTTTCCCAATCAATCTTGAACCTAATACTGTAGCGATAAAATGGAAAACACATTAAAGAATTGTGACAGATTGTAGTAGCTTCGTGTGCTGGCATCTGTATTTTATTACTTTTTAGATTCCTAATATTTTTAATATTTGTACTTCTTTTAACTTCTAGGCAAAGTATGGAAAAGATGTTTCAAGAAATTTTGAATGAAGATTCAATAGAATTCAGCAATTTTTGCAGAATATCACCAACTGATTTCGAGCATTTACTAAGCAAAATTGAACCGTTGATTACAAAACAAAAGACTAGACTGAGAATACCCATTCCTGCAAAAGTACGAGTACGCTTAGCCATTACCTTAAAACTTCTGGCTACAGGCGACAGCTAACGAAGGCTTCACTATCTGTTCAAGTTTCAAGTGTCAAAGTCAAAACGTTTATTGCGTGCAGCCATCTCTTTAGCTGTCTAAGAAGTGTGCAATGCTATTTACACAATTTTCAGTTATCAAATAAAGGTAAGAAAATAATATTAGTTTTTAAATATTCAACTTATTTATTTACCGTCTACACGCATTTATTGCATAGATAACTTAAAAAATACTACTTACTCATCAATCAAGTAAGCGCATACTGAAAAACTACTGCTACTAAAACTAATTGGTTATTATTTGAAATAAATGCTTTGAGTTTGAGATTGAAAAGTAAGTTTTTTAAATGAGTTATGTCTACTCAGTTACAGTTATTTGAAAATTAAATACTTTGAGTTTGAGATTGAAAAATAGGTTTTACTACTCAGTTACAGCGGCTAGATATGCTTTATCAAGAATGGTTTGTGAACCAGACGGTTGTATAATTACCTGGGAAACGACACTGATACGGGATTCAACAGTGGCAGACTGTGAAGACATATTTTTCGTAACGGAAGATGTATCAGTACTATACGGATATGTTGAATTATAGGAAGAAGGATTGACGTCGAAATAAAAATGGTACATACTTTGACAGATTAAATGTTTTAATAATAACAAAAAACCTTTTGGTTTTCCATGTTAAACGCCAAATTCAATAGTAATCGTAATAAATTAATCTTTAAGTGGAGATAACTATACTGACACTTGCGTTGGTTGGGCACACGTGTCCATAAGTGTTGGTTGCTATTCCAATATTACTACCTACTTATAATTACATGGACTAAAGAAAATTAATTACAGTAATTGACTCAATTCCTTTCATTCACAAGCAATTATCATAGTTTTTATGTGCGCAGTTAATACATTTACTAATGACCATGGTATGAAACGTGTTCCATTTAAAAATGAACAAGTTTCGTAACTTACAACTAAATGATCCAAGAAAGTGTATTTTGAATAATATGGTGGACAAAGATGTACAGTTAATGTTGAGGCCTTTGAATCGGATGCAATTTATTTCGTGTACTCCGAGATATCGCATCAGAAACGATTGTATAACTGCTAATAATTTCATCAGCAATTTGTATTCAATTTATTGGAGCTACAGCCTTTATTTTTTTGAACATATTCCGAGCCTATATGCTATTCAGTCAGCTCATCCACCACACTAAGTGAGAACATAGGAAAAAAAAAATAGTGTCATAATGTCCAGAGTGATCAGATCGCCTGTAACAAGTGGCTTGCAGCATACCCTATCCGATTCCGATGTCGCAAATATTGTTCCTGATATTTCTACACCAACTTTTATATCCCAACGCTGCCCTAAAAGACAGCGGAAATCAAGTGACAAACGTCAATCAAGTGAAGAGCGGCAATTAAGGGAGGAGCAACTTTCTTCTTTCAAAGATGATATTAAGAACATGCTGGATGAATGGAGAGAATCCCAAAACACTCTGCTAAATAAACTGATCTCAGAGGTTGCTGAAATAAAGAAGCAGAACGCTGAAATACAGCATACAAATGAGGAAATTGATAAAAGTATTTCTTTTCTAAATAAACAGTATGAAGACATGCGGAAAAAAGTCGAAGAGCTAGAGGGTGAACGCAAGGAACACCTCTTTAAGATAGCTACGCTGGAATCATCACTGGAAGACATCCAGAGAAACTCAAAATCATCCACCATCGAGTTAAGAAATGTACCAATGTCATCTGAATCGGAAGCAAAAAAGGATCTTTGTAAAATCGTCCAAGATACCTGTAAAGCCCTTAATGTGAGCGTACAAGAAAAAGCCATTAGAGATGTTTTCCGAGTAAATGCAAAAACGGGAAAAGGCACGATAGTTGCTGATCTTACATCTATCATACTGAAAAACGACATTTTACAAGGAATCAAATCCTACAGGAAACAACACCCAAATAAATCTCTGAACGCGGCTGATATAGGATTCACAGGACAACAGTCACCAATTAACATTTCGGAGGCTTTAACTAGTAAAAGCCGTCGTCTATTCTTCCTCGCAAGAGACGTAGCGAAGACTAAAGCATATAAGTTCTGTTGGACTATTAATGGCAAAATATATCTCCGTAAGGACATTGAAGCAACTCGTATCGAAGTAAAAGATGAATCACAACTGGCGAGTCTCCGAAACCTCATATGACTTTGGTTAGTTTTGATATTACCGTTATTCTTAGTTTTTAATTCACCTAATTCTTGTTTAGTTTTAATTTTACTATCTTTTTTAGTTTCTGATTTGCTAAGTTGTATTTTATCATATTCCCCGTAGTCCTTAGTTATTCATTTTTCTATTTTTTGTAATATTGTTCGTCATATTTTGCGATTTATAAGTATTCTTACCGATATCTTCTACTTAAACCCCATTATTTTATTTTGGCTGTTTCAAATAATAATAGTCAATGTGTTCGCGTCATTGGTAGCTCTTAAACAAAATTCAATTCAACATTTAGTAATAATCTAGTACTTAACATAGACAAAATATCTGCAGGCCCATCTTTTTTGTGTGAACCAGAATCATCCTCACTCTTATTGTCGTCTAATGTATCGACCAACAATCATTTAAAAATCTTAACTCAAAATATACGAAGTATCACTAAAAATTATAGTCAGTTGGAAGTACTTTTATCTAGACTCAAAATATCATGTGAAGTAATTATCCTAACCGAATCATGGAATTCCAAAGCTACATTTTTTCCGTCCCTGAAGAACTACGAGACTCATTATACAAAAAACAATCGAAATCAAAATGATGGTATCGTAGCTTACACTAGGGTAGGGCTCAGTTGTGAAGTGGCAGAAATTCCCTTAATTGATGCCACCTGTCTAGATAAAGAAATAAACTCAGATACTATCGTTATAGGTATCTACCGGTCACCATCACAGCCAAATATAAATAACTTTATAATTTCCCTGGACACGCTTTTAAAAAGGTACGGTGATCGTAGTAACATAATTATTATGGGTGACTTAAATATAGATGTGAAACCTAACAATGAAGATCGGAATTCGGTGGATTACCTAAATTTACTAGCCTGCCATGGCTTCTTGCCAGGCCATCTATATCCCACAAGAGTAGATAATTGCATAGATCATGCTATGGTGAAGTCTAATTTCTCTACAGTTACACTTGTCCTGCAGTCTGCTATAACTGACCACTCCCCGGTTCTTTCCTGCATTAATTTAGAATATACTAATAAACCAGTAAAAAATATGACTATTACCAAAGTAAATTACGAAGCAATCCTTTCAGACCTAAAGTTAGTGGATTTCCATGATATTTTGGAGTCGCGAGATGTTCATTGGTCTGCTCAGCAGTTGCTTAATATCTTAAACACATCGTTGCTAAAATAAATCCCTTAAATTACTAACACCTAAAAGATTACACTGCATCAAACCGTGGATCACCCCTGGCCTAGTTCGTTGTATTAGAAATCGTGATCGCATGCACTTAAAATCTAAAAATGAACCCAAAAACGTTATCCTTGCCGTTACCTACAGTAGGTACAAAAACTTTTGCAATGACCTGTTAAAACGTCTAAAACGGAATTTTCTTAAAAATGAGCTACATAAAAGTGCTAAGAACCCAAAATCGAAATGGAAAATAATTAACAACATTACTAACAGAGATACTGCAAAAACACCTCCACTAGATCTCCTTAAAATAAGGAATACCCCAGAATTATCATTGGAGGAAACCAACCACTATTTCACTAGTATAGCTGAAGAGTTGGCAAGCAAAATAATTCCATGTACCGCCAGTAAACTCAATGGTCATATTAGAAGCAACCGAGGAAGAGGTTGAATCAATAATTTTGAACTTAAAAACTGACAGCGCAGTGGGATGGGATGGAATTTTTACAAAGTTAATTAAAATCCTGAAGAATATTATTGTACCACTTATGACACGTATTATAAACCTTTCTATTCAAACCGGTGTCTTTCCTAATCCATTTAAAATATCAGTCGTTCACCCTATTCACAAGTCGGGAAGCAGGGACTGCATCAGCAATTATCGTCCTATTTCAGTATTGCCTGTGCTGTCAAAGATCCTTGAAAATATTATAAATAGAAGATTACTCTCGTACCTAGAAAAACAACAAATTTTAGCCCACAATCAGTTTGGATTTAGAGCCAACAGGTCGACAGCACAGGCAGTTACGGAACTTACAAACCTTGTAGCTACTCATATTGATAGTAAATATAAATGCATTTGTGTATTCTTAGACCTCGCCAAGGCTTTCGATACGGTCTCTATCCCCATCTTAATTAACAAGATGGAAAAGATTGGTATTAGGGGAAGGGTACTGGATTTGTTTATAGACTATTTGACTAATAGATCACAGCGAGTTACGATAATTGGTATTTCTAGTTCCGACGCACAAATAACATTTGGTGTACCCCAGGGAAGCGTTCTCGGTCCAACGCTTTTTCTTATATAAATTAATAGCCTATGTAAGTTAGTAATACAAAACTGTAAAATATTTACTTTTGCTGACGACACAGCCCTAATCTTTCATGGTGCTTCTTGGGATGAAGTAAGAAATTACGCCGAAATGGGTCTTCAAAAGGTAGCAAGTTGGCTTAGTCAAAATATGCTTTCTCTAAATATAAACAAAACGAAATTCATCGCATTTGCTAATACAGAACAATCATTAAAATCAGCACTAAATATTAAAATTAAAATGAATTCTTGCCAAATCACTCATCACGGAACTGCATGCGACTGTAATTTTCTGGACAGGGTAAAAACAGTTAAATATCTTGGAATTCTCCTGGATGAAAAATTGACGTGGTGTCCATATATTGATCTTCTAGCGGGGAGAACAAGAAAATTAATCTATGTGTTCAAGATACTGAGGCACGTGGCTGATGCTGCGCTCCTCAAAACTGTTTATTATGCTCTAGCACAATCAATCCTAATATACGGCATTACTTCTTGGGGCGGAGCTCGAAAAACCCATCTAATTAAGCTAGAACGTGCACAACGAGCCTTGCTAAAAGTAATAAATTTCAAACCTTTCAGGTACCCCACTGTCAATCTGTATTCTGAATTTGATGTCTTGACTGTTAGACAGCTATTCGTTAAAGAAACCGTAATGTCTCAACACCATAAACTCAAACTCAAGCAGAATAATAAAGTAACGTTGACTGCCAGGCGCTTAGACAGGATATGTCCCACAATTTCCTTTAAAACAGCATTTATTGAAAAATTTCAATGTTTTCTTGGGCCGATGCTTTATAACAGGCTTAATAAAATTATTAAAATGTACCCACTTAATAACCACCTATGTAAGAAGGCTTTAATATCCTGGCTCAAATCGCAAACTTATGATGACGTAGAAAATTTATTCAAAATTTTAAAATAAAATTCGACTTGTATTTCAATCGTACTGACGACCAATTAAAATTATTTTTCAATTTTCATAATTATCATCAATAAAATCTATTTATTATAAAAAAGAAACACTGTTAAACGGAAATGATTATATATTTTTATTATTGCTTAGGTTCACAGTTTTTGTGGTGTCGTTTGGATTTAATAAGAGTACGGTACAAAGGAAAAAGTTGTTCTTGTTTACTTACGCTCGAATGTAACTTATCTATTTATACCCGCACTTTAGTTTAATTTGAGAATATTTTTTTGTTGTAATGTTAATTTTTAAATATGTCATGTCAGTTTTATTACCACGGGAACTAACTTACGTCTAAGATACAGGCTCGGGCTAGTTTAGACGTTAGGACTCATTTAGAAATGTAAACACGCAGTTCACTGTTTTAATATTGTAATACTGATTTTTAAAGATTTGTTTAGTTTAAGATATTTGTAAAGTGTGTTTTTTTCTGTGTCAATAAAGTTTTTATTATTATTTATATTATTATTTCGTTACAAAGACAATGTAGAATTCACAAAATCCATGACTATCAGCTTCCTCACTGATTGCATTAACTACTGTTTCGGATTCGTTCTTAATCTCGTCATCGCCATCTCTCAAATCAAAAATAATATTAGGTTTGTCTTAATCTTTCAAAGACTGCACAGATTGCTCAACAATGAAACAAGTTTGAGCCATTATATTATTTGGAATTGGAGTATGGTTTTCATGGCTCTCAGTTACTATTTTACAGTCTTATCTTATTTTACCCTACAGGTTGCTATTTCTTGGTTTTATGTCATTGTTAATTATGTTTGGGTTGTTTTTGATTTTAATATCGTTTATGCCATGGCTTCAAGTAATTAAATTGTTAGAAAGTAAACTTGAGTTATGGAGTATTCAAGTCGTGAATTTCGTTAAAATTTAAGAGACGCGTAGTAAGGATTTCAGTAAGAGAATGATTCAAGCCTATTCTGATATCTTAGAGTGTTATGATATGTATAAAGTTTGTGTTCAGCCATTTGTAAGTACTTTGCTATGAATAAGATAGTTACCAGTGCCTACTCATTATTAATTTTATTTGAATCTATATTTTCATTTACATCCGCCCTCTTCTATCGTTTGCCACTTATGTATGGTTACAGTACGAAGAGATCTTTATTAAGTCGTTCTATCACTTTTCAGATTCTGTATTATACATATTATTGAAGGATTTCTTCATTCTCTAATTTACATTCAAGTGACTATTGAAGAGTTCGAGAAAAATACCATAGTGAGTATCGTCAAATTTGTCTTGCCATTACCTATTAACACGATCATTTGGAAATATTGTAAAAGCCATTTGTGTTTATAACAGTAAACACCTTAAAGTTTCTTGCCAACTCTTTTCCATAGATGACAACTAATTGAAACTGTGCTCCTACCTTCTGACATTTCACAAGTGTGGTTTTTGTTAAGTAAAATATTTTGAATTTAAATGTTACTTTTGTTGTAGCATGCAACAACTACATCCTTGCTTTCCTTACTGTATTGGTTGAGCAAGGACTTGACGTGGCAAACGATATTAATGCAACGGTGCAAGACATTCTACTTAGCTGTGCAAAGTATTCGAGACATTTGCGCGGTAATTTTGAAGACAAATTGCTCTGGTATGGTTATTTTCAGACTTTATGTAGTAACGTTGCTATTATGTAACAAATTCTGACCAGTAGTACAATAATATCATTTCAAATCTCACTCAAATGACAGCACAAAAATAGGATTTCACGTGAGGAACGAAACGATGATGACGAAATAACGAGGGATGAAATATCTGAAATATGATGTGCAGGAAAAGGGTTTGATACTGAAGTGACGGAAAATAGAGACCCAGTTTTATTTTATATTATTAAATAGGAACAACAAACAGCTACATTATGGAATATTACTTAAATAATAACATAGTCCACAGCGCTGTTCAACTAATACCTATAATATACATATAAAACTTTAAATTCACTAGGAGGTGAACTGTATGTGCACACGGTTATACATCAAGCTATACATAGTGCGAGATCGGCGTAAACTGGTTACGCCGATCTCGCACTGTACGGAAATCCTATACAATGCGAGATCAGCTTATACTGGAAATGTATAGCTTGATATGTAGCTGTGTGTACATGCATGACAGTTTCAGTAAACATTATTAAAACGATACATTAAAAAGTATTTGAATAAAAGTAAAAAAAAAAGAATGTTATATTAAAACAATCTAAGAACTAGTCCAAGAGTTCAAGTGTGTCATACACGAAACTTTTTCAAAGAGCATGTGAATATATTTATGTGTTCAAATGCTTCATTATAGGTTACTGCCATTCGCCGAATCGGTGAACGTGCACTAGTGTTAGATCAGCAGGTACGACTGCAGTGTTTGCCTGCATGCACCTGCCCTCTATGAAATGTTCTGCATAGCATAATACATTATTAAAATCAATACAATCAAAATTGCCGGTACAATGCCAGTGCTTCTAATTGGTTACGTCTAGAGCTGAGCATCAAAAGCCTGTATTCACTGAACAATTGGTTATACGGTAGAAACGTTTTCTGAAACCTGTAGTGCTGTAGTTGAATGGAAGAAGTTTTTATGCTGCACAAACTGCAAAAAGTTTCCATAAGAGAGGACGAGGATTATAAAATATCAACACTTAATACATGGGTGACGGCGACAGCAAATATTTACAAATTTGACATCATTGGATAGGACTCAATTTAAACTATGAATCATCGTAATATCCCTGTCCTTGTCCCTTCGGGACTTGTCCTTGAGGTCGGTGCAAAAAGTTATTTTCTTCCGTTCTACCTTGTCTTCAGGCAGTCTATTATGCATGCCTTCCTCTACGTATATGTATCCAACTCATGCCGTGATTAATTGATCAATAATTTTTACAGATGATAAGAGAAAACTGTGCAAGAACGTGCTGCGGTTACATCGAGCATCGTTCAGTAAGACGCGTGTGTGTGGTCTGTTCTACGCGGACATGGCGTTGCAGCTAAGTCTGATGGCTCTACTAGCTAACTACACTATTGTGTTGCTATAGTTCGTATTTTTGTAATAAAGACTCCTAATAAATGGATTGGGTAGATAATCATTTAAAATTATGAATATGTTTTTTTTTTCTCGCGGACAGTCCATGAGTTCATTTTCGAAGTATGTTAGCCATAAAAGGCTTAGGTCTTTACATGCCTCGAAAAAGCCACACTTATAAATTACACCCAACTCGCAGCACGTGTTTCGTATGGCAAGTACCTACGAATCGAAAATATAATCGAAAAGAGCGTTTTTATATTGCCTGATCGAGTAATCTGCTTACCTACTAGACTATACAGCCTTTATTTACCATTTGCATTCATCACTGAGTATTACCGTTGAGAAAATATTGCAGAAAACCCGCCGCGTGAACGCAAACGTGGAGGAAAACGATGGTTCCAGTAGCCATGAGCAAAGGCACGCGATAGGTAACCCCACTAGCATGAGCACCACGGCTACAGCTACACTAATCCCGCCCTTGGCATTCGATAATAATATTTCCATGTCCGAAGAATAGCTCGAACACGATTGCTATCCAACGTCGTAAGAACCGTGGCAAATTTGCGACATCGACGCTGACATCAACTACTGGCAGCGGCGACCTCATAGGGCCCTATATACCCTATGGGGCCGACTCAAGCCATCGCTGCCAACCCTGAACCGACCGTACATGGCATGAACTGCCATTTTACCCGATGCATTGCCTGTTTCGACGGAGCCGCGTGCAGGACCGAAGCCCTAGAAGAATTCGTCGAGAGCATGCTCATCCACAAAGAGTGCGCAAGTGTATGGAACGAACACGTCCTTCGAGTTACTGAACGAAAACGCCGCACGGTGGGCTGAAAATCGACTTTCATAGACTTAGGGAAATCAATTTAAGGGTGTCCCTTTTTTTGGTGGTAACTGCTTCTACCAACCATTTCCATGCTCTAATAAGTCGAAAATGTTAAATTAGCGTATAAAGGAATGAGTAATATTTTTTTTTTTTAAATTTGTATGGAACTCGCATGAAAAATCCGATTTTCTTTGGAACTGCAAGTCAAACCGTAACATCCTTACAGGGGGTCTTAATAATATTTTTTTGTGATTTTTTGACATACCACACAGCTCGACTATGAGGTCATTTACATAAAGATTAAACAGCTTTAGAGAGGACACCCCGCCCTGTCTCACTCCGCACTCCAACCCGTATGACTCTGAGAGGCAGTTTGACCACCTAACACAATTAGTCTGATTCGCGTACCAGTATTGAAATATTTTCATTCGTTCCGGTGGTATACCCCTGTCCTCCATCTTTCTCCAAAGCACTTCATACGAAACGAGATCGAAGGCCTTTGAGAGATCCAGAAAACAGGCGTATTCCGGAGTCTTCCGTTTAGTGTAGTATTGGACAGTGTGCTTAAGAACCAGAATCGCGCTTTCAGTTGACTATGTTTATGTACTTATCCAGACAAGACTCAAGCACACTATCCAATAGCTTCGCTACAGTTGTCGCTAGAGAGATCGGGCGGTAGTTCTCCTTGTCCGATATGTCTCCTGTCCTGTTCTTCACTATGGGCACCACAGTAGTTTTCATCAAATCATCGGATAAGTATGAATTACTAATGCACATATTGAAGAACATGGACAGGACCCTCGGCACGTGTACTCCAGCATATTTTAAGTGCTCAATACTGAGCCCATCGTGGCCAGGAGATTTACCTCCACGCATACTGTTTATCACTTTTTTAATTTGTGTCGCTGTAAACACAAGTAAAGGCTCCTCGCCCGCCACGGTGGGCCCACCATCTGGCTTAGTGGTCGAAGGACCCAGAGGAGAGCGTACCTTAAAGCGCTCCATGAACAGATTAGCACAGATTATATCCTTTGGGTCATGTCGGCCATCAACACTAGCAGAGAGGCCAGGCTTAACATCAAGCTTACTAGTGGACTTAAATCTTTTTCGGCTCTTTGTTTAGCTATTACGTCCATTTTAACTTGGTCCTGGTGTTTCTGACACCATTTTAGCCGACCTTTAAAAATATTTCGGGACTCACACATCTGGTCGTAAGCGGGACTAGTACATGGTCTACCCAGAGCTATCCAGTTTTGGTATTTTAGCCTAGCCTCCTGATGCGCTTGCCTCACATGCTCATTCCAGCCGCACACACGCTTATTATGCATTTATGCCGTTTAAGACTCACATTATTTCTAGATTGTACAGCCGCATCACTTAATACATCAACAAATTTCTTAAAAACTTTATCTAAGACTAACCGATGATCAGATAAAGTACAAGGCCCAAAACTACATGTCTCAAATTCTGTGGGGAAGTCAATGTCTCGCAAACCTTTACTACATAAATCTCGATATTTATTAACTTGAGCCTCATCTCTTTCCCCCCAGATTACAGCACTGCGCGATGTATTTTGGATCGTGGTGATAGGACTAATTGAACCCAAATTGCACTCGATAAAGATAGGCAGATGATCAGAAACAAAAATATCCTCAATTACTCCGACATTAACTGTAGATTGCCAGGCCGCTTGTGAGACAATACAATGGTCCAACCAACAGCCCTTAGAATGAAACGTGTCAAAATAGGTAAACGTGTTTGAGTCAATCCCCAAAAATTTCCATGTCCGCGCACACCCACGATCTGTCCGTGCAAAAGCTGTTAGGCTCGGTAAATTCGGCTCTTCGTTATCGTCTCAGATTTACACAGAAAGTGCAAAAATATCATAGAAAAACTGAAAATGATGTCGCCTAAACTAATTGTACCGGACGGGCGTGATCGCTTGGACACGAAGGATGTGTAGGGAGGGTGTATTCCTATCCAGGTTTTATCCCAGTGTGTATGTAGGTCTCCCAGTCCACGCGGCGCTGACGTCCTGCACCTATAGGTTCCAGATATCTTAGGGGCGGCTACTATCTTCCGTTCTTCACGACGTTACCAACGTTTTGACGACTGACAGAAAAACGGGTTCCAGACTTTCGTCTAGGAAGGGGTTGTTTTTGAGACACCTCTGTGAAGGGGTACTTTACCTGATTAAATAACACACATTTTGATTTAATCTTCAGGAAGCAATTTAGAACTTTTACTTGTACTACATGTTAATTAATTTAGGTTTAAAATAACAAAATTTATCTTGCCGATGACTACGAATTGGTTTAAATTTACATTTTCTGAGGTGCCTCGAAACTTTACCGTAACGAGGGCCGCAAATTGCTTCCTGTTTTAACTTTTATTTATTCTATTTTTGTCTATCGATACAATGGAATATAGCATACAAAACATTATTAAATTACTGTACATATGGCATGTTATATATCCCTGTATTCCCCTTGAAATTTCCCATCCCCTGAGATATCTGTATGTACTATATCTTCCCGTACTGAAAGATTATTTCAAGAAAACCCGAAAAATTATGAAAAATGTTACCAATAAATATTTTAAAAGTTGATTTTCTCGAAAACTACTGAACTTATTTCAATTCTGGTTACAGATACCTCAGGGTGGTTTACAGACCCAAAACAATCTAATATTAAGAACGTTACACATATGACTAGCAAAACTCAAATCTTAAAAATTACTTAGCTAAAGCAACACAACTTTCAGAGCTCAATTAAGTGGGTTTATCTTTAGACTACGTTAGGGGTAGTTACGCCCAGGGCTAGGTCTCGGTTCTAGGTTACCTGGACGCACTTGAGACTATAAATTACGGCTATACAGCCCACTTAAATGAGGTCTGAAAGGGTGGTACTTACGGTTTTCTTATAGTAGGCACTTATCACCATTGTTTATTGGTTTAACTATCACTTATCTTTACGATTTTAAATTAATGTCAAAAACAAACTATTAAGCTATATAGTGACGCATCGTCGCGAACATCTCTCCCGCCGTGCAGTGCAGTGACGACTCGTAGCGATGTTGGTGCGGCGCTGCATCGCCCCGGTGAGCGACGACTGGAGTCGCGGCGCTCGCCACCGCGACGCCTGTTGCCACGCCGCTCGCCGCCGCGACGCTCGCCGTCACGACGCTCGTAGCCACGACGCTCGCCACCGGCTCTCGTCGCCCAGGCGGCCGCCGCCTAGGCGCTCGCCGCCAAGGCTGTCGCCGTCTCGGCGCTCGATGCCTCGGCGCTCGCCGCCAAGGCGCTGGTGATGCCCAGGCGTTCGCCGCCAAGGCGCAGGATGATGCCCAGGCGTTCGCCGCCAAGGCGCTGGTGATGCCCAGGCGTTCGCCGCCAAGGCGCTGGATGCCTCGGCGTTCGCCGCCAAGGCGCTGGATGCCTCGGCGTTCGCCGCCAAGGCGCAGGTGGTGCCCAGGCGTTCGCCGCCAAGGAGCTGGATGATGCCCAGGCGTTCGCCGCCAAGGCGCTGGATGCCTCGGCGTTCGCCGCCAGGGCGCTGGATGCCTCGGCGTTCGCCGCCAAGGCGCAGGTGGTGCCCAGGCTTTCGCCGCCAAGGCGCTGGATGCCTCGGCGCTCGCCGCCAAGGCGCTCGCCCCCACGGCTATTTGGGCAGTGGGACGAGTTTCTTCACCGGACGCTTCAAGGTGCCGCCGGCAGTGCGCACCTCAGCGGTCCGGACTTCTCCGTCAGCCCCGGGGAACAGGGCAACTATACGGCCTCGCGGCCATGTATTGCGAGGCAGCTGGCCGTCTGCAACGAGTATGGGGTCGCCCACCTGCAGTTCGGGGCCGCGGGTGTGCGGCTCCCGCCGGTTTTGGAGTTCCGGCAGGTACTCCCTGACCCAGCGACGCCAGAACATGTCGGCGAGTATCTGGGATCGTCGCCAGAGCTTCCTGCTGTCCACGTCTCGCTCGGTGAACACGCCGGGTGATGGTAGTCTCGCCGATCCACCGAGCAAGAAATGGTTCGGTGTGATTGACTCGTCGTCTTCGCTATCTACTGAAACATGTGTTAGTGGTCGGCTGTTTAGTGTACTCTGCCTCACACAACAGTGTGGACAACACCTCTTCGTGCGGATGTTTTTCTAGGAGCACAGTGCACAGCGCGGACTTTACGCAGCGTACGAGGCGCTCCCAGGCGCCTCCCATGAAAGGCGCTGATGGTGTTATGAAGCGCCACACGACGCCTCGGCGACTGGCCTCCTCTCGGAAGGCCTCTCGGAGCTCCTTGTCGGCACCGTGCATGTTGGTACCGTTGTCGGAGTGTATCTCGGCGGGGCAGCCCCGACGAGCAGCGAAGCGGCGCAGCGCCAGTATGGCGGCGTCTGCGCTGAGGCTGGCGGCGATCTCGAGGTGGACGGCTCTGGTGGTAAGGCACGTGAATAGGGCTACGTACCTTTTTTGATGCTGTCGTCCGACTGTGACAGACAGTGGGCCGAAATAATCTAGCCCTGTGTACGTGAACGGCCTCTGGTGATGTGCCAGGCGCGTTCTTGGGTGGTCGCCGGTCGCATGCACGGTTGGTTGCGCCTTGCGAATACGACACTGTAGGCATCGTGACAGCACCTTCTTTGTTGTTGGTCGCATCTTCACGACCCAATAATGCTGTCGTACCTCGTTGATGGTGAGCTCTGTCCCACCATGCTGCAAGCTACGGTGTGTCCAGTCTATGTACAGCTGGGTAATATGGTGGTCGCCATGTAGTATCGGCGGACGCATTACTTCTTCCGTTATCTGTTCTACAGCTGCGATACGGTTCTTTATCCGTATGACGTCATCCCTCACTTCTATCTGTAGCGGCCGCAGTCGACTGTCTTTGTCCAATGCCTTTTGCTCTCGCAGTCTAGTGAGTTCTAGAGCGAAAGACTGCTGCTGCGCGACCATCACTAGTAGCTTCTCGGCTTCGTGTAGAAACTCTGCTTCTATTATTTGCCTCTTCTCTTGTGAGTTACGCGTCGGCACGGTTTGCTTCGGGAGAGAGGGGACGGCCTTCTTCTTGTTTCGCCAATCAGGATCCTGTTCTTTATTCTTTTGGGTTCGTTTGTAGAACGTCTTCTCCTTTGGGGCTTTGCATAGAGATATGAAGCGTAGAACGCTCGCCGTCGCACGGAGGAGTCGTTCCCACCGGGAGAACTTTGTCGGGTCTGGAATGGCTTCTGTGATCTGTCGGCTGTCGATTTCTTCGATGGCGGCGAACGTTCTCTCCTCCCCTGTCTCCTCCGCTATCGGAGGGTTTTCTGATGGCCATGATGACGACTCTTCATACAGGAAGTTAGGACCACTATACCACTCATGCTGTGAGTTGAAGTGGTGTGGTACATCACGAGTAGCTATGTCTGCGATATTCATCTTCGTGGGCACCCAGCGCCAGTCTTCAACTCTGCTATTTTCTTCTATGGCGGCTATACGATGGGCTACGAAAGGTTTGTATACTCGTGCTCCTCTTCTTATCCATGTCAACACGGTCTTGCTATCTGACCAGTAGGTCACCGATGCGGGTTTGATGCCGTGTTCACGTACAACAGCTGCGGCTACGCGGGTTCCCATCACCGCTGCCTGCAGCTCGAGGCGGGGTATTGATTGCAGCTTCAGCGGGGCTACCTTCGCCTTTGCCATGGCGAGGCTGACTCGCTGGTGGCCATCTGTTGCTGTGGTTCGCCAATATACTGCCGTCGCGTAAGCCATCTCGCTCGCGTCGGTGAATACATGGACCTGTGTCTCTACGGCGTCGCTGTATCCCGGATAGCATCTTGGTATGCTGATATTTCCGAGCTGCAGTAGATGCTGTATCCAACTCTTCCATTGGGTCGCTAGGTCGTTGTCCAGCGGCTGGTCCCAATCGACTCCTCGCCTCCATGCCTCTTGCAATATTTGCTTGGCTCGAATGGTTACTGGGGAAGCGAGTCCGAGCGGGTCGTACAGCGACATTACTATCTTCAGCGCCTCTCTCTTCGTGGGCGCTTCCTTTTCTAATATGCCTCTAGGTAGGCGGGCGAGTGTTAGGTTGAAGCCCAACGTATCTTCGCTCGGTCTCCATATCAGGCCGAGTATCTTTTCTGTGTCATCCTTATTCCCGATGTTGACGACTTCAGTTCGGATCTGTGTCGGGTCTATATTTTCTATTAATTGCGCGCTGTTTGACACCCATTTTCTTAGCTCAAACTTCGCCTGTAGGTGAATATTCTTCACCGTAGTTGCAATGTGCGTCGCTTCTTCGACGGTCTTGTAACTATCGAGGTAATCATCCATGTAATGATTCTGAATTATGGCTTCCACTGCATCTGCACCGAATATGATGGACGTCATACGGTATTCTTCTGGCGCTCCTTCTCTTCTATTGCCTCTCCATAGGTATCGGAGCGCGTCTCTATCCTGACTTCGCACCTTCACTTGCATAAACATCTCTGCTATGTCACCAGATATGGCTATGCAATGTCTTCGGAACCTCATCATGACGCCGGGCAGGGACTGTAGCAAGTCTGGTCCAGTGAGAAGGAAGTCATTTAGTGACAGTCCTTTTGATTTGGCGGCTGCGTCATGTACGATGCGGAGTTTCTCAGGCTTCGCGGGATTGAACACGTCGAAATGAGGCAGGTACCACGTTCTACCTTGTGTGCTCGTCTTGGGCGCCTTTTCTGCGTAACCCTTTTGAATGAGAGAGTCCATCTGTTCTGTGTATCTATCTCGAAGAGCCGGTTTGCTATCGAGCTTCTTCTCTATTGAGACGAGCCTCTTCAGGGCCGTCCCGTAACTATCGGGCATTTCTATGTTTTCGGTTTTCCACAGCATGGCTGTTTCTATGTGCCCGTCCTCCAACTGACGAGTGTGACGACTCAAGATATCTTCCGCCTTCTTTTCGGGATCAGAGTCTGGCCATCTGGGATTGATGACCAGTGATTCTAGGGCGAAGAATTCACGAAGCTGCTCGTCTATATCTTCTTTTTCCGCTGCTTCATTGCCTGCTGTGAGCCTATTGACGTAGTGCACTTGCTGACCCAAGATTTTGGTGTGTGCGCCGTGTAGAGTCCAGCCCATCGTCGTGAGTGACGCAACAGGTTGGTTCTTCGGACCTCTGCGGATCTCACTGGCCAGTAATAGGTGCCAGTTATCCTGTCCGATGAGTATCTTCGGCGTACCAGTGTTGTATATGAGCTGTTGCTTCAGGTCATCCAGATGTTTGCAGTGTGCGACGTCCTCTTCACTGACTGTCTGCGGAGCGAGGTTCAGCTTCGGTATGGTGCGCGCTCTGAACGGCACCCTATTCTTCAGCTCGCTCGCAAGAGTGACGGTGATTCTCCTTGAACTTGGAGTCTCAATCGTGGTGTCGCCGATCGCGCCTATCTTCAGTGGGTCAATTTTGCCTTCTGCCCCGACTTGCTTCGCTAAGTCCTCGTCGATCAAAGAGACGGTTGATCCATCATCAAGAAGTGCGAAAGTGGATACTTCTCCCGCCGGTCCAATCACTCGAACCGGTACCATTTTGAGGTAAGCGTGGCTTGAAGTCGTTCGTGAGCTGGCCACTGTTTCTTTTGTCTCCACGTTGTTCGACTGCTCCTGAATAGCGGGTCTCTCGTTCTTGACGGCGTCTTCTTTAGCAGGCTTCTTGGAGTAGTGAAGAAGCTGATGGTGCGTAGCTGTACACCCTTTAAGACCGCACTTCTTCGGCTTGCAAGAATGATCTGGACGACGACTTCGCAGGCACCGGAAACATAGGCCAAATTTCTTAGCGAGCTCCCATCGCTTGTCACTGGATCCTTCCTTGAATTTCTTGCATTCAAGATTCTGATGTCCCTCTTTCTCACATATACGGCATTTCTTAAGTGACTTGTCTACCGTTGTGTGAGTCCGTTGTGTGACACGCTTGCTCGCTGTTGCTTCCGTGGCGCCGATGTTCTCGGGTGGAGCGAATGCACTGCAGAAACGAGCTTGCTCTGTTATGAACTCGCTGAAGAGCGTAAGGTCGGGCAGCTACTGGTACTTCTCCGTGTACGTTCTGTACCACTGTACACGCAGTGAGTTCGGTAGCTTCTCGGTTAACAACCGCATCAGCTCAGCGTTGATCAGGTAGTGATCCTTCTTCAGCGCGCGCAGAGTGACCACGCCGCTTCTGACTCTGCTTGCGAAATTGCAGATATCCTTTGGTGCTTCGCCGCAGCGCGGTAGTCCACGAAGTCTGTCTGTTTCAGCCTGAGCTATCGAATCTGGACGGCCGAACTGCAGCTCAAGTTCCCTCATGATGTCATCTGGTTTGGCATTTCCGATGAGTTCCGAGCTCACTGTTTCCAACGCTTGTCCCCGCAGGCTTCTTCTAAGCCTAGCTGTGTTTTCAACATCGTTAAAATATCTTCGAGTTGTCTCGTAGATGGCACGAAATGAAAGCCACTCTGTGTGGGCCCCATTGAAGTTCGGTAAGGTCATGATGACCTTCGACGCCGAGGGGTTGCTCGGTGTCCACTGTTCTGTTTTTCTGTCGGCTAGCGACGCTATAGCGGATGTCAGCTCCGTTATGAATGGGCGGAGTGCGTCCTCCCCTTTGACTTCTATTCCCCTCTGTGGGAATCGGTTCACTTCCTTCGCTGTAGGATTCGACAACGGTACTTGCTTTTCGAGGTCCACTATAGTTTCGAAGTCCACAGGGGGGGGCGGTTGCTCAAGGCCTATATTACTATTGTCTCCCTCGGCGGCGTTGTCCCTCTTCTCCGGCTCAGGCTCAGGCGCCTCTTCAAGCCAGGAGCGCACGTACTCATCGTTTGAGTCTCTGTCATCCATATAGCCGTCGGAATCTTCTTCCTCGGCTCTCTGAAGTGCTAATTGAGCGAGTTCCAACCTAACTTTCAGTAGGTCTTCACGTGCTCTTGAAATTTTCTTATTTGACCGCGTCGTTCTATTTGTAGTCGACTGCGGCCTGCTATGTTCGGTACGGGCGTCACCCCGGGTAGTCATCGGCAAGGTTCGGCTGTACTTTCTATCTGTAGTCTTCTCTGTTCTGTCTGCAGGCTTCAATGTTCTATCTGAATACTGCAGTGTTCTATTTGAATGCTTCAATGTTCTATCGGAATGCTTCAGTGTTCTGACTGAAGTACCTTCCTTTGCTGTAGAGGGCTGTTCCGCTTCTTCAGACCGCGTCCGTCTTGGCAAATCTTCACTAGCCCGTGGCGCAAGGGGGGGCTGCTGTACTGGTTCGGCTCCTTCAGTGGTGGATGGTGAACGCGGCGGTTGCTCATGAGTGATGGCCGTAATACCGCGTCCTCTGCTCACCTCCACTGTCCAGGCTTCAGGGGCCTTGCCTTGCGATCTTGTCACCGGCATGTTGATTCGATATGCGGTTCTTGAATACGAATCTTGAAAACGGAGCTCTTATCCGGATCTTCTATCCGGATATCCCAACTGGATCTGCACCGGATCTTCCAAACGAATCTTCAAAACGGAACTCCAATCCGGATCTTGAAAAAGAAACTCTTATCCGGGTCTTCTATCCGGATATCTCAACTGGATCTGCACCGGATCTTCCAAACGAATCTTCAAAACGGAAATCCAATCCGGATCTTGAAAAAGAAACTCTTATCCGGGTCTTCTATCCGGATATCTCAACTGGATCTGCACCGGATCTTCCAAACGAATCTTCAAAACGGAAATCCAATCCGGATCTTGAAAAAGAAACTCTTATCCGGGTCTTCTATCCGGATATCTCAACTGGATCTGCACCGGATCTTCCAAACGAATCTTCAAAACGGAACTCCAATCCGGATCTTGAAAAAGAAACTCTTATCCGGGTCTTCTATCCGGATATCTCAACTGTATCTGCACCGGATCTTCCAAACGAATCTTCAAAATGGATCTCCAATCCGGATCTTGAAAAGGAAACTCTTATCCGGGTCTTCTATCCGGATATCTCAACTGGATCTGCACCGGATCTTCCAAACGAATCTTCAAAATGGATCTCCAATCCGGATCTTGAAACCGGATCTTCAACGGATCTCCAATACGGAACTCCAATACGGATCTTCTATACGGATCTTCAAAACTGATCTTCCAAACGAATCTTCAAAACGGAACTCCAATCCGGATCTTGAAAAAGAAACTCTTATCCGGGTCTTCTATCCGGATATCTCAACTGGATCTGCACCGGATCTTCCAAACGAATCTTCAAAATGGATCTCCAATCCGGATCTTGAAAAGGAAACTCTTATCCGGGTCTTCTATCCGGATATCTCAACTGGATCTGCACCGGATCTTCCAAACGAATCTTCAAAATGGATCTCCAATCCGGATCTTGAAAAGGAAACTCTTATCCGGGTCTTCTATCCGGATATCTCAACTGGATCTGCACCGGATCTTCCAAACGAATCTTCAAAATGGATCTCCAATCCGGATCTTGAAACCGGATCTTCAACGGATCTCCAATACGGAACTCCAATACGGATCTTCTATACGGATCTTCAAAACTGATCTTCAAAACGGATCTTCAAAACGGAACTCCAATCCGGATCTTGAAACCGGATCTTCAACGGATCTCCAATACGGAACTCCAATACGGATCTTCTATACGGATCTTCAAAACGGATCTTCAAAACGGAACTTCAATGTCAAATCTTCTAAGTTCAAGGATAGTCCTTCAGGAATAAGCCTTCAGTACTCGGGAACAAGTCTTCAGGAATAAGGCTTCAGGTTTCCCATAATTCTTTATGAATAATCCTTCAGTACACAGGAACAAGTCTTCAGAAATAACGCTTCAGATTTTCGTAACTTTTCATGAATAATCCTTCAGGACACGGGAATAAGTCTTCAGGAATAAGGCTTCAGGCTTCTGATAACTCTTGAACGGGTCCACATGTGTTCCTCCTGAAGAAATCCGGCTCGCAAGGACCAGCAGATGTACCGGACGGGCGTGATCGCTTGGACACGAAGGATGTGTAGGGAGGGTGTATTCCTATCCAGGTTTTATCCCAGTGTGTATGTAGGTCTCCCAGTCCACGCGGCGCTGACGTCCTGCACCTATAGGTTCCAGATATCTTCAGGGGCGGCTACTATCTTCCGTTCTTCACGACGTTACCAACGTTTTGACGACTGACAGAGAAACGGGTTCCAGACTTTCGTCTAGGAAGGGGTTGTTTTTGAGACACCTCTGTGAAGGGGTACTTTACCTGATTAAATAACACACATTTTGATTTAATCTTCAGGAAGCAATTTAGAACTTTTACTTGTACTACATGTTAATTAATTTAAGTTTAAAATAACAAAATTTATCTTGCCGATGACTACGAATTGGTTTAAATTGGGAACTATATTTTCTATCACCAAAATTTATATTTGTCATCAAGTTGTATCACCTAATAAATACATCTATCGCCACGAAATATTTTCGTTCTCAGATAAACAAAAATTGTTCCCAGGTATGAATTATCAAATTAATGTTAATATATGTGTAAAATAAGAAATCGATAACCAATAAAATTATATTGCATTACGATGGGTTGTAGGTAACTAGGTTCGATCACACGATGCGCGACGCGGGCGGCGTGCGAGAGAGATGCAAGTTTACTTCATTCGCGATTTCACGTTCATTGTTGTAGGTGCATTTTATTATCGTTGTGGATAATTTGTTGTTTTAGTTAATTTCTTAAATGTTTATTTTTGATTATGGCATCAAGTAGTGGTGAAGGTAATGCAAGTCATTCAAAAAGTTTATCGTCGTTTGTCGAGCAATCATTCGTGGAGAAAGTGCCGATATTGGAGTCTGATGAGGAAAATGAGGAAGGTACTGACACTGATGAAGGCACCATACCAAAGAAGAAACGGTCGCAAAGCAAGGATTGGATTTTCGTTAAAAAATTTGAAGACAAACACAGTGCTGAGGAGTATATAAAGGCTGAAAAAATTTGGTCTTTTCTGCGAACGCATGATGTAGAGGAAGGGAGAAAAAAGTACTTTAGATGTAATAAAGTGGTGCGGAAGGGACCACAGTGTACAGCTCAGTTGTATTTACTCATATACTCATTCTCGGATGAAGTATTGTTGTTTCGGACAGATTCTGATCATGACCACGATTCAAAAACGCTCGCTTGTTATGGGCTTAGTGACAGAGTAAAGGAAGAAATAAACAAATTATACGACTTACATCTCAAACCAAAAGCCATACTTGCAAATTTGACTAAAATTGATGGTATTAAAGTGCCAAAATTGTCCCAAGTAAGGACGTATTTAATTGACAGACGCCGTTGTAAATACGGACAGCCCACGATCAGCCTAGGCGAATTGGAAGCTTGGCTAAGGTCTCATTCACCAATTCCTGACAACGAACATGAAGTTTATGTTATTGGGTATGAAGTGATTGAAGAAACTAGTTCACCACGCTTTAGATTTGTACTATCAACAAAATATTTGCTGCAAAAAGCACGTGACGTAAAAGTTATTCATGCTGATGCTACATACAAGTTGTTGTGGCAAGGATTCCCCGTTCTTGTCGTTGGAAGTACAGACAAAAATAAACGATTTCATCCATTCGGACTTGGGGTTGCCACTAATGAGGCAAAAGAAGACTTTAAGTTGTTGTTCGATGCCATCAAGACTAATATCTTTAACTTGTACTCACAAACCTTCAAACCAAAAGCTCTAGTATGTGACGCAGCGAAAGCAATACAAAAAGCATTTATAGAGGTATTTGGTGAAGATGTCACAATTCGAATGTGTTGGGCACATGCTAAAAAAAAAAATCAGGCTCATGTAGAGAAAGATACGCGAAAAAATGTTCACAAAGATTTGTTGACAGATGTGGATTCTCTCCAAGCAGTGACTGATTCAGAAACGTTCGAGTTAGCTTCACAAGCATTCTTGAAGAAATGGGAGGATGAGACAACTTTCATCCAGTATTTTAAGGAGCAATGGCTCATACAAAACCGTAACTGGTATTTGGGGGCTCACATGGGTTCACCAGCGACTAATAATGCACTAGAATCACATAACCGAGTAATCAAAGATGAAAACACGCTCCGTGAACGTTTGCCACTGTCTCGTTTTTTGACAGTTGCTTCAGAGTTTGTAAATGGATGGTCGTTAGCTGTCGATGAAGTATTTGCGACATTACCAACTATGACTCTGAAAGACTGGACAGAAGCCTACCAATGGGCTAAGTTGCCTAAAGAAGTAATACTGACGTATAGTGACGATGCTTTTAAACACTACGAAGTACCGGCTGGTAAGGCAAACAAAATACAAAACTTTGAAAATACATGGACTGATTTTGATGAATACAAAGTCCAATGGTTCAGCAAATGGAGAGTGGATCTACCGCACAATATTGATTGGATGCATGGGAAATGCAACTGCCCTGCGTTTTACAAGAAATATATGTGCAAACATATTATCGGATTAGCCATACGCTTAAAGCTGGCCAACCCCCCACCAGAAGCAAAAAATGTGCTTATCGGCCAGAAAAGAAAAAGGGGGCGCCCTTCGAAATCCAAACCAGCGCTGATTATTCAGTGATTATTGTTTTTTAAGAATAAATATTGATTATTTTAACTTTAATTAAGTGTTTTATCTATTATTCTGCTAGCCATAAGCCAGCTATTTTAAACCAGCGCTGATTGTTCAGTGGTAATTATTTTAAACAATAAATATTGATTATTTTGACTTTAATTGTTTTATTTACTACTCTGCTAAAAATTTTATTTAAATATAATTTATACTACCAGTGGAAATTTAAAACCTTGGGAGTCTAGTTAAGTAGCAGAATCTTTTGGTTGAAACGATGATGACAACCCTAATTTTTTATTTGAACTTAATGCAATTTTCTAGTAACATAATATGATTTATTGGTGATCTCTTTAAATTAGTTTGCTTAAATACTTATTAGGACACACCTATTATATATACAAAAACATTTATTTGGTACTAGACCTTATATCTCAGGATTTTAGGTGATTTATTGTGGAACTGATTTTGCATTGTTTGGTGACTACATTTTGGTGACAGATCTACTATTTTGAGGACAAACCCTATTATTTAAGAAACACAAAACTAATTAAATTGGTGATAGCTTAAATGATACCCGTTTAAATTTACATTTTCTGAGGTGCCTCGAAACTTTACCGTAACGAGGGCCGCAAATTGCTTCCTGTTTTAACTTTTATTTATTCTATTTTTGTCTATCGATACAATGGAATATAGCATACAAAACATTATTAAATTACTGTACATATGGCATGTTATATATCCCTGTATTCCCCTTGAAATTTCCCATCCCCTGAGATATCTGTATGTACTATATCTTCCCGTACTGAAAGATTATTTCAAGAAAACCCGAAAAATTATGAAAAATGTTACCAATAAATATTTTAAAAGTTGATTTTCTCGAAAACTACTGAACTTATTTCAATTCTGGTTACAGATACCTCAGGGTGGTTTACAGACCCAAAACAATCTAATATTAAGAACGTTACACATATGACTTTCAGGGCGTGACGCGCCCTGAAAGATGGCTAGCAAAACTCAAATCTTAAAAATTACTTAGCTAAAGCAACACAACTTTCAGAGCTCAATTAAGTGGGTTTATCTTTAGACTACGTTAGGGGTAGTTACGCCCAGGGCTAGGTCTCGGTTCTAGGTTACCTGGACGCACTTGAGACTATAAATTACGGCTATACAGCCCACTTAAATGAGGTCTGAAAGGGTGGTACTCACGGTTTTCTTATAGTAGGCACTTATCACCATTGTTTATTGGTTTAACTATCACTTATCTTTACGATTTTAAATTAATGTCAAAAACAAACTATTAAGCTATATAGTGACGCATCGTCGCGAACACTAATGCTTACAGCTCCATGAAAAGCTTCAAGTTATCGATTTGTAGGAATATGGTAGCTTGATAGTCACAAAAAATAAAAGCCTTAGCTGCTTCAAATTCATTTACTGTCGGAAACCACGTGGCAGGACAGCCTAAAGTGCGGGCAGCACTTTAGACAGTCCTGCCTGGCGATCTAGTAGCGGTACATGACAGCCTGTAGGATGTACGCGAAGGGAATCACCCCTATACCGGCAGCATGTTGGGCGAGGAAAATGTGGAAAGGGACCGCGCCGTAGTGACCGTCTAGGTAGATCTGGCATGTTACAAGAGATTTACTCCCATACATACATTAATAAAATCATGCCTTCTTCACATGGTGTAGGGAAACCTGCTCCGATCCTTGCATACTCCTTTTGCTTCGTTTACATTCATATTTTCTGGTCGTCAGAACAACATCACTAATAAGGTATAAATCCTTCGTGTCCGTGTTTGATTTAATAGGTTTTTAATAAATGAAAAACCGGCTGATGGCCCATTTAGTAGGAAATTATTGTCACGCATATTATAATAATGCACAATCCTCTTTCAGATAATCAGTAACCAAATGGCCCAGGTATTATAAAATTTATTAAAACTGTTTTCAGTCATCGTTAATAGTCTTTGACGGAATACAGATTGCCAATCTGACAAGTGCCAAACCCATAATTGATGGATGGACACTTACAATAATAATAATAATACCTAGGTACTGTGAGAGCTCTACTAAGCTCCCAAAGTACCGGGTGTGATAGTGTGTTTAAAATAAAATACTTGGTGGTCTTTTAACGGTGGGACTCCACCTTTAATCAAGAATTAGCTCATCAGGACGTCGCGCCTGAAAATCGAAAAAAGCTTCCGCAAAAAAACCCAAGTAAAATAATTTGACATTCCAAAGATAAAACCTTCTCGATTATTCGAACATAGACACAGCCTAACTATTGGCTGCCAGCAAGTATGTGAGGTCGCTCGGGAGGCGAACAACCTCTACAGTACTTACCTATAATAATTTATATAGACTAAAGAAAATTCGTTACAGTAATAGACACTATTTATTCCGTACACAGGCAATTAACTTACAAAATTTGATGTACACAGTTAATACATGACCTAACGACCATTGTATCAAACGTGTGATATTTCAAAATGGAGAACTTACGTAACATTGAACTAAATAATCCAGTGAACTGTGCTTTGAATAATATGGTGGACAAAGATGTGCAGTTAATGCTGAGGCCTTTAAATATGATGCAATTTATTTCGTGTACTCCTAGATATTGCATTAGAAACGATTGTATAACTGCTAACAATTTAATCAACAATTTGTATTCAATTATTGGAGCTACAGTCCTTATTTCTTTGAACATTTTCCAAACCTATATGCTATTTTGTAACAAAGAACATGTAGGATTTACTAAATCCATGACCATCATCTACCTAACTGATTGTATCTACTACTGTTTCGGATTCACTCTTAATTTCGTCATGTGTATCATTCAAACTAATAATAATGTTAATTTTGTCTTAAAATTTCAAAGAGTGCACAGATAGCTCAATAATAAAACCAGTTTTAGCCATTTTATCATTTGGAGTTGGATTATACCTATCATGGGTCTCAGTTGCTATTTTACCGTCTTATCTTATTTTATCATGCTGGCGGCTGTACCTTGGTTTTATGTTATTCTTAAATATCTTGTAATTGTTTTCGATTTAAATGTCGTTTATGCCATTCGAACCATAAAATTGTTACAAAGTAAACTTGAGTTATGGAATATTCATGTGTTTAATTCTCTTGATATGGAAGTGACGCGTTGTGGGGATTTCAGTAAAAGAATGTTTCAAGCCTATGTTGATATTTTAAAGTGTTACAACATCTTTAGAGTTTGTTTTCAGCCATGCGTAAGTTTTTGTTAAGAATAGATATTAGATAGTGTTAATGAACTAAGTAATTTTTTATTTTTTTGACGAAGTTACTATTTTTGATGCCTTTTTACATAGTATCTTTTAACGCTTGTAGTTTATTTTTAACGGCCACAGCACGAAGTGAAATTATATTTATGAAATAATTTTATCAATTTTCAGATACTGTATTATATTGTTGAAGCATTCCTCCATTATCTCATATACTTCCAAGTGTCTATTGAAGCGTTGAAGGATGGTTTCAAGAATAATACCTTAGTGAGTATAATTATTTATTTATTTATTCAACTTACACACTATCTTTACAGGAAAATCCCAATACAATAGTGGTTTGCAAACACACACCAAATAAATAGAAAAATCAACTTACTGTAAAAATACAAAGTAACACTAACATGAAAAAACTTATTTAAACTAATCTACTTAACTCCTATCCTTATCTAAATAACTAACAAAATTCAACAAAACTCTTGCGAATTCACTCAAATTGCACGAAAATATGTCAATTCTCTCATGCACTTCGTTTAATACACGACGTTGCCGCCGCCTCCACACCTACCGGTCTGGCACGCACAGCTTCAGGTGACGCAGCACACCCGGGTTATGTTCTACTCCACGCAGGAGCTTTAGCGCATACGCCGCAAGTGTAAATTCCCGGCGCACTCTGAGTTCGTTGTATCCTACCATGGCCAGTACAAACAGTATAGGATACATCAGCCGGTAAAATGGGTAAACCCCATAAAGTTTAAAATACAAGTGTCTTATAAATTTATTCTGTACTCGCTCCAGCATGACATTGTATTTCGCTTCATGGGGAGCCCAAATCACCGCAATGTGTTCCAAGTGACTCCTTACCAACTCGTCTTACAGCACCCTGAGCGTGGTAACTTTTGTGAATCCCTGCGATTGTCTCAGCACGAAACCCAGGTTTCTATACGCCTTCTTGCAAATCTTAACTATATGGTCCCGGAAACTTAGATCCGGGGTAAGCAGTACTCCTAGATCTCGTACCTCAGACACTCGCTGCATTGGCGCTTCCTCTACTATGTAATCGTAGGCTAAGAAAGTCTTCGCGCGCGTAAATGTCATCACTGAGAATTTCGCTGTGTTGAAATGGAGTTTATTTCTATGGCTCCACTTTAACACTCTATCTATGTCTTCCTGCAATCTCTCACAGTCCGACTCACCCTTGACCTCGAGCCACAATTTGAGGTCATCTCCAAACAATAAACATAAACTATGTTTGACTACGTCAGGTAAGACATTTATCATTAAAATAAATTCGAGAGGACCCAAATTGCTGCCCTGGCTCACGCCTGACCTGGTGTAGAATTCTGGGCTCAGATTCGAACCCGTTGAAGTCAACGTACTGCTGTCGGTCTTTCAAGTAGCTGGCGAAGAACTGTAGTAGGTGCGGAGTGCAGCCAATTTTTGGCAGCTTCATTAGCAGTACATCATTGTCGACGGCATCAAATGCCTTTTTAAAATCAAAATATGCCACGTTTACCTGCACACCAGCATCGACGGCCAGGACCACCCTCGCCATGAAGTTAAGCAGATTAGTAGCAGTGCTGCGCGCCGGCCGGAACCCGTGCTGCGCGTCCGGTAGCTGTGCTCACTTGAGCCTGCACGCAGCGTTGGATAGCCGACACAAACACTTTAGCAGGTGTCGATAACACTGCCACTACTATCGTCTAATTGGATTATAAGTTTCTGCTTCTTGCCTGATGTTGAAGATTTTATTAGTTGAGTTTTCACGTTGTATTTTAAATCTTTTCTACTGTAATGATTAATAGGGTATTTTCCAAATTGCCAATTTTTTTTTCTTTTATGAAGATTTGGACGTTAGACTTAACATAAAAATAAAAATAAATTTATTTATTTCCATTTTCGCAATGAAAAACGAATAATAAATAAATAAATCATTTTCATTGTTTTGTTTCACCACCAAAACGATCCTTACGATGACTTTTTCATCATGTGACATCGTATCGTCAGCTTTGTGTAAACGGCACCTATACAAATACTTAGTTCGGCGCAGTTTTAGAAGTATTTGTGTACAGGGCACCCCACACCAGTAATATCACTTTGTATCCATTAAAAACCTTGGTAATTATAAACTCGACATTCATTTGTTTACTTACTAACTACGTTGGTTTACACAAAGTTTACGTCACGTGATAAAAAGTTATCATAGGGAGCGTTTTGGCGGTAAATTAAAAACAACGAATAATAAATTTGCTCTATATAGTTTTTAATTGATGAAATGGATATAAATCACTTTACTTTTATTTTTCTGTAACTTATTTCATTCCATCTTCAAATAATAATAAAGTGCAACACCTACGCGATCAAAATGTATGGAACAGCTGTTTTTTCTTTGTATAACCGACGAAAATCTTCTACGCTGGTGGTCTAAAATGATATGCTGAATTCATGGTAACAGTTTGCGCACTGGTTAAAATCGGTTGTCTGTAAAGTCGGTTTACTGACGATAGTTGAACGTGACAACGTCATAAGATAATACTATTGTTGATTATTTTATAGCAGCTGTCCACTCAGACGCATCGCTTACTCAAGTAGGAGAGAGACTGATGTCGAACGCTGCTGAACGCGGAGGCCGATTGTGCCTCTTTGTCGCTCGTTCCGCGCTCTCGCTTGCACTTCAAGCCTTAAATGGAACGCCTCAGAGCGAGGTAACGCCGCATGAGTCATGTTTTTTCGTGCGTGCAGCCGGCTCCATCGAATTATAAGACGTTGTCACGTCAAAAACTTATCCTGTAGAGTAGCAAGGTCACATTGAAGGATCGTATCACTGTGAACCATTTAGTTTTATTTTGTCAAAAACCTGGTGTTTATTTTGTCAAGAAACTAGCACGGTCATTTTTAACACGCTTTTCCTCCTGTATGTTGAACACTGATAAAGCCGTTCATTTCAACAAGAGTAACCAGTAATTATTTTCTTGTCGACTGTTTTCCATTGGTAACAATCAATTAGAATTGTGCACTTACTTTATAAAATTTAACAAATGTGTTTGTGAAGCAAAATATTTTGAATTGATTTAAAAAATGAGAATTTTGTTACAGCATGCAGCAACTATAACAATGCTTTCTCTTTTGTGTTGGTTGATCAAGGACTTGATGTGGCAAACAATGTTCATGCAACAGTGCGAGACATTCTACTTGACTGTGCAAAGTGTTCGAGATACTTGCGCAATTGTTTTGAAGTCAAATTGCTCTGGTATGATTATTTTCAGATTTTATGTAGGGATGTTGCTATTATAGACCAAAATCTTAGCAGCATACTTTGAAACCGTCAATTATATACCTATTTATATAATTTGTTGACACTATATATGAATGGTTTTTTTTTTTTTTTCACTATGCGTTTAATAACTCTGTGACCGTTCAATCTGACATTTGATTGAAAATCCAATTTTGTGACATGTTATTTTATTTCAATTCTGTGATATTTTTTTTTCTCTCTCAATGAAATTTTATTCTTTTCTGTGGCAGCATTGTGAAATTTTATTTAGTTAAAATTTTAATTTGGGTTTTGCCCGAAAGAAATGATTTTTTATTTTATTTTATATACCATTCAGCTTTGATGCTTCTTTGGTTCCGTAAAGGAGTTGACACCAAGTAACCAATCAAACTGAAAAACTCGCGATCATAATCTTACCCCCACTTCTAGATCGCTTCACATTGGTAGGCGTTGATTCGTTTTTCGACTAGCGCTTCGTTTCAAAATCAAAATCAAAAGTCATTTATTCAAATTAGGCTGAGAATCAGCACTTTTCGAACGTCAAAATACATAAGACAGTCCCCCAAAAAGGCCCACCATTCGACACTTACTAGTGCTTTAGCTGGGAAGAAGAAGTGGCGCAACAAACTCCCCAGCAGCACAGCTGTCTGTTTAGTCGGATGGACTTGATTCTATACATACATATGCAAGGTAATAAACAATAACGCATAATACCAAAAATAAAAGTCTCCTGGTATAAAGGGCTCTAAAGCTTACATATGCAATGCTGGATTATTGTTAGATCATGTCAATAACGAATGACTTAAAGATAGTAAAAAAAAAAAAAAACACTTGGTCATTAAAATTGAGAAGAGAAAAAAAAAGTATTTAACTAAATAATTATATGAACCCATATAACCTGTCACTTGGTACGCTAATTCTGGAGAAAGAACATAAACATTGTCTTGTGTTAATCACAGCGACCAACTATTCTTGTCATTTAAATAGTCGTCAATGAAATAGTAAGCCTTTAAACAAAGGATGGATTTTACTTGAGCTTTAAACGCATCAAAAGGCAAATCTAGCAAAAAAGTGGGAAGCTTGTTATAAAAGGTTATGCCAAGCCCAACAAATGAGTTGTGAACCTTACGAAGCCGGTGAAAGGGAGCACGGTTTCGGGATCATATTGATAAATCCAAGACTAATCACCTTTAATGACGTTGTAAACACCCCGAGACGAGCCTGCTTCAGATTTGTTTATCATATCACGCCACCATTCCACCCGGGCCTGCTTCTGAGCATCGGTGAGGCTGTGCAGCACGCAGCGTGAAACTATCCTCCTCACGCGAAGATGCATATGTGGAACTTTGTGAAGGCTTCCCGATCCAACCTACAGTATGTGCTGAATCTCTTGATACATAACTCGCCGAAAGTGAAAAATTATTCCATAACAATTCACGTATTAAATTTTTCTCTACTGGCACGTTTTCCTCCGTAACAGCCGTCAAAGGGCTATCACTTCATCCTGCTTCCCCCAAAGTTAGTCGACCGCGCTTGAATTCGTTATACCAACGATACACAGTTGCTTTAGAAGGGCCTTCATCCATGAATGCCATTTTAAGTCTATCGTACGATACCGTCCGTTTTCAAGCGACACTTGAAATCGTAAAAAATAATAGCGCGAAAATTTACCCGGCGCAGATTCATTTTTAATGAGACACGATAATTTAGCTAGCAAACAATGTGGAGGAAAATTTCGAAATTGAAACGCTATTTATAAAACTTTTTTCGCAATACTTTCTGAGTATGGCGAGGTATTCCTGCCGGAGGCTCTACGCGGGGATCGTGCGGTCCATGGCCCTATACGGGGCGCCGATGTGGGCACCTACATTGAGGCGCCAACCAGCTCGCCGGTTGAGGGCGTCCCATAGGGTCATGGCGATCAGGATGATCCGGGGATATCGCACGATCTCCGGCGAGGCGGCGGGCCTCCTTGCCGGATTACCGCCATGGGATCTGGAGGCAAAGGTCCTCGCGCAAATATGGGAGTGGCGCGAGGAGGCCAAACGCCGGGGCGTAAGTCCGCTGCCGCAGGAAATCGCGGCACAGCGGACAGAGCTCCGGCGGGATCTCATGGTGACATGGAGAGAGCGATTGTCGCAACCCAGTGCTGGGCACGCCACGATTGCGGCGGTAAGTCCCCTCTTTGAGGAGTGGTTTGAGAGGCGGCATGGCGTCCTCACCTTCCGCCTGACGCAGGTCCTCACCGGACACGGTTGTTTCGGGAGGTTCCTGTTTCGGATAGGGCGGGAGGAAACGCCCGGGTGTTTCCACTGCGAAGATCGCCCTGAGGACACGATAGAGCACACGGTGGCGGTCTGCCCTGCTTGGGCGGAGCACCGCCGTGTCCTCGTGGAGCCGATCGGCGGCGGCGATCTCTCGCGTCCGGCCCTGGTCCAGGCCATGGTACGGAGCGAGAGGGCATGGGGAGCCGTCACCTCCTTCAGCGAAGCAGTGATGCTCGCGAAGAGGGAGGCGGCGCACGTGAGGGAGAGGCAGCATATGCGCCCTCGCGACCCCAGCCGCCGCAGGATACGGAGAAGCCCTGGGCGTCGGGAATCCCAGGCCGATTTCCGGCCACCGTAGGCATGGGCTTGCGGATGGCGAGTAATGGGTAGCTCGCTGTCCGGTAAGGACCAAGCCCAAGTCGACGGCGCGTTGTGTTCCACGCGCGCCTCAAAGAGATGTCAGCACAAAAAGTGGTGGGACCCGCAAGGGTCGATGCCTGCCAGGGGTGCGGGTTTGTTCGAAAGAGACACCACAGCCCCTGGCTTAAGGGCTAATGAAGGAACACGGGTGGGTTTTAGTCAGTAAAAGTCTGACACGCCCTCCTGCTCCACCCAGAGCGGGAGAAGTTATTTGATGATTTCCCACCCAAAAAAAAAAAAAAAAAAAGTATGGCGAGGTATGATTACAACATGTAGGAAAGGGGCTTAGTACTGAGGTGACAGCAAATTGATTTGTAGGTTTTTGGAAGAAGTGTTTATGCTCCGCAGACTCCAAAAAGTTGGTATAAGCCACCTTTTTGGAATTTTATGCTCCCTTATGGGGGGAGGAGAATTAAGAAAAGAAGTTGCAAGAAGCACTAAGTTATTGAATAGGTGACGGTGACAGCCATGATTTGCAAATTTGATATCATTGGATAGGACTCTATTTATATTATGAATCATCATAATATCCATGTCCTTGTCCCGAATTACTTGAGGTCGGCGCAAAACGTAATTTTCTTCCATTCTACCTTGTCTTCAGGCAGTCTATCATGCATGCCTTCCTCTTCGTATCCATCCAACTCATGCTGTGATTAATTGATGTAATCATTTTACAGACGATCGTCTCAATATTGTTAATATTAAGGGAAAGAGCGAGATAGCCCCAACACAAGTATTATCAATTACTTACTGGGGTTATCTCATTTATAATGCATGTAACTGATTCGGGACAAATAAATATTTTCATTTTCACAGACGATATGAGAAAACTGTGCAAGAACGTGCTGCGGTTACATCGAGCATCGTTCAGGAAGATGCGTGTGTGTGGCCTGTTCTACGCGGACGTTGCGTTTCAGCTGAGTCTGATGGCTCTACTAGCTAACTACACTATTGTATTGCTGCAGTTCGCGTATCTGTAATGAAGACTTCTAATAAATGAATTATGTAAATTGTCGTTTTAAATTATCATTATTTCTTCATTTTTATCGGACACTCCAAGAGTTCATTTTTGTAATGTGTAAGCCATAAAATGCTTAAGACAAGCAATGGGTTGCTCTAGCTATTCTGAAACTGATTATAATATTATGGATACAAACACAAGTTGTCCAAAAAATTTCAGCCCTTGCAGGCCCCTTCATTTTTTGTGCTGACATCTCTTTGAGGCGCGCGTGGAACACAACGCGCCGTCGACTTGGGCTTGGTCCTTACCGGACAGCGAGTTACCCATTACTCGCCGTCCGCAAGCTCATGCCTACGGTGGCCGGAAATCGGCCTGGGATTCCCGACGCCCAGGGCGTCTCCTTATCCTGCGACGGCTAGGGTCGCGAGGGCGCATATGCTGCCTCTCCCTCACGTGCGCCACTTCCCTCTTCGCGAGCATTACTGCTTCGCTGAAGGAGGTGACGGCTCCCCATGCCCTCTCGCTCCGTACCATGTCCTGGACCAGGGCCGGACGCGAGAGATCGCCGCCGCCGATCGCCTCCACGAGGACACGGCGGTGCTCCACCCAAGCTGGGCAGACCGCCACCGTGTGCTCCACCGTGTCCTCAGGGCGATCTTCGCAGTGGAAACACCCGGGCGTTTCCTCCCGCCCTATCCGAAACAGGAACCTCCCGAAACAACCGTGTCCGGTGAGGACCTGCGTCAGGCGGAAGGTGAGGACGCCATGCCGCCTCTCAAACCACTCCTCAAAGAGGGGACTTACTGCCGCAATCGTGGCGTGCCCAGGCCTTGTTATGCTTATGTAGAACTTAAGTAAATTCGTTAAGTAACAGACACAATTCATTTCGTTCACAAACAATTATCATAATAAATTTCATGAGCACAGTTAATACATTAACTAACGATCATGGTATCAAACGTGTGCCATTTACAAATGGAGAACTACGGTAACATGGACCTAAATAATCCAGGGAGATGTGTTTTGAATAATATGGTGGACAAAGATGTTCAGTTAATGCTGAGGCCTTGGAATCTGATGCAGTTAATTTCGTTTACTCCCAGATATCGCATCAGAAACAATTATATAACACCAAACAAATTCATCAGCAATTTCTATTCAATAATTGGAGCTATAGCATTTATTTATTTGAACATATTAAGAACCTACTCGCTATTTCGTTGCAAAGAACATAATGAGTTCACAAAATCTATGATGATCTGCTTCCTCGCTGATTGCATCTACTACTGTTCCGGTTTCGCTCTAAATTTCGTCATGGGGATCTCTCAAACCAAAAATAATATTAAGTTTGTCTTAATCTTTCAAAGAGTGCACAGATTGCTCAATAATGAAACGAGTTTTAGCCATTTCATCATTTGGAATTGGATTATGTTTATCGTGGCTGATGGTTACTATTTAACAGTTTTAACTTATTTTATCACACAAATGTCTACACCTTGGTTTTATGTCATTGTTAATTATATTTTGATTGTTTTCGATTTTAATGTAATTTATGCCATTCGATTTATGAAATTGTTACAAAGTAAACTTGAATTATGGAATATTAAAGTCTTAAATTCCCTTGAAATAAAAGAGTCGCGTGGTGAGGATTCCTGTAAGATAAGGTTTCAAACCTATTCTGATATATTAGAGTGTTACGACATGTATAAAATTTGTGTTCAGCCATTTGTGAGTACTTTGCTAAGAATATTTTATTTGATAGTTACCGTTAAAAATATACGTTAAAATAAATTCAATCATTAATAGGCACCTATTAATGATTGAATTTATTTTAACATATATTTTTTATTGTATTCCCACCTTTTCTCTTGACACTTAGATTTATGGTAACAGTACAAAAATATCTTTATTAAGTCATGCTATCACTTTTCAGATTATGTATTATATTATTGAAGGATTTCTTCATCCTCTCATTTATATTCAAGTGACTATTGAAGAGTTCAAGAATAATACCATAGTGAGTATTGGCACATTTATATTTGATCTTATTCTTCCTTGTCTCATATTGGTCGAAGGTCGAAGTAAGACTTTTTTCCCTTTATAACTCCAGCTGTCAGATTTGTTACTTGTTCATTCATACGAGTATATATTTATATATTTCGTCTTGTAATTTTCCATCAATTTATATATTTCGTCTTGTAATTTTTTGTCCCGTATGTGTTGCCGGGCGTAAAAGAATAGCACCATCCCATTTCTTCCAGTGGGTGTCGTAGAAGGCGACTAAGGGACTTACTAGAGAATGGGCAGCAGCGTTCTCTATGTATTTTACCACCATACTGCGATCGCCAACCCGCCTGCCAAGCGTGGCGATTATGGCAAAACCCCCCCAAAAAATGACAAGCAGCCCTACAAAACGGCCCCTAGTACCCGGCGGCCCGCCTACCCTTGGCTACGGTAGCGGCCAAGGTAACGGTGAGGCAAGGGGTGCTAAGAATCTCCGGAAGAGATCTGGCTACCAAAACAAACGGAAACTGCACCTGGCAACGTACAACACGCGTACACTCCGGACCGACGAGAAGATTACCGAACTCGAGGAAGAATTGAGCAGGTTACGGTGGGGTATAGTAGGGTTATCTGAAGTTCGAAGAGAGGGGCAGGACTCGATAATCCTCAAATCCGGTAACCTGCTCTATTTCCGGGAGGGCGACCAGCAGTCCCAAGGTGGTGTCGGGTTTATTGTCCATAGGTCCCTTGTGACAAACGTGGTGAAGATCGAGAGTGTGTCGACCAGGGTGGCGTACCTTATACTCAGAATATCCGCAAGATATTCGCTGAAGGTCATACAGGTCTACGCCCCGACCTCGACACACCCCGACGATGAGGTGGAGACCATGTATGAGGATATATCCAAAGCCATGCATGGCTCTAAAACTCATTTCACCGTTGTCATGGGGGACTTCAACGCGAAACTGGGCAAACGGAACGAGGATGAGCTGAGAGTGGGGCAATTTGGAGTTGGACGACGGAACCACCGGGGTCACTTGCTGGCCAGTTTTATGGAGAAGGAAGGCCTCTTTATGATGAACTCCTTCTTCAGGAAACGGGAGCACAGAAAGTGGACCTGGCAGAGCCCTGATGGTGCAACTAAAAACGAGATTGACTTCATTATGTCGACGAAGAAGCAAATATTCAATGATGTCTCTGTGATCAACGCGGTGAAAACCGGAAGCGATCACCGCATGGTAAGAGGCACATTGAATATCAACATCAAGCTAGAAAGATGTCGACTAATGAAGTCTACGCTCCGTCCAGCACCGATCCAGGTCCAAAACCCCGAGAGCTTTCAGCTCGAACTCCAGAATCGTTTCGAATGCCTAGGGAGCTCCGTGGACGATTATAACGATGGGTTCGTGGAAACTGTCCATACGGTCGGGTCTAAGTTCTTCAAGACCCGCCGTACTAATGGCAAAAAGAAACTCTCTGATCCTACTCTGCAGCTAATGGAGGAGAGGCGTGAAATGATCCTGCAGTCTTCAGACGACGCGCTAAAGTACCGACAGCTCAATAGACAGATATCTAAGGCCTTGAAAAGCGACCTTCGCCGTTTTAATACGGACCGCATAAAGGACGCGATAGAGCGGAACAAGGGCTCCAAGGTCTTTTCAAGAGATCTGTCTATTGGACAGAGTCAGCTTGCGAAACTGAAGACCAATGATGGCAGGATCGTTTCCTCCAAGCCGGAGCTGTTGAGAGAGATCGAGAGTTTCTATGGACAGTTATACACGTCAACAAGCAACCCCGTTACGGATCTGGCAAACGACCCAAGAGCCAGATTGACCCGACACTATACCGAAGATATCCCGGACGTTAGCTTGTACGAGATTAGGATGGCTCTGAAGCAGCTAAAAAACAACAAGGCGCCGGGTGATGACGGAATCACGGCCGAACTCCTGAGGGCCGGCGGAAAACCCGTTCTTAAGGCCCTCCAGAAGCTGTTTGATTCCGTCATACTCGAGGGCAAAACGCCACAGGCATGGAACAGAGGTGTGGTGGTACTTTTCTTTAAGAGGGGTGATAATACTCTTCTTAAGAATTATAGGCCCATCTCACTTCTGAGCCATGTCTACAAGCTGTTTTCGAGAGTCATCACGAACCGTCTCGCGCGCAGGTTTGACGACTTCCAGCCTCCCGAACAAGCCGGATTCCGTAAAGGCTTTAGCACCGTAGACCACATACATACGCTGCGGCAGGTTATACAGAAGACCGAAGAGTATAACCTGCCTCTCTGCTTAGCGTTTGTGGACTACGAAAAAGCCTTCGATTCGATCGAGACATGGGCTGTACTGCAGTCTCTTCAACGGTGCCAGATCGACTATCGGTACATCGAGGTGCTGAAGTGTCTGTATGAAAACGCCACTATGTCAGTCCGACTCCAGGACCGGACTTCGAAACCTATCCTTCTGCAGCGAGGTGTGAGACAGGGAGATGTTATCTCTCCGAAACTGTTCACCGCTGCACTGGAGGATGTCTTCAAGGTTCTGGACTGGAAAGGGGCTGGCATCAACATCAATGGCGAGTACATCACTCACCTTCGGTTTGCCGATGACATAGTCGTCATGGCTGAGACCATGGAGGACCTCAGTGCAATGCTCGATGACCTCAGTAGAGCTTCCGAAAGAGTGGGTCTTAAAATGAACATGGAGAAGACAAAGGTCATGTCGAATGCCCATGTAACACCCACTCCCATGACGATCGGAGGCGCTACACTCGAAGTTGTGACCGAGTACGTTTACCTAGGACAGACTGTCCAGTTAGGTAAGTCCAACTTCGAGAAAGAGGTCAATCGTCGAATCCGACTCGGCTGGGCAGCGTTCGGGAGGCTTCGCAATATCTTCTCGTCCCAAATACCACAGTGTCTCAAGACGAAAGTCTTTGACCAGTGTGTGTTGCCAGTGATGACCTATGGTACAGAGACGTGGTCGCTCACAATGGGCCTTATCAGAAGGCTTAAAGTCACCCAAAGGGCAATGGAGAGGGCTATGCTCGGAGTTTCCCTACGCGATCGAATCAGAAATGAAGAGATCCGCAGGAGAACCAAAGTAACCGACATAGCCCGAAGAATTGCCAAACTTAAGTGGCAGTGGGCAGGGCACATTGCTCGCAGAACAGATGGCCGATGGGGCCGAAAGGTTCTGGAGTGGCGACCGCGTACCGGAAGACGTAGAGTAGGAAGGCCTCCCACAAGGTGGACCGATGACCTTGCGAAGACCGCGGGTATCCGCTGGATGTGGGAAGCACAAGACCGGTCGAAGTGGAGGAGCCTGGGGGAGGCCTATGTCCAGCAGTGGACGTCTTTCGGCTGATATGATGATGATGATGATGAATTTTCCATCCGATCTCTTTCCTTGTATTAATTTTTCAACTTTACTCTCTACGACACATTTTCTTAACCATGCTGTGTCCACTCTTGAGCAAGGGCCGCGCTCCAAATATATGTTCAAAATGCAATGAAGATACAGCTACTATACTACTCGCTTAATATAGCAGCCGCTTAATATGAACTAACGAAAATGGAAGATCTTATTTTGTAGTTTAAGAAAGAATCATTTCTCCGTCGACCATTTTGTAAGTACCTACCAGGCACTTGTTGACAGGCCTGTGCAGACCTCTGACTTTTCACTAACTCAAATTTATTGAATTGAAATGTTACTCTTTTTTGTTACAGCATGCCACAACTATTTCCATGCTTTCTTTTCTGTGTTGGCTAAGCAAGGACTTGACGTGGCAAACGATGTTCATACAGCGATGCGAGAAATTCTACTTAACTGTTCAAAGTGTTCGAGATACTTGCGCAATTGTTTTGAAGTCAAATTGCTCTGGTATGATTATTTTTAGACTTTATGTAGGGATTAGACCAAAATCCTAGACGCGCGGCGCGTTACTGTCACTTCAAACGTCACTCAAATGACGAATGGGAATTTCACGTGGAGAAAGATAAAAAGTACTTTTACTTTGCTTATATTCACAGTATTATGTCTTATGGCGTTCTGCTGTGGGGATCAGCAGCTGACGTAGATTCATTTTGCATCTTACAAAAGAGGGCAATCCGTGCAATCTATAAAATGGGGCCTCGCGAGTCTCTTAGAAACAAATTCAGCGAAACTGATATATTAACTCTGCCTTCTCTTTATATCCTGGAAAATATCTTGTATGTACGCAAAAACTTAGGCGTTTTCAAAAAACGATGCGATTTCCATACTCTTAATACACGTAGTAAAGATGAAATTGTGATTCCAAAATTTAGATTGACTAAAACTAGCAAGTCATTTCTAATAAACAGTATCCGCTTCTATAACAAGTTGCCAAAGTCAGTTACAGCACTTAGCGATGGAAAGTTTAAAACGCACATCAAACGTGTCCTTATCAAAAAAGCATATTATAAGATAAACGACTACGTTGAAGACAAGGAAGTTTGGCATTAACAGCATAACTATGTGAAAGTCTATTAACTGCTCTCAAATACAATGTTCTTTTTTATTCCTTTTATTTTTTAAATGCTGACATATTCTCGTCATTATTTGACGTCATACGTCAATTTTAATATCGACTATTTTTAGTGATTGTCATGAAAATCATGTCACTATGTTTAAATAGGTTCATTTAATTTATGTAGATTATTTTACATATTGTAAATAAGAGAACGTTGTAGGCCTTACAGTATGTAGATTTGTAGACGATTTTCTATTCTGTATTTGTCTAAGTACCTGGTACTTATTGACAGGCCTGCATTGTCCTCCCATACATTTTATCTCTGTAATTTGGAAACAGTAATAAAGCCATTATTTTTAAAAGAGCAACCGTGGAGTTTCTTCGTGGATTTGGAACCGTGCACCAAGCTTCTGACGGTTCTTAAGTGCCCATGCAGGTTTATGTGAAATAAAATATTTTGATTTTGAGTATGAATTTAAATGGTAACAAGAGCAGAAGAAAAATACGATGATAAGAACGATAGATGGAATGTGTGAAATATGAAATGCAGGAAAGGTGCTTAATAATGAGGTGATAGCGAATAGAGAAGTAGGTGTATAGTAGAAGTTTTATGCTGCACAAACTCCTAAATAGTTGGCATAAGGACGAGTGTTCTGTAAATAGCCCATGATTGGACAAATCCAATATAGATAATCTATGGACGGCTCGCCAAGGCGGCACGCGATTGGTCGGTTCCCATTCCCGCCAAAACGCTTGATTCCGCGGCTTCGTGGCTAGCTTGCCATAGACAACCAAGTGTGTGCGTGCAAAAGACAAAGTCGTCGGTCGCCATTGCTCGCTAGAATACAATCTGAATTTGAGCTCCGTGAGTGAAAATTGCTAAAACAAGGACAAATTGTGCATTACCGTGTTTTGTACTCGCGCCGGACTCCGGGATCAACATTCCACTCACCGGAACGACCGAGCTGGAGAAGCGGCCGCAGCGAGAGAAAAAGGTGAGTCGTACTTAGATTTTTCTCTGTTGAATTTGTATCCTTGATTGGGCGAACGAGCAGAACTCAGTTCCTACAGAACTACCCGACCCCATCATCTATCAGAACCATCCATACAGTCCACTCCTTATATCTAACATTCTGGTCATTCGAGTCCGGATTCTTTATTACATTTTTTCCCATTTTTGTTCCAAAACCACGCTTCCAAAATGGCGGAAGATTTAGAAACAAAACGTACAATGTTAATAGTGAAAAAGCAATATTTATTCACTAAGATTCAAAAGCTTTATGATTCTTCCAAAAAGTTGGGAACTGAACCAGATAAATTACAATTGTTTACGTTATCATTGTCGGAAATAGAAAGTGTCCGTTCGAAGTTTGAATCCACCATATTTGAATTGTACGAAATAGAAGTGCAAATAAAACCTACAGCTAAAATGCCGATTAGTGAACTCGAAACATTTGACGAAATGTTAATTATGTGTCAATTAGCCGCTAAGGAACATTCTAAATCGGAATCGAATTTCTTATCTGCGACGGGTAAAAATGATTTAGTAGTACCCGCGTTACCAAAGATATCTTTATTTCAATTTGATGGAGAAATTGAGAATTGGATAACCTTTTACGATACGTTCTCGTCATTGGTGCACGATAGAAATTTCTCAGATATCGATAAATTCCATTATTTACTTTCATGCGTGAAAGGTTCTGCTTTAAATATTGTAAAAAATCTTCCTATCACTGCCGCTAATTATACATTAGTTTGGCAAAGTTTAGTTGATAAATATCACGATCACAGAACACTAGCATGTAGGTATTTCGATAAAATGTTGAATTTTTCACCGTTAGCTAAAGATACGACGTCGAACTTAACTTCATTCATAGAAACCTTTGATCATTCACTTAAAGCGATTCAAGCATTAAAAATTAAGAACTTAGACGATTTCTTATTGTGTCATTTGGCATTACAAAGACTTGACGTTCATACGCGAAAATTATTCGAAGAAAGTCGGGATCAAAAGTTGATACCTACATTTTCGGAACTAATGGATTTTGTAAACAAACAAATTAAAGTTCTAGAACACACTTTTACAAGTAGCTCTTCAAATAATATGTCAAAATCTAGTGATACCCAAAATAAGAACCAAACTAAGTCTGCGTCAAAGTCAGTTCTCAATACGGCACGAGCTCCGCACAATAATTACAACCGTAATAACAATAATTTAACTTGTGTGATTTGTAAACAAAATCATATGATTTATCGATGTGATCAATTTCGTAAATTGTCGGTCGATGAAAGAATGAACCGTGTTCATTCACTAAAACTGTGTCATAATTGTCTTAAATCTGACCATCAGTCTAAGGATTGTAAAAGTACAATGAATTGCGGAGTATGCGCAGCACCGCATCATTACTTATTACATAAAGATAACGGAAAAACGGATTGCGAGGGAATATCGTCCGTGGCGAACACCCTGCTGACCATGCAGCCGTCTCTTTCACATGCGCAACAAGCGCTTGTATCGTCTCACTTCGTAAGTGACACAGCTGATTCACCCATTCAGCAAGCATTAATGAGTAATAACTGCGAATACGGAGTAGTGTTAGGTACTACACTTACACATGTTATTGATTGTGTTGGTCAATATCAAGACTGCCGTGCAGTCATCGATTCCGGCGCTCAGAGTTCTTTTATAACTACTGAATGTGCTCAGAAGTTAGGATTACAACGTAAAAAATGTCCTTTTACCATCTATGGTATAGGTGGAGGAAGAGTTAAAAACCAAGGCATGGTTACTTGTACATTAAAACCAAGACAGGCGCATAGTCCAACCTTTAGCGTTAATTTAGTAGTTATTTCAAAGGTGTCTGCGGATATGCCTAATGTACCTTTCACAAAAAATGTCATTAACGAGTATGACACTTATAACTTAGCGGATCCACTGTTTTTTAAGCGTTCGCGAATAGATGTTGTTAGGTAACGACATAGTTCCAGATATTATTAGAGATAAACCGTTAGTCATTAAGAATGGTATTCCGAGTGTTATTAAAACGGTTTTCGGTTATGTTATTAGTGGAAAATTATATCCTACGAATAATAATAATAATAGTTCACAAAATTTAAATTTATCGGTTTCGTATGACGAAGAACAATCGATTGAAAAAACGTTACGCGATTTTTGGGAAATTGAGGAAGTGCCGTGTTCACCTTCAATAAATCCTTTGGATCAGTTAGCCGAGGAGATATTTTCTAAGGAACATACTCGAGAATCGAACGGCCAATACGTAGTTCCGCTGCCATTCGCGCCCGACCGCTCACCGCTAGGTCAAACACGCGCTGTGGCTGAGCGTCGGTTACTGTACACAGAACGCAAACTCGCGCGCACTACAGATTTAAATAATAAATATAAGGAATTTATGCGGGAATATGAAGTGCTCGGTCATATGGAACTTTATCAGGGTAAGAAGCCTAGCAAATACATTATTCCACATCACAGTATTTTGCGACCCAGTAGCACCTCCACTCCTCTACGTGTAGTGTTCGATGCGTCAGCGAAGAGTAGCAATAACGTGTCTTTAAATGATACTTTATTGGTCGGCCCTAAGCTGTATCCGGATATTGCAGCAATCATTTTGAAATTCCGACTATTTGAATTTTGTCTAGTTAGTGATGTTTGTAAAATGTATCGTGCTATCGCTTTAAGAAAAGAAGATCGCTTATATCAACACATTTTATACCGCGAATCGCCTAACGATCCGATAAAATTATACGAATTAAAAACCGTGACGTACGGACTTAGTTGTTCACCGTTCTTAGCAATTCGAACGCTACTTCAATTAGCGAACGATGAAGGAAAACGTTTTTCATTCGCTGCTCAGGTCCTCCGTGAGGGTGTTTACATGGACGATATTCTATATTCATGTAATACTTTTGAGCAAGCTTGCTTAGTACAGGATCAATTAATTGGTATTTTTGAAAGTGCTAACTTCACTTTGAAAAAGTGGATGAGTAACAGTGAGAAGTTACTACAACGTGTCCCCTCTGAACATAGGGAAAACTCCGTAACATTCGTTAAAGCTGAAAACAATAGTACTATTAAGGTTTTGGGACTTAAATGGATTCCAAAATCCGATAGTTTTATTTTCTCAGTTAATTTGACAGACAATGAGTCAACCAAACGATCGGTACTAAAATTACTAGCGTCGATTTACGATCCCGTCGGTTTTATCGCACCATGCACTTTAGTGGCGAAGCAGATCATGCAAGAGCTGTGGAAGTTAGGCATTGGTTGGGATGAGAAGTTGCCGGTTAACATAAAAAAGTCGTGGCAAACTTTTATTCTTGAACTTCCTCTGTTAAAGGAATTACGTATCGAACGTCACATGCTATTACCAGGTGAGACGGAATGTGACTTAGTTGGATTTTGTGACGCTTCATTGCGTGGCTACGCAGCATGCGTGTATGTTATAAGTCGCGGACAAACAAGCGATGTAAAGGTTCGTCTAGTAACCGCCAAATCTAAAGTTGCGCCAATCAAACCCGTAACGATTCCTCGGTTGGAGTTAATGGGAGCTGTTTTGTTAAGCAAATTAATAAAGTTCGTAGTTGACACATTTACCCGCGTTAAAATTAACAAAATAACAGCTGCCTCAGACTCGACGGTCGTACTGTCGTGGCTTCAAACGGAACCTTATAAACTAAAAACCTTTGTCAGTCATCGAGTTACACAAATTATTGAAGTTTTACCTCCTCTTTTCTGGCGGCATGTGTGTAGTGAACATAACTTAGCCGATATTTGCTCTCGCGGAGCATCTCCAGCACAACTTGTTAGTGGTAATCAACGTTGGCTACAGGGTCCTGATTGGATGTATAAAAATTATCGCGATTGGCCCATGACGGTGTTTGTTAATGAGAGTAATAATAAACTACCCGAATTGAGAGCGTCGGTTAATTTATTGACTGAAAATCAGAGTAATGATAATTTCAATGAATCTGAAACGGAATTTTGCGAAAGAATCTTTAAACAATTTTCATCATTTTCCAAATTGCAAAGATCGTTTGCTTGGATTTTAAGATTTCGACGCAAAAGGGGTGATATAACCACTACTCGGAAGTCGGGAATATTATCAACCATCGAGTTAAGTGAAGCTTGCGATAAATTGATAAAATTAGTTCAAAATGCTTATTTTGAAACTGAAATTAAACAGATTAAAAATAAGAGACACGTGCCATCTTTGCGAAAATTGTCTCCATTTATTGAGGACGACGACTTCCTCAGGGTAGGGGGTCGCATCAGTCATGCCGACCTTCCGTATAATGCTAAACATCCGCGTCTTCTTCCGAAAAATAGTTTATTTACCAAACTATTGATCAATCATTTACACAAAAAATATTTACATGTAGGTCCGCGAACATTACAAGGTATCATCAATGAGAATTTTTGGATATTGTCGGCTCGTCGCGTCATTAGATCTGTTTTATCGAAATGTAAAACATGTTTCAAATGTAAACCAACTTTACTACAACCCGAAATGGCACCCTTGCCAGCAACTCGGTTAATACCTAGTAAGGTATTTTCTAACGTCGGAGTTGACCTCGGAGGTCCATTTTCAATTAAAGAAAGCTTACGTCGTAATGCTAAAGTGACGAAAGCGTATCTAGCACTATTCGTCTGCTTTTCCACAAAAGCAGTGCATTTGGAAGTGTTATCCTCTCTCTCCGCCGACTGTTTCCTGGCGTGCTTGGATAGATTCGTAGCGCGTAGAGGGCTATGTGATGTTCTTTATTCTGACTGCGGCACAAATTTTATTGGCGCAAGTAGACATCTGTCTGAAATCCAAAGGTTCCTGCGCGAGAGTCAAAATGATATTTCCGATGGCTGCGCAAAAAGGCAGGTTGACTGGAAATTTAATGTACCCAGTGCTCCACATATGGGCGGTCTCTGGGAAGCTGGGATAAAGTCAGCAAAATATCACCTAGTACGAAGTATAGGAGAGAAATCCTTAACGTTTGAGGAACTTTCTACAATATTTTGTAAGGCAGAAGCCATTTTAAATTCGCGTCCTTTATGCCCACTACCCGCTAGCGACAATCCCGACGAATTTAATGTTCTAACCGCCGGACACTTTCTAATTGGTCGAAGCTTAATCTCCATACCCGAGTATAACGTTCAAGAGGTGAATATTAATAGATTGTCACGTTGGCAGTATAGTCAGAGATGTTCTCAACTTTTCTGGAAACGTTGGAGTCATGAGTATTTAAATACCCTTCAGCAGAGAGCTAAGTGGTTTACATCATCCTCCAACCCAAAAGTTGGAGATTTAGTTCTAATAAAATCTGATAATGTTCCCTCCTGTAATTGGCCTCTCGGCAAAATAGAAAAATTACATCCAGGTTCCGACGGAATAGTTCGGTGTGTAACGCTGCGCACCGGAAAAAATGTCTTACAAAGACCTACCAACAAACTCTGTCCATTACCTTATACCAACTAGATTCAAGCGTCAAAACGTTTTTGATAGAGATAGGTATCTAGCTTAGAGTTTATTTTAGTTTTTTAACGATTATAGGTATTAAGGTAATTTTAGTTTTCTAGAAACCATCACTATGGTTTCGGTAGGGGGTATGTTCTGTAAATAGCCCATGATTGGACAAATCCAATATAGATAATCTATGGACGGCTCGCCAAGGCGGCACGCGATTGGTCGGTTCCCATTCCCGCCAAAACGCTTGATTCCGCGGCTTCGTGGCTAGCTTGCCATAGACAACCAAGTGTGTGCGTGCAAAAGACAAAGTCGTCGGTCGCCATTGCTCGCTAGAATACAATCTGAATTTGAGCTCCGTGAGTGAAAATTGCTAAAACAAGGACAAATTGTGCATTACCGTGTTTTGTACTCGCGCCGGACTCCGGGATCAACATTCCACTCACCGGAACGACCGAGCTGGAGAAGCGGCCGCAGCGAGAGAAAAAGGTGAGTCGTACTTAGATTTTTCTCTGTTGAATTTGTATCCTTGATTGGGCGAACGAGCAGAACTCAGTTCCTACAGAACTACCCGACCCCATCATCTATCAGAACCATCCATACAGTCCACTCCTTATTTCTAACAGACGAGGATGATTAAAGATCAACACTTAGTTACTGCAGAGGTGACGGTGATAGCCAAAATTTGCGAATTTTGATATCATAGGATGACTATGAATATCATCTTCCTGTCTTTTGCGAAATATAACTTGAGGTCGGCGCAAAGCGATATTTTCTTGCATTATCCATTGTTTTCAATCACTCTATCATGCATGCCTTCTTTTTCGTATCTATCCAACTTGTGCAATTGATAACTGATTAAATAATGTTATAGATGATGATAGAAAACTGTGCAAGAACGTGCTGCGGTTACATCGAGCATCGTTCCGCAAGATGCGTGTGTGTGGCCTGTTCTACGCGGACGTGGCGTTGCAGCTGAGTCTGATGGCTCTACTGGCTAACTACACTATTGTGTTGCTGCAGTTTGCCTTTCTGTAATGAAGACTTCTATTAAAAGGATAGGTGTATCTACTATCTAATAACTTAAAATGATCATTATTTCTTCTTTTTTTCGGGGACAATATAAGAGTACTTATTGAGGTCAAAAAAGCTTGGGATTGAGAGCCGCTCCAATTTTTCAAGCTGAATATATATTTTTTCTTTTGCAAACTTATACACTTTGAAATTTGTGTGTCGTTACCTATATTCAATAAGAAATGAATGTTAACTTTGAGAGGTATAGTTTTATTATTATTTTCTCCTTTATTCAACTTATCCCTTATCAATTTCATTTTTAAATATTAGTCTGAAAAATTATAGAATCATTTAAAAATATAAAAATAGAGTAGCCCACCGGTATCAGGAACAGAGTTTCAGCTACCGGCGGTCAGGGCTCCAGAAAGAGGAACCTCCTAACAGTGCGAAACGTGTCAAGAAGTACCGCTTTCTGAATCAGGTCCTTGATGCAGCTGCCCAACGAGAACCTCCTCAGGTGTTGGTCGAGGCACTTGGCTATCAGGCCATTGGCTGTAACGACTATCGGTACAATAATCGCTGAGTCCACCTCCCACATGTCGACAACTTTGCGAGCCAAGTCAAGATACTTGATTGTTTATCTTGCTCAGCTTCCACGAGGTTTCCGTTACGCGGGACCGTTATGTCAACAATCACTGGACGCCGCTCTTGTCGATCCATCATCACTATATCAGGCTTATTGGCAACAATAGTCCTGTCAGTGATGATAGATCGATCTAAGATTTTCGAGAACTGGGTGGGGCACACACCTATAGTACGGCACTTCCAATTCCACAAAGCTGTATTTCAGAGCTAGTTGCTCGTGGATAATTCTGGCTACAAGGTTGTGCTTATGAAAATACTCTTCGTTAGCTAGACGAGAACATCCAATGATAATGTGTGTGATTAATTCACACGGACGGAGGTATTCACGACAGATGTCAACCGTGCCGTCTTTCACAATAACGGTCTTATTAATAAACGCCACTTAACTTTTAATCAATTGCCAACTACCTGATTTGCATAATTCTTATTTATAAACGCTATTTAGCGGTAAGAGGTCGCTAAGCAATTTATTTGTAGAAGTCAAAATTAAACACCATCGGTACCCTGTTTAAAGCTTGCTAAGCGACAAAATGGAAGATTTTATTTGAATCAACTGATCAATAGCATTATTGTGTGCTCAAGGTTATTTTGTTCCTAATATCGAGTTGTGCCTTAGTAAATGTGGATTTCGACAATATTTTACGGGATTTCAGAACGACACCAAAGTAATGGATAATTTTGAAAAGCCGCGCGCGCATTCAGTTAGTAGACGGAGGAAGACCTACAAGGCTCGTTTAAATCCACTATGAGAAGACAATATTCTTCAAGTACACGTGATGAAAGGATTTATAGGGAAAGCTCAATCGGGATGAGGCTCAGTAGGCTTGAAGAGACTGAGGTCGTGCGGAAGATAGTGATTATCCAATGTGTTATCCCATGATTTTACCCCTCGTTTTATCCACCTCACCGGACACGGTTGTTTTGGGAGGTTCCTGTTTCGGATAAGGCGGGAGGAAACGCCCGGGTGTTATCACTGTGAAGATCGCCCTGAGGACACGGTGGAGCACACGGTGGCAGTATGCCCGGCTTGGGCGGAGCACCACCGAGTCCTTGTGGAGGCGATTGGCGGCGGCGATCTCTCGCGTCCGGCCCTGGTCCAGGCCATGGTACGGAGCGAGAGTGCATGGGTAGCCGTCACCTCCTTCGGCGAAGCAGAAATGCTCGCGAAGAGGGAGGCGGCGCTCGTGAGGGAGAGGCAGCACATGCGCCCTCACGGCCCTAAACGCCGCAGGAGACGCCCTGGGCGTCGGGAATCTCAGGCTGATTTCCGGCCACCGTAGGCGTGGGCTTGCGGACGACGAGTAATGGGTAGCTCGCTGTCCGGTAAGGACCAAGCCCAGGTCGACGGCACGTTGTGTTCCACGCGCGCCTCAAAGAGATTTCAGCACTAAGTGATGGGGCCCGCAAGGGCCGATGCCTGCCAGGGGTGCGGGTTTGTTCGAAAGAGATACCGCAGCCCCTGGCATACAGGCTACTGAGGAAACATGGGTGGGTTTTAGTCAGTAAAACACGCCCTCCTGCTGTTATTTGATGATTACCCAACCAAAAAAAAAAAAAAAGTCCGTACACTTAGGCTGTAAGATAAGATAAGATAAGTTATGATTTTATTTGTAGAAACAGTATACACACAAAAAAAAACCGACTGCTAAAAAACACTAGAAAACGAATAATAACTTTAATTTCGGAAGTCGTTTCGGAAATCGGTGACTTTGGACAGGTATTTTATTAATTTATTGTCTGTGTTTTTTGGAAGTCGGTTGTTTTTTTTACGTTTTTATTTTTACTTTTAAGTTATACCTAGTACCTACTCCACACCAATTCGAAATTTCATCATCCTTGGGGTCAAAACAATGCATATTTATGCTATAGCAGCAATCTCGGTTAATTTGCTGGCATTTTTCGAAGAGTTCCGTTGTCTGTCTCCGAAACGCATCATCCGATCTATATGTTGAAATGGGACCATTTCGAAATAAACCCCTTTCGAACAAAAAAAGAATTTTGCAAATCGGTCTTATGACGAAGTTATGCCCGAACCTCCACCTAACTCCTAACCGTTTGCGGCGGTAAGTCCCCTCTTTGAGGAGTGGCTTGAGAGGCGGCATGGCGTCCTCACCTTCCGCCTGACGCAGGTCCTCACCGGACACGGTTGTTTCGGGAGGTTCCTGTTTCGGATAGTGCGGGAGGAAACGCCCGGGTGTTTCCACTGCGAAGATCGCCCTGAGGACACGGTGGAGCACACGGTGGCGGTCTGCCCGGCTTGGGCGGAGCACCGCCGTGTCCTCGTGGAGGCGATCGGCGGCGGCGATCTCTCGCGTCCGGCCCTGGTCCAGGCCATGGTACGGAGCGAGAGGGCATGGGGAGCCGTCACCTCCTTCAGCGAAGCAGTAATGCTCGCGAAGAGGGAGGCGGCGCACGTGAGGGAGAGGCAGCATATGCGCCCTCGCGACCCCAGCCGCCGCAGGATACGGAGACGCCCTGGGCGTCGGGAATCCCAGGCCGATTTCCGGCCACCGTAGGCATGGGCTTGCGGACGGCGAGTAATGGGTAGCTCGCTGTCCGGTAAGGACCAAGCCCAAGTCGACGGCGCGTTGTGTTCCACGCGCGCCTCAAAGAGATGTCAGCACAAAAAATGATGGGACCCGCAAGGGTCGATGCCTGCCAGGGGTGCGGGTTTGTTCGAAAGAGACACCACAGCCCCTGGCTTAAGGGCTACTGAAGGAACACGGGTGGGTTTTAGTCAGTAAAAGTCTGACACGCCCTCCTGCTCCACCCAGAGCGGGAGAAGTTATTTGATGATTTCCCACCCAAAAAAAAAAAAAAAAAACTCCTAACCGTTAAAGAGTTTTACCTTCCTGCATGGGAGTGGAGTCATCATGGAGTCACCAAATGGGAGTCTACGTGCGGAAAAAGGAGTCCCCATCATCATCATCATCATCGATTTCCCTGGGATTCCATCATCAGATCCGGACTGGGTGCCAATGGGACCACCTCAGGAGTATACTCTTTCAAATAAAAAAATAATTTTGAGAATCGGTCCACAAATGGGGGAGAAATCGAGGAACATACATAAAAAAATACATACAGTGGAACATATAACCTCCTACTTTTTTGGAAGTCGGTTAAAAAGATCCGTTATGTTCGGCCTTTGTGGCATACAAATATACAATATGTCCGGTTTCGGACTGTACAAACTTAAAGGGGTGGTAGTTTGCTCTTTTCTATCAATAAAATTATTCTACGTGTGGGGTCGGAACCCACACCCTCATTGGCAGCCATTTTTGTGTTTTGTAAAAATACAGTAACTTGGAAATTTAAAGCCCAATTATCATTAAAAAAATACTTTTAGCAACGGAAAAGTAATAACAATGGGTTAAATAACTCAAATAATAACATTAAATGCTGCATCATCTTGAAATAAAAAAGACATCGTTTTATTTGGTTTTAAAATCGTTTTTTCAAAATTCACCAGAGGAACTACCTTTTTTTTTCTACGCGTCCAACAGATGTTAAGTTCACCTAAACAGTGATACCAAAAACTCGATTCTATGAGAAATGGTTTAAGAGATATTGTTGCTGGATTGCTGATTCATTTAATGTTATTATTTGAGTTATTTAAACTCAAACTCAAACTCAAAGCATTTATTTCAAATAAACCAATTACAGGCACTTTTGAATTGTCAAGGTCGGTGAGTTAGAAAGATGAAGCTAGTTGCCCATTCCAAAGCGTAGGTACCTATGGAGAAGAACGGGCAAGAAACTCCATGGACACTCTTTTAAAATCAAGATTTTGTTACAAAAAGTTGGTTACATCATTATGTTGAAATTATCAATGTGAGAACGATGTAAAAAGTGCACATTAAAAGCGTCCGTAATTAAAATAAAATAACAATTAAAATAAGCCGTGGGAGCTAAGAGATGACCAGTCCCTACTGGCGGCGCCCGTTCACGGACATGACGTATGCATCAGCACCATTCAGCTCAACCATTTTGAAGGGAACTTAATGATCCAACACACACGCCACCACCAGCGAGACATTTGAGTGAGCATGACATACTCTCAGCTGCCAGGGCACATTCAAGTCAATGAAAGACGTACCATGTAAATGTTTGCTTTATAGTAGGAACATAGTGCTCACACATATGCTATGCAATTATACAATACTACAATTTGAATTTATACAATGCAAAGATTTTCTTTTACAGTCTTCAGCAGCTCCAACAATGTTTTCAATGTTATTCAATTTAGTTTAAGCTACCTTGTGGACCCTTGTTAACCCATTGTTAATACTTTTCCGTTGCTAAAAGTATTTTTTTAGTTAAAATTGAGCTTTAAATTTCAAAGTTACTATACTTTTAGTATGCTCGTTCCATAAAAGGCGACCAATACACAAAAATGGCTGCCATTCAGGAGGGTGTGGGTTCCGACCCTACATGTAGAATGATTTTATTGATAGAACAGAGCAAACTACCACCCCTTTAAGTTTGTACAGTCCGAAACCGGACATATTGTATGGATAAGAAAGTAATTCATGGGCATTTATACAAAGCTAAAAACATTATTAAATTTTTACACAAACTAAAAATAAACTAAGCTAAGTCAGTAGGTTAGGTGAGCATATTTCGATAACGCATCAATAATTGTGTTTAGGTATTTTTGCGTTTCGACACTAAGTAGGTCAAGATGTACTATTTCAGAGAGTTTGGTTGGGGGTAGTACTATATTAAACCTTTGTTTCATGGGGCTCCTAACATACTTAGCTTGACCGCACACATCACATTCGTTTAAATATTTCGGTATGTGCTCTTTTTCAACAAATTTTGTGGGTCCCCATACTTAGAACTGAAATTAGCTATGCAATAGCTTAAAAAATCATCAAACCTATACGTGTGGGGTGGGGTATCTATGGATAGTTTTTCAAAATTGATATTGAGGTTTCTGATATCATTTTTTTCTAAACTGTATAGTTTGCGCGAGAGACACTTCCAAAATGGTAAAATGTGTGTTCTAAAATAAGAGAATGATAAAACTAAAAAAAAAAAAATGATGTGCATTACCATGTAAACTTCCACTGAAAATTGGTTTGAATGAGATCTAGCTTTTTTTAATACGTCATAAATCGTATTATGTTACTTGCTGCTACGGAACCCTTCATGGGCGAGTCCGACTCGCACTTGGCCGCTTTTTTACTTTTTTCAATATGTTTTGGATAAAGAAATGTATTACTTATTAATTTCACGATGATTGGTTTTACCCTCGCGGTAATTGAATTTATTCTGAAAAGTGGGGATAATTTAGCACATGGCCTAATGGAGGACTAATTAGAATACCGGTCTTTACATTGGGAATTATATACTCATTCACAGCGTTTTTGACATTCTCTTCGAGATTAGTCCTGGCAATCTGAATTTGTGTTCTGACAATATACCTCTCTGATTCTTTACAGTGGTTAGACATTTTCTAATATGATAATTGGATATAATCTGTTCTGGTATAATGACTTCTCCGTTTTGAACATTGCAATTAATACAAACTAAAGGTAGTTACATAAATCGTAAATTCCATACACAACAATATGATTCATTTAATTAACTCACAGGTTGCATGCTGTGTAGGTACAGCAATCGGTTGTTCTGTTTTTTTGACCCTTTTTTTAATTTCTGCCTACCTTGTCTAAAAACTCTGTGCACGCCACCGTGCTGATTCATACGTCATGTTCGTGAACGGGCACCGCCAGTAAGGACTGGTCATCTCTTTATTAGCCGCCAAGGCCTATTTTAATTTCTAAATTGTCATTTATTTTTTGTTTTTAATTACGGACGCTTTTAATATGCACGTCTTTTTACATCGTTCTCACATTGATAATTTGAACATAAATGATTTAACCAACTTATTGTAACACTAGCTTTTGCCAGCGGCTTTGCCCACGCGGAACTTTCATCCCGTATAACTCCCTTAGGTGTTGAATTTCGAAAAATCCTTCCTTAATCCTTGTCTACATTATAAAAGGAACCTCTGTGCAAAATTTCAGCTTTCTAGGTTTAAGGGTTTGGGCTGGGCGTTGATGAGTCAGTCAGTCAATCAGGACTTTTGTTTTATTTATATAGATTTTCATGATTTCAAAAGAGTTGTCATTTAGTTTCTTGCCCGTTCTTCTCCATAGGTAACTACTACGCTTCATCTTTCCGACTCTTTGACAATTGAAAAGTTCCTGTAATTGATTTATTAGAAATACATGCTTTGACATTGAATTTGAGTTCACTTCTTCCAAAGAGCCGTGCCTTTCTAATTTCGAAAACTTTTGACTAATATTCGTTTTGAGTGCACTTCCTAGTTCTTTAGTAAACGAAACATACACCTATCATATTTTGTATTTTTGAGACAAGGTAGAAGACCTGCAGTACTACGAGTACAGTGCTGTCTGCGTACAGTATGGCTGTAAGCAAATTACGTAATTTTGTTAGAAATAGGCATTTGATATCTTCATTCACTTTTACTAATATTTTGAGTGAAATAGCTCAATTACAGTAGTTTTTGAACCAACACTTTACGCAGTTCATACAATTATATCAGAGCTTTTTGTTACAAGAATCATGCAAACAAGCGCGACGCGACAGCTTGACGTGATTCATGTCTATAGAACAATTTCTATGAAAACTTCATGGAAATTATTCTACTAGTGTCGCGTCGCGCTTTAACGTCACGCCTATTTGAAAAGCCTTAAGGCTGTCGCAACTTTTTAAACTGCAATAAAACTAATATCCAAGTGTTATTTAGTGGAAACGTCACGGGATAAATTACGAGTATAAGACGGTATAATAGAAGGGCCATAAAATACTTTCACGAGCGAATTGGCTACAAGGCCACACAAATGCATTTCTTCTCTAACTGGGCGAAACCAGGAAGGAGTGTGGTGTGTCACATAATCATTTCTATTAGTATCTATTAGTATGCTTAAGTTTTGCTGATAGTACCCGACCATTTGAAGTACATCATCGATAAGGTAATATGTCCTGCGAGGGCTTCCTTGATTGATTTAATACGAGTATGTTTTAATATTAACATAACAGGCCAACGGCTCATCTAAAATTGATACCGTTGCATGAAGACAACTACATAGCCATCTCACAGTGACTAACTAACTCACTGTGAGATGGTTTACGCTGCTCATCCTCAGAGGATCTACTTCCTTCTTCAGTTAATCAGTAACCATGTGACCTGGAAATTTAAATTAATTTATAAGCCCTGTATATAGTTCACCACTCGCAACTGTCTTGCGTTGGATCGAATTACAATAATTATATTGCTTAGGTACTCATCTATACTTTTATAGTCTAAAATAAATTGGTTACAGTGAGTAATTGACTTAATAAATTCCGTTCACAAGCAATTATCATAGAAAATTTGATGTGAGCAGCTAATACATTAACTTACAACCAGGGTGTCAAACGTGTGCTATTTAAAAATGGAGAACTTTTACAAAATCGATCTATATAATTCCGTGAACTGTGTTTTGAATAATATGGTGGACAAAGACGTACAGTTAATGCTGAGGCCTTTGAATCTGATGCAGTTCATTTCGTTAACTCCCAGATATCACATCAGAAACGATCGTATAACTCCGAACAATTTCATTAGGAATCTGTATTCAATCATTGGAACTACAGTCTTTATTTCTTTGAACATATTCAAAACCTACATGCTGTTTCACGACGAAGAACATGTTGAATTCACTAACTCCGTGATTTTCGGCTCCCTTATTGATTGCTTCTACTATAGTTTCGGGTTCGCTCTTAATTTCGTCATAGGGATCTCTCAAACCAAAAATAATATTAAGTTTGTCTTAATCTTTCAAAGAATTCACAGGCTGCTCAATAATGAAAGCAATATTAGCCATTTTATCATTTGGAATTGGATTATGGTCATCATGGCTCTCAGTTACTATTGCACAGTGTTAACATATTTTAGCATACAGTTGACTTTACCTTGGTTTTATGTAAATGTTAATTATCTTTTGGTTTTTTTCGATTTTAATGTGGTTTATGCCATTCGAGCCATTAAATTGTTACAAAGTAAACTTGAGTTATGGAATATTCAAGTCTTAAATTCCCTTGAAATGGAAGATAAGCGTGGTGAGGATTTTAGTAAGAGAATGTTTCAAGCCTATTCTGATATATTAGAGTGTTACGACACCTATAAAGTTTGTGTTCAGCCACTTGTAAGTATTTTTCTATGAATATAATATTGGTGCTTATTAATTGTTAATTTTATTCAAACCTATATTTTTCCATGGTATACCTACCCCTCTTCTATCTCTTGCCACTTATATTTATGGTGATAGTAAGAAGAGATCTCTATTAAGTCGTTCTATCACTTTTCAGATTCTGTATTATATTGTTGAAGTACTTCTCCATTCTCTCATTTACATTCAAGTAACTATTGTACATTTCAAGAATAATACCATAGTGAGTATCGTCAACTTTGTTTCGTAGCTTTTTCCTTGCCTCATGTTGATTGTGGTCGAAATAAGTTTTTTTTTCTTTTCCATCTCTAGTTGTCAGAGTTAAGATTCATATTGTTCCTCTTGTAATGTTTAATTCGATCTCCTTTCTTGTATTTATTTTCCTATATCACTCTACGCAACATTTTTTTCGGGCCTCCTCTGTTATACTCTTGGAAAAAAGCCTAGCTCCAAATATAATATACAAAATTAAATGAAGATGCTACTATGCCAATCGCCTAATATAGCTGTCTAATGAGTTAACGAAAATGGAAGATCTTATCTAGTACTGTGCAAGGTCCCTCTGAAGAATCATTTCACTGTTTATAATTTTTAATGTTGTTAAGTACCTACCTAGTACTTGTTGGCAGGCCTGCGCTGATAACTACCCGTATACACGGTAATTAGGAAATATTGCAAAAGCCATTTATGTTCACAACAGTAACCGTCAAGTTTATTTCCGACTCTTTCCAAGAGTGAAGACCCATTGGAATCGTGCTAATCTTTTGATATTTCACAAGTGGTTTTTGCTAAGTTTTTTTTTTTTTGTTATAGCATGCCACAGTTACTGCCTTGCTTTCTCTTTTGTGTTGGTTAAGCAAGGACTTGACGTGGCAAACGATGTTCATACAGCGGTGCGACACATTCTACTTAGCTGTGCAAAGTGTTCAAGATACTTGCGCAGTTGTTTTGAAGACAAATTGCTCTGGTATGATTATTTTCAGACTTTATGTAGGGACATTCCTGTTGTGGACCAAAATCTTAGCAGCGTGGTGCTGCACTGTTACTTCAAACCCCACTCTTAATGAAAACCCATACGAAGAGTTTTATGAAAGATAATAGTATGAATCTAAATGGTTATAAGAGCAGAGGGCGAACCATGAGACGGAGATGACAATAAGAACGAGGGATTGAATGTATAAAATATGATATGCAATGCAGGAAAGGGGCTTGAACCTGAATTAGGTGTATGTAAGCAGTTTTTATGCTAAAAACGTTCCAATAACGTTGGCAAAGGGGAGGACGAGGATGCTTAAAGATAAACACCAAGATACTGCATAGGTGACGATGATAGCCAAGTTTCGCGAATTTAATATCATTGGAGGATTTAATATAAGCTAGGAATTATCATCATCTTTCTGCCATTTTGTGCCATATTATTTGAGGTCACCGAAAAATGGATTTTTCTTCCATTTTCCCTTGTCTTCAGTTAGTCTATCATGCATGCCTTCTGCTTTCATATCCTCACACAGTCCATCTTTTCTTCGTTATCATCCACTTATGCTATAAATAATTGATTAAATAATGTTGTAGATGATGACAGAAAACTGTGCAAGAACGTGCTGCGGTTACATCGAGCATCGTTCAGTAAGATGCGTGTGTGTGGCCTGTTCTACGCGGACGTGGCGTTTCAGCTGAGTCTGATAGCTCTACTAGTTAACTACACTATTGTGTTTCTGCAGTTCGCGTTTCTGTAATAAAGACGTTTAATAAATGGACTGTAATAGTAATTTAAAAAATATTTTATTTCTTTTTTGTCACATGACAGTACATGAGTTTATTTTTGTAGTGGGTAAGCCATAAAAGGCTTTGGACGAGCAATAGGTTACTGAATTTTAAGGAACTACAATAAGTTACGAAAAAAAAAAACCGGCTAAGTGCGAGTCGGTCTCGCGCACCGAGGGTTCCGTACAAACCTATTATATATTGCTTAACTTATTAAATATTAAAAATATTTTTATTATATGATGTAACTAAAGGTAAATTGCGGTTTACGATTTATGACGCATAAAAAAAACTACTTACTAGATCTTGTTCAACCAATTTTCGGTGGAAGTTTACATACGGTTTATGACATTTTCTTTCTCAAAAATAATACAATTCACTTAATATGAGAAATACAAGGTAATCTTAAAACCAAATATGAGAATGAGTATGAAGAAGGTAGGTATTCGTAAATGAGTAAGTTAACTAGAAGACACACAATTTTTACAGTGTTTTGGGTAAGAGAAAAAGTGGGTGTATTACATATCGATTCTTGAAGGCAATAGGAATTACACATTGAACTATTATGTGTTCCTACTGTAATGTTTCAGAAATACAGAGTAGGTATTCTAGTTTTCTGTGTACTTAGCAAATTAGTAAACAACAAATAATAATAATTGATGAGGATGTAAATTAAAATTGAATTGGTGTGGTGGTTTAAATTTAAAACGTAGATGAATCTTTTAATATGTGGTGCTTTACATAGTAATGTACATCATATATGTGTTTTTTCGTTTTATCATTCAATTATTTTAGAAGTTACAGGGGAAATACATTTCACCACTTTGGAAGTGTCTCTCGCGCTAACTATTAGAAAAAAATGATGTTAGAAACCTCAATATCATTTTTGAAGACCTATCCATAGATATCGCACACGTATTGGTTTGATGTTTTTTTTTTTCAGTTTCAGTTCTAAGTATGGGGAACCCCCAAAGAGTATTGTTTTTTTTTTCTATTTTTGTGTGAAAATCTTAATGCAGTTCACAGATTACATCTACTTACCAAGTGTCAACAGCATAGTTCTTATAGTTTCGGAAAAAAGTGGCTGTGACATACGGACGGACAGACAGACAGACATGACGAATCCATAAGGGTTCCGTTTTTGCCAGTTGGCAACGGAACCCTAAAAACGATGTTTCATAGAAACAAAGAAAAAGTAAAAAGTGAAGCAAACATTTTTTGCTTGATGCAAACGGAAAATGAAACGATTTCTTTTAAATTTTATTTTTAATTAGATACATAACAATAATGTCGAAATAGTTTCTAAACAATGACTAACAATGTGGTAACTATTATGTTATTAAATAATGTAGTTTACTCTTATTTAAAATAATAGGTACATTTAAAAATAATTATATCATGATTTATTCAACTAACATCACTTAATGTAACTTATAAGTACTTATTTCCATTTGGTAAATACTCACCGATTACCTACCTACTGGGGGTAAGTTGATGGCCCCGCCAAGTCGTACAAAAAACATAACAATTTTATCAAAAAAGGACCAGGAATTTATAATGATGGTAACATAGTTTTTTTGTGCAAGTGGTCCTTTATAAAATATAATTGATTATGGAAGTATTTTATCAATAGGTAGGTAATTTCGTTAGTAAAATATTGAATTTGTTGGTGCGCAAAATGTTTTATATTTAATACTAAAACCAGTACTTGACGTTTAAAATCTGAGCTTGCAATTGTTTAAAAAAAAAAACGTTTTTAAGTAAGTTAATATTTGTGGATAATTTTATATTGGTCAAGCTTATTGCTAGGCAATGTAACATCATGGGATTTAATCCTACAGAAATAAATTAATTATAACACTAATAAAATAATCTTAAAATACAAAGAACATTGATAAACTAGGGTGATAAACAGGTAGGTAACACTTTTTCTTAATGCTATGACTTAATAAAAATCTGAATTATGTCACCATTTTAATAAAAAATATAATTCTATGTCACTTGAATACATGATACTTATAAATTATGTTTGAAGCGCGGTAACGTTCCGGCAAATTTTCTTATTTCCTGTCATTTATTTTATGGGAACTGTTTTTCTAAAAATATTTTTTAAACATATATTTTGCGTGATTGTTAGCAGTTGTAAAACACATTCGCACAATGTCATTTGCATGCTTATCACAGCTTTAAAAAAACACTACCATAGTAAAGAAAGAATATAAATCTCTCTTTCAATTTTAGAAACAAAAAACCAAGTTCATTGAACTGATGGTTTTCGATCTAAAACGTAATCTACTAGAAGACCTCCTTCCTAAACCCGAAGCCAAACTGGTCGCACTTGACCCTCAGTATCTTGGCGAGCTGTGGCGGCCCACAGTAGAACACGGTCACCTTGCCTTTGTTCTGCTCCTGCAACTGCTTGAACACTTTGTCCCAGTTCGGACGCCCAGCGTTTGTCCTGGTCTTCAGGCCGGTTATTAGGTCGCGTTTCTCCTGGAAATATTTTTAGATTTATTGGCAAAGGGTGGTAATATTAATCTGCTGATGGTAGAGAAAAGTATGGAAATCACATAATAAATTATGTCAAGTGCAATTTAAGAACCTCATGTCCAGAACTACTGAGTGTTGTAAGCTGATAATAAAATTATGGTCGTAATAGACCACAATTAAGCTGAACTAAGTTTTTATTATTTTTAAGTATGTAACACACTGACTAGCATATGCAGATTGTGATAAAGTTATGAAGGGGAGTTCATCTACTGTTGCCCAGGGAAATCATGTTTTTAAGAACACCTTTTATCAAGTTTCACCTCGTCTGTGTTTGTGCTTCGTCGGTCAGTCAGTCACTGAATTGTTTTATGTACGTACCTAGAGGTTATTGACCCACCCTCTCATACTACAACCCTAAGGCTAAAGCAGTCCAAAATGTTTTCATACCAGATTTCTGCAGCGCGGTGGTAATATATAAGTGCATGTCTAAGAACCGGTCCAGGACTCTCCCAAACTCAACCTATTCTCTATCCAGCTCACGGCTTAGCTACGCGCATGGCACTTAACTTGGCTTTGTATGACAATTCAGTAAAAGTTTTTATCCAGTGCGCAAACTTTAACCATGAATTCAGCATATCATTCTAGACCCCTTAGCGCAGATTTTTTTTGAGGGTTAAACAAAAAAAAAACAACTTTTCCATACATTTTGACCGCGTAAGTATTTTGCTATGAAACAGCTGATGTTTTTTATAACCGGCGAAAAATGTCTGCGGTAGAATGATATGCTGAATTCATGGTTACAGTTTGAGCACTGGATTAAAACTTTACCTGTATTAACGGGGTTGTCAACTGCGACCCAAGGTCACGCTACGCACGAATGCATGGCTGGCAAGCAAATGAACGCGCAGCTAACATGGCCAACATCTTTGGCAACATCCTACATAGCAGTCGACAGTGTAAAAAAAGCTGTTTCGATAATAGTAGACCAACCTTCTCATGCAACAGATCCAGTGCCAGCTGCAGCCCTACAGCCTTCATATCGGACTTCTGTAACGCGCTGGTGATGTACATGTGCATGTCTAGAAAGCGGTCCAGGGCTCCTCCTAGTTCGGCCTGTTCTATCTCCAGTTGGGAAAGGAGTGACACGAACCACTCGAACGAACGCTGCTCGCGGTTTATCCAGAAGAAGTCGACCTGGGAATGAAGGTGTAAGAGTAGTATAGTAAAACTGCGGGCTTATTTACTTTGTTTCAAGTTCAATCTTAACAGTGTCATTTACTTTCACATCTATATTTAGAATAAGAGGATAGGAGGCGATCTTTTAGAGCGTATAGAGGGAGGTCCCATGGAACAGTCTAACTCATTTACTATTGCTGTAACTAGATTTTTAACCACACAAAAAGCTTGTTTTTTATAAATGTACGTGTTTACAATGTGGTTCTTTTGGATTTGTAGTGGACTAAGTCGAATGTTATATTCTGAGTAAGTACTATCATTACTGGGTGGATTTATTTTTCTGAATTTCACATACTAATAGCTTTTCACAAAAGACTTTCGATAACATTTCCTGGTTACCTACGCTAGCTACTAGTAGGTTTCATAAAATGTATTGCTGGTTAAAGGTTTCGCTTGTACTTAGTATATAAACCAAACTGGGAAGTAGGATTATATGTCCAATCCAATCGTAAACATCGTTGGGATTACCTTCTTTAAATTCATATTATGTCTGGGCATATCCGAAGCCCACGTGTGTCCGCACTTAGGACAGTCCTGCCTGGCGCTCCAGTAGCGGTACATGACGGCCTGCAGGATGGACGCGAAGGGAGTCACCCCTATGCCGGCCGCCACCAGCGCGGCGTGCTCGGCCAGGAAGATGTGGGACGACGCCGCGCCGTATGGACCGTCGAGGTAAATCTGGAATTTGAACATATTGCGTTACTACTTGTTAAATTGTGAAAACCTCCTTGCTATTGGTTAAGTTAGGGCTAGTGAACGTTATCGCGGAAGTCGCATTAGATCCCGTTGCAAGTGTGAGACGGAACACCGGGGTGGTTTTAGTCAGTAAAAGTCTGACAGACCCCTCCGCTCTCCCCAGGGCGGAGGACATCCATGAAGATTCGTCCCCGTCATCAAAGGTCTAGTGAATGTTACCGTCGCTTATAGACAACTACAACGCTAAATCAAGGAATCAAGTAAACCTTAGTAATGTTTAAGCTATTATGTGAAAACTTGTGAAGAATGTGGACGTGTGTATCTATCAGTCTCGGGTCTCATCATTATCATCATTTCAGCCGGAAGACGTCCACTGCGGACATAGGCCTCCCCCAATTGGGGGGGGGGGGTGGGCTTGCCATAATCGCCACGCTTGGCAGGCGGGTTGGCGATCGCAGTATGGTGGTAAAATGCATAGAGAACACTGCTGCCCATTCTCTAGTAAGTCTCGGGTCTGCTTTACTATTTTACACTCACCATGAAACGTAATGATACAAAATCAAAATCAAAATCAAAAGTCATTTATTCAAACTAGGCTGAGAGTCAGCACTTTTCGAACGTCAAAATTACATAAGACAGTCCCCCAAAAACGCCCACCCTTCGACACTTCCTAGTGCTTTAGCTGGGAAGAAGAAGTGGCGCAACAAACTCCCCAGCAGCACAGCTGTCTGATAAGTTGGAAGAACTTGATTCTATACAGTAATAGGTAAGTAATTAAATTTCATCAAAAAATGGAAATTTCAATATTAAAAATAAAAAAAAATAAAAAAATGGTTTATACAGTCAAATAAAATAAACAATGCTATGGAGTAACTCATATAACCTGTCAGTAGGTAAGCTAATTCTGGTGAAAGAACACAAACGTTGTCTTGAGTTAATCACAGCGACCAACAATTCTTATCGTTTAAGTAGTCGTTGATTGAATAGTATGCCTTCGAACAAAGATTTGATTTTACTTTAGCTTTAAACGCATTAAAATGTAAATCTAGCAAAGAAGAGGGAAGCTTGTTATAAAAGGTGATACCGAGCCCAACGAATGAGTTATGAACTTTATGAAGCCGGTGAAAGGGACCACGTAGTTTGTCCTTATTTCTGGTATTAATATTATGAATATCACTGTTTTTAGTGTATAAGTGTATATTTTGCCTAATATATAAGATGTTAGCGAAGATGAATTGTGATGCCACCGTGAGAATACCAATATCTTTAAAAAAATCTCTCAGAGAAACTCTAGCACCTAATTGGTAAATTGCACGTACAGCTCGTTTTTGCAGAACAAAAATATTTTGAATGTCAACGGCTTTGCCCCACAGCAGAATGTCATAGGACATAACGCTATGAAAATAACTAAAATAGACTAACCGAGCTGTATCAACGTCAGTGTATTGTCTTACTTTCCTGACGGCGTAGGCAGCCGAACTGAGCCTTCCCGCTAGGCTTGATATGTGTGATCCCCACTGAAGTTTGGCATCTACTGTGATGCCCAGAAAAACTGCCGAGTCTACAGTTTCAAGCACCTCGTTTTCTAAGACGATGTTGGGTCCCAGATTTTTTACATTCGGCAAAGCGAACTTTATACATTTAGTTTTCTTAGCATTGAGAACTAAATTATTCGTGGTAAACCAATCCGTAACCATTGAGAGTGCACTGTTTACGTCGTCAAAATCTTGTCTATTCCTGTCTACTTTAAAGATAAGAGAGGTATCATCAGCAAACAGTACAACGTCACAGATACCCTTTAAATAGAATGGTAAATCATTAATGTACACTAAGAATAAGAATGGACCCAGTATTGAGCCTTGAGGTACACCTAACTGAACTGGTAGCCCGGAAGATTTCACACCATTAATATCTACACATTGGTGCCTATTATTTAAATAGGAGTTTATTACGTTAAGCGCTTCATTTTGAACACCGTAATGACGTAATTTACGCAAAAGCGTGTCATGGTGCACGCAATCAAATGCTTTGGAAAGATCACAGAAAACTCCAATAGCATTTTGTGAGTTCTCCCATGCGTTAAATATGTGTTTCAGCAGGGCAACACCCGCGTCTGTAGTCGAACGACCTTTTGTAAAGCCATATTGTTCATCATGAAGGAGGCTATTTAAATTAAAATGTCTTAGCAACTGCTTGAGTATTAACTTTTCAAATATTTTACTAAATGCAGGTAAGATAGAAATGGGCCTAAAATTGCCAACGTTATTTTTATTACCCGATTTAAATAATGGTATGACTTTACTACTCTTCATGAGGTCAGGAAACGTTCCTAAATCAACACATTTATTAAAAGTAATAGCTAGATAGGGGGCTACGATGTCGATTATGTTACTTAAAAGTTTAATAGAGATGCCCCAGTAATCACCAGTGTTTTTAGACTTAAGTGTATTAAAAATATTAACTACATCACGAGGCGTTACATGTTCGAAACTAAATAAGAGACTACATTTGGGCACACTACTATGCAAAAGGTTTTCCGCTTCAGACGGGGACGAATTTAAGGTGCAAGTCGTAGTTAAAGGTATGTTGGCAAAAAACTCATTAAATGCCTCAGCTACGTCAGCAGCTTCATTAACTAATTTATTGTTGACTATAATCTCTAGTTGCTTTTCCTGTTTAACCGACTTACCCGTTTCATTATTAATAATTTTCCAAGTGGTTTTTACTTTATTATTGGAATTTTTAATTGTATCGCTTAAAAATTTTGATTTAGCAAAGACACAGATTTTTTTTAAATAATTTTGAATAATTTCGGACATACTCTAGAAAAGGACTATCAAACCTGTATTTTTTCAAACCATATAACTCGTATAGTCTCGCTCTACTTCTATAAATACCTGGAGTGGCCCATTGGTTGAAGCCAACGGAGGTGCCATTAATCTCAATGGTTTTGGTCTTGAAAGTAGATTGGTATTCTTTTTGCACAACTTCAAAAAGTGATCCAAAGATTTTATTAGGATTCTCATGCTCTGCTATAGATGGTGTAATTCTATGAGCTACATTATTTTTAAATTTGTTGCAACGACTAGCTGTATATGGCCTGCATTCTACTTTATGCGGATTTTTATGTAATGGTACAGGGAAGCTAGCCAATAATCCACAGTGGTCAGACGTCAAGTCAGATAATACTAATTTATTTTTGGCATCACAATCACTAAATATATTATCAAGACAAGTCGACGTAGAAGCCGTGATCCTAGTAGGTTCAAAAAACAAGTTATTTAAATTAAAAGACCTAAACAGATTAAGTAGTCTAATACTTAATGGAGAAACATCTAAAATATTTATATTAAAATCCCCACACAAAATTATACTTTTATTACTTGATTTTAACTTACTGAGTAAATCCTCCATTACCGATTCAAAACTAATAAAATCCCCAGAGGGTGGACGGTAAACGCAAATTATAATGTAACGCTCGAGTTCAACACAAGACAACTCAATAGTACGCTCAATAGAAAGATTAACTAAATCTAAACGTTGTTTACATTTCAACTTGTTTGAAACAAGGACTAAAGATCCACCGCGAATAGCAGTCTTTCTTACAAATGCACTTTGTACGGTAAAATTATCAACATTAATAAACACTACTTCGTGTTCTTTCAACCAGTGTTCAGTCAGACATAGCACCTGAACATCATAGTTCTCCAAAAATAAGCTTAACTCTAGCTCTTTGCCGGATAGACCCTGCATATTTTGATGAACAACATTCAACATAATATGCGGCTTATCTGTTGTCGCACCTAATAGTTTAAACTACTAGGCGTATCAAAAGTAGTGTTAGTAGCACTACTAACAGTACGCGATGGTAAACTACAGGTACCAGTGTCATGGTGTAAACTATATGCTAAGAGATTAGCAACTTGTCTCCTACAACTAGGTGGCAAATACATTGTATAATTTGTCAGCTTGTAATCAGAAATAAATTGATTACAATCAAAAAATAAAATGGCGTCACTGTGACGACTTGTCCTATTAAAAATTAACATATTTAAATTATAAATGTGCCTATTTTGCTCATAAGATAAGTAATGTGAATAAGGCAATGCACATAAAATAAATTTACAATTATTGGTCTCATTGAGATTTAACATCAAATGGACACATTTAATTATGTCCTTTTTTGTAACATTTAAGCTATCCCCGCATAATAATATTACAGTTGAACTGGGGTTTATTTTAGACAACTTAATATTACTTATTAATTGGCTAATACTGGCACCGGGTGAACAATTATTAATTACATATTGTTGAGAACACTGATTAAATATTTTACCTAAACCTTGACCAAATTTGTCAGAAAATACATATGTTGTGTTAATCAAATTAATCTTATTATTATTACCATCACAGCTACCTACTGGCTGAGCTGCTGAGGTTGTGGGTGTGACAAGTTGAGGCTGAGGTGCCTGAGAATAGGCACAGCTACAACAAGGATTAAACGCAATTAAAGAAGTTTAAGTCGGTAATCATAAAATCAAGATGTGGAAATTACCTCCAACGGCTTTCCGATAGGATAGTTGCTCTCGAAGTCATCAGTAGCCTCGGAGCCATCGTTCTCAACCTCCACGATCTTCTCAGGTTGTTCCACATCTCTGTCTGGTGATAAACTCTTTGATAGACGGCGACGTGCTGTAAAACATGAAGTTATGTTATTATTGTAAGAATAGAATTTCGAAATGATTAAAAAAGCTAGAGCATAGACTGTTCCACCATATTGTGTCACAATATGGTGGAACACTTAGTAAGATTGCCAGATATTTTACACAAGATTGTAAAAAAAATCTGTAGATGGGTGCCCATTTTTACATACCAAGAACCCACTGTGCCTCAGAAAGCACGTTAAGCTGGAACAAAAATATAGCATGCTTTCTGAGGTAATCTGAGTAATCATCTGCATCTGCTGAGACCGGAAGCAAGCCACAACATATTTGGGAAAAACCCAGGCTGATAGTAACTTACCGAGGGTTAAAATGCTGTCATTACTCCTCCTCCTCTCATCAAAACTGGGCGTCTTGAACGCGATGATAGTCGGCTTAGTCCTCATGTAACGGAAGCTGTGCACCAGTGACTTGTTCTGCGGGATCTTGCATGCGAGGCCGAACGACTTGCGAGCGTGAAGCATCGAGCTCTCGTCTAGCTTGCTCTCTGACTCCGAGCGCATGAAGTCGCGAAGACTACAAAAAATAAATTGAGTACTAAGAAAAACAGATAGAACACCGGATCTTACCAAAAAATTAATCTCTAATCTCAAGAATTAAAAGCTTGGCAAGTTTCACTTCTAAAAGGTGGTTATGAAAATAGTTATTATGATACTAGTGCGGTAAGTTGGTTTTTACAAACGAGTAGACGATGTAAGCCCGAGACGAATTCGAGGGCTTACCATAGTCACGAGTTTGTAAATACCAATTTCTGCACGTGTGTCATACAATGTTTTTCAACACATTTGCGAGAAAACAATCCACTATGCATGTAATAGTCTTCCATTCTATAAAATTATTGTAAATCATTAAATAGCGCTCTCGCGATTTTGGCGGCAACAGACCGTTTTCTGCAATTTGCGCCTCATTCCCGTATTAATATCAGATTCCTTGCTTGAACTCTTAATGGTTTATAAATATCAGTCGAAAAGTCGCGACAATCTTTGACGTTTCTAATATGAAAATGGCGCGAATTTGCAAATGGCGCCACATGCACGTGGTGAAAATTAGAACTAAATCTTTCGTCTCATTTTCTCTTTAGTATTAAAGTGAGACAAATTTATTGAGCAAAAGCGCTTCCAAGGAGGTTCGATCAGTCAGCTTATTTATGATTTATTCCCGTAATATGACACTCCTTGGTGGAATTATTATAATATTTTTCAAAACACTTGCTCGTAAAGTGAGCCTTATTCGTTGTGAACTTAAATATTTGCAATTGATTTATTTAATTAGAACTTTTTGTAACGTTTAGTGAAGGAATATTATGACATTTTGAATAATTTAATGAATTCGGAAATTAAATATTTGCACACCACATGTAATGGTAGAATGTAAATGGGCCACATTAATAGTAACATCATACTACTTTGTACACCTACATTTTAGCAAATAAAGCATTACTTACTTACTTACTTATTACATCGTTCTTAGGGCCATAAACCGAACTATAACACACACGTGCATAATAATATTACGCACTAGTGCATCATAGAATTATCCCTACAAAGTTAAGTTAGTACTAACCTAACTGCAAATTATATGCGAGTAAACAGAGCATTTTCAATTTAACAACATTTTCAATTTACAAAAAAAAAAACTATACTACCCAGTATAGTTTTTTTTCTTTTTTTGTAACAACGAAGAGGTTTTATGCCGCTGAAAATCCAAAATAATTTTTGGAATAAATACTCGTAAATGTGTCCATAATAAAGACGAAAAATAATTTCATCATCATCATCAAATTATTTTAATTCACAATAATTTGTTATAAAATATTTGCATTTTATCACTAAAATTATATTTTTGAAGTAGGCCGTATCACATCAATCACCTTGAATTTGGCGCGTGCAAAAAAAAAAAATGGCACGCCATTTCCCATAGTTTTCATATTTTGTTTGGAACGCATTTGTTGCTGTGTGGTAAAACGATTTATGCAATACAGGTTTGTTTTTCCTCGCAAGTGTGTTGAAAAAGTGCGTATGAAACTCGTGAGCAACTTGCTCACTAGACACTCGGCTGATTTACGCCCTCGCCTACGGCTCGGGATGCAACCCACAGCTTCGTGTATAATGAGCAACTTAGCTTACTTGTATCGTAATATACTATTATGGAAATTAAAAAAAAATACCGTAAAGAATACGCACGGTGCTATACAACGGGGAATGCGGTAAAATTGGTACTTAGGTGAGAGTACCTATTTTACCGCACGTTCCGTTGTATGGTGCGTAATTTTTAACTTTCGAACCATAAATACAGGCTTCGTAAATGCAGTTTTTGAGAAAATGTGTTGAAAAAACATTTAACCTTGTGAGAACACAGAAACCACAACACAGGAACCTTGAGGTAAAACAGATCCGATTTCAGCCTAAAATCCTCACATTATTTACACAGACATTTGTTTTATAAACCAGAGTTTACAAAGATACAATTATACAACTTATCCGCATCAGCATACAGATACACGACGGTGCTACAAGCTATTTATCACAAAACTAAAACAAAAATGTACTCACGCCATCAACCGCTGTCGTTTCTTCACGTTCTTCTGCACATCGGGCATAGAGCGTGACTTCTCTAACGTTCGCGCTGGGACCAGCAGTAGGGATGGATGGTAAGAAATTTTTGTTGGTGACTTCGGGACTAGAAAACAAAAGAAATTTCTGTTTATGTAGTTAGGCAGTTAACACATTGTGATTAATCAATCACATTACATGGCATGCGCTTGAGAGAGAGAATATATAATGAGAAAATATATAATCTACTAGAATCTAAGATCAATCAAAATTACTTTGTTAGTCTAAAAAATTATGGGTACAAAAAAGGTTATAATTTAATAACTCAAACTACAGTAGATTTCTCGACAGAATAAGGGTACTCTGGATTCATGTGAAAAGTCTAGTAATTTTGTGTAAAATGATTTGTTAGTCGAACCAAGGGAGGTTTCGGCTAAGAGTCTAAACTAGCCATTATATGTCATTCAGCACCTTTTGACAATACAAGGATTCCTAGGTCTAAAAGTAACATTTAATAGTCTGCTGACTAAAACTTTAAAACATACCTTCATTATGTGTCACGTCTCCATTCCCGTCATCCCCCACATAAGCGTCGTTGGTATAGCACCTTGGAGAGAAGTCCACTGATCGCTTCTTAGCGCTGGCAACGGAACTCTTGCGACTCTTCTTACTCTGAGTAGATATGGAACGTGCTAGTTTCCTAGAAGAATAGTTGCCAGTAATTTTTGGGCCTGTTTCTAGACGATGATCAAGTTATTCCAATACTTTTCTTTGCTCAAACTTTGTTTCATGAGGTTTGATAGTTTCTATTGGATATTTTGGGGCCCACTATTACCAAGCCTTCGCCGTGTGTCTATTGGACTGTTAATTACAGGGCTTTTATCTTCACTCTTTCTAACTGTCCTAGTCTCAAAACATATGTAGTTTAACTATTAATGTTATGGAAACTAATAATAAACTGTATGCGCGTGTCGGACGTAAGCGGGTTTTTAATCGATGTGAAAAACTGATATTCAGCGGGGTAATTTTGTGTAACAATCAATCGACCGCATTGCATTTCAGTTATTTAATTTGTTGAACTAGCATTTTTTTCAAAACCGATACAGCAATGGATTATGAATTTTCTACAAAACTCCAGGAAATGTGATGGAAGTGGTGAAAGTGGAAGTATGTTACGCTATTAGAATGCAGAAAAAATATATTATAGAAACAAGGAGGGTATAACTTACTCATGTCCACTCTCGATAGCCGGCAGCTCTTCGCCGTGTAGTCTCGCCTGTTCTCTCTCGAAGTACGAGTACAGGCGGTTGGTCCACTGACCCACGCCGCGGATGTGAAGCCAGATATAGTCTGAAAATATGCGAAACAAAACCTTTTTGATTTGGCTTAAAATAATTACTTACTGAAGGAGTATAAAAGGTATTATAACTGGTATGATTTGTCGTTTTTCAGTCTAAGTACCTACTGTGCACTGTCAGTACAAAGCTATCACGTTCGCAGACGGAGAACCGCCTAGCCTAGCTAGTGTTGCAAGACCGTAATTGCCGTAGTCGGAGTCGGAGTCGGACCCAGCAAGTATAACACACATGTTGCCTGGCAATTCTCACCGCCCTGCCAGTTTATGTAAGCCTGCAACTATTGAAGTTGGTGTACAGATTAAAGGTTTATAATAATAAATCTAGCATAATGTAAGCGGGCACGCTCTTTATTCCCGGAGGCGCATATTTTAAAAGTTTTATACGTTTTAATTGTTATTTCTACTGCTGTGTTTTTCGATGGCATTTGCCGTGTGCTAACTGAATTAAGGCAAATAATTTAACTTAATGATTAGTGTTTAGTAGTTTTAATTAGTGACTATTGTATAGAATCAAGTTCTTCTAACTGAACAGACTTCTGTGCTGCTGGGGTGTTTGCTGCGCCAGATCTTCCCAGCTAAAAACACTAGGAAGTGATGAAGGGCGGGCGTTTTGGGGGACTGTCTTTTGTACCGGTGACTTTCAAAAATGTTGATTCTCAGCCTAGTCTTAATAAATGACAGATGACTTTAATTTTTGAATTCACACTGCCTTTAGGCAGCTGCTGTATGTAGGCCTAAGTGTCTTCTTATTAGCATTTAATGCGAACAAAAGTACTAACCTTCCTGCTCCGGTGCACTGCTAATAGTAAAAGGATGCCACTCATAGGTAGCGATAGCGGGAATGTTCACGAACACGTAGTCACCCGCGTGGAAGTGGAACAGAGGGGGACGCTTCACCACGAGGTGGGTGACGCGCGACGGGAGCAGGATGCCGGAGGAGATGTAGGTCTTGCCTCGCTCTGATCTGGAATCACAAAACATTTAGGTTGGTTTTAATTTTTAATGATGTGCATGTATTTATATGTATTCTTAAATAAGTGGTTTTGAAATATTTATCTCGCTGAACACTTTCAAACAATAGCCCAGCAATAGTTATAAATATAAATAGGCCTGCAAGGAATGCTTGTTTCATTGCAATTGGTTAAAAAACAACGCCTATATTTCAGATAAGAAGATCCTTAAGGGTTTGTAAGTATTTAAGACTTACGTTAGTGGCAATAATCTAAGTGAGCAAATATTAAAACTGAATTACATTCCATTCGTGTCATTAGTAAATCAGTATTAGTATTTTTGCGGCTGCGGCTGTTTATTACTTAGCCACAAGCTCTCCCATAACCCATAACCACTGACATATATTTGGGGAAAGTTTTGCTTTGCTGTTTTGAGTTTTTTGTATAGGTATCAATGATTGTCTGTATTGTCGAATGATACACTTTAGTATATCACATATTTTCTCGAAACCAATTTTCCATAAAAAATATTCCCACTAGCCCGCGACTTCGTCTGCGATCCAGGATGAAAAGGTACTGTATATCCTTGTCCAGATTATGATCTATTGTGTATCTATTTGCTCTGAAAACACAAGGATAACAGATATTTATATGAAACCCACCTCATCCAAGCTAGCCTCATGATCCTCTCACTCAGGTAGACGGTCCCGGGCACCACGAACCACTTCCAGAAGTTGGGCGCGTGCAGGAGCAGAAGCAGCCAGAATGGCACGTACAGCAAGTGGGTCCAGTAGAATATCTGGAAAGGGAACCATATTATGCTTTCAATCTAGTTAAATATCAAAGCGAAAGAGCAGTCATGGCCACTGGGCCATCTACCACGCGGGCTCAATGTGGGTTGGTAGATGTCACATGTCTTCGAATGTTTGGTTCAAGGACATGGCGGTTTCCTCACGATGTTTTCCTTCAACGTTTTGAGAGCAGTGGTGATGAAATAATGTACACCAAGTAAAGCGCTTGTCTGGGATCGATCCCACGACCTACAACTTGTAAATCGCGGCAGCTACCATTGCGCGACCTCTGCAGAGTACGGTACAGTTAGCTTCAAAGATATGGAAAGAAAGAAAGAAAAAGTATTTATTGTGACTCGCACAGGAAGATCACATCGTCAAATATACACACTTTAGTAAAAAATATATAAAAAAGAACAAATTTCTTGGAAGTAAAAAAATAATTAAAAATAAAACAGAAAGTCTTGCACGAGGCCAAAAGGCTCCTACCTCAGCATAATGCTGCGACATTTAAAAAGTGTCGCAGCGCTGGTATTCTAATAGGACCCGAGCGATGTGATGTCACGGGCATAATCAGTATTAAAGTTACTTAAAATCTAAATAACTATGTTAGCGAATAAAACAAAATACCGTCAGCGCGAAGCGTGACCTCATCATTTGTCGATGCCTTATGTGCCTGGCATGGCAAGAACTCACTTGAGTACTCACTCTATTCTATTACTAATCTACTTACACACATAGATACAATATTATGGAACAAAAACTGAGCAGGTACTAATATGATTTTTTGACGAAGTATCAATTTTTGAGAGATCTACTAGGCATTAGGTACTTACCTCAAAACTTCCTCCCCGTCTAATAAAAGGCTGGCTACACACGAACATTACAAGCAGTATCACCGCTAGCGCTATTCCCGTCGGGTTAGCGCAGCCTCCTATCATTCCGAATAAGCCGGGCTTCTCTGTAAGCAGCCACTCTGACAGTGTGTAGTTGTTCTTATTGAGGATCGGGTCGTGGACTACCACGAGACCTGAAAAAAGTAAGGGTTTTATTTAGAATGGTTTGTTTCTAATCATCATCATCTGCCTAGCCTTTTCCCGGTCGGCTTCCAGTCTAACCGAATGCAGCTGAATACCAGTATTTTACATGGAGCGAGTACCTATCTAACCTCCACAACCCAGTTACTGGGTAATACGACACCCCTTGGTAAGACTGGTTGTCAGACTTTCGGGCTTCTGACGACCCGTAACGACTGTCAAAGATCCACAAATGACAGCCGGGACCAACGGCATATTGGTTTGTTTCTAATACAGGGTGACTTCGCATTGTATATTTTTTTCGTACAATGCAAAGTCAAAATTTACAGGAAATGTATAGCTTATATATATGTCGCCGTGCGTATCGTATTTACAAAAACAGTGAAACTAACCTAACGTGATAGCTATCGATGTTTAAACTGCACCCTAATTGCGTAACTCACGATTAATCATAATCTGTTTCGTATTGAAACAGATTGTTAAACCATTACTTCGTATGTTCGAAAAATGTGTCTGCTCAACTCCGTAAATAACGCAATGAATATTATTGAACTATCAAATTGAAACGGATTATGATCAATCGCAAGTTACGCAATTAGGGTGCTGGATAAAAGAAAAAGGAAACGACACATTTCAAGTAACGTTGGTCGGTGATACAAAAATACATCAAAATAACCCTTTTTAATGATATCGATACCCATTGCATGTTTCACAGTTTCGCTATCTAAATTAAGTTAACCCTGTAAGGCACTTCAGCACACCTCCGCCGCGACAATAATGATGGGACTTCCACATAATGCTGCGATTCAAGTAGCGAAACTTCAGGAGAGTCAGTTGCATTGTGCAGCTATCGGCGCAAAGTCGTCTCCTGCTTAGTAAATATAGTATGGGTCTACTTCGGAACTTATTTTAGTTTTAAAGCAAAATAAACGCCGCGCCGCAACAAAATGGTAGTGTAGATATATATAGACGCCAACACATCAAGCTATCCCAAACTGCAAAATTTTCGAATGCGCAGTGGGAGGGAACGAGCCTTTACTATGATAAGTAGCAAACAAGAAGTCTGTGCGCACGACTCTAATCGGCACCCTAATTGCGTAACTTACGATTAATCATAATCGGTTTCGTTTTCACAGTTCAACAATATTCATTGCGTTAATTATGTTGTTGAGCAGACACTTTTTTCGAACATATGAAGCAATGGTTTAACAATCCGTTTCAAAACGATACAGATCATGATGAATCGAGAGTTACGCAATTGGGGTGCAGGTTATCTAACCGAGTATACAGATTACTTTTTTCCGAATAATATAGGTACCTACTACTTAGCTGTTTCCGTGGGTTTGCCTACGTTTAAAGTTCAAAATTTATTTGGGACTAACTTTTGCCCGGGTAAAGACAAATCAAAGCAATCCAAATAAGCATAACGAACAAAACCTTTGAACCAGAATAAATGTGAAAGTTTGTATGTTTAGATGTTTGGATGTTTGTTACTCAATCACGCAAAAACGTCTGAACCGGTGTGGATAATATTTGGCACACAAATAGTTTGTAACCTAGAATAACACATAGGATACTTTTTATCTCGATAGTACATTCCCGCGGGATGATTTTTGACCTCCACGAGGACGTTGGCAACTGTTGGCAAAAACTAGTATGGAAAACAGGATAAGTTTTTATCCAGTGCGGAAACTGTAATTATGAATTCAGCATATCATTCTTGACCCCCACCGCATAAATTTCGTGGGTTTTACAAAAAAAAATCAGCTGTTTCATAGAAAAGTGCAATACCAACGCGGTCAAAATGTATGGAACAGCTGATTTTTTTGTACCATGAGCAAACTGTAACCATGAATTATTCAGCATATCATTGTAGACCCTCCGTCTACAATGATGCTGAATTCATGGTTACAGTTTGCGCACTGGATAAAAACTTATAAAGGTAACAGGGTCGCCCTCTTATCGCAAAAGGGTACGTAGGTAAGTACAGACGCCAGCACATCAAGCTACCCCAATCTGTCAAATTCCTTTGATAGATTTACAACTTTAAAGCCTGAGAATAAGGTTCGTGTTTAATTTGGAAAACTTGATAGTTTGGGGTAGCTTTATGTGCTGGCGTCTGTGCATCGTTTTCTTCGTAAGCCCTCAAACGTAAATAAAACAGAGGCAGTCAAAAGCATTGCAGACAGAACTTATATGATACAACAGTGTTTTTACCCGACTGCGCCAGAAGGAGGGTTATGTTTTTCGAGTGTATGTATGTATCTATTTTCTTTGCACTGTACAGTTATACTGATAAGATAAGCAAGTCCATATTCCCCTAATAAAAATCGCTCAAAGCGCCTGAAGTGACGCAATCGTGAGTTATTGAAGTTTTCACTTCAATAACTCACGATTGCGTCATGTTCACTGTTCAATAAAAAAAAGCCAAGAATCGAACCCATACAGTCATAATGTGTTAAGCTCTTGTCGTAGCAAGTGTCCAACCAAGTTAGTAGGTACAGAGTTATAATTTCAGATCATAATCTACAGCCGAAATAGCTCAGTTGGGAGAGCGTTAGACTGAAGATCTAAAGGTCCCTGGTTCGATCCCTGGTTTCGGCAGACACCTCTTTTTGCGATCTATAATAATTTAATTTTAATTTATTGCTGGTTAAACGGACATTTTGTATTCAGTTTTGTACAATCTCCTGATCGTTTTCGGTTATATTCACAATGTTTTTATTTATGTAATGGATAGTGCCTATTCAGCGGTTATAAAATAGACACTAAATTGTGGTTATAAAATACCACAAAAAGTGTCTATCTAGAAGCTAAGCTAAACAACCGTAGGTAATAATTTATACTCGCTATTGCCAGTCGATATTCGTTCGGAATATTGCTATCTCTGTTTGACAAAAGAAGGCGACGTACAGATTTTGACGTACACACTGGCCAGCACATGAAGCTATCCCAAACTGTAAAATTTTCCCAATTGAACATGAACCATAAATATGTATACTAATATTTTATAGAGGAAAGATTTGATTGTTTGCATTGAATATGCTCCGAAACTACAGAACCGATTTGAAAAATTATTTCACTGTTGGGAAGCTACGTTACCCGTGACATAGGCTATATTTTATTCCCGTATTCTCACGGGAACGGGAACTACGCGGGTGAAACCGCGGGGCGCTGCTATTTTGTAATAAAGTTAAAAAAACTATCAAAGAAATTTGACAGATTGAGTTAGCTTGATGTGCTGGACTATGTACAACTGCTATTAGACACGTGTTGAACAAAACAATTGTAGTATTTTTTCAAATAAAATCTTGAATAATTAATTGAATAAATAATTTTTCTAAATAAATAATTTTATTTAAGTTTCTAAGATATTTTCATTGGGTCGAAAGCGAACAAAGAAATATCTCAAAAAGATGTAATCTACAAGAATTCATTCAATTCCCTACAAATTGTATTCCATATTACTATAATTATTATTGTAGCTACAATTAAGTACCGAATGTGTCATGTTTTGTGGTTATATATTGATACCACAATAATGGCTTTCGTGGATCTTTGACAGTAGTTACGGGTCCTCAAAAGCTTGAAAGTCTGACAACCAGTCTTACCAAGGGGTACTGTACTAACCAGTAACTGAGTTGTAGAGGTCAGATAAGCGGTCGCTCACTGTAAAAGATTGGTATTCAGCTGCTTCCGGTTTGACTGGAAGCCGAACCCAACACAGTTGAGAAAAGGCTAGGTAGATGAAGAAATTGTTACCATAAATAATTATGGAACAAAAATTGTAGACAATTAAATAAATTCTTCTCAATATATTTCGGATTTGAACATTTTTTTTTTTTGCATGTATAAATTATTATGAATGAAAATGTTTTAATTTTTAAGTTATTATGTAGGTACAAATTTATATTTTATAATATTTGGCAAATAAAACTTTTATAAAATATTTAAAAAACATATTTTTGAGGCTGACTATTCCAGGGTAGTACTTACTAAAGTTACACAAATGCATGACAGTGTGCACGGCGCTGTACACCACTATGAGCACCCCGGTCAGCTTGTGCAGGTAGATGTGGTGGTCCAGCGGCAGGCACGAGCTGTACCCGCGCACGCGCAGCTCCGTGAGGCAGTGGCGCAGCATCAGCACCAGCACCCAGGAGCAGGTGAAGTTTAGGCATTGACCTGGAATGTTGAATGGCCCGGTTATAGGTAGTTCAATAACAGATTAGTGTTTATATTCGGTCCCATCCCGTGGTTTGGATGTCGTGAAGTCATTTCAAGTGCATAAGCCGTCAAACAGGGTGGTAGGAAAATCGTCTCGCAAACTGACACCATGAATTCAGCACATGAGCAGTATTCGAGCCGCCTAGCATAGAAATTGTTCGTAAATCCATAAAACAAAGTCGCTTTTCGTGTTTGTACGCTTAGATCTTTGAAGCTTTGCAACGGATTTTAATGCAGTTTTCACCACTAGGCAGGAATTCAAAAGGAAGTTTTATAGTATGAAACACCGACCTCCACGTAGGCGAAGCCGCTGGCAAAAGCTAGTTTTTTTTTTTTTACTGCTGTTTCATAGAAAAGTGCAATACCGACACGGTCAAAATGTATGAAGCAGGATTTTTTTTAACCGACGAAAAATTTCAACACAGCAGGGGGCAATGAATCCATGGTAAGCAATTAAGGTTGCGCGTCGATGTCCTTGCCACTCTGTTTTATGTGATATAATGGTGCTATTAACAATTTTCTGTTCACTACATGTGTTGTGATCACTAGATGTGTGGTGATCATACGTTGTAGGTTTCCTACATCTCGAGGGTTTATCATTATAGTACCAACCCCTACACCTGAATCACTCAATAATACTATGTAAACTCCGGTTATCAATCATCGTTATCAAAGTGTTCATCATGAGAGCCAAATTATTACGTATGACCGGAATCTTAAAAGACGAATATCTATTTATTTCGTTTCCGGTGGGTTGCATAGCTGAAAATGTCACGCATTGTATAAAACATATAAGATAGCCGCATCTCACTGAAAGGGTAATAACTAATAATTAATGATCAACTCACCACAAGCCCTCGCAAATATAACAAATCCATTAGCATTCAACTTCCTGTACTCCACAACCCTGGCGACGAACAGCCCAGCGTTGACCATGGAGAACAGCACCAAGTACGTGAGGAACACGTAGTTGTTCCTGAAGTAAGGCAGGGACAGCTGGTAGGGCTTGAGGTTCCACAGGCGCTGGGAGAAGGAGACGGGCTTGGGGTCCTGCTTCGGAGGGACTAGCCAGCGGTCTATGCTGAGGGAGGTAAGAATGAAAGTTAAATACAAAAAAACAACCGGATTCCAACAAAAAAAAAAACACTAAATAGTGAAAAATAACTTTAATTTCGGAAGTTCGTCGTTTCGTTTTTTTGCCACCAACTTCCGAAATTAAAGTAATTTTTCACTTATATTCCTTTTTTTTGTAAGTCAGTTGTTTTTTTTTTTTTTTAACCATTTAGTTGTGGTACATACCTCACACAAATCGTACCTATGCCTGTCCCTGTTATTTACTTACCAAGCTTAAGATTGGCTCGAAACTCACGGGAGTTAACACTGGGGCACCACTAATCTGACCAGGTGAGGTTCCTACCTCTCTTGAGTTTGTGTGTAATCAAAATTACAAAAAAGCAACAACCTTCTAAGTCGCTAGTCTTACCTAATCGACAAATTCTCCAGCAATCCGTCATGGTTCCCCAGCTGCTTCTTCAGCGCCTCATACGTGATAGCACCGCGCTGCTCAGTGTCCGCGTCCTCGAACATGGCGCTGGTGAGGTGCAGCAGCTGCTCATCGCTGAACTGCATGCCGTTCTCTTCCATACACGCGCGCATCACGTGTGCTAGCTCGCGGTGCTGGATTAAGCCGTCGCCTGTGGGAATAAGGATCTTTGTTCAACAGGCTTCGTTAGAAAGTGCGATGTGTGCCTTGCCTTAGCCGACAGGTGAATCTAGTCGACTTTTTTCGATACAAACTTCGGGAATATATTACTCCCCTGTTCGACAATGTACAACATCAAAAATTAAACATGGTATTGTTTTGTCTCAATAATAATGTGCAGAAATTTCAATCAACGGTTTTTCTTGCTAATTTAACCTAACTTTTGGGCGTGTTTAAAATAATGAAATAAGTGTAAAATCTCCAAAAACCAAGTCGGCAAAGCTCAAATATCGACAATTTCAATAAACTTTATTGATCATTGATTTATGCAGTGGTTTTTTCATAAAACTCGATCTTCTTTCTTAAATTTTTTACGCGCCTGTTTTACTATAAATGATCCTGCATCTCACTCAATAACGTTGTGCGTGTAGACAATCGTCTAACTGCTCATCACTGATACTACTTCTGTGGGACGCGATACACGATGAGACAGCTTGCTTTTTAGCCTATAGATTATTCCATAATAAGGAATGCCACCTATTATTCAACAGTGAAAAGAAAGGGTAGGGTCAATCTACGGAAAATACATATTATTATGCCTTCTAGATTTCTAGTTCTGCAGTTACTTACCATCTAAATCATAAACCTTGAAGAGGAACCGAATCTTATCCTCGGGTGTCTGCCCAGCGAAGCGGTGCACCGCCGCGATGAACTCCTGCAGGGAGATGGCGCCCGAGTCATCCTCATCGAAGATCTGGAACACGCGCTCTGTGAAGAAAGGCTGGAAATAGAGAAAAATATTATTACATGTGGTGCATCTTGTCAAGGAAACTGTATATAGATAAGTGCTTTTTTTTGGTTGCAGCAATAATTCTGAGACACATTATTTGGCCGCAATTTTTATGTAGGTACAGTTGCTAAAATATTTTTGTCGAATCTAAAGTTCATGTCAATCATGTTGTTATTTTTCTTCCTTTACTGGTAAAGAATGAACTTCTTGTTATTTCAAGTGCTGTCTACTGGAAAAAATCACCGGTTATGAAAAAAAATGCTGTTCCATACATTTTGACCCCACCACACAAATCTAATTATCTATTGCACTTTGATATGAAACAGCAGAGTATTTTTTTATGACCGTCGAAACATTTCTACGCTAGAGGATCTATACTCATGTGCCATATTCATGGTTTCGGTTTACACACTAGTCAAAATTATGACTTTCTACGTCTTTTTAACGAATAAACAATTTGTTAAGAGAAGGTTAAAAGTAAAAACTTTTACAATAAGTAGCTAGATACCCACCTGGCAAAGAAGATAGTTCAGTTGCATGCGATAGGAACTGCCTATGTCCAGCAGATTGGAGAGAGAAAAACTGTATCAATGGTCTGTAATAGGCTGATGATCACGATCATGATGATGAAAATTTAGAGATGTGTAAACAACTCGCTTACAGTGGCCGGGAATCAGCCTGGGATTCCCGACACCCAGGGCGTCTCCTGCAGAGGCTAGGGCCGTGAGGGTGTATATACTGCCTCACCCTCACGTGCACCGCCTCTCTCTTCGCGAGCATCACTGCTTCGCTGAAACTTAACTTATTCACTTACATTCTTTGACACGACGATCTTCTGGAACTGTTCCCTGGTGATTTCCTTCTCATCTCCGACGGTTGCTCGGAACAGCTTCTCTAGTCTGTCCACACTGTGCTTGTCGAAGCCAACTCGAGGTCTGAAACGAAAGTTTATCCGTTTGAATAGTGCAGTTGTACTGAAATACTGAAAGTCCTGTAATCACACTGAGTCTTTATTTGATTGTTCCATTGTTGTCAAGCATAGCTGTTTTAAAGCTACTTTCTCTCTAAATCTCCACGATTGGATAAAGAAATGGTGGTCACATTAACTGCTACTGCTGTTGTAATAAGTTGGTTCCCATACAAAAATAATATGCTTTCATTCGGTCATGTGGCTGCTTTATCTAAGTAGGTACCTACTTTATAGCCTATCTGTTTAAGAAAACAGAGGCCTATAAATATTGCTGTTCTAATAAGACAGAAATCCAAGAATACCTGCTACTGGTAACTGTAGATAAGAACTCCATGATTTTGTCAGCAGTCGTGTAGCCATCACCATCCGTATCCACTACCCTGAAGAACTTATTTGTAACCTGAAAACCAAAGATATTTGAGAAAACAACTTTTGCAGCGAAAGTATTGGAATACACTAAAATTTAGAAAGGAAGTAATGGGTATTACGTCAAAAATATTTTGCAAAAGCTACCCGCATGTTACACTTTTCTTCTAAAAATAGTTTGTGCTTAAACATTAAAGCAGCGTCATCTCGTATACTATTAAAGTACCGAGCTCAGTTGGTTATACTATTCGCTAATAGATGGCGCTATTAACAAAATTTACTTACAACTTTATTTCGTAGGATGTGTTGAAACGTATCCGATGTTATCACACCATTCCCACATAGGACGTATGCTACACTTTCTACTTGTTCCACGAAATCTAACTGTTTGTCATCTCTGTAAAAAAGTTTATTAATTTAAGTGAAAAGTGTTATTTGATCTATTTGTCGCTAGATGGCGTTACAGGTACAAACTTGTTTCAAGTGTGTTGGAATGTTGACGGTTTTATCATGCGAAACGAAAATAAGTGCCTGTTTCATAGTATGAAAAGTGTCTGAATAAAATCCTTGGCCGAATAAATTTACTTGTATATGAAAAAAAAAGAAAGAAAAAATATTTTTCACTTCTCATGCTCTGAAAGTGCTTCTTTGTGCAGGGTATAGGCTGCACAAAATCGAATTTTGTGCACAAGGGCATTAACGTATCTACTCATAAATGTATTATATTAAGGCAAAGAAAATGAGCCATACAGCCAAATGCAATAAGAAGTTCATAGATAGAATTTGCTAATATATAATATTTACTTTAATTTATTTGATGTGTTTTTTAAGATATAATAGATATTAAAATTTTAATTCAAGTACGGTAGGTTAGTTGATTTAAGAAAATTATTATTACAAAATTAATTTAATAGTAGGCTGTATAGGTCTGCAGCCTAATATCAATGTCGTAAGATTTTAAAAAAAATAAAGCGGCGGGAAACAGCTCTTGTTCTTTTTTCGTGCATTTATTAATTTCTTCAATTTGCTAAAATTGTTAAAAATGTCCAGTGAAGAAGAGGATTTAACAGTCTCTCCTAATACGCTTATGGAAATAAATGCACAGAGAGTTGTGCAACAGATATTACCGCCAAAGTCTCGGGAAAAATATCTCAAAGTTTACGATAATTTTGTAAATTGGAGAAAAGAAAAACTAGTACCTAACTACGTTCTCGGAAAGTGTTCTTTTGAGTTATTTTGATGAATTATCCAAAAAACTTCAGCCGTCTACACTGTGGAGTATATATTCCATGCTGAAAGCAACATTACAAATGAAGGACAATGTTAAAATACAAAATTATTCGAAGCTTACATCTTTGTTGAAGAGGCTTTCAAGTGGGCACAAAAGCAAGAAAAGCAAGGTCCTTTCAGCTAATCAAGTGGAAACCTTCTTAAATATACCGCTCCAGATGAAACATATTTGGCCACAAAAGTACGTAATACACATTCCTTTCATATTTTATTGCTCATATACCTATTGCTCTTTTGTTCTAAAGTGTATAAAAGTTATTAATTTTGTTTTAGGTGGCACTTATATTTGGTATAAGTGGTGCGTGCCGGGGCATTGAACTTGCGAACATTACCGTAAATGACGTAAAGACGGACACGCTTTTGCAAGCAATAAACTTACCCGACACAAAAAACAAACGGGAGCGAACATTTGTTGTCAAAGGAGATTACCTAAAAATAGTTAAAAATTACCAAGCTCTACGTCCTCAAAACGTGTCGACTAATAAATTTTTCCTCAATTATCAAAATGGAAAGTGCACTAAGCAAGTTATAGGACGCAATAAATTTGCAGCCTTTCCCAAACAGATCGCAACTTTTCTAAAATTAGAAAATCCCGAAAATTACACGGGTCATTGCTTCCGCCGGACCTCAGCCACCCTTCTAGCAGATTCGGGAGCAAACTTAACAATGCTGAAAAGACATGGCGGGTGGAAGTCTGATCAGGTTGCTGAGGGATACATTGAAGAATCCGTACAGAACAAAAGCAAGATTACCGACCGTATAACAGAAGCCATTAATTTAATCCCAAGCGAGCCCGTCCCTTCTACATCCAGAGATTCCTTGTTGTCGTCAGAGCCATCTTCTCATAATATGCCATCGTCTCACAATATCTCGTCTTCACAAATTCAGAAAAATACCGTTAATATGCCGAGAAAAACAATTTCCTTCAGTATTCAAAACTGTTCTAATTTTACTTTGAATTTTAATTAAAGAAATGTTATGTTATACTACTGTTTTATTTCCTCGCAATCGAAGTAAAAAGCAGAGTTTATAACTCGTCCACAAAACCATTTTTATCCTCGACATTAGTATCAGCCCTCGCCTTCGGCTCGGGCTGCTAAAAGTCTCGGATAAAAATAGTTTGTTTTGTGCACTTGTTGTAAAATCTACTATATTCTGCACAAACAAAACGCTCCTTACAAAAAAAAAAAATTAAACTAACAAAAGTAAAATGCACTTAAACAATGTTCACAAAAGCCCCGTATTCAGGTCGTATTTTTTTTTTGTATGTTAATAATGAAGTTGAACCCTTAATGAAATTTGGTAAATATCTATAGAAAAATACTTGCTACTTACGTGAGTCGTTCCTTCAAGTATTCAAGCCAATCATTTTGATCTAAATGATCTATCGAATCTGCGTCGAACAAGCGAAATATTCGCTCTAATAGATCCTGAAACAATTGAAAATCCTTATCAATTATATTTTCCCTAGTGAAAACAACGAAACCTTAACCGAAAAGAAACGACAGACTTGGGATGCGACACTGTATAAAATGAGATTGGATAAAGTATGAGACAGTAGGTGGTTCTATGGAAAATATAACGTATCACACAATTTGTTAAAGCTCGTTTACCTACCCGGGCAACAAAAATGCGTAATTTTTGGCAGTTTTAACGTCTTGATCAGACTGTACAAATCCTGCAATGCCAGTATTCTTACAGTAATTCCCAAGAAATGCGTAATTTTAGTTGCCGGTCTAAACTTGTTTACTCGACAATTTTCAAAAGAAAATCACTGTGAAAATCCTATGCGAGAGACAGATAGCGTTGTATTCTGCCTGCTAATAACCACAAACTGCGATCCACTCAAGCAATCCGATATGACATTTAACTTCATTGTTTGAACGATTACTACTTATTTGAATAGTTTTTTTTTATTTAAGGTCATAGGCCAAAAGATAAAACACTAGCGTTTTGCTCGCGACTTCGTCTGTGTGGGTTTCTAATTTTGCTGGCAGGGACATCGACACGCAAACTGTAACCATGATGTCAGCCCTGTCAGCTATTTATTATTAATGGTTCTGTCAGCGAAAGATATTCACATCGCTGAATTTTGGGCCAAACAAATCAAACTATAGGTACCTAATTAATTACCTTCATAGTTTTTCGTGTTAATTTTTCCGCTACAGCGACAGTAATTTCATTGAAAAGTGCACTACCTACGCTGTCAAAATGTAAGGAACGGCTAATTGATTCTTTAATAACCGCAGTGTTTTTTATCGATTTTTTTTCTGAACACGCCTTTTTTTGTTAGGTAGGTACAATTTACGCGTCGATGTCCCAGTCAAAGTTAACAGCCTGTTTCTAACCTCTGGGTTTATTGTTCCTTAGTTTCGTATCCAAAAGGTGCTAATGGGACCCGCTACAAAGCCGAGACGTCGCGAAATCTGTCTGTCCGTCTATTTGTCTGTCAGCCAGCCGTACAACTAAAATTTTTGCAGTAGGTATGGCCATAATATCATGACAAATCTTTATTTATAAAAATGAATTGCTGTTCGTTAGTCTCGCTAAAACTCGAGAACTGCTGGACCGATTTGGCTAATTTTGGTTTTGAAATATTTGTGGCAGTCCAGGGAAAGTTTAAACGGTGAGAAATTATGGAAAAATTGCATGGAAAATCGATATAGCAACAATTTTATGAATTCCTACCGAGTTATGACAGCCTGGTACTTTAAAGGCATAAAGTAGGTAGTGTAGGTAGGGTAGGTAGGGTAGGTAGGGTAGGTAGGGTAGGTAGGGTAGGTAGGGTAGGTAGGGTAGGTAGGGTAGGTAGGGTAGGTAGGGTAGGTAGGGTAGGTAGGGTAGGTAGGGTAGGTAGGGTAGGTAGGGTAGGTAGGGTAGGTAGGGTAGGTAGGGTAGGTAGGGTAGGTAGGGTAGGTAGGGTAGGTAGGGTAGGTAGGGTAGGTAGGGTAGGTAGGGTAGGTAGGGTAGGTAGGGTAGGTAGGGTAGGTAGGGTAGGTAGGGTAGGTAGGGTAGGTAGGGTAGGTAGGGTAGGTAGGGTAGGTAGGGTAGGTAGGGTAGGTAGGGTAGGTAGGGTAGGTAGGGTAGGTAGGGTAGGGATTTTGTATGAATGACTATTGGACGGATAGGATGATGTCTGTCGGGTCAGCCAGTTATCAATAAATAATAAAAGTACTAGTACGGAACTCACAGTGCATATGGCCGCCTCATACTTAACCGATCCTTTTGAGTTTACCTATCTGTATCCATCCTCAGAATTCAAGCTACCTCAGAACAAGTTTTCATTGAAATCGGTTCAGCTGTTTAGTCGTGATAACTTTACAAACAGACAAAATCACTTTTGCATTACAATAAATGCAAAAGTGATTTTGTCTGTTTGTGCCTCTGTAATTGCTTAACGATTACGAATTATTAGAGAATTAATAGGATATACAAATATCTAGTTTTCCTTCATCGCGTCAACAGCTCATTCGAGTTGCTTCCAATTAAGATGATTGCATCGATTTGAATCGATTCGATTTGACGTGTTCGTGTCAATTGCTCTATAAGTTGATTCAATCAAATTATATGTATCGAGTTGTGTGTTTATATTATGATTAGTGTCAGTCAGTGTGTGCCTAGCCTTTGCCGACTGGGTGGGTCGGGTTCCAGTCTGACCGGATTATGACACTGAATAGAATAGACTGAACTTATGCGTTGAACGTTAAATTCTTCTGGCATAAGTAGGCGGTTTACTGGCTAGTAAGACGTGAGTCCGAACCCAGGCAGGCACTTTGCTGCGTACCTATATTTAATTAATCACCACTGCTCTCAAAACGGTGTCGGAAAACATCGTGAGGAAACTAGTATATCCTAAAACCAAAACATTCAAAGACATGTGACATGTGTCACGCTTTTTCTGTCTGAAGGACCAGGTACTCCTTAATTAACTCTGGCTGGCTATCTGGTGATCATCATCATCATCATCATTTCAGCCGGAAGACGTCCACGGCTGGGGGCCTTGCCATAATCGCCACGTTTTGCAAGCGGGTTGGCGATCGCAGTTTGGTGGTAAAATGCATAGAGCACGCTGCTGCCCATTCTAGGGAAGGTAAGTCCCTAAGTCGCCTCCTACGACACCCACTGGAAGAGATGGGATGATGCTATTCTTTACATCCGGCACCACACGGTACGATAGGCAGAGTTATTATCAGATTTCACCAGTGACGTTATTGGTCCCATTTTACGATCCATGTGTTTGGAGTTTAGCTACACGATTACTGACGACTGCGTGTACTGACTGGACAGGTCCATTCAATCTGTGTGGTCCTTTTTCTCACAATTTCAGACACCAATCTACTTGGTCTTCACATGAGCTGACCAGAACAAGATTATGTCTGCTGGGCATTAAACAGGACCTCAGAGTCTGTTTCGGCCTTTCTTCTCAGAGCAGTCAGATAGGAAATAAAAACTATATGAGGTCATCGTAACTCTTCTAGTTTTTAAAATATGACGTGTAAAAATGTTTGTACAAACCTACTTACAGAAATAAAATCATTTTAATTGAGTCTGTCCACGAAGTTACATGACATAAATACAAGAACATGTGTCAAATGTCATTTTTAGGGACGGGCAAAACCACTTCAGGAGTAGGGACTACTGGCAAATCGTGTTGTCATTCTTTCTTAGTTTGGACCCCAAACTAATCTTATCTTCGTAGGTGATACGAGGGGCCATATTCATAAACGATGGTTAAAGTTAAATAGTTAAATGATGTTTAAACGTCAAAAATGTATGGTTAAACAGACGCTAATCATTACTTAACTTTAACCAGCGTTTATGAATAAGGGGGGAGGAGTACGAAACGCCTTTAACTTCGGCCGAAACAACTAATTTCGTTTAGGGAGTAAACCATCAGATCTTAAAATGCCCATAACTACATTCTTCGATCGAAAGTGCCCATTCATACCTACGTAGGCGTTTTGTCACATTTAATCCTATTACACGATTTAATGCGACTATTAAGGCGTCCCCGTCATTTCAAATCAAGATAAGCTAATCTCGAGTCACGTCGCGAGGGGGCGTTGCTATCGGCTGTCAGTTAGTGGCAGTTTGACAGTGACAGCTCTCGGAGTTGACAGCAACGCGCCAATTAACGCTTTAGAGTTGTTGATTAAGTTGTCTGGTAAAAACAATGGGTAAAGCTATGCTAATTACTGTGTTTAAAATCAGCTGAAACATTTGATGCATGCATTTAAAGCTTTTGGACCATTTGTGGTGCAAGTTTGGTAGACTTTTTATACCTACTCATGTTAAATCTATACTAATATTATAAAGAGGAAAGATTTGATTGTTTGTTTGTTTGCATGGAATAGGCTCCGAAACTACTGAACCGATTTGAAAAAAAATCTTTCACTGTTGGGAAGCTACACTATCCACGGCTGACATAGGCTATACAGGAAAAGTTTTTATCCAGTGCGCAAATTGTAACCATGAATTTAGCATATCATTCTAGACCCCCTAGCGCAGAAATTTTTCGCCGGATACACAAAAAAAAATCAGCTGTTCCATACATTTTGACCGCGTAGGTGTTGCACTTTTCTACGAAACAGCAGATTTTTATTTGTACAACCGGCAAAAAATTTTGCGCTAGGGGTTTTAGAATAATATGCTCAATTCATGGTTACAATTTGCGCACTGGATAAAAACTTACCCTGTATTTGATCCCCGTATTCTCACGGGAACGGGAACTACGCGGGTGAAACCGCTGAGCGCTGCTAGTAGTTGATATATTTATTTGGGAAAGGCTGAGGGGTATGTCATCAGCGTAGTAGGGTATATAGGTATGTCTAAGTTTCTACCTTAATATTAATATATAGATATTTATTATGGAAACCTTATTTCAAGGCAAGAACTTCTCATTAAGTAAAGCTTATGTAACTGCTTATTTTAGTACTTATGTAGTCTTTCGATATAGATTCTGGAGTCGGTTCTAAGTCAAGCCATTTGAAGTCACTGTTTACTTAACTTTTTGTAGGATAATTACTTTATGTTTTCTTATAAACATACATATACTGACACCTTCTTCCCATTGAGATAGGCAGAAACTACAGAACGCCTCCTGGCTACGATCCTTACATACCTACTCCTTAAAAGTCTTGTTTAAAAGGGCACAATAAGTAAGTGTTCTGTGTTTCTTTCTTCTTATACCTGTTTTTTGTTTCTATTTTGGTACGATAACTACAATAAAGTTGCTAATGCACGCGCCTTAAGGTCAAAGTGTCAGGGTATTAGCACACGTTTTTTTTTTTTGCAATTGTTTGACTGTATGTTGAAGAGAAATGACTCGCACTTGCAAGCATATCTTGACCAACATAAAACTTTCAATAGTCAGATAACTTTCATCCGAGGAATAAAACTGACATATTTATTCCTCTGATAAAAGTTATTGAAAAATTAGCCCTAAATAATATCAATTATGAAATTCCTACTAAAATAAAAAGCCCTTCAAAATCAAAACCAAAAGTCATATCAAATTAGGCTGAGAATCAGCACTTTTCGAACGTCAAAATACATAAGACAGTCCCACAAAAACCCACCCTTCGACACTTCCTAGTGCTTTACACTAGGAAGAAGTTGCGCAACAAACTCCCCTACAGCACACCTGTCTGTTTAGTCGGATGGACTTGATTCTGTACATAAATAAGCAAAGTAATAAACAATAAAGCATAATTAACGGCACGGTTGGCGCAGTGGCTAAGCGCTTGACTGCTGCGCTGCGTGTCGCGGGTTCGACTTCCGCACGGAACAAATATTTGTATGACCTACAAGTAGTTATTATGGGTCTGGCTGTTTGTGTATGTGAGTTTAAGTGTTTGTAAACGCACCCACGATACAAGAGAAATCCCTAGTGTGGGGCAACGTTTAACGATGGCTTACATATGCAATGCTGGATTATTATTAGGAGTAGATCACATCAATAACTAATGACATAATAGATAGATAATAATAACAAAAAATACTTGGTCAATAAAATAGAAAAAAAAGTATATTTAATAATTATATGAACCCATATAACCCATTGAAATAAATGTTGCTACTCTACGTTGCCGATGTGTGTAATAGTGTTAAGCACGGCACGACATCGTCATGTCGTGAGTCCCAGCTGTGCCGAGTCTTAACTGGGTGTGTTCTACACATGTATCGCCTAATTCACCTATACATAAGTGCACTAAGTTTTTTTAATGAGAAGTTTAGTATACAATAGGTCTTTTTTTTTTACATTTTCTTAAGTTTTCTGGCTAATGGTACTACTGTTTAAATATTTTTTATTTATACCTAACTAGCTTTCTTCAGCAGCTTCGCTCGCGTGGAAGTCGGTAATTATCCAGCGGGAACATACTACCGGGATGAAGTATACTTTGGTATTAATCTAGGTTTTAATCTGTCTGATGAGAGAGCAGTGGTGGCCCAGAGAAGACGAACTCAAAACTACCTGAACAATTAGTCGGTAAATCTGAAATATGAAGCTATTAGCCCATTCAAAAGCTTAGTTCCTATGGAGAAGAACTGGCAAGAAACTCCAAGGACACTCTTCTAAACCAAAAGCCACATAGATATCTATAAGGTAGATAATCTTTAAAACGATACATTATCGTGATACGCACCTGCTTACATCGCATATAGCCTACGTATCACAGGCGTGGTCGTGATGTATCAAGGTGCTATGAACACATACAGCCTTATCTGTGGCACATAAATCTTTATTAGTGACGAAGTGATCCCTTATGTGACCGTGTTGTGGTCACGAAGTGTTGGGGTAAGTTGTAGTTAATGATGTGTTGTTGGTGGCAAAGTGTTGTTTTTATCATGGAACGTGATCATTTTAGACTGTCTTTAAGGCTCAATTTCCTATGTTTTTTTTTTTAGAATTGTTTGGTTTGGATTGGGTCGACTTAGGAAACTCTTTATTTGCAATATCAAAACTCATTACTAAAACTCTCTAAAAAAGTAACACCTGTCAAAATTACGTTAAAACAAATAAAATAGTACTACCAGTACTACAGTTGAGGTTATTTTATCAAAGTTTGATCATTTTTATTTCAGAAAGTATTTATTTCCTAAACCTGAAACTTCGTGACATTGTTCAAGTAGGTACTTTGCTCAAAAAAATTAGGTTTTGATTTCAGATTTTCATTTTACATTTAAATTGGACTGTCTGGATTAAGTTGTCTGTTGTCTAATGTATTTTATTTATTAATACTTAGTGAGCTAGTAAAGTGCACCACCAGTTCCATGACTTCCATATGAGCCGCCACTGACATCTTTTGAGCTCCAAACCCTAAAACGAAACACTTCAGGAACCCTAGGCTCAATCGTTTGAAATACGGTGAAACCCTCAAAGAGATGTCAGCATCAACTGGTGGGGTCCGCAACGGATGCCTGCTAGGGGTGCGGGTTGTTCTAAAGAGATACCGTGGCTCCTGGTACACAGGCAACTGAAGGAACACGGGTGGGTTTTAGTCAGTGAAAGTCTGGTCACGCCCTCCTGCTCCACCCAGACCGGGAGAAGTTATTTGATGATTTCCAATCCTCAAAAAAAAAGAAAACTGTCTTCTCTGTATGTGATGAGGCGTTCACCCAGCAGTGGGGCAGCTACCGGCTTGTCAAAGTCAAGAATCAGGGTAATTAATACCTCAGGACGGCCAGTGGTGGCCCAGCCCCTCTAATTTCATAAGCGACTTACCCACGAGTTTAAGTATAGGTAGTAGGCTCGAACTTCAAACCCATTCAGGCACTTTACTTTGTGTAAATTATATCATCACCTCTAGGAAAACATCGTGAGGGAATCGGCATTTCCTAGAATCAAAAATTCGAAGACATGTGACATCTCAAAATCAAAATCAAATCAAAATCAAAAGTCATTTTATTCAAATTAGGCTGAGAATCAGCACTTTTCGAACGTCAAAATACATAAGACAGTCCCCCAAAAACGCCCACCCTTCGACCGATCTACCAACCCGACGGGGCCCGCGTGGCACCATTAGGGCCCCATTCCTTCTCACAAAGAAGAGGCCTGTGTCCCAGCAGTGAGACCATAATAAGTTGATTATATTACCTCAGTGATACCATGACCTTAGGTATAGTAAATTAAATATTAGTACCTCGCTAGTCTGCAGCTTTAAACGCCCTATTAAACTGTTTGCCCTTCTACCTCTAATAGCGTAATGTTAATAACTAATGTATGTTTACACTATCATGTCCCAATTACGTGTCGTTACAATATACGAGTAAATGGTAATCATATAGAAATAGATGCTATTAACATAATCGCTTCTAACTGTAACGCTTATGAAAGCAGCCTCGGGGCGTGGGACACACGGATTTATAAAATAGCGAGCCAAATGAGCTTATCAAATATATAGCAAAGGACATATCATCTTCTGCCTAGCCTTTTCTCAACTATGTTGGGGTCGGCTTCCAGTCTAACCGAATGAAGCTGAATACCATTTTTGTACATCGATCGACTGCCTATCTGACCTTTTCCTTTCAAAACAATGTTTGTGTTCTTTCACCAGAATTTGCTTGCCTACTGACAGGTCATATCTTTATTAACGACTTTACCTATAAATTCATTTTTATTTTCATTTACTTAGTATTGACATACATTATGTCAATACTAATTTATTCTCATTAAAATGCTTTTTTTTTATAATAATGAGTTATATTGCAAGATGTAGTTAGTCTAGCGACCTCGACAATTGATCTATTATATCTAGAAATATTTTAATTGTATGTTTCGTTACGTTAATTACGTACCTACCATTGTATAGAATCAAGTTCTTTAACATAACAGACAGCTGTGCTGCTGGGGAGTTTGTTGCGTCACTTCTTCTTCCCAGCTAAAGCATTAGGGAGTGGTGAAGGGCGGGCGCTTTTGGCGGACTGTCTTTTGTAATTTTTGACGTTTAAAAAGTGCTAACACCAGCCTAGTTTAGGTCTGACTAGGTCACTAATTAGCGATATTTTATATTTCCATACAGTAATATTACCAAATTAATCTAAACAGTGAAATATTTGACAGCTATTGGCGACGTTGCCCATTTTCAGAATAAACGCTCTTAACACGCTCGCCACTCTCTACATCCATGTGTCCCACTAATGTAATTAGGTATACATATTGTAATTGCACAACACACGTTTAGGGCGTGAGAATTGAACCAGTACATCATTGAATTATGACGTCACATCATCACGACCGCTATACATAAAGGGATAGGCACATATTATAATATGATATACCAGTGCGTCCAGCCCGTTATAACGTACGGTGCTGAAACGTGGACACTGATAGTTGGGCTTGTCCACAAATTCAAAGTCGCTCAGCGCGCTATGGAGCGGACTATGCTCGGAGTTTCTTTGAAGGATAAAATCAGAAATGAAGAAATCAGGAAATGAAACGTGAGTTACCGACATAGATAGCAAAGTAAGCAAGCTGAACTGGCAGTGGACAGGCCATGTTTGTCGAAGGACCGATGTGGAGGAAACAAGTCCTGGAGTGGAGACCGTGAATCGGCAAGCGTAGTATCGGACACCCCCAGCTAGATAGAAGGTGACTGGCCCGGCCACAAAACGCCCTGCCTGTCGCAGGGCGTTTTGAGGCCGGGGCGCCAGGGAGAGGCCTATGTCCAGCAATTAATTGCAATAGGCTAAGTTGACATATTGTATTATGTTATAACTCACTTCATATAGGGCAGGGTTGTGAACATAATTATTATTTACCTTCAATTTGCCGTCATATCGTAAACTTTTAGACCTATGTTCTGACTTTTAATTACGTTAGAGGTCAGCCTTTGTTACTACGATAATAGTTTAAATCTTAAGAAATATGGCCGACCCTAACTGATATGGCGATTTTAATCAGAACTTAAGTAAGACTCCAGGTTACCGGGACAACACCCGTTAACAGGTTTATAAACCTGAGTTAAAGGTTGAAAAGAACCCCAATCTTAACAATCTTCTGTGAATCTGCCACACTATTTGATAACTTAAGGGTAAACTAGTCGCGGGCTCGAACTCACTGTGCACGTTGTCTCACCAGGCTTCGAGTCCGACAGAGGTAGCACCCGTGATGACCAGTTAGACGCTAGTCTACACGCACAACATTATTGAGTGGGCTGCAGGATCAGTTATAATAACACCGGCCCGGAAAAAATTAAGAAAAGTCCTTCGGAATCGGGTTTCCTGAAAAACCACTGCATAAATCAATGACCAATTAAATTTATTGAACTTTTCGATAATTGAGCTTTGTCGGTAGGTACTGATTTAGTTTTGGAGATTTTACACATCTTTTATTACTTAAACATGCCCAAAGTTACGTTAAATTATCAAGAAAAACGAATCTTTGTTGGCTCATAACTTTTTAATGGCTTTTTTTTTATATTCTGTTTCCGTACCAACAATATTAATAAAGAGACAAAACCATACCATGTTTAAGTTTTGATGTACCTACATTGTCAAACAGTGGAGTAAAACCCTCCCGAAGTTTGTATGGAAAAAATATGGACTTGTTTCACCTTAACACAATCATCCGATAACATTCCCACTAGTGGGACCCAGGCCTCTCTGAGACAGGGAATGGACTATAATCCACGCGCGCCAATGAGGGTTTAAAATGTCGCATACATCTTCGATCTTTTAGTTCTAAAACATGCTGGTTTCTGCACGATGTTTTCCATAACCTTTTTGAGAGCAAGGCCTGAGTTCACTATGACCACTTCATCATTTCAGCCGAAAGACGTCCACTGCTGGACATAGGCCTCCCCCAAAAGGTTTTGCCATAATCGCCACGCTTAGCAGGCGGGTTGGCGATCGCAGTATGGTGGTAAAATGCATAGAGAACGCTGCTGCCCATTCTCTAATAAGTCCCTTAGTCGCCTTCTACGACACCCACGGAATGAAATGGGATGGTGCTATTCTTTTATGTCCGGCACCACACGGAACCTATGACCACTTAACGATTCCTTACTCGTAACCACGTCGTCCACACACGAAATTTGCTAATATCGTATCAATAATATCGACAAATTGTCTTGGAACATACAGAATATTACATGTCGATTCCTTACCGTTACATTGGTTTCTACAAAACACGATATTGACTTAGTTTGAACGTAGTAAGATTCCGCGGGGAATCATTACGATACATGATTGGGGCCCGTAGTGATGCAATTTACTACAAAGTTACGTGCACCCAAACATCTTCGAACTCACAACTTATACCTTGTAAGTCGGTACTGTTACCATTGGGCCACCTCTGCTCTACTTTACATTAAATGATTATTAATTATTCACAAACTATTAATACTGAGTTATAGCCCACGTACAGCGGATGTTAATAATAAATGTATGTAATCTGACATTTAGTTTCCGTTCTTATAAGACGTGTAATAGAAAGTGTAATATCCGTGGCAAAACTTGATGTGTTGGTTGTTCTAAATGTCGATTTAATTATTAGTTAACTTGATTTTAATATACATACATACTCAGCCTATAAACGTTCCCACTGCTGGGACACAGGCCTCCTCTCCATGAGAGGGAGTGGGCCGTAATCTACCACGCGGGCCCAGTGCGGGTTGGTTGAATTGGTAGGTTGGAAAACCGAAACAAAATCGGAGGTATAGCATATAATAGAATATTTATTTAATCGAGTAACCAAGACAGCAAGATTATTGGTAAAACTTACGACTATGTTAGTAAACACAGACTATACACAAAACAACACAAGAAATAAAGGTTGGTCACCGTTGCGACATCCCATGAGAGACGGCACAACAGTGACCCACGTATTGAAAGTCCAGGCGACTCGCAACCATGCTTAAGACACTATTGGAGCTGCCCCTCACCCTGCGCACCAGGGAAGCGCACCTTTTACGCATTGTTGCGTAAAAGCAATCTACATGCGCATCTGCGAACATACCTGACGCACTACAGAAACGGGGCAGCCCCACCAGTATCTTAAATGCATTGTTATGGTCCCTTTTAAATTCCAAATATTCTACTAAATCGAAATCAAAAGTAATTTATTTAAACTAGGCTGGTGTCAGCACTTTTTGAACGTCAAAAATTACAAAAGACAGTCCCCCAAAAACGCCCACCCTTCACTACTATAAGAATTTTGACTCTAACAATGCAGGCCCATGTCTGGAAGGGCCTTTTTGTAGAAGAGCCGTTGCGGCTTTGAGCTGACCTTTTGCAAAAGACGACGAAAGTGATAAATGTAATAAAGATTTAATTAATTAATCATTATCCTACCCTGATCCCAATTATTTTTGGCCGTAGCAACATGTCTTTTTCTTCCACACTTCTCTATAAGAAGTCATGTCCCCAGTAGAATCAGTAGAATCCGCCGGCCGAGACATGTCCTTTCCAACCCAGACGACCCCATCACTGTTCTCCAAGAAAAGAATAGGGCCACCAGTACAGCACACAAACACAAACGACCGTCCTTCCGACCTCGCCGCCGAGGTCCTCGCGCCCCGCGAAGACCCCCGAGTAACGATCAGACCCCCGACCGTCCCTTGCTCGTTGATGCGCCAGCCCGTGCCGCAGCTGAGCCAGTAGCTTTAAATTCCCCACCTAATAATCATGAAAATATCTTGATCCAGCCTGTCCCCAGTAGTACTAGCTGCCCCCCCCCCCCCCCCCGCCAGCGTCACCATGAGCCGAGGTTCGTACCCCACAGAGGGTGCCCTCAGTGCGCAGTCGTTTTAGGTTTAAGCAGGTTTACGCCCTGGCTGGAGGCTTTTAGAATCATAAAAACCTTCACAGGAAAGTCCGGTTGAGCAGTCAGGGCCTCTCAAGGTCAACTGCGAGATGCCATTCACAAAAAAATAAAAAACACACCCTTTCTAACCATATTATCATTCACACAGCCCATCTATCGTTTCTTTGGTCTCGCTCTACTCCGACATTCAAAACTTTCCTTACGATATTTTTCTCATATATCACATGCCCGTACCATGACAACTGATTTCCAGACAACTTTTTAGCTATCGACGCCCCTTTCAGACTTCCTCATTTCTTATTCTATACATTCGTGTAACACCACACATCCCTTTAAACATTATCATCTCAGCTAATAAAATCCAGAGACCAGGCTGCTACTGAAGAAATTCTGATGGACGAACAAGACAGTTAATACCCCAACCAGGCTGGGGGTTTAATATGTTTAAATGAAACGATAATAAGCGAGTCAAATTGGTAAGATAAGCAAATCCGTGACAACTGATGCGATGAACATTCTTCAGGTATAGCCAAGCCATTTGCATTATCAACATGCTGGGCTAGTGGAAAATAACAGTGATTTTCTTTCCCACAACTCATAAATGTATGCTGTTCGTTTTGAGAACGACTTGATTTTTGTTTCTTTTGTTTTGTTTGCTAAATAACTCCTATCCTACTACCCATTTTTTTTAACCTTTTACTAATATTATAAATGCGAAATATTTGACATATGGATTTTTTTACACAAACGATGAAATTTGGCCCACGAATAGATTTTAATTATTATATCTGGTTAACACTTGGGATACTTTATAATCTAGTAATACGTTTCCGTAGGATAATTTTCAACCACGCGGGCGAAGCTGCTGGCAAAATCTTATATCATAAAACGTTCGTAACTAACACGTTTATTTATAGAAATTTCTTCCGAAACCATTCGGTACGTGATTTATTAAACGTCGAAAAATCCAAACTTTTACATTTATAATATTAGTAAGATAGGCTGACAAATAAATTTTGTTTACACGTAATTGTCAGAAATTGACTTATAAGTAAAAAAATGGAAAAATTTCCCGCAAAAATGTTCAAAATCGGAGAAACCGACCGTCCTTTTGTCTATGGGATATTTGTATGAATTATTTGAGGACAGGACAAAATCTGTCGGGTCAGCTTTTATTAAAATATTTAATGATGCTGATAGATCATTACATATTAGCATAATATCCTTAGTACGCTATAACGCGTGAATCACACGCCGACCTCACAACTAGATCAGTTGCGCCATGTCATGCATCTGATGCATAATGTGACAGTCGTGAGCCGGCGATTATAATGTTCTACACGCACTGACGGTGTTGCGACTGACGAGATATTGTGGCGAGGATTGTTTGATAGACACTGTTATCTTCTCTTGGATCAAGACGAACCATAGCAGAATAGCTCAAAAAACACGTTTTTATATGTGCACACACAGTGTGTCAGGACACAGAGATACTTACGATAACACATATCCGTACATATGTGTTATTGTAAGTATCTCTGTGTCATGACACAGTAAGTGCATAAATTATTCTAATATCAAAATGCCAAAGTTGGTTACAGAATTCAGTGACGGAAAGTTCATAACCCACAAAAACATATCATTCTTTAAAAAAAAACACATTTTAAAATGAAAGACTACGTTCAGGACAACGAAGTTTCCCAATAAGTAATTCCTTCTGCACATCTTTCCTGCAGGCTTAGCACGAGCACCGATTTGTCGACGGAAGAATAGACATGACTATTAAACAAATGATGTACAATAGGATAACATAGCTATGTTTTTCTATTCATTATCACAGTTATGCGTTCTAAACGAATCATGATTTTGTAGAAAATCGTATACATTTTGTGGCCGTCGAGTAGAAAGTTTTGCTGTCAGTGTGATTTTGACAGTTTGGGAAGAAATATTCTTCTGAAATAGTCTACGTTTATAAGGACCTAGACAAATATCGTTAGAAACGAAAGACTAAATGGCAGATTGTAGAAGGATATCTACGGTGCGATAACAAAAATGTAGGAACGAAATGTCACTTTGTATTGAAAAAGCACTGTCTATTCTTCGAAGAAATACAAAGCGTCATGCTAAGCCCGCTGGTGCCTAATTAATGGCATAACTATGTAAACCGCTAATAACTGTTCTTATGCTATTCACCTACTTTATTTTTTATACTTCTTTGCCTTTGGTCTCGGCTGTCATTTGTGGATCTTTGACAGTCTTTATGCGTCGTAAGAAGCCCGAAAGTCTGACAACCAGTCTTTCTAAAGGGTATCGTATTGCCCAGTAACTGGGTTGGTCAGATAGGCAGTCGCTCCATGTAAAATACTGGTATTCAGCTGCATCCGGTTAGACTGGAAGCCGACCTCAATATAGTTGAGAAAAGTTTGGATGCTGACTTCTTTGCCATAGTTTTCTGCCCAAAATTCCCCTACACTGTCCTCCCATACCTATTGTAATTTGAAATCATTGTCACAGACAATTATTTTTAAAAGAGTAACCTTGGAGTTATTGCCGGCTCTTCTCCATAGGAAACGACCAACTACGCTTTGGAATGGGCAACTAGGTTCATTTTTCTGAATGAGCAACCTCTTGACAATTCAAAATTGCCTTATTTGAAATATTTGCTTTGAGTTTGAGCTTTCATAGAACGTCACGTTGATGAAGAAAGATTTATGCAATGTTGTATTTATCTCCGATTTCAATAAGCCTCATAATGGTACCATCTTTTGTAATAACTCATGTTGAATGATGTGATAGGTTCTTGTTGCTTTGTTCTTCAAGCACAGGTCAGGGGTTAATCAAATACAAAGCGCGTCTATTCACTTTGGTCTTTGTGAAAGTCATGCCTGGAAACAAATGTGATAATGTTAATTTCAAAATGTCTATAGATACCGGTTCTTAGTTTTTTATTTAAGGAAAAGTGTTGTAAGTCTGAAATGAATACAATGACTAGTTTATTCACTTGCGAAGCTGTGAATAAACTAGTCATGTGTGTTCGCCAAATCCTCTATAATCAGCGTTAGAAACAGCGACAGTGCCATAAAAGCTATCGATTTCAATATTTGCCACACAAGCATAAATATTATAGATCACTGCAGTGCTATATGAAATTGCTAATAGTATTGTATGAAACCGGTACGTCTAAGGTCTACGCTGCCAGTATGGAATGTACGATACAGAGCTTAATATTATGCAAATTAAACAGGTACAGATTTAGTAACTACTAGTAGAACTCATATGAAAATAATTCATGACATGGGACATCGACACGCAAACTGTACTTAACTTTGAATTCAGCACATGATTCTAGATGATAGACCTAGAAGAGAAATCAACAACTACACGGTGAATTTATGGAACTGCTTTTTTTTTTAAGTAACCGTCAAATTTTTTCATCGATTCAGAACCATGTTAGAACTGAATACATGGTAAAAGGTAGCGCATCGATGTCCATGCCAACCTGTGAATTTTAGCCACAGATAATATAAATGTTGTTAGATTCAAAGGGCGTTGAAGAGCTCATGAATTTATGAAATCAGAGAATACCTATGTCTTGTCTTTCTGGTGTTATTGCTTTACAAAAAATAAAAAAACAGAGGAAAGAAAAAATGTTCAGTGCAAATGACATTTCATGCCGACTAAAAAAAATGTCAGTTAACATTATGGAAAAGGGTGAAGAAAGAAGGATAGATGCTGCAACAACACAAGACAAATAGAACATTTGGTGGATCATTTGAAAATGGAGGAGGTGGAGGCTTCCGCCTGGGCACGCGTTACCGAGACTGTCTTGGAAATCGCTACTTCGAGCCCAATAGTCACCCGGAGCAAAAACCATCTTCTCAGATCAGGGACAACTTAGATATCAAGTGCTTATGCAGTACCTCTGCACAGACAATGGCTCGCCTTCCATCCTGCGCCGCATGCTGTCACCTGTGCATTTGATGATCGTATGACTGCGTCAGTGAGCGAAGTTCGCGCAGCAGAATTTTGGGCCCAATATGTTTGAACTTCTTGCCACCGATACGCTAAGAAGAAGAAGATTGGACAGTGACAAAAATGAAACCAAAGATAAAACTACCTAAATATTTAGAGTACAAAACATTTATTTTTATCCTTGGTATCATTTGGACATTCCATTGTGGCTTATGAAAGCACCAGACCACACAGGGACTACAAAACCAGATTGTTCTAACATTAAGATCAAATTATAAAATAAATTATCCCACAATTATCCATTAGCCCAATACCACAATAAATGATATTGGCCAACATGTAACATGCAACTGACAGCAAATTCAATCATATCATAATCTGCAGTGTCATAAACAACGCCCAATCGCTCACAGCATGATTATAGACTACAGACAATGAATCAAACTATAACCTCCTATAGACAATGTATCAAATTATTCAATCATAGACAGTATGATGGCTGTAATATATGATAGATTGTAACTGGTTTGTGATGCGTGAAAGGTGATTTGATTTGACCAAGATGTTATTTTAAAATAGAATAATGAAAATATCAGTAATTCGATCTAGGTTGAATCCATTGAGTACTTTCTGGGACTTGAATTGACTTCATATAATATTGTTGGCTTTTGCATACCAGAACGCTTGAACTAGTAGTAGTTTAAGTCCCATGTAATAGATCTCCAGCGAATTTTTTGATGAAAAAGCCTTAGAACACTTTGCCTGACCTACGATCGACACCAGGTTCTTATGCTCAGCAGTAGAGAGGCGTGATATCTTATGAAAATGCGACATTGATTCACACTCAGTGATTACTATAGCTTGCACACTGACTTTATTGCTTGTTAATATTCTAGGAACATCGTATACTCACAATGTTTGTAAATATGTGAGCACCATGTTTCTGTCATAGAATTAATTTATTTGTATTGCTTCAATTGCATTATTTTTACGTATTTTGGTATGGTAACTACATTTTGGGCTACTAGAATCAATTCTATTGTAATGTAAATGTTGACATTCAAAAGTGACTTTTAAGTGCCTAATTGAAATAAATGTTTTGACTTTGATCTTTGTAACATTGTGAAGCTGATCCCATATATCGCAAACAAAGCCCTGCTAAAATAAGTGACGATGGTGGATACGACTGTACCAATTGGTATAAAGGCGAGCAGTTAATCATAATGTTTATAACCAAGTAATACTTTTCAGACTAATCATCGTTCACCTCCCCTATTTATTTGTGGTCGTCGCAACTTGTCTTTTTCTTCCACACTTCTCTATTAGTCATCATCTCCGTAGTCACACCCTTTCTAACTATATCATCATACAAACAGTCTATCCATTGTTTCAGTGGTCTCCCTCTATCCTTATAGCCATCGACATTAATACTCAAAACTTTACTCACGACATTTTCCTCATTCATTTTCACTTTTCAGACTTTCATGAAACGAACTAATGATTTACCCATCCCGACCGTGAGTCCTACAAATGCCTAGTCATTATAGGTCAATCTTTTTATCTTTTTTCCAACTATTTTGGGGTCAGCTTCCAGGCTAACTGAATGAAGCTGTATACTAGAATTTGATATGGAACGACTACATATCTGACCTCCAGAACCCAGTTACTGGGTAATACAATTCCTTTTTTTAAGGTAAGGTTGCCAGAATTTCGGGTTTCTCGGGACCTGTAATGACTATCAAAGATCCGAGAATAACAGCCGGGACCAACGGCTTAACGAGCTTTCGAGGCACGGAGGGGTCTTAGTATATAAAGATGGTCCCCGGAATCCACGTATGAACCGCGGCAAGCGTAGCTTAACCTGATCGATCGACCCGTGTGGCTGTTACCGATATGTATTGTATTACTTAGCTATAAGCCGTTTCCAGATGAAAGTGCGTCGTTATAGGTAAATGGGAAACTTAAGATAGTACCTACGGCAAACCTATGTCGCTTGTGTGGTTTCCAGTAATTCATATTATGCTAGGTACAATTGGAATATAGGTTTAACAGCAAGCGAATACAAAAAAAAAAAGACAAAAGTATTCAATTGCCTTGATTTCTATTGTCTGCTATCTGTAATCAACAAATCGGTCTTCCAAAAACGTGGCAAAAAAACTAATCAATAAGTCGTTGACCCAAGGCCGTTTCTGAGATAGCAACACAGCTACAACCTTATTAATATGAAATATTAGCATAGGTTGCTATAACTCAGTCTATCCCAGAAAGAACCAACCATTTCTTATCCTACCCACCCTTCTAGGCAACTGTCGTGGTGATAGGAATGTGACTTTAGCACTTAAATCACGACCAAAACAGAAGGCAGTCGACGCGAGCGCAGCCATAAATGTATGAGAATGTTGCATTATTATTAGAAGGGTGACCATGCGGTGATGCTGCGCTGAAATCAATTGCAAACCATGATTGTTAACCGTTCTACATTTGACTCGTAATCACCATGTCAAACTGCTGTTGCCCTTCCATCAATCATTTTTTACGCCATTTTCACGTGAATAAACAGAGACATTTACCGAAAATATTTTATAGAATACACGCAACTTTAAAAGTCGCTGCATTAGCACAACCACCGTACCGATAACGGTCTCACTGTTGAGATACAGGATTCCTCTGCATGAGGGGTAGAAGTTTTGTGGATTTAAGGGCATGAGGAACAGGGTGTAAAGTTCACTTATACCTATGATGATAAAGGAGAATCCTCCGACCAGACGGGTATTGTGTCTGGTGGACAACTGCGTTGATGTCGGGATTTTGTATACGTTCGAGTGTCGTGGTAAACTCTGATTGCGCGATGTAGAATTGCTTAGATAGTTCGCCTGTTGCATTGTACATGGCGCCGCTTTTCTTTTAGGCATAATCACTAGGCTATTTTGGCACCGTATCAAATTCATAGTCACCCCACAATCTCACACTATAGATCATCGATCGATAGTAGATCATTAGGGCGGCGTGATCGATACGCGGCGCGCGCTGCTCACGCGCATCCATTATTCATGAGTGCCACGACTTATACGACTCCTACGCGTTAGAGCGAGACAAAAAATAATTCAATTGAGTAGTGTAACGTTGATCGACTGACGGCTGTCCAGAAGAAACGGTTGAAGAAACAACGTGAGCTTGGTCATTAAAATTGTTCGTTAATTGATAATGAGGTTTAATTATTTCTATAGGTTGCTGCGATGGCCATTGTGCAGCGAAGGTCACTGTGGGTATTGTAGCTTGTGTGATCTTTAGCCATTCAATCAGTCAGACCGGCAAGGTCGACTATCAGCAAAATGTTGGCAAGTTTTGTGATGAAATCTAAATATCAGAGATACAGGGGTTTTTTTTTTTTTGGAGGGTGGGAAATCATCAAATGACTTCTCCCGCTCTGGGTGGAGCAGGAAGGCATGTCAGACTTTAACTGACTAAAACCCACCCGTGTTCTCTCAGTTGCCTGTGTGCCAGGCGCGACGGTATCTCTTTCGAACAACCCGCACCCCTGGCAGTCATCGGCCCTTGCGGACCAGTTGTTGCTGACATCTCTGACGGCGCGCGTGGAACACAACGCGCCTACCACTGCACCTACCACTATTCGGCCGACACTCCTCTTCACCTGCGGCCCCACCGCGTCCGCCATAAAACGGTGGCGGCCCCGTCCAGGCCACGGAAGGGAAGAGCTCTGCTCAGGAGCACCGGCAGTCTTCCTCTCCCGCCGCCCGTAACCCTCAGCCGCGATGCCTCCCATTCGACATCGCGGCCCACCTCAGTTGCGGTGCACCTCACCGCAACCTACTTTTTGGCCGTTACGTCATCGGCTTGAAGGCGAAAGCCCTGACGAGCGGCCCCACCTTGGGGTTCCTCTTCGCTTCACCGTGGCTGGAAGACCACGGTTACCGACCCCCCACAACGACAGTGGGAACCCACTGGGGGGAAGTTAACGTTAAGTAATAATAGTAGACTAGAAGGCGATAATTTATCTTAGTCCGCCTTCCGCATCCAGTCTGTCCCAGCCACCTTTTTAAGGTCGTCAGTCCATCTAACTGAGGGGCGTTCCACACTACGCTTGCCGATACGCAATCCCCAATCCAGGGCTCTTCAGGACCACTCATCTGCCCCACCGGGCTGCGGTCCTTCGACAAACATGACCAGCCACTTCAACTTGCCAACTCCGGTTCTATTCCGGATTATTTTATTATTGATCTGGCCAAAGCGGGCTTTTCCTACTACGTATCATCTTTGGACATAAGATTAGTTCGGGGCCCGAATAAAAAATGAATGACAACACGATTTGACAGTTGTCCTTACTTTCGATGTGATTTTGCCCCTCCGAAAAAGTTAATTCATCAGGAGTAGAGTTCATTCTGAAGTATCGAACTATTTCCGGACCTGTCCGCATATTCCTTGACGGACTTAGAGGGTAGGCCCCTTTTTCTCAGGGGCCACGGTATCTCTTTCGAACAACCCGCACCCCCGGCAGGCATTGGCCCTTGTGGACCCCACCAGTTGGTGCTGACATCTCTTGAGGCGCGCGCGGAACACAACGCACCGTCGACACGAGCCTGGCCCTTACAGAACGGTGAGCTGCCCGTTACTCACCGCCCGCGCCTTAGATGGCCGGGAATCGGCCTGGGAATTCCGATGCCCAGGGAATTTCCTGCAGCGACTAGGGCCGTGAGGGCGCATAGATTGCCTCTCCCTCAAGTTTGCGCCTCCCTCTTCGCGAGCATTACTGCTTCTGCTGGGCAGACCTCCAAGAGTAGGCCCCTTGAGTTGGTCAATGCGGTCCTTATTTTGATTAAGTAAAATCATCATTGATTTGTGGCAGTCGACAAAGCTCTCGAAACGTTTCAATATTTCATAAAAGCAAATAACTACTGCAAATATTCATAGTAGCTCATACCTCTTTAGGCATTTCAAACTCCCACTACGGTTCTACTCTGTGGTTAGTAGTAGCTTTATCGTAGCAATAACAGAGTATATAACTAAGTAGGTAAGACAAGTCTGAAATCCCCCGTGGTGATCAATGCTCGTACCTTTTCTCTATGAGAACAGGCTTTTGCCTTGAAGTGCGACAATAATAGGCTGATTTTTTCACAAAATGCACAGCCTTAAATACTCCGAAGATATAGAGATGCTTTATAAGAAGGTAGAGATGCGCTTCCCAGGATGAAGGAGACTTGAAGTTAACGCGAAAAATCGTGGGCGTCTAAACGTTGATAAACAAAATAAATAAATTAATACATAAGAAAATAATCTAAGTCTAGGTATGCTACTGCATGACTGAAGGTATCTAGGTCATTGAGACGCCCTTCTATTGGCTGACATCGTCGAACTGACGACCAATCGTGACGCGTTGTTGATGCTTATGTCTGTCACTCGTAAAATCACGTTTAGGTTTCTAGGTCTACAAATATTTCTGATAATATATAACAGGGTCTATCATAGGTTAAGCTACGCTTGTCAAGGTCGGTACGTGGATGGGTGGCCATCCGTTACAAATTAAGACCCCTCCGTGCCTCGGAATGCACGTTAAGCCGTTGGTCCCGGCTGTCATTTGTCTCTGTCAGTCGTGATGGGTCATAAAGTGAAAGTCTGCCAATCAGTCTTCCAAAGGGTATCGTATTACCCAGTAACTGGGTTGTGGAGGTCAGATGGGCAGTCGCTCCATGTAAATTGCTGGTATTCAAATACATCCGGTTAGACTGGAAGCCAAGGCAGACGATGTTTGTGATAATACATAATGAGGTGATGGGAAATAAGGTTTTAAAAGTGGAAACTTATTCTTGAAAGTTAATAGTCGGTGATGACATATAATTGTATAGAATGACATTTAACATACAGCTTCGCAACACCTAAAATGGAGTTTACGAGTATTTGTGTAAGTACGTCTTATCTTTTAAGACACTTTTACGTGTCAATATTTTAAAACTAGATGAAGCTGCAGAGATATAAGCTTGCAGCATCCGGGAAAACTAAATTCTTGGCTAACATTTTTTATTGGATGTAATCAAAAAGCATACATAAAAGGACTTCCTATGATTTGAAGCAGAAACTACGTGGCTTGATAGATGAGGAAATCGACCATTATTTATTTCTCCCTAACACACCTTTTCGTAACAAGTTTATTATTTCCCTTTATTAAACTCAAGCCTATACTTAATCTATTTGCCTGTATAAGGAAACGAGAGCATGTTAACTGCCAACCAGCTCACTTCAGCACACGTGTGTTGGAGCGACAGCACAGTGGTGTGTCGGTGACGTTAATTATGTGAGCGAACATGTTCTACGTATGTGGACTTGGAAGTTAATCCCATCGGGCTAGTTGGGACACTTGGGACCAAACATAGATAATAGTGACTATATTTTACAAGGATAGATTGGCAGTAGAGGCAATTGCTACAATCGTTATATTTTTCAGTTAATTGAAGATTTTGCAACAATAAAATCGTAGGCCTTATTTGAATGAAATGGGGAATTCATTACTTGATTACTGCTACAGTAAATTGCAATTAGAATTCGAGTATAAGCAGTGAATAGATTACTTACTGGACTGTTAGATTCAAATGCTAGGAACAAACACAAATTTGTTGTAGGTACCATCAACAAGGCTCAAGAAAATAGGTGGGTCATTCAGATGTCAATGTATACGCTTTTGTAATAAACTTCCAAGCCATGTTCAAGATCTAAGTCTCAATAAATTTAAATCATTCATTAAACGTAAGTTGTGCCTGAAAACCTTTTATACCGTTAAAGATTATATTGAGGACAAAAAGGCTTGGGATTGACCTGCTCCAATTTTGTATACTTACTGAATGTTGTTTTTTATTTTTGAACTGTCACTTTGACATGAATATTTACTTTGAGAAGTCTAATAGAATATTTGTTTTTATTATTGTGAATGTGAGGACTATGTGGTATTTTTGTTTTGTGTTTCATCTCTTTCTCAGTTTGTTTTTAATGTTAATCTCGCAGTTTGAGTACTTTATGCGGCCTACTCAAATGTCCTTTCTTTGGTATTGTTCGTCAAATCGTTGAGCTCCTCGAGTTCTGAGTTGAGCCGTATGATTACTGATACATGCGTGCACTGAATGGACAGGTCCACTCAATCTGTGTGGTTCTTTCCTCAAAAGACCATTTCAGACACCAATCCACATGGTCTTCACATGATCTGACCAAGATTATGTCTGGACTTTAAAAGAGACTGTGACCTCTGAGTTTGTTTCGGCCTTTCTTCTCAGAGTAGTCAGATAGGAAACGCCGACCTCATCTAGTTTAAAAAATATGATTGACGTGTAAAAGTGTTTGTACAAACCTACTTACAGAAATAAAATCATTTATCATAATGAGTACTAAAAGCTAATGAACTGTTAAAAAGCGATCAACCTGGTTGGGAAAAGGCTAGGCAGATGATGATGTGTGTATCATCTATTATGTCGGAGTCAGCTTCCAGTCTAATCGGATGCAGCAGAATACCAGTATTTTACATGGAGCGACTGCCGATCTGATCTCCACAAACCAGTTACTGGGTAATCTGATACCCCTTGGTAAGACTGGTTGGCAGACTAAAAGCGGTCAATGTATATCCTGATGGTAAAAAGCTCACCGGTAAATACATGAAGTGCCAATAGCTACAATTACTGACACTACAAATTATCTCTACGTGAAACTACTTAAAAAATAGCTCAGGGTCCTAGCTAGCTATAATGACACGTTCATCAAAAATGTAGTCAATGATTCTCCGTCAGAGCTATGTGATGCGATCAAGTCGATCGGGTGCTGGTATTTGTAGGTCTAGGCCTATATCAAACGATATCCAATACATTCAACAAAGAACCAAAGAAAGATTTTTATACTGTTTTCAGAACTTCTCTCAAGACTATTTAGATAACTTTTCTCGTATACTAAAAGACCGGTTTTCGGAGGCTTTAAAATAACTTCAGCTATCGCTTTCAAATCTAGTTTCTGATCGATATTCATACGTGTTGCGTTTTTATTTTTATTCATAAATGAATTCGTAAATTTAATAAGAAGCCACTTTTGCAAGTTTTTATCAAATGTTTTATACTTAATACATTTTATTTAAACTTTCACATCAAAAAAGCCTCTATTTTACCTACATTTTTGACAAGTTTTGACATTATCGCCAAGACTTTGATCTTTTTAAAACTGTGGAATTCACTTCCGCCTGACATTAGGCACTGGCAAATTGTAGCAGTATTCAAAAGAAGAGTGAAAGAACACTATCTCTCCAAATTGTCATAATTGCTAATGTATTTATTATTTAAATTTATATATATTTTAGTGACATTTATTTTAGTAGTATGTATGTATGTTGGTACCTATGTATGTTCATTCTCATATTATATGTGTATATATAAATTAGAGATAATTTGTAATTTAATTTTTCCTCCTCCTACTATTATAACACGCGTTGTCTACAGCTCTGTTATCTTCTCTCAAATCACAGGTGTGCTGGAAGAGATTGCTGTAGAAATAAGCATTACCATCCTTTCGTCCTGTCTGTTTATATAAATGTGTGTGCAGAATAGTTAAATAAATAAATAACATTTGGCCTTCAGTTATCAAAACTAAGCAGACTAAGCTGTTAAGATGGCTCAATAAACAGCATTTTATCAATCCGATTTCCTTATCCCTGTTAAACCACATCGCTAGACATCGCATCGCATAGCATCTACTACCCACGTAGGACGACGAAACTATGTATGACAAAAACTTTAAATACATAGTTGTTCCTGTGAAAAACGCAATCAGATGCACGTCGCAGGAATAGTGCAGCTCAATGTGGAAGCTTCTAGCGCACAATTAGTACTTATACGGACATAAGTAGATGAAATCGTCGCGTGTAATGTGATAATGTCTGGCACTGTACAAGAAAATTGTAGAAAATTAACATTAAATGTACTATATATAGGATATTCTATGTTAATTCTTTTAATAATACTATCGGTTTTATTACATGTTTGTTAACATGTAGTGCTGAGGATAATGTGATCCTAAGTTTTTCAGCCAACTATAGCAATGACAACTAACCCTTTTTTGCCAAAAACTTGAATTTTGAGTTTTACCAACTGGACACAAGTATCCAATCTCTCTTGACGAGTTGGTGAAGGAATCATGCAGGCTTTTTTTTTTTTTTTTTTGGTGGGAAATCATCAAATAACTTCTCCCGCTCTGGGTGGAGCAGGAGGGCGTGTCAGACTTTTACTAACTAAAACCCACCCGTGTTCCTTCAGTAGCCCTTAAGCCAGGGGCTGTGGTGTCTCTTTCGAACAAACCCGCACCCCTGGCAGGCATCGGCTCTTGCGGGCCCCATCATTTTTGTGCTGACATCTCTTTGAGGCGCGCGTGGAACACAACGCGCCGTCGACTTGGGCTTGGTCCTTACCAGACAACGAGCTACCCATTACTCGCCGTCCGCAAGCCCATGCCTACGGTGGCCGGAAATCGGCTTGAGATTCCCGACGCCCAGGGCGTCTCCGTATCCTGCGGCGGCTAGGGTCGCGAGGGCGCATATGCTGCCTCCCCCTCACGTGCGCCGCCTCCCTCTTCGCGAGCATCACTGCTTCGCTGAAGGATGTGACGGCTCCCCATGCCCTCTCGCTCCGTACCATGGCCTGGACCAGGGCCGGACGCGAGAGATCGCCGCCGCCGATCGCCTCCACGAGGACACGGCGGTGCTCCGCCCAAGCAGGGCAGACCGCCACCGTGTGCTCCACCGTGTCCTCAGGGCGATCTTCGCAGTGGGAATCATGCAGGCTTACACTTATGTAAATAATTTTGTCATCTCAGCCTATTAAAAGAACAAACTTAAAAACAAAGTATCGGTAAATTAATCTACTTCCTGAATAATTACTTTGAATTTTACTAAGGTTTACTTGACAGAAGCTTTAAACATTCATTTGTATTCAACTCTGAACTTTAAAAAGTTGAGTTACATTTATTTATTTTCCAACCGATTGTAATTTGTTTCCATCAATAAACTCAGTGTTTTCTTTTAGTTTGACACCATCTTAAGGCACAGAATAATGTAACGACAGATTAATTTATTATTTAATTTATTATTCATACAATTTTTTGTTACTACATTTTTGCCTAATTAGGAACTAAGAGCTGATTAATTAATTCAAGTTGACATCTGTCATGTCAATCAAATATTGAAACCGCAATGTCAATTAAAAATAAAAGTACCGATCTGTTCAAAATACAGAATGCCTACTTTACCAAATAATGCGCCTTTGAATCTTATAAAAAAATGATTTTCTTTTTTATTTGCAACAAAAAATCAAAGTCAAAAGTTTATTCAAACTAGGCTGGTGTTAGTACTTTTTGAACGTCAAAAATTACAAAAGACAATCTCCCAAAAACGTCCGCCCTTTACCACTTCCAATCAAACAAATAAATGACTCCCCTATTATAATGCCCTGTAATTTTTTTCTCTCTGTTTTTGTTATAAACATGCACATACTACTAGATGAGTATAACTCATCTGTTGTGAACCTAATAAATCTCAAACAAGAGTCTTAAAATAACTTTGTCAGTCAAAGACCAACCAAAACTCGATTCTCCTTTTAAAAATCTTTAAAAAAATCTGATTACGAACTCATTTTATCAACATGCGATACTCTCGAACTCGACATAACCAGTCTCGATTCAATCGTCTCATAACTTCATAACAATTTTTCATTCATTCATTCATATTTCTCTCAATAAAAATTGATATCGATATAAAAAGTTACCGTTATCTGTCAGTTAATGGTATATCAGTAATTCGGTACATGTGTTCCGCAATGAAGATATTCATTAGCCCATGTAGGTACGTTACTCTGTGCCTGGCCGTACGTGATGCGTTTACTAATAGAAGTCGCGTTTACAGATATTTGTCAGGGTTGGCACCACAGAGGTTGGCACCTTGGCGAACGGAAACGGAACATACATTTTCTGTGGGGTTTAATTAATTCAGTGCAATAAAAGTGTAGAAGCGGTCCTGAATTAAATTCGTCAGTAAATATGAACAATATTTTATGAAAAATATCTGGATGACTGGATGGTTTTTTTTTTGGTTTGACGTTTTCTATAAATTAAACTTAGCTAGATCGATTTACCGCCCCCGAAGCCCCTGCATACTACATTTCATCGGGCTGAAAATCGTTGGAGCCGTTTCGGAGATTCAAATTATATATATACCTACATATTTACAAGAATTGTTAGTTTGAAGTAAAAGTAAAGGTATTAGATAGATTACCTGTTGGAAAAAAACGACTTTCACTGACTAAAATCCACCCGTGTTCCCTCAGTTGCCTGTGTGCCATGGGCCACGGTATCTCTTTCGAACAACCCGCACCCCTGGCAGGCATCGGTCCTTGCGGGCCCCACCAGTTGGTGCTGACATCACTTTGAGGCGCCCGTGGAACACAATGCGCCGTCGACCCAGGCCTAGTCCTTTCCGGACGGCGAGCTACCAATGAACTTATCAATGAGCACAATACGACGCTGGATGCGCGGGCGTCGCATGGCAGGGGGCCACGTGGTAACCATGTTAGTGTAGACAACTAGGTAACATAACATTCTTATAAATTTGTGATTTTTCATCATAAAGTTTTGAAATTTTGTGCATAGATTCTTAACATAAAAATCCTAGACACATGTTAAGGGTTTCGTATATACTAAAACTAGGGTTGTATAGCGCCAACCCTACACAAGATACAGTCGCGCGACGCTTCACGTTTCGCGCACACCTCTACGACTTTTTTGCCGCGCGCCTAACATTCCCTCTATCTAACCGGAAACCATAATTAGTGCCTTTTCAGACGAACGACAAAAAGTCACTCGCGTTTTGTATATGGACGCGTAATTGGCATCTGTTTTAGATGAAAAAGTCGTCGGTAGCCGCGGCATGTGTGGGGACACTTAGCAGCTGGTGGGTGGGATGCATTGTTGGTGCTTGTAGCTTTAAATGTCGGAGTGGATGGTGTAGGTGGATGTGGTTGACTATTTACATGCTACTATAAACGACCTGTCTTATGGCGGGTTGTTAATATACTGCAACTGGCCTGTTTTGAGTTGTCAAAGATTTTAGACGTATCTATCCTTAGAAGTCTGCCTTCGAAGTAAGTTCGTTGCAGTACATACGTCTCTCATAAAAGCGTATAAATGACACTTGCTGCCTTCAGTTTGTATACCATACATGCCCCCGCTTCACCCTCAGAGGGTTGCATTTGCAGGAGCAAATGTAGTGATTCGATAGAGAATATTTTTATAAAAGTTCTGCCATGTTTTGATTTTTATAGCAATAAGTTTGTGTAGGTACTTGCCCCCGTAGATATCTACCAGTATTTACATATTTATTTAGTAATTACGTACAAACAGTAAATAGATCTTTGACAGTCGTTACGGGTCGTGGGAAGCCCGAAAGTCAGACAACTAGTCTTACCAAGAGGTATTGTGTTAGCCAGGCCCACCAGTGAGTTCGAGTCCGCGACTAGATTGCCCTTAAGTTATTCTTGCCGCGGTTGGTCCGTGGATCCATCTTTACATAAATCAAGACCCCTCCGTGCCTTGGAATTCACGTTAAGCCGTTGATCCCGGCTGTTATTCGTCTTTGTCAGTCGTTACGGGTCGTAAAAAGAAAGTCTGACAACCAGTCTTACCCAGTAACTGGGTTATTGAGGTCAGCTTGGCAGTCGCTCCATGTAAAATACTGGTACTCAGCTGTATCCGGTTAGACTGGAAGCTCCAACATAATTGGGAAAAGGCAGGTAGAACAGAAAAATACATGGAAAATAATAGCTATTTCTAGTATATGAGTTGGAGCTGATAAGTATACCTGATCACAGACATCACATGAGGTATTTCATCTTTTTTTCAAACACCTAAAGTACCTTTTGCAGATGTCCATGGACAGCGGTGTCCTATCATCGAGAAGGTTGTTCACCTTGCCACATAAAACCATAATCTGGTAGCAAAAACACCGCTTAAGCATATATCCTTCGGCAATCCATCAAAGCACACAGAAATAACATTTTTAAAACAGTAGCAAACTACAATTTGACACACAACAACCTCAGCCAGTGGTCGAACCCATCACCTCCCGCCGGCCGACCAATCGATCATATCTGAGTTAGAGTGATATAATTATCTCGAGCCAGTCACGAAGCTGTGATCGATTGCCGCTCGATACTTTAATGTTTTGAGCTCTAATCGATTCGATGCTTATCGAATAATTGACTATTTATTTATTTATCTGTTGCTAAACAGTTGCATTTGAATTTCGAAGTAGAAATAGGTATTTCCCTAAGTACTATACAGCGTGTATATGAGCGAAATTGTTAAATTTATGGTTGTGGTAAAAACTGCAACCGCACTGAGCCCGCGTGGTAGATTACGGCCCACTTTCTCTCGAAGAGCGGAGGCAGACCTCCTCTCTTCGAGTCAGAGCCTCCTCTCCCTGTCAGAGTCAAAATATCTGGGTGTAACATACACAAAAAAGACCTTGTCTTTTAATAATGTCCAAGCGACATGTAACCTTACGGTGATAAAGCAACGAAGGGACTGTAGATTTAGGAGCCCAAAGTCGTGGCACAAAACCAGGCCCAGTTTTAGACTCATATTGTGACAGGGAACAGCTCTTTCGGGAAATCTCGTTCATCCTTTGCCAGTACCTACTTCCAAATCTAATCAGGACCTGGTTGCTGCACTTTCAATTAGATAATGTAAGCTGCAACCGACACCGTCAAAAGGGGTGAATCGGGACCAAACTTTAAAAGGGATTTTAACAATGAAACAATATAGTTAGTTGCCAAGACGGAGTCTAAAGTGATTACCGTATTGCAATTAACGATTAAGTGCCCGTGTTGGCAACAAACTATATTATTTTATTATTTAAATCTATTTTAAAGTTTTGACCCTATTCACCCCGTTGTTGGGTAGTTTCCATTATTTCGCCTATTACCTATAAATACTTGTGGCTTTTTAAGACTATCCTACCGTCAAGCTAAATTAAAACATTCGTCTATACATTCACATTATACAATATAATAAGACAGCCAGATACAACATGCGGTCCCCATGATAACCATATCCCGACGTGGTGCTATTAACTCCAAACTAAGATGGCTACTAATAGCTTACGAGATAAAGCTAATAGCTTTCATAGAATTGCCAATAGCTTCCCGTTTCAACACTAAAGGATAGTACTGGTTCTAGGGACCTAGCGTTAAATGACTAGATGTAAAGATATTCTATGGCATGGCGAAAAGATTTCAAAGAATGTTTACCTAATCTTATAGTATTTTTTGCGGTCTTTTCTGCACTATGGCAATCTGTCCTAGAAAAATAAGACGCTGTGTTGACCAACTTCTAGCCTGTTTGGTTTTGTTTTCAAATCAAAAGGATCCGCGAAAGACACAGAACAATCCCGGCTGTATTACGTGGATCTTTGACAGTCATTACAGGTCGTCAGAAGCCCGAAAGTTAGACAAGCAGTCTTAAAAAAGAGTAACGTATTACCCAGTTACTGGGTTCTGGAGGTCAGATAGGCAATCGCTTAGTGTAAAAAACAGGTATTCCGCTGCATCTAGTTAGATTGGAAGCTGACCCCAACATACTTTGGCAAAAGGCTACGCAGATTGATTTTTTTGAAGGGAAACATGTTATGGGATTACAAAATAATTTTAATCCATAGACACGAATAAAAACTTCTCAAGCCCGATTAAGCTACCGATGTCCTACTAGATCAAACTGCAAGATTCCGTTCCCAAAAAAAAACGTCTCCTGAATAGCTAAAAAAAACGGAATGAGTTAGAATGAACGAATAAAAAAAATTGTTCAACGCGTATCTCTATTGCTAATATAATCTCAACTGCCAGTGTTACGTGAAACTGAATACATTATCTAGGTACCTACTGTTCAACGACTATTTACCTCAGGCAGCTGAAAAACACAGTTGTGTACTTAAAAAATACTATGTGTTTTGATCCAACTACAGTGGAGCCCAAAAGAAGGTTAATGTTTTTAATTAGTACATTACTATTGAGCCCACGTCCACCTACTAATGAGATAGTCAACTAACATATGACACATTTTTTCATCGCCTCGTGAAGCAGAGCGCAATGAATCAAGTGACGGACACTGTCTCAACTCCGGTAGTCTGTGTGTGACAGCTGAGTGGTTGTCACCGGCTTACGTAGAGGGTTTTTATGATGTTAGACCTTTAAGTGTGAGTTTACAGTACCAAGTTGGATATTAAATATATCAATAGTTAAAACTGCATCTGGGCAAAGTTGCCTTTCCAATATGAAATACTGAAAATATCAAATTGTATGTGGGCATAGTTGCGTTTTCAATTTGAAATACTGAAAATAGACTGCGTCTGGGCAAAGTTGCCTTTCCAATATGAAACACTGAAAATGTCAAACTGCACTGGGCAAAGTTGCCTTTTCAATATAAAATACTGAAAATATCAAACTGCATCTCGGCAAAGTTGCGTTTTCAATTTGAAATACTGAAAATAGACTGCGTCTGGGCAAAGTTGCCTTTCCAATATGAAACACTGAAAATGTCAAACTGCACTGGGCAAAGTTGCCTTTCTAATATGAAATACTGAAAATGTCAAACTGCACTGGGCAAATTTGCCTTTCTAATATGAAATATATTATATCAGACTGCATCTGGATAAAGTTGCCTTTACAATATGAAATAATGAAAATAGCAGCCTGTTTCCGGGCCTGCTTTTTCCATATTACACTTGTTAAAGTCTACCTCGCTGGCCTAGCGGTCGTAAGCGCTACTGCTAAGCATGTCGTCCTGGGTTCGATACCCTGGATGGGCAAAATGTCATTGGGTACTATCTGGAATTTTTCAGTAGCAGCCCAGAGTCTGGATTTGTGCCCGGTTGATGGCAATAAGGTCGCCTTTATTACTTTGGAATTAAACATAACTGGGAAAATGTGGGCCATACTCGTACTTATGCATAGGTACACCTCTGCCCAAACAAGGCGTGTCGTTATGTTATATTAAAGACTGATGGTGAAAACTGTGTACAGTTTTGGTTTACAAATGAAATGTCAAACTTAAATGATGCCCAATAAGCAGTGACTGGGATCGTCAATCGTCAAGTAAAATATCTCAATCTGAAACCAGTTTAGTGAACATGAAGCAGCACATGCAGACACAGCAGAACTACCCACATCGTAAGTGTAAACAGCTATCTAATGTACGATACATTAACATAAGCCGACGACTTTAATGTCGTAATCTTAGCGTTAGGACCAGTGAGTAGATACGTGCAGAAGTACCAAGTGTTTATGTTGTAGTGTGGTCGAGTGCGGCTACAGCACCTGCTTAACACATTATTTATCAGAATTCGAATCATTCACACGCTTTTCTTAGCTTCACATGTATGTTTGTTTGGACTTGATTTTGATCCACTTCAAACGGTCAGATTGAAACCTTGTAGACTTATCAAGGACCGATGACAATTTTTCAATTAAAAACAACAAAAAAACGCGCGTTTGTAGTTAGCAAAACGAATAAAATAGAAAATAAATAATAGTTACAAAATCTAAAAACACGCTTTAAAATCAAACTAAAAAAGCAGAAAATAATTTCAAAAAAGCGTGGTTTGCTTGATATTAATTTAATCTATTTTTTAAAGGGTTATTGCTAATCCAATGCTTTGTTTGAATAATGTATCTGTGCATTAACGTAAATAACGCCATGAATGTTGTTGAGCTGTCAAAATGAAAGCCAGCGGGATAATTGCGTACATACTGCTAGTGTGGTACGCAATTACCCCGCTGATGGAATAATATAACTACCGCCGACAGGTGACAGTAATATCCCGCAAGGAAAGTCTTTTCAACAAAGTCCTGTTCTATATAATTTTTTTGTGAAACAAGCTTTAAGGATTGACGATTCTCGTCAAAAATGATCCAGCAACTTAGGGCAATGGCAATATGTGGCAGCCTGTAGCCAGAGATACGTCCACACAATATGGAGCAACTTAAAAACTAGGCAATGCGCTTCCGCCGCCTCCTCTCCCAGAAACGAGACGTAGTTGTACGTACAAACGAGATAGAAGAAAATTGACTCATTTCAAACCGATTGGATATTCGGCAACTCATGAAATAAGTATATGGTGCAATGAGAAGCAATATTGCCGAAATACATCGGCAATTTATTGTTGTTGCTCCAGATTGCTCCACTTAATTTATCCAGATTGATCCATTAGTGTTCCCGAGCAATAATTGCTCAAAAAATTGCCCGTGTAAGTGCACCTTAAAATAGTGGTGCTGTAAATGAACTGCCTGATTAGTGATTACATGTGTTATTTGCGGGCACTAGTTATACCTACCATTTTCAGAAAAGATACAAACGTAGATAACTTTAAGACAGTTCGGTTTGCATTTATTTTTGTTTTAGCTTGACTATCCTTGCTTCATTGCGTTCAGTAATCAGGCGTTGTAATAATTGATCCTTCTGCGCGTTATTTTGTTGTGAAGAACTCATTACTTATAAAATTACATATCGATATGTTTTCTAATTAAAACGATCTGAGTATTAATGGTCGGCAGATCTGTTAGATTGCTCTCATGTTAAGGTGCAGTTCTCGTGTATTCGAATGTAATTGATCAATTATTATTTTTAACCTATAACCAAAACTTTTGATGGTTCCTCAATCACAGGATTCTTTGTCGTTCTTGGATACACAACTGAATACATTTGAATGTAATTTCAGTATTTCTATAGCCCTACCAACCGTGAAGGAATATCAGTCTTAACCCGGAACTATTGGCTTCAAAATTGATTGGTTACAACGCAAGCCAAACACCAAACTCGATACTCAATTATTATTTATTGCCTTCCCTAAATGTATTTAGGTGGTAACTTTAAACTGTATGGGATCATTCTGGACCCTATCGGCACAGCAAAATAGTGGTAGAGAGGAAGAATACATCTAATGTTATTAGGGTTATTAGAATATTGAATGTGATCAGTCGCCACTGCAATCCAGGTGTATGCTACTGGCCTTCTTTCTGACATCCCTAACACGAATTATACGCAACCCACGAGAGTGACGATGAAAAAGAATGTAGCCTCTTCCGACAAACGACTGACTGTGAACAACTAATACAAAATAAACATTTAAATTAATAAATATATATAACAGATCAGCTGACAAACAAGCCAGTGATATTTAATTAAAATAATGTCTCGGGACCACACCTTAACCCGTCACATTAGTCACACATAACGAATGATTCTCGATTCAAATCGATACGTTTTATCGATCTACTTTCAATTGCATTACGATTATTTCGGGGCCGCACACTTTTAATTATTTTGTGTAAAAGTCGACGCGAGATAAAAGTTACTTAAATGTCAACTTGAATGTGGGTGTAGTGGACAGGATTGATTTGTAGGTGTATTACTAGTCTGCTAATATTATACCCATCTAGTAGTTAGAAGGCTGCTTGATTTCACTTTCGCTTATAGTGCGGATAAATTGCGCTTAAACTCCTTAGATGATTACATTGATTACTGTCGAAAGCTCATTAATTGGACAGCTTCTTGTTAATATCTTATATTAGTTATTCACAAATTTACTTTGCATGATACCTATAATTTTTGTGGGTGTCATTTCATTTAGGATGCTCGCATTTCATTTAGTATTTGGCGATGGCCTTTTTGTCAGAGGGATACAAAAGCTGTTTAAAAAAAACAGTTAAAGATATATATATATGTTGTATTTTGAAATCTAGACAGAATAAGCTCTCGCTATAGATCCTCTTATATAAGTCTTTTGTAAATAGTATAAGTGGGAAGAAAAGCTTTTAATCTGATTCTGCAAAAATTTGTCAAAATAACACCAAGTATAAATGTCACTTCTATGCTGTATCGCACTCAATGTTTATGTCGTGTGGATTATTTTCGCGGCACCAAGGCTTATTTATTTTAATGTTCATTACTTCAATATAAATTAAATTTATTATTTTAAGTAATAGTGAAGGTTGGTCGACGAGTTGTTGGGTAATTTAACAAGATTACGAATAAGCTCGTAATTATTTATTTGTGAATAATGTCGGCTAAGTCACGATGTTGAGCGGTGACGGATTAATTGAGATACTAATTAGTTCTGAAAATAAGTACATACCTATATGATCAGAACAAAAAAAAAAAATTGGCACCACCTGCAATAAATTTATTGAATTATTTGAAACTAGTTTTTTTTTTTTTGACGTCAATACGAGCATTAATTACTCAAGAATGAATCTCAGTTCTAAATTGAATTTCGAATGTGTAATTGATGTTTCAAATAATTCAATAAATAAATTGCAGGTATACACAATGTTCCATACGATTTCTACATTCGTTTAGAGCCCAGACGGAACCACTGAGATGAAAGCTTCAGGGTAGCCTGGGAAATTCATTTTTTTTTACGACTCAATGTGCAATCAATCTATTCTGTAAAATTCTCACCGTGAAAACTTACGTGAAGTGACCTTGAATTGGGATGATATTGATTCTATATGGCTTGCCACTATTGACAACTCACTACAGGATAAAATTTTAACCAGCGCGCAAACTGTAACCATGAATTAAGCCTAGAAATTTTTCGTCGGTTATACAAAAAAACAGCTGTTTCATAGAAAAGTGCAATACCTACGTGGTTAAAATGTGCGGAACAGCAGATTTTTTTGTCTCTGTCTTGTAGTTTCTGAGATTAGCGCGTTCAAACAAACAGACTGACTCTTCAGCTTTTTTATTAGAAGTATACATACACTAGCATTTGGCCGCGGCTCTGCGCGCGTGGAAGTCGGTTATCGCATAAAAAGTAGCTAGCCTATGTACTTCTCCATACCATCCATATCTCTGCCAAATTTCATGACGATCGGTTCAGCAGTTTAGTCGTGAAAGCGTAACAGACTGACAGAGTTACTTTCGCATTTAAATTGTATTTGAACAGTATTTTAGTATCGTAGCAATAATCTCAGTGTACAGCTCAATTTTTGATAATCTAGTTGTTTAGAGACATAGCCTGGGATATGGAAATGGACATAGGCTACTTTTTACGTGATAACTGTCATCCACGCGAGCGGAGCCGCGGGCAAAAGCTAGTTGTGCTTATATATAAGCCTGAAATCTCCAGTCCATTATGAGCACGCGTGGTGATCAGTGGTCGTGCCTTCTATGTTTGAGAAGACCTGCAATGTCACAAAGATACTCTGGTAGTAGGTATTATACAGGGTGTAGCGTAAATAACGGATAACCCTGAAACTGTCCATCGGCCAGATCTATCATTTACCCCACTTATATCGCCGTATATTGTTTTTCGATACGGGGCCCCAAAATTGCATAATTCCTTAGAAAAATTGTTAAAATTTGAGAATAAGTATTTTTTGCAATGTTATCTTAGAATGTAATAAAAAATCTTGATCCTGGTTTAATAATACAAATAATCAGGAGTGACACAAAATAAACAAAACGAGAAAAAATCACCAATTGTAGAAATGGCATGTCTTTTTTTTTTTTTTTTTTTTTTTTTTAGAAGGAAAACGTTGCCCCACACTAGGAATTTCTCCTGTATTGTGGGTGCGTTTACAAACATTTAAAACTCACATATACACAAACAGCCAGACCCGGAACAACTACTTGTAGGTCGTACAAATATTTGTTCCGTGTGGGAATCGAACCCGCGACATGCAGCGCAGCAGTCAATCGCTTAACCACTGCGCCAACCGTGCCGTCTTTGAATGTTGAAATGAACGGTGAGAAACCAATTGCAGCTTATTTTGTAAGAGTAAGTACGATTTTTATTTAAAATATCAAAAATATCAATAATTTGATCATCCATGGGCATATGGCGATATCAGTAGGGTAAATGATAGATACATGGCCAATCGACAGTTTCAGGGTTATCCATTATTTACGACACACCCTATATAGCCTTTATCTTCCCGAATAACACAACAGCAGCCCTAAGGACAAAAAGAACAACTTAATTGGCTGATTATATATATAGATCACTGATCTACAGTTAACGATCGATATAGATCACGGCTGATAAGCGCCTGCGCACTACAAGTTACCATAAGTAGTGTTTCTAATAAGCTAAGCTATAAATCACTGGGCATTGCGTTCGACTGTTATAGTTGAGTTGAAACTAGTTGAACACTAGAGCAGCAAGATACACATCTTACTGGTGTAGTGGTCAAAAGTGGAACTGCTAAACGTGAGGTCCTCGGTTCCACGGCTTCATCCCTAAATGTAAGTATTAGGTTATTTTATAGATTTCCGGAAGTACGTCTGTCTAAAATTGGTAGGTACGAAAACCTGATGAAGACACTGATATTCTCTAGTTGTGGAAACCGCAATACCAGTCACTATGGCGATACTCGGGGGTCTATAGGCCTCCCCAAACTCCTCCACGTCGACCGGTTCTGCGCTTTTCGCATCCAGCGGATTCCTGCGGCGTTCACAAGGTCATCGGTCCTTCCTTCCAACGTTACGTCTTCTGGTACGCGGTCGCCACTCCAGAACCTTTTGGCCCCATCGACCATCTGTTCAGCAAGCAATGTCACACTGTGTCCACTGCCACTTAAGTTTGGCAATTCTTCAGGCTATGTAGGTTGTCTTGGTTGCTGATTATCCCCAGCATAATCAGCCTATAATGTTTCCACTGCTGGGACACAGGACACCTGGAGAGGGAGTGGGCTGTAATATGCGCGCGCGTGCATGTTGATAGATGTCACATGTCTTCGAATGTTTGCAACGCGGACGTGCCAATTTCCTCACGATGATTGCCTTCAACATTTTGAGAGCAGTGGTGATTAAATAATTGACACTAAGTAAAGCGCCTTCCGGGGTTTTAACTTACCACCTACCACTACCACTGCTCACCTATGCCCAGCAGTGGACATCTTTCAACTGAATTATGATGATAATGTTACGAAAATTTTCAGTACCAGATAAGAGTCTGGAAACCCACGAGTTGATAAACTGGAAAAAAATGACAAGTTTGGTCGGGTCACGACTCACCGAGTTCATGAGTTAAGAAATCGCAAGCGTGTGTGTGTGACCCATCGCGTTAACGATCACAGTTGCCAATAATTGCTTGTCGAAGTGACGAGCCTCGTTAGACGTGTTTGAAGATGAAATAGCCGTCTTAAAACATGTCTAATATTTTCAAAACGGTGAAGGAAAACATGGTGAACCATGTCTTGGAAAAAAAAAATTGAAGATTCCAAAGGAGCTCTTCCATATTTACTACATTTCGTTCACTATGCTTGACATGACACTATTATGATGATTTATTCTAATTTTAGTGTTGTACCAAGTTCAAATTCCAGACACAAAAACATTCTAGCGGGCTTAGCATGACGCTTTGTATTTCTACGAACAAATGTGAGTGAAGTGCTTTTTCAATACAAAGTGACATTTCGTTCCTACATTTTTGTTATCGCACCGTAATAGATATCCTTCTACAATCTGTCATTTAGTCTTTCGTTTCTAACGATATTTGTCTAGGTCCTTATAAATGTAGACTATTTCAGAAGAATATTTCTTCCCAAACTGTCAAATTCACACTGACAACAAAACTTTGTACTTACTCGACAGCCACACGATTATCTATACACACGGACATACGATTATCTACAAAATCATGATTCGTTTAGAAACATAGCTATCTTATCCTATTTTACATCATTTATTTAATAGTCATGTCTATTCTTCCGTCGACAAATCGGTGTTTTTGAATTACATTGGCACTTATACTATACAAATAGGAACATAGTGCTTGTACGGTCTCATCGCCGTACATTTTTCTGCTTACTCGAAAACTCACTTTAGGCGAACGATGCGCGTCATAATTTAGCCTAATAGAATAACTTCACTAACGAATTTAATTATATTGTACTTATAACTTTGTAGCTATCAACAACTAAGATAAATAATCTTCTTCTAGTCTATTAATGTTACTTAAGTTAGTCTATTAGTGTTACTTACGTTAAGTTCCCCCCAGATGGTTCCCTTTGTCGTTGCGGGGGGCTCAGTAACCGTGGTCTTCCAGCCACGGTGAAGCGAAGAGGAACCCCAAGGTGGGGCCGCTCGTCAGGGCTTTTGCCTTCAAGCCGACGAACGTAGCGGCCAAAAAATAGGTTGCGGTGCACCGCAACTGAGGCGGGCCGCGATGTTGAATGGGAGGCATCGCGGCTGAGGGTTACAGGCTGCGGTGGAGGAGGAGTGCCGGTACTTCTGAGTAGCGTTCTTCCCTTCCATGGCCTGGACGGGGTCACCCTTTGATGCCGGACGCGGTGGGGCCGCAGGGCAGGAGGAGTGTCGGTATAGCTTTGGCCGCTCTCCGCAGCGGATACCCTGCGGCCGAAAAGTGGTAGGCGGCGGGGCCACTGTGCTGACCCGTCGCAGGGTGACTAAGGGGTCCGCAAGGGCCGATGCCTGCAGGGGTGCGGGTTGTTCGAAAGAGATACCGTCGCCCCTGGCACACGGGCAACTAGTCAGTAAAAGTCTGACACGCCCTCCTGCTCCATCCAGAGCGGGAGAAGTCATTTGATGACTATCCGGCGTCAAAAAAAAAAAGTTAACTTTAATAAACTTAAAGTGCATCTTAGTGGAACGTCTTTCTGTAACTGAACTTAAAAACCTTCACGACAAATCAGTGTACGGCGTTACCTACTACAACCCGTACAGTGCTGAAAGTGCCGAGCTTGTAGCCAAATTCTGGGTTAGATTATCGACACGGTAAGAAGAAGAATAGGAACACAGCAACGCTGGTGGCACAATTATATAGTTTATTCAGAAAAAACAAAAGCGACTCACAATTAAGAATATTTTGTTCTTTTCTATGCTTCGCTTTTGTTTTTTAGTCTAGTCGAAAATTCTACCAACTCGACTTGCACATGTTAACGTCTTAAAATTCAAATTCAAATGTATCCAATCTACCTGTCATTGCAAAACGTTAACATACGGCTGTGTAATCGTGAGAATTTACATTAAATAATATCTACATAGAGTTATTGCATGTGTTTGTAGTTAATAGGTTCGGTTATCTACACGACATACCTACCGTTAGTGGATCATAAATTAATAATATGGTACTACGAGTTTTCGATGGGAAGTCGGTTTGGTGATAAATGTTCGAGATGACCCATTTTGATAATGCCCTTAATCTGCCATAAATCGTAACAGCTTTACTATTCCCGAAGCACACAAAGTAATTACTTAAACAATAGTCAATCACAATCGATTCACAGAACTGAATTGTTTTATCCGAGTTCAATGAGGAGGAGGTTCTCAATTCATCATTTTTGTATGTATGTTCCGCGATATCTCCGGCACTTGTGAAACAATTTAAAAAATAGTTTTTCAAAGGATAGGGTATGCTTCTGGAGTGGTCCCACATACATTTTATTAACTTTGCTTGTGTAATTTTATGCGTGTACTTCGATACTACGTTTCTAATCCATGTGTATCTTGATACTGTTCTAATACAGAAAGTATTGGTCACTGTTGCTTACATAGCAAGTAGTGGTATACGAATTGGTGTAGGGTACGTACCATAACTAAAAAAGTTTTGGTTTGGAATTGGTGTGGGGTATTCTCCGCAATAGCGTTACATTTGACAGGGTAATTTTTACGTTGATAAAAATATGCATATACAAGGTGTAACAGAAACCCTATTGCTATCCTTAAGCACAAAAGATAACAGCTGGTATAGAATCACTTTGTATAGTTTCAGCTCAAATTTAAACACTGAGAAATGACAGGGTTGAATTGAAAACATTTACGCCAACCTCGAGTAACATAAGACAAGGATAGAAAGAAGTACTTCTCTTTTTATTTTTAGGACTCGCTTCAACAAAACAAAAATAAACACAAATGGTTCATACCCAGAACTCGAGAGGACTATTAAATGAGAACCCGCAGTAATCATACGGTCCGCCTCAGTAATTTAGACTGATCTAGCCCGACAGTAAGATTGTCCAACAATCTAGCTGTGTAAACACCAGTGAATTTTATCATAACTTCGCCAGATGTCGGCTATATATCAGGGCTGATTAACATTACCTACACATGGTCAGGTGGCTTGTGGCATTTGCGTAGGTGTAAATTAAATCACAAAGTCCTGGTTTCTTCAGAAGCGTTTGACAAAAAATACCAGAGACTTATTTAAATCAAGAGCGGTAATGGTCAGGAGCGTCATCATCATCATCATCAGCCTATAATGTTCCCACTGCTGGGACACAGGCCTCCTCTGGGTGAGAGGGATGTGGCCGTAATCCACCACGCGGGCCCAGTGCGGGTTGGTAGAAGTCACATGTCTTCGAATTTTTGGTTATAGGACATGCCAGTTTCGTCACGATGTTTTCCTTCACCGTTGTGAGAGCAGTGGTGATGAAATAATTTACACAAAGTAAAGCGCCTGTCTGGGTTCGAACTCACAACCTACAACTCGTAAGTCGCGGCCGTTACCACTAGGCCACCGCTGCTCTCTCTTTTGGCCAGGAGCGTGGCGTATTGAAATTCACAAGTCTCTCGAACGAGATCAGAAGTAGCTCCCATTAGTCGTGGTAACGCGACATTGAATAATTTTATGAAAAAATCGTTGTGAATCTTTTCATAATTAAAATTGTCTATAGTTTACACAATGACACTGTTGTCATTGTGTCATAAGACCTAATTATAAAGTAAGATTTCGCAGAGTTAATTACAGGTAAGTGACCTCTGCGCTGTTACCGATAACGCCGGGGAAATGGTGAAGTTTCAAGTGGGCCAACATGGACTACTGTAGTTGTGCCAGCAACACGACACTTCTTCGTGTCGCTGGCACAACAACTACTATGTTTCCAAGAACCATAGTATCGGAAGTTAGGTATCTAAAATATTTCAATGATCGTTAGAGCAGATTTAAAGGCTACCATCACGATATAAAATTAGGCTGGAAAATCGACGCACGACCTGTTACCAAAGATCTAGTACATAATTATAGATCCCTGCGTTGGAGTTTTTCGTCGGTTATTATGGTGTATAGATCATCGGTCTTTTCGTATCTACAGGACTAATTTAAGCTAGCCCCTGACTCCTGAAAGTCTGAACTGGAAATCTCATGTTAGCTTTTGTGATTGGTCCATTAAAAATAAAAGACTCAAATCAAATGTTGATATATAGGACGTAGTACTTGGGCTTATTAAAAGCTTTCAGCCCGAAAACATTGATCTCCTTTAGCCAATTTTGCATTATCGTTTATCGACATTTTTATTGCTCAACTTGATTTAACGATGTCGTTGTTCAACATACTTTTTATATCGATAATTATCTTAATTACCCATTTGCATAGCAATATCAATGTTATCCTCCTTTCAAGAGTTTCAATTACGAAAACGCTTACAAAACCGTAACTAGAACTACTTGATAATTCAAATTTTAAACTAATCAATTCCTCCGAAATCCTTCACCACAATTCTTAGAAAAAAAAAAAACCATTACTCTGATTGGTCGTTACAATTTTTGCACTCACTACACCACGCACTACCTGACCAATCGTATCATGAATGTGAACGCAAGGTTAGAACACATGTGAAGGGATAGTAATTGTCTCTAGTAATTGTTGGCTGTATCAGATGACGTCATTAGCCACCTTCTAGGCTTCAAGGCAATGTCACGTCGTATGTAGATCGTGGGTAACGATGGAAGGTTAGATTGTTCCTAGGTCTTGGTCTGTAAGTCATAAGTCAGATATTATTAGTAACGGGTTCGATTAAATGCCTGTGTTTACGATCAAGGTTTTGTATGTGAGAATTGTAAAACAGATATAACACTATGTAGATAGGTGTTATGTGAAGTTAGGTCTTACTCGATCACTCAACCAAGATTTTATTTAGACAAGAAGGTTTATGCTACAGAAAAAATAATTTCTCCCTCCTTAAACTCACATCTTCCTCCCATAGGGGTACGCAGAATCTACAGGACGCCTGCTAAGATCCTTACATACTTTTTTGCGTCGTTTACGTAAATATGATATGTATACTTGTAGAGCACTGGTGGCCCAATGATAACCGTAATTTCGTGGGGGTCATGGTTCGAACCCAAGCTGGCATTTTAATATTTGTAAGTTATTTCACCATCACTGCTCTCAAAACGGTGAAGATAGATAGGTATGTCGTAGAACCAAAAATTCGAAGACTTGTGACTTATGCCAACCCGCATTGGGGTCGCATGGTAGATTATGGCCCACTCCCTCTCACAGAGAGGAGGCTTGTATTCCAGCTTTCATGGAATGTGACCAATGTGTCAACAATCGCACTTTACCTATTATTGATAGCTGTACTTGTCTTGTGTAACTTTTTTCATTTTTCTCTCGCTACTTTCTAGTTAACCTAGCTTTGTAAATGCCGTGAAAGTCCTTCTTTGAATGCCGTTATTGGCTTAAGAGATAATTGTCATCATCTCGCTATCACTGCAGTGTAAGAAGACTGTAAGATGCTAGTAACTTTGACGCAACTGCATTGAGCTGTTAATTCATAGTGAGGTGAACATTCATAACTAATGTAAATTAATTATTAGCTGTTGAGTTTCCAAATAAATAAATAAATGGGCTGATTATATTAACTTGGAGACGCCCTTAATAGCCCAAAATTATTTGGTAGAGGAGCTAGCTAATCTTTGATACAATTGTCGTTAGAAGAAATGAAGGGTGTTTTACCCGGATACCGGCTATCAGGCAAGACATTCAGGTCGAACCTAGTGTAATGTTATACCAATTTTTTTTAAGAATTGTGTTATCAAATGCAAAAATAACTTTTCAAATCCGACTAGTAGTTCCAGAGATAAGCGTGTTTAAACAAACAAACAAACTCTATTATTAGCATATAAATTTAGATCAACAAAGCATGCACATGTAAAAACCCAAAGTGGAGGGCATATTGTGGAAGGAATATTGTGTGCTAAAAATACAGGACAGTTAGACCAAACGGAAAATGTGTAATTACCTTTAATACATTTATAATAACAGCATGAGGTTAAAGTATATCATGCAGGCAGTTGACCTACCCTGTCAACTGTCGATCTGTGATTGGTCAATTAATTATAAGCGGTCATTCCATTGGCTAACGCAACCGCGGAGGGAGATATTAGCCATCAATCTGAATGAAGGTTGAACGACATTTATGTGTAGTTCTACAGATAATATAAATGTTTCTTAGAATTGAAATCAAGTAAACGAGTAAAGACTTTTTTTATTTTATTGTAGTGATTGTACTCGGAGAGATGGGCAAAGATCATCACTCACTGGACACCTGAGGAAGGGCATCGCCGTCTAGATAGACCCCGGTGAAGGCGATCTGATAGGGTTTGCAGAGCCAACATGACCAGCGAACGCATAAGACAGGAAAGTGTGGATGACAAAAGGGGAGGCCTTTGCCCAAAATTGAAACACGACATAGTCAACAGAAAGATGACAGACACAAACTAAGTACCAAGTTAGTTTGTGTCTTCATCATCATCATCATTTCAGCCGAAAGACTTCCACTGTTGGACATAGGCCTCCCAAGCTCCTCCACTTCGTACGGTTCTGCGTTTCTCGAATCCAGCGGAATCCTATGGCCTTCACAAGGTCATCGGTCCATCTCGTGGGAGGCCTTCCAACGCTACGTCTTCCGTCTTATATCTCTTCACCTGACAATCTTTGCAGAATGACTTGTAAGGGATGAAAAGTGTGGTCAAGACGAGGATCTAAAGTCAAAACTCAGTTATTCAAATTAAGCTGAAAATCTGCGTTTTTCTTTAAAATTACTCAAGACAGTACCCTAAAAGCCCGCCCTTCACCACTTTCTAGTGTTTCGTTTAGCTAAAAAGCTGAGAAGAAGAAGAAGTGGCGCAACAAACTCCGTACGAATGAATGGAATTCAGATCGAATTCAGTCTAGCTGTAAGCAGTAACTATAGGTATAGACACAAACATATTTTACAGAGAAGATATTGGATATATGGAAGAGGAATACATGCTGAACTGGTCCTACATATATTGGAATAAGGAAAAGAAGATTATTTTGAAGAAGATGCGGATAGGGTCTTCAACTAATAAGAACCGCTTCAATTATATGAACAACATTGGAGCAGAACCCAAAAATGTAGCCCACTTTTCAAACAAGTGAAGGTGTGAATACCAATCATTCATCCAAGTAAGTATTGCTCAACTTAGATCGATCGCTCAGTAGCCGTTTAGCCAGCAGCGTATGTTACCTGGTGAAATATTACACTTGATACCATCGGAGACTTTCCAAAGCAATTATATTTGTGATACGAGCAGCGCAGGCGCGGCGGCTATTTGTCAAAATAGCCATTCATATGGTAATGACGTGTGCTGATTGATCATCTTGCGCAAGTGATCTAGTTTGAGACCTTTGTGTGTTGTCATACTTTATTGGAAGGTTCGCTAAGTGTGGAGAACCTGGTTATACAGGGTAGCTAGAACATCGTGCAAGCTGTAACCGGGAAGTGCAACTTGTGCCGCTGGCAAAGGCGGCGACGTTTTTAAAGATTCTGTGATAGGATAGGAGCAGCCCTTTAAACCAACCTAATAAACAATTCGAGCATGCAAATTCACACATACATACATTCATACAATGTTGTAAATCAAGAGATTTTTTTTTTTTATTGTTTTTTTTTTCTCTTCTCTTTAATCATTTCCAGTTCCAAGATGGGATAGGCTACCAACAGTGAGAAAAAGACCCCCCCGAGTGGGTTCCCGCATTGTCGTTGCGGGGGGGCTCAGTAACCGTGGATTCCGGCCACGGTGAAGCCAAGAGGAACCCAAAGGTGGGGCCGCTCGTCAGGGCTTTTGCCTCAAAGCCGACGACGTAGCGGCCAAAAAGTAGGTTGCGGTGAGGTGCACCGCAACTGAGGTGGGCCGCGATGTCGAATGGGAGGAATCGCGGCTGAGGGTTACGGGCTGCGGTAGAGGAGGAGTGCCAGTGCTTCTGAGCAGCGCTCTTCCCTTCCGTGGCCTGGACGGGGCCGCCACCGTTTGATGGCGGACGCGGTGGGGCCGCAGGGGAAGAGGAGTGTCGGTATAGCGTCAGCCGCTCTCCCTATCCCCTGCGGCCGAAAAGTGGTAGACGGGACGGCGCGTTGTGTTCCACACGCGCGCCGTCAAAGATGTCAGCGACCACTGGTGGGGTCCGCAAGGGCCGATGCCTGCCAGGGGTGCGGGTTTGTTCGAAAGAGATACCACAGCCCCTGGCATACGGGCTACTGAGGGAACACGGGTGGGTTAGGTTAGTCAGTAAAAGTCTGACACGCCCTCCTGCTCTATATCCCCATAACCAGCAGGAGAAGTCATTTGAAGATATCCCACCGAAAAAAAAAAAAACAGTGAGAAAAAGAACGATATTGGTTAACCAATAATCTGATCCTGCCTATAAAATTATAACACAGCTCAACGTGACGAAATCAAGGAATCCTGGTAGAAATAGTATGGTGGATAGAGGTGGACCAAAGGGAGCTCCTTGTGGAAGCCTACAAAGGGCTCTTTACCCTCTTGAGAGGGGGGATCTTGAGCAGCCAGAAGAAGATAATCAATTCTGGTGACACAAGCTGTGCCCGCGGCTTCACCTGCCTGGAGGTCAAAGAAAAAAAGTAGCTTATGTTACTCCTCATAACATCTGCTATCTGCCAGTGACAGTTCCATGAAAATAGGTTTAGCGGTTTCGGAGATTAGCCGGAACAAACAAACAGACGGAAAGACAAAAATTTCTGAAAATTGTTTTTTTGTCATTGGCACCGTATATGCATTTAATAAAAAGCTATTATTTTAACGTTACAAACAGACAGATCAATTTTATTTATTTGTATGTCTATATGTATAGATAACGTCAAAAGATTACTTTTTTCCCATGAAAATATCCAGGTACCTACATAAATTAAGTCATTTATTATGCGCTAACGTATAAACGCGGGACAAAGTGGAGGCAATTTATCTAATTGTTAACTAGGAACATTGTAGGTAATTCATTAGGTGTTGTAATTCTAACGAGACTGTAACTTAGTATCAACATTTAGTTTCAAGCTACTAAGTAGTGCCTAGCTACTTTTCAACAACATCGTTGCAAAATGGTTGGCTATGTATTTCAGTTCTAAGTATGGGGAACTGCAAAATTTATTGTTTTTTTTTTCTATTTTTGTGTGAAAATCTTAATGCGGTTCACTGAATACATCTACATATCAAGTTTCAACAGCATAGTTCTTATAGTTTCGGAAAAAGTGGCTGTGACATAAGAACGGACAGACAGACAGACACGACGAATCCATAAGGGTTCCGTTTTTTGCCATTTGGCTACGGAACCCTAAAAAGGGCACTTACAAATTAGTCCAATTTTGAGTGCGTGCCCTAACAGCTGGGCATATGTCCCATTTTAAGAGCAAGCCCAAATAGCTAGTCCTATGGTCTCAGTTTGACATCGAGCCATAATAGCTAGTCCTATAGTCCCATTTTGAGATCGAGCCCTAATAGCTGGTCCTATGGCTCGCGTCAATGGCAGAAGCTACTGCAACCGTCAATCTGCCATATGTACATACCTATGCATACATGCATAATCTATAATGTTCTGTTTATCGTGTTCACCAAAAAAAGTGAAAACGGGTTTGGGGAAAGAAACTAGTCTTAATAAAATTATAAGTGTCAATTGATATAAGAAGTGTTTATTGTAAGACCATAAATTAATAAATACATAACAGTCGTCAAGTTCATTTTAATAAGACAAATATGGACATACTTACATATTGCAAGCAATTTCCGAATATTTGGGTTAAAATCTCAATTCACTAGTTTAGAAAATGCAAACAAAATTAAACTTTGCCATTTAAAAACTAAGTGTACACTCTTAATGAGTCGATAAAAGGTCGCAATTCCAATAATAAACACTTTCAGATCTGCAAATAAATAATTTGATTGCCCAATCTAACGTCACACTTCATAAAATTATAAACAGAACTAACGCTGTTGAAATAAAGATCAGATTCGCGTGAATATTTATTTAGAAGCAGCATAGTTAAATTTGCATCATCAAAAGTACAGAATTACGAAAAAACCAGATAGTGCTATTTAAATAAAATTTTATGACACTTGTATGTATGTAACAAGTTTGTGAAACGTGTGTTTGGCCAGAGTAACAGCGATTTTAGTGGAAAAGTTTTTCTATAAAATTGATGTTGTCTTAGCAGCTTTACGAGTATATATTGCAGCTGTTTTAACCGACTTCAAAAAGAATGAGGTTATCATTTCGAAATGTTTGTATCTATAATTATATATATATAATTATGTTCATGCATAGGATTTGCAAACTTCTTTTTTTGTTCGAAAGGGGTCTATTTCGATATACATACATACTCAGCCTATTACGTTCCCACTACTGGGACACAGGCCTCCTCTCCGTGAGAGAGAGTGGGCCGTAATCCACCACGCGGGCCATTGCGGGTTGGTAGACACATCATCACAGTCGAATTTTTGGTTCTAGGACATGCCGGTTTCGATATGGTCCCACTAAAATTTCATATAGATCTGATGATGCGTTTCGAAGACAGACAAGGAAACTCTTCAAAAAGTGACAGCAAATAGACCGCGATTGCTGTTATCACAAAAATAAACATAGTTTTGACTCCAAGAATTATGAAATGGTGTGGGGTAGGTACTATAACTAAAAAGTGAAAAACAAAACGTAAAAAAAAAAAAATACAACAGTCTTTTTTACTTTGTAGTGTTTTTCCGGAAGTCGGTTGTACTTTTTTTTTTGTTTTTTTATATATTTAACAGTGGTTATTAGCAGATAAAATCAAAATCAAAAGTCATTTATTCAAATTAGGCTGAGAATCAGCACTTTTCGAACGTCAAAATACATAAGACAGTCCCCCCAAAACGCCCACCCTTCGACACTTCCTAGTGCTTTAGCTGGGAAGAAGAAGTGGCGCAACAAACTCCCCAGCAGCACAGCTGTCTGTTTAGTCGGATGGACTTGATTCTATACATACATATGCAAGGTAATAAACAATAACGCATAATACCAAAAATAAAAGTCTCCTGGTATAAAGGGCTCTAAAGCTTACATATGCAATGCTGGATATTGTTAGATCATGTCAATAATAGTCGATAGCAACATGCCATCATGATTGTGATTGAGGCTTTGTTTAGCTCAGTTGAGGAAGAGGAGAAGGTGCTTGTGGCTATATTTAAGCTACGCTTGCCGCGGTTGGTTCGTGGATAGACCATCTTTACATACCGAGACACTTCCGTGCCACGCCCTTTAACCCGTTGGTCCCGGGCCCTGCTGTCTTTGACGGTCGTCAGAAGCTTGAATGTCTGACCACCAGTCTTACCAATGGGTATCGTACTATCCAGTTACTGGGTTGTGCAGGTTAGATAGGCAGCCGCTTCATGTAGAATTTTGGTATTCAGCTTCATCCGGTTAGACTGGGTGTCAACCTCAACATAGTTGGCAAAAAGCTAGTTAAATTGATTGACTTAGCCCAATTCTGCAACTTTATATTTTGTAACGTGAGGATAAAAGCATATATTTCCATACATTTTACTTCCTAGTTTTATTCCCATCCCGAGATATGGACTTTAACGTCCACGAAAATATCATCACGATAGAAATGATAAAAGTGCACATTTTTTTAGAGGTTCGTTAAAAATGGATTTAGTTAAATATGGAAACGCCACACTATAAATCTTCTCGTTACGTTAGTTATTTGACGGAAGCCAGATATATCAATATTTACTATACGTGATAGTAATATTAATGTTAATTCATATTTATTTATAAAATGAGAAGTCTTGCGGTTGGAATGTTTGCTTAAAAACCGAACAATACTTGACCATGAGAGGCGTTGGCAAACAAACTGACTGGCCCTTGTTTAATTACAATGACAAGTAGGTACTTAATACGAAGTTTTAGATTATTCAAGTGAACTTAAAAACCCTTTCAATGAGAAGTTACTGTTCCGTCAGTTAATGAAGCTAATCCAAAAAAACATATTGTAAACATAACTTTGAAATTCAAACTGTCAAGGTGCGAACCTGCCATAGTTTAAATAAAGTCAGGGAAATCAATTTTTAAGGTGGATCTTGTTTTTTCATATAAACTTCGGGAGTGTATTACTCAACTGTTCGACAATGTACAGAGGCCAGCACATCAAGCTACCCCAATCTGTCAAATTTCTTTGATAGTTTTTCAACTTTATTGCAATGGAATAAGGTTTAAGTTCAATTGGGAAAATTTGACAGTTTGGGATAGTTTGACCTGCTGGCGACTGTACATCAATAATTAAAAATGGTATAGTTTTGTCTCATTATTAACATTGTCTGTACGGAAACAGAATACTAAAGTAAAAAACCATTAAAAAGTTAGGAGTTAACAAAGATTCGTTTTTCTTTATTAACGTAGCTTTGGACGTGTGAAAACGCCAAAACCAAGTAGTACCTACTTGGTTTTGGCGTTTTCACACGTCCAAAGCTTAAATATCGAAAACTTCAATAAACTTTATTGTTCATTGACTTATGCAGTGGTTTTTTCATAAAACCCGATCTTCCGAAGGACTTTTCTTAATTTTTTACGCGCCTGTTTTACTATAACTTATCCTGCATCTCACTCAATAATGTTGTGGATGTAGACTAGCGTCTAAATGCTCATTACGGGTACTACCTCGGCCTGGTGAGACAGCGTGCTTTTTAGCCAGGCCCACCAGTTAGTTCGAGTCCGCGCTCCCCAATTCCCCTTAAGGCTCCTACGGGCAGACGTGAGTTGAGAGCGCGACGCGGCTCCAAAAGAACAATTTCTGTTAAAAACTTAATGGAAATTGATATCGCAGAGTCGCGTCGCGTCCCCCCCGAGTGGGTTCCCGCATTGTCGTTGCGGGGGGGCTCAGTAACCGTGGATTCCGGCCACGGTGAAGCCAAGAGGAACCCAAAGGTGGGGCCGCTCGTCAGGGCTTTTGCCTCAAAGCCGACGACGTAGCGGCCAAAAAGTAGGTTGCGGTGAGGTGCACCGCAACTGAGGTGGGCTGCGATGTCGAATGGGAGGCATCGCGGCTGAGGGTTACGGGCTGCGGTAAAGGAGGAGTGCCGGTGCTTCTGAGCAGCGCTCTTCCCTTCCGTGGCCTGGACGGGGCCGCCACCGTTTGATGGCGGAAGCGGTGGGGCCGTAGGGGAAGAGGAGTGTCGGTATAGTATCAGCCGCTCTCCCTATCCCCTGCGGCCGAAAAATGGTAGACGGGACGGCGCGTTGTGTTCCACACGCGCGCCGTCAAAGATGTCAGCAACCACTGGTGGGGTCCGCAAGGGCCGATGCCTGCCAGGGGTGCGGGTTTGTTCGAAAGAGATACCACAGCCCCTGGCATACGGGCTACTGAGGGAACACGGGTGGGTTTTAGTCAGTAAAAGTCTGACACGCCCTCCTGCTCTACTCAGCAGGAGAAGTCATTTGAAGATTACCCACCCAAAAAAAAAAAAAAAAGAGTCGCGTCGCGTCGCCCCGTCCTTCGGGCACTTTTATGCAAACTGCTACCAATTCTTTTAATTATCCATATATTCAAATCACAAGTACAATTATTTATATCATATTCTGAGAGTTGCACGAAGTGACTACACGACAAATTGGCATAAAGATTTTGCTGTTTTTTCTTTTTTTCTTTTACTTAGAAACGAATGAGTACGCTTTAGAACTGTGTTCACTCAGCTAATTGATGTTCCAATTGAGCTTGACATAATAGTTCTGCAGAATAATTGGGTCAACAAGAAAGAAAGTTTATCTGCGTAAAATCAGAATCGCGAATTTCACAGCCACACAAAGGATCCTCAAACGTTACTTGCGAAGCTTTCAAACTTACAAACTCTGAGGTCACGACTGTGCGTGCAAAATCTGCACATTTCGTACTCTAACGAGCTTTTAACTTGTGTGTAATGATGTTACGAATTTGTTACAAAATAGATGCAGAAGATCAACTCCAGGCTCCGATAAATAAATAGCTCTCTACGCAATATTCGTAATCAAATTAAACAAAATAGTGGTCATAAAAACCGTCTCTACTTGCCAACACACAAATGTATAGCAAACCGCACATTAGTGCACTGCGAAATCGCCCTTATTGCTACGTTATTACGGCGCTCGTCCGGAGCACCCTGGGGACTATCCAGAATCAGATGACAAATTACTGATTAAGTAATCGTTTTGTTGACTGGCTGATACTTTGCCACGGCACGGGCTAATCTTAGTTATTCATATACTGTTAAGTACTATGACATGCGTCGATAAAAATAACGAAAGAGACAAAAATATTTTTATGAAATTGTGAGAGCTGGTCCAGGCTGTCGCAGTCATAAAATGTGCGAGTAGGATGATGAATATACCCAAACTCGTGACTGCGATATTGCTGTTGCTGCTGCTCCTGTCATTCGTTTGAAGGTCGTTACGGGTAGTCAGAAACCCGGACATTGGTGATCAGACTTCCCAAGGGGTATCATATTCCCCAATAACTGCATTGTAGAGGTCAAATGGGAATTCGCTCCTTGCGCTATCAATCAGAATATTTTTAAAGAATATTGCTCAACCATTGCTTCATGAATAAGAATCCTCTGCTCAGCAATGTAAATAACGTAATGAATGTTGTTGAACTGTCAAATGAAAACGATTAATACTGCTAGTGAGTTTCATCATTCACCCTCCAGACTCTAGAGGATTAGTGATAAAAAAATCTTAACCTGCATGATCAGGAGTCTAGACCATGCAGGTTAATGTCTGAAATAGTATTTTGAGGAAAGAACCATACAGATTGGAGTAGACCAATCTTGTCAGTTTATATTGTGCTGAGTAAGCCTTCTGAGTTTAATATAAAGTAGTGATATGGCAACCTTGCGCGATATACGATGAGCAAAACGAAGGTTAAGTATAATTGTACCTACTGCTGTTGGGCAAACTTAATGGTGTTAGTTCACTTAAATAAAAACTTACCCAATGCTGACTGGTAGGATTAATTCAATTATGAGGTGCTATTTTTTATGTTATTTTATTTTATTTATTGGTAGCTGTTGATTTGTTTGTGTTGATTGAAGTTTACGTAATGATTAAATTCATGTATGTAGAAACTAATAAGAGCGTATGATTTCGTGAGTCATAAATTAAATAATGATCTGTCATTGTCAATGATTAGAGGTGATTTCGTAGAATACGGATTTAACTAGGAAGTTAAAAAAACAGGCTAAAGGCATTCAGAATATTCTTATATTGTTTATATTATGGAAGTTATGTCAACTACCTAGACTTACCTGTCTAGTTTTAATGTTAGTAGTAGGTATTTTTTAATCCTTAAGTTGTATAGTATTTTTACACCATGACAATATGGTAAACATGTTAGCACAATTCCTGTACCTTTGACACCTAGCATCCATTTTATATATAATTGTATGCACACACATGTTTGAACGAATAAAGCTATCTGAATCTGAATCTAAAAATAGTCGGTTCAGAACCATCAGTAAAATCGATTATGCACGTAAAAATAATTAGTTATTAAAAGTTATTCTGCTTAAAAAAAAATTGTGTTGACTATACTACCCCGCAGAGAGGAGCGCCGCGACGGTGCGATGCTATCTGGAAGGACGATGACCATAACTTTCCATGACTTCTCTAAATGCTTATTCAGAGAAATTGTTCTACAAGAGTTGCATCGCACCCCCCGCCTTAAGTCAATTACAGTCCGGCTGACGAGAGAATGTGTTCTTGACACCAGTCAGTTTCATACTAACGAATACGTGTTTTGCGATTTTGACCTTTATTACTTACCAGAATAGTCGCGCTGACAGGTGTCAGGAACGCATTCTCTTTAGGGCCGGACATTTCAATAAATTCGAGACCAACACTTGAGGGTGTTGATACTCCCCCAGTCAAGTTTAGGGCAAGTATAGGTTTTTTTTTGGCAGACACATGAAAAAAAGCAATTAAAACTCACCTCATCCTGAAATGTCCGGTGCAAGCTCTCCTTCGTATACCTCTGGTCTCCTTGCTTCAAGATGGCGGAACATTGCTTCAAAAGTGCCAACCTCGTCCTCTCCTTAGCACACTCCACCTCCATTATCGACGGCCGATGTCCCGTGCGAGGGACACCCAGGCAGTTCCCATCATATTGCTCGTTGATTGCCGACAACTGCACGGCGAATTGCCCGTTAAATTGCCCGTTTTTTGCCAGATGCGACGTTCCATTATCGTCTTTTTTCTCCAAGTCAATTGTGTCGAAATTTGTAGTAATTTCTGGTGTCTTGCCGTTTGTTGCCATGTCTGTTTTTTATTGAGTCTGTGACATTTACATTTTTACTTTATTTCATAATTTTTTTCACTAAAAATTCAATGTATTTCATAAAGTTGTTTGCGACTGTTGTTCAAAAAGGAAAATAAATTATTGTGACATTATAATGGTAGAAACGAACACATTAATTGTTGGTACCTACCTGATACTAAGGAATTACATGCTTTTTGGTAGGTACTTACATCATATCTCCATAAATTGAAACGGGGAAAATGCTTTTTTTTTTTTTTAATTAAACGTTGCCCCACACTAGTTGACCAACCAACCAACCACCACCAATTGTTTATTAATACTTAGTTATTTATTAAAAACCGTCCGTATTTTCCCATTTGATCAAAACGCGGGAAGTTCCTAATATGAACATCTTTATCAGCTCTAAAAATGCATCAACAAAGCGAGCATTTACAAGTAATTCATAATAATTTGATTTTTTTAATAATAATTGAACATTTGTTATGATACATTTTGTCTTGCATATTGATGAATCACTAACTGACCTGACTGACTGATTTATACAAAAAAAAGCCTGGTTTAGAGGAATTAAAAATAAATAAGAAATGTTAAATGGAAAATAATATTACATATTATTTATTAAAGTTAAAGTGATAGTTAAACATAACTCACGCAATGTGAATGTACTTCTAAACCTCTACCTACCCCATCTAGGAACATAGGCGTGCTGTTATGTGTCTGTATGTTAGTTTGTGCTGCGCTTGAGTCATGCAGTTTTATCATCCGGCTGCATCTATTTTCACTTTGTCTAGGAGAAAAGGTCTACGATGTCACGTTGCAAAGTATTTATATACAGACAACAGGGAACAGATAATACATATATCGCTAAAGAGGGAAGTACAGACGCCAGCACATCAAGCTACCCCAAACTGTCATTTTTTTCCAATTGAACATGAACCTTGCTTCTAAAGGCTCGCACACATGTGCGGGGCGAACTGTATCCCAACGCATTGCAAATTCCTCCTGCATCACCATGGTATATTTTTTATGAACCATTGAACCGGGCCGCAGCGCAAAATACTGACGGATCGTTTGCCCGGTGTATTTTTTTAAAATTGCTAAATGGACTGGCTCTTGACCTCCATCACGTTTGATGGAAAGCGATAAATGAGGTTCCATCACAGGTTAAAATAGCATACTCATAAGAAACCTGGGGGCACTCCTCTTAATTTTAAGAACGTTCACAGTATGATCTCAGTCTCAATGTGTCAAAAATACCTCGAGTTTCCCTACATTTTTGACAAGTTTTTGACATTTAGTTGTCGCCGAGATAAGACTGCGACTAGATTTTGAACGTTTTTAATTACGAGGATTGGCCAGCTGTTCACTCTTGGTTTGATTTGCGTTGCGATGCGGCGATATGGTAGTGTGCGATGGTTCTTACAAAATGTACGAAATTATCTAGGAGAATTTCTGTAATACGATGCGATGCGACACGGCCCGGGATTTGCGCGAGCCTCATTTCACTGGAGTAGAAACAGCTTAAATTCAAATTCTTAATTTGAACCTTTTTGAAACAATTACTACGTTACGGTGCGGCCCAACGCAGCTCCTAATGTGCGTTGGCGCATTTGTATTGTGGCTATAATAATGTACAGTGCACTATTTTATTAAATTATAACGTCAATGAGGTCACCCTACTCGCTAAACCATGGCTCATTTAGTGATTTTCGGTTATAATCGTACTTCTCAGTATTCCCGCTAGATTAAATATAATTGCTACAACCACTGTAATCTAGACATCATAAGGAATAAATCAACATGCGTTTCATTAATAGACGCCACAATATTTGGTTGGCCAAATAACCGAACATACACAACTAACTCCTATGAATTTTTCTGGAACAATTACTACGGTACGGTGCGACCCGCCGCAGCCTCTAACGTGGTCCGTTATGGCTATGCAAAAGTGCGTATGCAAAAGCGTCACTATGATAAATGATAAATGATTTTATTTCTGTAAGTAGGTTTGTACAAACACTTTAACACGTCACTCATATTTTTTTTTAAACTAGATGAGGTCTGTGAGGCGTTTCCTATCTGACTACTCTGAGAAGAAAGGCCGAAACAAACTCAGAGGTCGCAGTCTCTTTTAAAGTCCAGACATAATCTTGATCAGATCATGTGAAGACCATGTGGATTGGTGTCTGAAATGGTCTTTTGAGGAAAGAACCACACAGATTGAGTGGACCTGTCCATTCAGTGATGTATCTCTCTGTTACATTGTAACTGCTATGTAATCTTTTAACTCAAATTATTTTTAAGCCAGCATTTAAGGAAGGATATAAGGTCGAAAGTCTCGAGCAAAACGCTAGTAACTGTACCTCGACACTGAGGCACTAAAAAGCCTCGATATTATAACATGAAGAATTGCTAATGCACAGACTGACAGCGGGTTAGTTCCAGCCGCCCTAGGGCATGACGCTAACTAGTAAAGCTCATTTCTCATCAATAATTGACACAGTACGTTCTATTACATGATCACCTGTCCATGTAGGTATGTGTAACATTATAATTCGCAAGTGACTCGATTAATCTTGGCTCGCGAAATAAATAAGTGTGCCTGCCCACTTGATGGTCTGATTCATTCGTACAATCGTATCATATACATCGGTGATTGATTCGACGCAGTGTGAGTGGGCACTTATTGAATTTATTTTTTGTTGGTTTTGTTTTTATGGGTTCCGTAGTAATTTGTTAAAGTTATTTATCAATGAAGTTACTCTTGCCAACCATAACAAAATTATACATTGTATGTATAATCTGTCACATAGCTTGAAATACGAAACACAAAATCCTTTATTTAGGTAATAGAAGAGCAGCAATTCGGTTTTCAGTAATGTATTTTAAAACAAAACAAGAAATTACAAGAGTCGGTATCGACTTCGTCTGAGAAGACATGAACCACTGGATTCCTAATGGCTCCCTTAAACTGGCAAGAAGTCACCCTAGACGAAAACTTTCTATGAAAACTTCATGGATTGTTCCACCAGAATCGCGTCGCACCGTTCGTCCACCCGTCGCGCGTGTTTGCGGGAGCATTTAATAATAAGGCCTCCGTTGGAGGCATGTATCCGGATTGAGAAGATGTAGTAGTATTTAAATTCATTGAGTGCAGAGTGGACTGTGCACTCAATGAATTTAAATACTACTGGGATTCAAGTGCCTAACCAACCAAGTAAGGAATACTTAACCTATTAGTAATTATGAGTGTCTTATGAGGCAACAGAAAAATTATGTCCAAAGAATAGGCTGCTTCCTTACCTATAAGAACTGAAATGTCTACTACGGCATTATACTCTTGATAAACTGTTATGTAAACAAATAAATAAATTAAAGAAATAAACAAATAAGGTATATTATTTTTACATAATACTGCGGAACCCCGATCGTACGAGCAGTCGTCAAAGTGTTATAAATTCAAATTAATCAAGTTTGCGAATTTAGTGAAAGTGAAGCCACTCCCTTCGTTTTATGTTATTTATGTATATGTCATGTGTTACACGTACTAGTTCCTTTTTTTATGTTATTTCTGTACCATGTGTTACACGTACTAGTTCTTTTTTTAACAATTTCTAATGAAATAATAATATCACGCCTTGTTTTCCCGAAGGATTAAGTAGAGGTATACCTGTAGTCGATTGGACTTACTAGAGAATGGGCAGCAGCGTTTTCTATGCATTTGACCACCATACTGCGATCGCCAACACGCCTGCCAAGCGTGGCGATTATGGCAAATCCCCCCATTTTAGGGGGAGGCGTATGTCCAGCAGTGGACGTCTTTCGGCTGGTATTATGATATTTGTAGTACGTACAACACATTTCGCCAGTTATGTTTGTTGCCCATGTAATAGGGGACGAGCCTATTGTCATCAACCGGGCACATCTAAATCTATACTACGGACTGCCTCTCAGTAATTCAAGATAGACCCGACCTAGGAGCTCATGCTAATTACTAGCGCTTGCAATCGCTAGACTAGCTGTTTCGACATGCTTAATTGCTTATAGTCTAATAACCGCCATGAATCGGTTCAAAATTCCAAAGATCTGCTGTAAATAGCCATTCTTTACCGTAAATGTAATTGACAGGTTAGGTAAAGTCCATCAATATTCACATCATCTTTTGCACAAAAACGCAGGTAATGGATAAGAGGTAAATCGTACAAAGAACCAAATAAAATAAAGAAGTAAAATGAATAACCCGACTTTTACACTTACGATATTTCAAACCAAAATAGCTACATATTCAAATAAGTTGTGTTGCTAAATAATACATAAGGATTTTGTAAATTCGCAAAAGTAGATATTAGTAAACTTGCACAGTAAGTGTTGGTCGTCTGGCGGCGAGATGGACACATTACATTATTTCCACTTTTGATAGACCCTGCATGAGGCTGGCACAGGAGCGTGGGGGTTGGCGCACGTTCAACCTCATTGCTGATGACGTCGACATATTCTGTTGCGCTTTGGGTGAATTTGAAAGGTTAGCTACCTATAAAATTTGTTATGGTACAAGAAGTGGAAAAATTTAATTATTAAGTAGTTAGTTTTAGTACAATATCGCATTGGGTCGGTCTAGCCTGTAAGGATATTTGTATGTTTGGAGTGAATAAATAAAAAAATAAAAAAAGAAAGGCCTATGCCCGGCAGACTTAGCACAAGAACCGTCGAGAAAGGTTTTGTCGACAGAAGAGTAGACAAAAATTACGTTTTCGTGTAGACAGTTGACTTTTTCGTATCGAGAAGTTTAGGCAAGCGACTTCTTTTCTGAGTACAAATAGAAAGCTTCATGCTAAGCCTGCAGCAGTGGGTGAAGTCTAGCTGTTGATGATGATGATTCCATTTGTTGGTATATTCGCATGGCTAGCTGACAAGACAAATGATTTAATTTAATGTTTTGTGTCTCGTAATGCTAATTACTTCGTTTACGTAGGTACTGTTGTATAGGATCAAGTTCATCCAACTAAACAGACGGCTTATTCCCAAAGTGCTCCATTCTTTTGTTGTAAAAAGATAAGAATCTCATACATTCATTCCCAAATTACTCCACAGAAATATTATTATTTAAAATACTTATTATTTTGTTCCCATTCTGCTCCATAGGTATCTGGAATCATTCTCAAAGTGCTCCACCGATTATTCGTTATCAGTTCCCAAACTGCTCCATCTACATAATTACGTATAAAATATTTACCTACATAATAATTACAGTCAATCACAAAAATTTAGCATTTTGTTATAACGTCAATCCATATTTAAAATTATAGGCTTTTTAAGATAATCCCTCGCAAAAAATATGTAGATTGTGAGATTAAAGTCTATTTTCGAATCACAGTATTTTTTGTGCGTCATCTATCGGATAAACTCGACACTTTTAAAATTCAACTTCGTTTGCACGCCTAGAGCTGACAATAGGGTAATCATCATCATCATCATTTCAGCCGAAAGACGTCCACTGCTGGACATAGGCCTCCCCCAGAATGGGGGATTTTGCCATAATTATCACGCTTGGCAGGCAGGTTGGCGATCGCAGTATGGTGGTAAAATGCATAGAGAACGCTGCTGCCCATTCTCTAGTAAGTCCCTTAGTTGCCTTCTACGACACCCACGGGAAGAAATGGGATGGTGCAATAGCTTTTACGGCCGGCGACACATACGGGACAATAGGGTATTACTCCCATTTTTGAAGTGTCTTAGTTAGATTCTATAATGCTAATAATCCACTTCAAAACGTAACATTTTTATTTAATCGATTAGTGCCATAAAAATACATTTAAATTTTAAATTTTCATATTTCGCGCGTAATTTGATGAAAACGCTGTACGCAGTGGACGCCATATTGGCCTGTGGATATGACGTCAGATTGCTGTGTGAATAAATGTTCTGATACTTTGTATGATAATTATTTATAATTTTAAAGAATAGTTATTTTTCTTCTTATCGTTGGTTTTCTGTTCCTGAATGTATATTTTTTCAATAAACAATAACATCGGTTACAAAAAATAAAATTACAAAGTGGGTCAGTTGATTAGTTTACACAGTGGTATGACGCATAACCTGGCGGCTACTATTTCACGGTGTGCAAAAATACAACAAATTAAATGAAATCTTTGAATTGAATTTTAATATTTATTGTGTGATTCACTAACTAGAACTAACATTTTCAGACTGCTTATTGCCTGAGCAATCTCAATAATATTACGTTACTTCTCAGAGTGCTGATTCTCAACCTAATTAGAATAAATGACTTTTGATTTGATGATTACAAAACTTTAAACGTAAGAACGGTAATTTTATTATTTAAAAAAAATAATCTCTAATTATTTTATCGAAACATCGATCATTTCTGTTTCGCGACACTCACATCTCGCCTCATTGCGTATTTGCGCGCTTGACGTAAGCTTTGCCGCGTAATTTGTCAGCCAGCTGTCATTGTGACACTGACAGCTGAAGAGACAGAGTTAATTAGCTGGTTTGCTTAATCCTCTCGCTTGCTTACACTAACGAGACGAGCAGTGAAAGTGGGTAGAATGTGGGCTTTGTTTCCTGTACTCGATTTGAGAGCTTACGAGTATATCGTTGGTTTGGTATTAGATAAACCGGTCTCATAACAGGTAGGCTTATAAAATACTATCAAAGAGCTAACGTAGATGTACAGTCATAACAATTTGACATTGAGGGCACTTTTATTTTGTAGCACAAAGGGTGGTTTTCGCAGTGCAAATATTACCACTGATGTGCGATTCACTGTACGTACTGCATTTTAATCAATTAATCTATGTATATCTACATATACTTACATACATAAGTACAAATAAATAAAATTTAACTGTCTATTTGTAATGTCAAAATTACCGCATTTTACTAAACTTCATCATCATCATTTCAGCCGAACGGCCACGGGAGGAAATGGGATGGTGCTATTCTTTTACGTCCGGCAACATACGGAACTACTACTACTACTGTACTACTAAAAGTATATAATATACTTACCTATGGCAAAAAAAAATTGTCTGGGTAAGCTCCGAAACGGGTGGACCGATTTTGATGGGATTTTCACTGGCAGATAGCTAAGAAGTGACATAGAATACTTTGGCCCTTATTTATAAAAAAGTTATCGAACATCTAAACAGTTGCTTACGTCTGGTTTCGTATTGAACTTTTATTTTACTTTTATGAACAAGGGCCTTTATGTCCCGGTAACTACCTACTCTGTATCTTGAAATAAAATAAACATAATAAATATTATTCTGGTGGTGGCATTGACGCCTTTTGGTGGAATCTAATATGAATCTGGTAAAATGTCTAAAAGCCATTTTATTCCCTCAATTTAAAATTGTGCTTCTTTGATAAAATTTTCGTCTAAACACAGGTCACAATGACACTTTAAAGGTTAAGAGGGACTTGTTTAAAAAGTGTGTGTTTAATTTAGGTGCTGTGCGGATTTCAGATTTTCTTTTGTCTGTTTTGTATTCATTACTGTGACTATGCATACAGCAGAGTAACCATCGTGTCCAAAACATCATTTAGTGTAAATTCAGCAATACAACTGAACACGATTAGCACATCTAAACTGCATCGAAGTGTTTTCAGTGTCAGTATTCCTTAACAACACATAACGTCACGCCTTGTTTCCCCGAACGTTTTTGGGCAGAGGTGTAACACTTTCAGAACAAAGCAGGGTGATAATTATGTTGACCAAGCAGTTGAATGCAATGAATGCCCTTATTAAATGGCACTCAAAACAGCTGTAGAAAATAATATGGGTATGACAAAACGCGATGAAGTCTTTTGTATGTCGCTACACAACTGCCTATTTCTGTAAAACCTGAGGGACGATTCTCTTAATTAAATCCGTTCAGTCTAGTCGCAAAATCAAATGTCCTAAACTTGAAACCAAACCAAAAACGTTAGAAACTCGAGGTACTTATATTTGACAGATATTTGAAACTGACATCAAACTAAACGTTCTTTAAATCGTACATCTGGCGTGGAGAATGTGATGTTTCCAGAACAAGGATCACTAAAACCGTAAATCTATTTCTAATTTTTCGGATATTATTGTTGCACGAGTACTACACAACATAAGATTACGTCTTGTTTCCCCAAGGGGTTGGGCAGAGGTGTAACTAATAGCACGCCCACATTTTCCCAGTTATGTTTGTGTCCCATGTAATAGGGGGTGAGCCTAATGCCATCAACCGGGCACCAATCTAAACACCAAGCTGCTACTGAGAAATTAAAAACGGAAAACCCAATAACACTTTGCCCGACCGCGTAATCGAACCCAGGACCTCGTGCTCAAAAGCAGCGATTCCCACTAGACCAAACAGGGCTTATTTCTTTTTCTATTTTTAGGTGGGAAGTCATCAAATAACTTCTCCCGCTCTGGGTGGAGCAGGAGGGCGTGTCAGACTTTTACTGACTAAAACCCACTCTTGTTCCTTCAGTTGCCCGTGTGCCAGGCGCGACGGTATCTCTTCGAATAACCCGCACCTCTGGCAGGGACCAACAGGGCTTCCTTAACAATCAAAAATAAAAGTTATATAATCAAACTAGGCTGAGAATCACCACTTAATTGGTATAATCCGCCCATAAGAGAAGACAACAATGAAAAAAAATATTTTATGACACTATTACATAAGTATTCATCCTATAATGTTCCCACTGCTGGGACACAGGCCTCCTCTCTGTGAGAGGGAGTGTGCCGTAATCCACGCAGCCAGGCTCAGTGCGGGTTGGTATATGAACTAAAGTTATTTATTGAGTCTATTCAAATGAACTGAATGACAAATTCTTAGTATTTTAATTTCTACATTTAACATAGTATTACTCTAACAATCGAGTCTAAGCGATGTTTGATAAGTGATTTAGGAAATCCCGTTATATAAATATTATTTACATGTTGATAGAGCACGGTTATGTATCATACGACATTGTGATGTTATACTTGTTTACACTCTCAGGTTATCTGTGAATTATTGTAATGTCTCTTTAATCTTTACAGGGGTATATAAAATTAGCTAGCGAAACTAAACATTGAAAAAAAATATTTTTTTAGGGCTTCGACTCCATTTATTATAGTCACTTCAACATCAGTTTAAGAAATCAGGTTTTTGAGTCCAAACTTCACAGACATGAATTGATATGAACATTCCAACATGATAAAAATAAAAGAAAACAGATTTTCTCAACTGATACCTACTTTAAGTAACAACACTACCAATTGTGATTGACCCTATAAAAAACCATTATATCTTTTTACTTGTTCATATACAGATACCCAAAACCCATAGCGTCTGCAGAGTTCCGCTAACTAATTTTACTTGACTCTGTATACATGTCTTCATTAATAACTAATACTTTGAGAACATGTAGGTTAAAGTTGAAGGTGGCACGTGCCTTTTATATCACATACTTTTTTTTTTTTTTTTTTTGGGTGGGAAATCATCAAATAACTTCTCCCGCTCTGGGTGGAGCAGGAGGGCGTGTCAGACTTCTACTGTCTAAAACCCACCCGTGTTCCTTCAGTAGCCCGTATGCCAGGGGCTGTGGTATCTCTTTCAAACAAACCCGCACCCCTGACAGGCATCGGCCCTTGCGGGCCCCATCATTTTTTGTGCTGACATCTCTTTGAGGCGCGCGTGGAACACAACGCGCCGCGCCGTCGACTTGGGCTTGGTCCTTACCGGACAGCGAGCTACCCATTACTCGCCGTCCGCAAGCCCATGCCTACGGTGGCCGGAAATCGGCCTGGGATTCCCGACGCCCAGGGCGTCTCCGTATCCTGCGGCGGCTGGGGTCGCGAGGGCGCATATGCTGCCTCTCCCTCACGTGCGCCGCCTCCCTCTTCGCGAGCATCACTGCTTCGCTGAAGGAGGTGACGGCTCCCCATGCCCTCTCGCTCCGTACCATGGCCTGGACCAGGGCCGGAATATCACATACTTAGGTATGTATAGTATTGTTCGCACTAATCTCTGGAACTACCAGCAGGCTTAACATAACGCTTTTTATTTCTACTCTACTCATCTACCTAGCCTTTTCCCAACTATGTTGGGGTCGGCTTCCAGTCTTACCGGATGCTGCTGAATGCCAGTATTTTACATGGAGCGACTGCCTATCTGACCTCCACAACCCAGTTACTGGGTAATACGATACCACTTGGTGAGACTGGTTGTCAGACTTTTGGGCTTCTGACGACCCGTAACGACTGTCAAAGATCCTCAAATGACAGCCGGGACCAACGGCTTAACGTGCTTTCCGAGGGACGGAAGGGTCTTGGTATGTAAAGATGGTCACCCATCCACGGACCAATCGCGGCAAGCGTAGCTTAACCTGATCGATCGACCCGCGCAGCTATTGTTACTTAGCCACAAGCCCCTCTATTTCTACTCTACTGTAGAATTCCGAGTTATTTTTGATTTTATTTGTGGTTCATTTCGATTTTTAATATTGATTTTAATTTTATTTGGATTGTTATGTAATGTTTAGTTATAGTATTGATTATGATTTTAGTGTTGATTTTGATTTTAATAGTGATTTTTGTTCTGATTTGAGTTGTTTTGATTTGATTTTGTTGATTTTTAATTACTGAAATAATTTTGATTTTTAGTTTTGATTTTAATTGTATTTCGGTTTTAATTTTGATTTTAATTGCATTTGGATTGTTATTTTAATTCTGTTTTTGATTTAATTTTGTATGATTTAAAAGGCTGTATTCCGAACGACAAACAAGTTACGCATGATGTGCTTACTTGTAAGAAATTGGTACACTAGTCTATAAGTTTAGTGGATGTCTCTAATTTCTTGTATCAGTGTATTCTATTGTTGGTGAGCCGAATAAATTAAATAAAACTGTCTATACGGAAACGTCATTTTTGTCTACTCTTCCGACTGCAAAACGCTTGTCTTCGGTTCTCGTATTAAGCCTGCAGTCGGATTTGTAAAATTATTTTTGTATTCTTTATTCTTGAGGAAACTATTTGATATTACGCTACGACCCTTGGGAGCCTGGCGGACGCGGTGGGGCCGCAGGGGAAGAGGAGTGTCGGTATATCGTCAGCCGCTCTCCCTATCCCCTGCGGCTGAAAAGTGGTAGACGGGACGGCGCGTTGTGTTCCACACGCGCGCCGTCAAAGATGTCAGCAACCACTGGTGGGGTCCGCAAGGGCCGATGCCTGCCAGGGGTGCGGGTTTGTTCGAAAGAGATACCACAGCCCCTGGAATACGGCCTACTGAGGGAACACGGGTGGGTTTTAGTCAGTAAAAGTCTGACACGCCCTCCTGCTCTACTCAGCAGGAGAAGTCATTTGATGAATTCCCACCCAAAAAAAAAAAACCCTTGGGAGCCGAGCAATAGGAACAAAAGACAGAAAGGACGCTAAGCGTAAATGAAGAAATAGCGCGGGTCGAAATATACAGGGTACATCGAATGGTAATGAAACAAAAAGAACCAAGAGAACAATTAATTTTTCATCATGCGATGGTCGAAGGGCCATCATCATTTCAGCCGAACGACGTACACTGCTAGACATAGGCCTCCCCTAAGCTCCGCCACTTGGACCGGTTCTGTGCTTCCCGCATCCAGCGGATTCCTGCGGCCTTCACAAGGTCATCGGTCGCTCAGCTGTTTTATAATTATTCAGAGAACTTAGATATTTATTCAAAAATTCATAACAAAACAGTGGAGTTTGATCGCCTTACACACACACACACAATGTCACCTTGTCATTTAAAGTTTTGAATAGAATAGAATAAAATGCGATTTTTTGTTTTGTTTCATCAGTTTTTGAAATCGATACCCAACATAGGCTTAAAGTATTGTCAGCTAATTCAATTTGACCCTCTATACATTTGATGGAGAAAATATAAAATTCACGCGAACGTAGTCGCGGGGGCCGAGCTACTAGCTGAAAATGTTTTGGTGGTTTATATTTTAAACTTCACTGGGCAGTGTAGCTCAGTGGTAACGGCCGGGATTCACGAGTTGTAGGTTGTAGGTTCGAACCCAGACAGGCGCTTTACTTTGTGTAAATTATTTCATCACCACTGCTCTCAAAACGGTGAAGGAAAACATCGTGAGGGAACCAGCATGTCCTGGAACCAAAAGATCGAAGACATGTGACATCTACCAACCCGCACTGGGCCTGCGTGGTGAATTACGGCCCACTCCCTCTCACCGAGAGGAGGCCTGTGTCTCAGCTGTAGGAAGATTAAGGCTGTTTACGCTTCAAACTAACTTAAGTTACTTTTGTCCTAAATTATTGTTTTATAGATCAATCAATCAATGAACTTGGCGTATCCTAGTCTACTACTGGACACAGGCCTCCCCCGGGCTGCGCCAGAATCCTCTATCCTCCGTCTTCCGCATCCAGTTAGTCTCAGCTACCTTTTTAAGGTAATGGATCCATATAGCTCGGGGGCCCCGAACTACGCTTGCCAATACGCGGTCTCCACTCCAGGACTCGTTTGCTCCACCGGCCATCGGTCCTTCGGCAAACGGTAACTCCGGTCCTTTTCCGATAATTTCATTCCTGATTGTATCCGTCAAAGAAACTCCGAGCATATCCAGCTTCGACCTTGAATCACGTGTCCACGTCAACTGGTTAAAGACGTTATACGTGACTTTGGAAAACCATACAACTATAGGTACGTTCCGTTCGGATCGCAAGCGATGCCAATTCCCTTGCAAATATCAAGTGAACTACTTAGTCATTATTATCTAAGGTGGTTAGCACCAACACGTACCTGTTCCAATTGAATGTAATTGAATGTGGGTCTACTATAAGTACACCTCTGCCTTACCCTTTTGGGGATTACAGGCGTGATGTGCTATATCTATGCTATATCTTCTATATATCATATTATATATCTACATAAAAATTAATGTTGCTAAGCGCTTCGGCTATATTTTTTTCATAAGTTCCTTAAGGCACATGGTTTTTTTTTTTTTTAGCGTGGACAATAGTAAAAACAACAGTTTTCCCGTGGGATAATCTTCGATTTCGACGCGGGCGAATCCGCTGGCAAAAGCTAGTTTAAATTATAAAACCTAAAGGGCAGGTTATAAGAACGTGACAGGATACTATTATCCATTAGACACTGCACGAAGTAGATAGACACACCATTTGTCAAAATCTGCCTAGGGTTATATGCAATAAGTTACATATAGTTAATTACTTAATAGCCATTACTGAACATATTGTAAAGAATCAATAAATAAACTCAATAAATAATCAAATATTAGAAGTAATTTTAAATTATCGATAATTATGAGAACATAGAACGGTACATCCTTATGCCTTAGATTTAGATTAAAATGCTTTTCTCGTATTTATTTAAATTATTTTTTCCTTACAAACTGAACTTATTTTATTTTATACCTATCTACCTCCATGAATATTCCTTGCACTCTTTAAACTTAATATACTTAGTATGAAACGCTTTATGAATAAAAGTTGGTGAAACAGTTATTTTTAAATTCATTTATCATAATATCACATACACTATTAAATGTTAACACATCTAATTCGGGGTACTTACATTTCACAGGGATCCATTTTATTCTAAAAACATATTTTACGTCAATACAATCTGTGCAAATTACTTAATTTTAATTTAAAACTCAATTTTGGATACTAAACACCTATATAAACAACCCTATTAAGATTAGAAGTAACAATGATCCAATGGTAAATAGGAGTCTACGATGGACGATGGGTAACAAGTTTAATAAACAGCTGTTACACTTTGGAATCAAACTACGAAAGCATTCGCAGCTATTATGCTGTTATTTACATATGCATATAAGTTTCAATAGACAATACACGAGCTTTTATGTTTGTTTAGTGTTTATGCAAGTATGTCATAACAAAAGTACGATTAGTTAGCAAAACCATCCAGATTTTGATTTAGAAACTAAACTCTATTTCTTTTAAGAATACCTTAGTTACATCACAATAACGTATTTTCCTTAAAAAAACATCCAAAAACAATCGACACACTTTCCATTTCACCGAAATATTAACATAAAAAAAGTATTGTATTACCATAAAATCAAAACATTATCGACGAAAAAGAATCACTTGATTATTTATGTATTCCCATCACTACGCAACAGATCCCATTACGAAATAAAAAATCACGCAATTTTTTTTTGTTCACTATCACTTTTTAACACTTTCGTGATCTAAGTGTTGATAGATCGTGCGCGCGCGCCACTTGCGTGGTTTGTGACACTACTGAGGGGTTAGACCGCACATCTCAACGAGCCTCCAGCTTGAAAGCTCTTTGGGTCTTAATGAAACGGCTTTAAAATTGAGAGCGAGATTTTGGGATCAACATTTTGACTCATTCATGAATCATCTGAACCCTTTTCCTGTCCCGTGATTGTGATTTATGGCAGATATTTAGTGTTGCAAACAGTGAAAGTGTTAATTCCACACTAAAACAGATTTAGTGGGAAGGTATGTTGAAAATATAAGAGGGTTAATAATAGTCCCATTTTATTGGGAGTGGAAGGCATGATCGGTTTATTTAATGGTCGATTTTTAAGTCAACAGTAAACACTTTAAAAAGCATAAAATAGGATGACTCTACACGTGTAGGTATTTGTTTTTTAAAAATTGTCAAAGCTGCATATCTATTCCAAAACAGAATACACAGTTAATACGATACGACATCACTTAACTCGCTTCTTCGGACTCGCTGCCTCGGATTCCACTGCAACGGACAATCCTCCTCTATATTTTAACTATTCGCTGTTTGTCCGAGAAAGCTATAATTTTATGATGAACGGCAATATACCAAGCCTTATTTCATACATTCCACTCTTTCTTGCTCCCCGAGCTAACATTGGTACGTACCTCATTATGTCAGTTAAAGCTCAAAGCTCACATCCACTTATACCCCATTACACACGAATATTTTACTCCATTCGGAAATCAAACCAACTATCCGTAGCGCACAAGCCAATCTTTCAGCCACTGCGCAATTCAAGTCATTTCAACATAGCTATCGTCTGCCTACCGATTGAACAGATATCGAGTGGCGACAAAGATGAATAAATTCTATGGCTTTCTTGACTCATTGAGTAAGAGCGGGTCTCAAATAATAAATACTTTCACTTTGGTTTGAACAAGCTTCTGCTCGTAGCTCCTATGTGTGCTCATACGATTTTGGTATCTTGTTGAATAGACTCAGAAGAAAAATTAAGTTGTCTTCCTACCTAAAGCACTAGGAAGTGGTGAAAGGCGGGCGTTTTGGGGGACTTTCTTGTGTAATTTTGATCAATTAATTTAATTTTGTCACAATTATTAGAATCTTGTACAAATAGTCGAGGTTTTATACTTTTGTATCATTTTGATATTAAATGCCGGCCACAGACGTTTAGAAATTGAGATATGTTTAAGTACAATACTCATGGTTTTTTTTTTTAGGTGGGCAAATCGTCAAATGACTTCTCCCGCTCTGGGTGGAGCAGGAGGGCGTGTCAGACTTTTACTGGCTAAAACCCACCCGTGTTCCCTTAGTTGCCCTTGTGCCAGGGGCGACGGTATCTCTTTCGAACAACCCGTACCTTTGGCAGGCATCGGCCCTTGCGGACCCCTTAGTCACCCTGCGACGGGTCAGCACAGTGGCCCCGTAGCCTACCACTTTTCAGCCGCAGGGGATAGGGAGAGCGGCCTACGCTATATCGACACTCCTCCCACCGCGTCCGCCATCGAACGGTGGCGGCCCCGTCCAGGCCGCAGAAGGGAAGACCGCCACTCAAAAGTACCGGCACCCCTCCTCCGCCGCAACCTGTAACCCTCAGCCGCGATGCTTCCCATTCGACATCACGGCCCGCCTCAGTTGCGATGCATCTCACCGTAACCTACTTTTTGGCCGCTACGTCGTCGGCTTTGAGGCAAAAGCACTGACGAGCCGCCCCACCTTGGGGTTCCTCTTCACTTCACCGTGGCTGGGAGACCACGGCTACTAAGCCCCCCCGCAACGACAATGTGGGAATCCACTCGGGGGGGGGGGGGAGTACTCATGGGTAAAGTTGCTCATAGAAAATATAGATGCCACAGTAAAGTTGATCGAAATCTAAAGTCTTAACTAAACAAAGCTACTTGCCCATTCCAAAATGTGGATTTCTTTGAAAAGGAACGGGCAAGAAACTCCAAGGACACTCTTTTAAATCAAGATATTACAAAATCCTGAGTAGGTACATGAATCGTATTGCTTCCTTAAGTAAAAAATAAATAAACACACAATTCAAAATAAAAGATTTAAAATGTGGTGGCTCAACCGACGGCGCCCGTTCACGAACATGACGTACGGATCAGCACCATATAAGTCCATATTTATATTGTGATATAAGTTAGTTCACACAATGGGCGCGCGCGAATTCTTGGCTGCAGTTAGGTCAGAGCTGCACTGTCTCGTAGTGAGACAAATACTGGCTGGAATTATAAGAGCACCAACTGTCTGGTAAAAAAAAAACAGAATGATAAACAAGTTGATTCAAAAATAACATTTAAACAAAAGAATAATCGATTAGTTCTAATATAACTACAATTGCACATCTAAAGCTGGGTACAGATTATTTGCAACGCAACATGCAATGCAACACGAAAATAATGTGGACGGCCTCCGCGCACGCTGCGCACTTCAACAGCGAACGTCTTTTCCCGGCAATATCTGGCGTGCAAGCCATGGAGTCGCTCGATTTTTCGTGTTCATGACTATTATTGGTGTTTCAATTATCTTATTAAATCGCAGACCCGTCGTTGTTACTCCCACGACTTATTTTAATTTCTGAATTGTTATTTTATCTTTTTTCTAATTGCGGACGCTTTTAATGTACACTTTTTACATCGTTCTCACATTGATAATTTCAACATAATATGATGTAACCAACTTATTGTAACAAAATCGGGATTTTAAAAGAGTGTCCAAGGAGTTTCTTGCCCGTTCTTCTCCATAGGTACCTACGCTTTGGAATGGGCAACTAGCTTCATCTTTCTAACTCACCGACCTTGACAATTCAAAAATGCCTGTAATTGGTTTATTTTAAATAAATGCTTTGAGTTTGAGTTTGAGTTGTTGGAGAACTAAACTACATAAAAAGATAAATGGTTCTGTACTAATGGCAGATCTGCGCTTTCAACACAGCGTTGTAAATTCTCCATGCTAGTTCGCGGCGCGCAGAACTATCGCGAATGACCGTCCAAATCACACTACGCGCACTCAAAGCGTTCGTCGCAAAAACCGACAGTCGTCGGGAACCAACGAGCGCGTTGTGAATGCACGCAACCTGCCTGCAGTGGGCGCGTAGTGCGCATGCATATTGTGTTGGACAATATGCATGTTGCACATAATATATACCGAGCTTAATAGGCATCAATTACTTGTACCATATACAAAATCCAAAAAAAAAAATGGTCCTAGTCTGAAGTGTTTCTGAAGCTCAGAAACCCTGCCTATAATTACTCATGTCAAGCAAACAGGTTAATTAATTTCTACCAATTATCATTATAAAGGAATCATTAAGAACAAAGCCGCGGGCGACTAAGTGCTGTGCGAGTATAAAGTAACCCTACGGCTAAATGTACGAGATTCAAACATTTGTATTATTTTGTTGGACATAAAGCTGGGCTGAAGAGAGGTGCTGTGGTAATTTGAGTTAGTTTAGAACATGAAGCAGTTGAGCAAGCTTTGATTGGTATTTAGAAAACAAATGAAAACCTTTTACACAAAATAACAACCCTCCCACAAAAAAAAAAAAAACTAAGACGCATAATAACTTTAATTTTGGAAGACGGTGACAAAAAAGGAAAATACAAAACGAAATACACCGACTTCTGATATTAAAGACCTAGGATTTAGCTATGGTCACAACGTATACAATTAGCATGGATTAATCTTTCCCATTTCACAAATGTTTACAAATAACGCCCTCCTTTTAATGTCAGTCAAACGCCAAACGATCATTGTAGCCCCATAGATATCTTACACAATGCCATCAGTTCATCACGTAGTAGTCATACTTAGCTATCCACTGATAGACATTGGGCCTCACAAAGTGCTTAAACACCTTTACGCTAGGGAAGGTCGCTATATTGATCCAGTGACCCCCAGTTTTGTGGTACTCATTTACCTACGATGCTTATGCATTACAGATGTCCATAGTCTTCGGTGACTTATCAAGTAGGCTGTCTGCTTCAATCTCATCAACTTTATATTTCATCTTCATATGCCTCTCCCAGACTGCGCTACGACACCCGGTCCTCCACCTCACGCATCCAGTCTGCCCCAGTTAACTTTTTAACATCATTGGTATATCTAGCTCACACACCCGTCACAAGTAGACACCCATCTTACGCTACGTTCACTGAGACTTGGGCCCCTGGAGTGGAGACTCCAGGGGCCAAAGTGTGCTTTTTATAAATTCTTCATTCCAACACGATCCCATTGTCATTTTACTAAAAGTTCGTAATCTGCTAAATTCATAATGGTCGATCAGTGGTCGGTCAATGGTCTCGTAACAGAATTGTGTTATAATGTCATTGTCGTATTGCCATTATTAGAAAACCCGTTAGTAGAAATGATTTTCGAAAAAATACTACAAAATTTTAACATTTTTTCATGCCAGAGTTCATTTAAATGTATATATATTTTTACATATTATTTTTTAACATATTATTTTAGGAACTGTAAAAATTTTAGCAGATTATCCCGTAAGTCAGTCATTCATTTGTCATTAGGTACGAGATTACCAATGAATGCCATTTCTTTCAATGGAGTGTCAGTGGCTGACCACTGGAAAGTCATAATGACGCCATTACATTAGTAGATTACCAAACTTGTCAAAATCAACAATTATGAAATCAATGATAGACCATTCTGACACTATTGTAATAGCAGACTTGAGGCCCAGGTCTCGCTGTCTGCTTGTTTGCTCTCAATAAAATTAAAAAGTTCATGAAAGTTGCACACAAGGAAAAAGCGCTAAATATAGCAGTAGCTGTAAGTACTACAATTGTTCTGCTTCTGCGTATTTCGTAAGAAAGTAATCAAAGGAGAGTAATTAAAAGTTGTTTTATGAGCGTCTCGCCCCAGATCACGAAACAAATTGATTTTTGACCATTTTTGTATTATTATTTACTGTGGATTTCGATATAAACATAAATTATTATTTCATTCCACTGTGTTATATAAATATTTTTATTTTAGTTTAATTTCGGAGCCTTTCTGACTTCCAAGTTTTTACTTTATTTATTTTTGTATTAGTAACAAACTCGATTTGAATGTAAACAAAACACTTTTATGGAAATTGAATGGAATTCAAGCCGGTAGAGGTAACTTTTTCCCTTGTGTCATTATTTACGTAACTAGCCCGGTTGATGGCAACAATCTGGCGCACTATTACACCTATACTAATAATGAAGAGGAAAGATTTGATTGTTTGTTTGCATTGAATAGGCTCCGAAACTACTGAACCGATTTGAAAAAATCTTTCACTGTTGGGAAGCTACACTATCCCCAGATAACATAGGTTATATTTTATCCCCGTATTCCCACGGGAACAGGAACTACCCGGATGAAGCCGCGGGGCGCTACTAGTGGTACATAAACAGAACTGGCGAAATGTGGGTGCACTTTTAAGTGCACCTCTGCCCAACCTTTTGGAGAAACAAGAAGTTATATCATGAAGTTGGAGTGCTTGTGCAACAATAATATAATAATAATATTCATATGTTTTTATAATTTTTCGTTTTTACTGGTTGTTCTTTTGGAAACGTCACATTTATCACGCCATGCCAGTTGTACTGTGTAAATCAGGACTTACAGGCAGTGTTGAGTCGCGCCGTACAAAAGACTTCAACGCCTGCCAGCGCACCCATTGCTCCAGCAATTTTTTTTTTGGATGGTAAATCACAAAATGTGTGCCAGGGGCTGCGGTATCTCTTTTAAGTGCTATTTTTAAGTGCCATTTAATAAGACCATCCATCGTACTATAATTCAACTCCATGATCATCATGATCTTCTGCCTGTCTGTTCCAACGGTGTTGGGTTGCCTGTCAGTGCAGTTTGTTGCGCCACTTCGTCTTCCTAGCTTAAGCACTAGGAAGTGGTGATGGGCGCGTTGAAAGACTGGCTTGTGTAAATTTGATGTCCGCAAAGTACTGATTCTCAGCCTAAATTGCATAAATGACTTTCAATCTTTTAGTTTGATTTAGTGTAACCAGATGCAGCTGAGCACCAGTATTTTAGCTGAGCTGGACAACCCAGTTACTGGGTAGCACAAAACTTAAATTAACTTATAAAACATGTCACATGATTTTATTTTAATGTCACAATTCCAATAATTCAGACTACTGCCAACATTTAAAGTAACCACAAATTGAATATAGATTAAATTAATTCCTTGACACTAGCGTTGGTGTCGCGACCGACAAATTACTTGTTAAGCTGACATCGCATGAGCTTTGACGACATCACTGGCTTTATGTAGTGTTGGGACGTGCATCTATCGATAAATACAGCGGGCTGTGGGCAGGGATACTTTTGAATTGCATATTGCTAAAATGAGGACATCATACCAAAAAGGCACCAAAAGTAATAATTTTAATGCTCTTATCCTTATACTTTATTTTGGAACTTGATTTGATAATTTGACTGCAATTGTTTTCTTTTTTTTGTGAAAATTATCCAAATAAAATATTGTTTTGCTTATATTTTTATTCAAAAAACAATCATTCTGTTGTTAACAGTTAAAGAATCAATTTTCCTTGTTGAGACATTACCTACTCGATTCATTACATTCTTTTTTTCACAAGTACTAAAATAGTAACAGTTATTCCCAAATATAATATCGTCGTCACCATTTATTTATTTATTTTCAGTTCATAAAATCAAATTTGTTAGTTATTACCAGTGATAGGAATAGGTAGTGCCTATTTGCCTAAACTTCGAAGAACAGACACAAGAAACGGAGACTTCCTTAGGACAATTTTTTTTTTCCCGGGATTCGGGAATAATCTTTAGTAAGTTGAAAATAAGCTTTATTTAAGATGTGTAAAAGCTATATTTAACTAAACTTGCAACTACCAAATTTTCAGGATTGTCACGTAAAATTCCGGAATAAATAATCTAACTTAAATTCATGATTTGATACAACGGTTATTTGGATCGTAAACATAATTCGAATATATAAATTAAAGTTAGATTATTTATTTCGGGATTTTACTTGAAAATCCCGAAAATTTGGTAATTGCAAGTTTAGTTAAAAATAGCTTTTACACATCTTATAAACGATAAGTTTTTATCCAGTGCGCAAATTTTTAACTTACTGAAGATTTTTCCCAAATAACGGGAAAAAAATTGTCCTAAGGAAGTCTCCGTTTCTTGTCTCTGTTCTTCGAAGTTTAGGCAAATAGGCACTACCTATTCCTATCACTGGTTATTACATACACAACTTAAACGTATCAAAATGCCCGCAAAAACTAACATAAAATCAAAATCATCGAAACACATCAATGATACCATCACTAATTTCACACGCAGTCTCAACAGCGGCGCCTTTGATCCTAATACGGTAGTGATGTGACACTATCGGTAATCTTAATCCTTGCCGCGAAGATGTAATTTAAATAACATCAGATTAATCTTCGGTTACGATGACAACTTGCAATTGCGTTCAGATTCATTGAAGTACTGCTTGCTATGCATGTATTTAATGTAGGTATTTTTAATAATAGTTGCGAGTTAACTAGATTGGAGGTAGCAGGTAGTAGTAGGTGGTAGGTAGGTATTCTTCAATCTAGAATAAAATGTTTGTACGTCAGGATCTTGCACAAGGAAATCAGTCCTCTTCAGTCACGTCGAAGTAAAAACATTTTTTAGAGATCCGTTCCCATAAAATGCCTACGGAACCCTATTACTAAGCCTCTGCTGTCCATCCGTTCGTTTTCCTGCCAGCAGCGCATTGTGGGTATCTCATAAACCGTAATAGGTTTACAGTTTAAATAGTTACAGAGTTAGTAATTTATATTGGCGGTATAGCAAAAAATTATACAAATATAGTCAATACAAATTAAAAGGAATATTCATACAAAAAACGTGTTTTGTTTTGTCATTTTTTGCCGTGCCTTATGAAACCCTTCGTGTGCGAGCCGACTCATTTTTCATTTTGCAACGAATTTGTTGCTAGATACTGACCCTATAAACTCTGCCAAGGGTACGGGTTGGTCGAAAGAGATATTGTGGCTCCTGGCACACAGTCAACTGAGGGAACACGGGTGGGTTTTAGCTAGTAAAAGTCTGACACGCCCTTTCGTTCCACCCAGAGCAGGAGAAGTTATTTGATGATTTCCCACCCACAAAACAAAAACCCTTTAAACTAGATAATTATTAGGTTACGTGGTTTCTGGTAACGAAACAGGTGACTGGTCGTCTTGCCGACCACGGTTTTATTATTGTTAATTGTATTATTTTTTATATATTTTTTTTTTATTTTGTTTAACTTTTGCTACTTCAAGATATAGCTTTATTTATGCCTGGAGGCTTTTATTTAGATTGTAAGTTCTGTTTACGTTTTATTTTTATATTTGTTTATTTCTACTTGATTATATACAGTTCTCAATGTTTTGTTGGTAAATTGGCGTGCGTTAGCAGACATGTGGCAAAAAATTTGTGTTTCGTAATGTTAATTAGGTATTGTATAGAATCAAGTTCTAGTAACTTAACAGACAGCTGTGCTGCTGGGGAGTTTGTTGCGCCACTTCTTCTTCCCAGTTAAAGCACTAGATAGTGGTGAAGGGCGGGCGTTTTGGGGGGACGGTCTTCTGTAATTTTGACGTTCAAAACGAGCTGACTCTCAGCATAGTTTGAATAAATGACTTTTGATTTGAATAGGCAAATTCAATCAAGTGTGAGGGAAGAGGGTTGAGTGGCTCAACTGACTCATTTTAAGAGTACAGTAGTTTATTACAAAACAAGTTTGAAAACCTACTCGTTTTCCAACTCGTTATTAGCTACTTGTATTTGATCTAGTGACAATCGATACTTTGCTCTATTTAACGTTCATATAAGGAACATAATTGAGCTTATCTGATTGTATTGATTTGTGCCCGCTGTCAAATGCAACCATTGTATGGAAATCGACTTAGGGATAATAAACGTAGAAGTTTTCTATGACTTTCAAGAGTTTACGATGAAAGTAAAACTTCTACGATTATCATTGTAAGTTTAAAATAATCCGTCATTTGGCTTTTGCCAAATAAAATGAATAAAATAGAAGAAACGTTAAAATAATAGCAGTCACATTTTTTGGAGTTTTTGACAAAACTTTTGACAGTATGAAGAACCAGTATAAGCTACATTCCTCCGTCGCTGTGGTATTATCGTTTATCAATAGCACTTTGTACAAAAATCATAAATAAATTTAATTAGTATACTTGTCTGAAAGTGTAAATAAGACTAAAATTATTCCTGTTATTCAACGAATGCCACAAGGGAGCATACTGTGTCCTATTTAACTTTGAGCAGTTTTTAATTGTGAAGAAGCAATTATAATTGTACTTACGTTTTTTTCCAATAGATATCACTAAAACTATATTATTATTATATTACATTTGTAATATTATATAATGATACTTTAGCTATAGTCATCATCTGCCTAGCCTTTTCCCAACTATGTTGGGGTCGGCTTCCAGTCTAACCGGATGCAGCTGAATACCAGTATTTTACGTGGAGCGACTGACTATCTGACCTCCACAACCCAGTTACTGGGTAATACGATACCCCTTGGTAAGACTGGTTGTCAGACTTTCGGGCCTCTGACGACCCGTAACGACTGTCAAAGATCCACAAATGACAACCAGGACCAACGGCTTAGCGAGCTTTCCGAGGCACGGAGGGGTCTTGGTATGTTTATTGTTTATGGTACCTCATTAACAGCATAACTATGTGAAAGTCTATTAACTGCTCTCAAATACAATGTTCTTTTTTATTCTTTTATTTTTACAATGCTGACATATTCTCGTCATTATTTGACATTATACATCAATTTTAATATCAACAATTGTTTAGTGATTGTCATGTTAATCATGTCACCATGTTTAGTTAGGTTCATTTTATTTATGTAGATTATTAATTTTACATATTGTGAATGGGAGAACGTTGTAGGCCTTACAGACTGTAGATTTGTAGACGATTTTCTGTACTGTATTCGTCTAAGTACCTGGTACTTATTGACAGGCCTGCACTGTTCTCCCATACATTTTATCTCTGAAAACATTGTTAAAGCCAATCATTTTTAAAAGAGTAACCGCCGTGGAGTTTCTTGCCGGCTCTTCTCCATAGGAAACAACATTTTGGAACCGTGCACCTTGCTTCTGACGTTTCATATGTGCCCATGTAGGTTTATATGAAATAAAAATATTTTGATTTGATTTGATTTATGTATGGTTTATTGTTTTACTTTTTAGAGTTTAATTTTTTTTGGTTCGGGGGTTTTTAAATTTTAAATTTAATTTTTATTTCCTGCTTTTTAAACTTAATGTCCCGCTTAAATCTGCGCAGCGTTGCGTATTTTTTCTACAGTAAAGTGTGTTACTAATTTATCCTCATTCCTCGTCCTAATCACCATTTATCTATAATATTAAAGGAGGATGGCGAGGTTGCATGTACAATGGGACCCACTGTTAGGAGCATCGTACAGTATGGAAACTTATAACTAGTTGTAGAACTATATAAAACTAGCAAAAAAGCTAATGGGCAGTAAGTCGTAGAGGATGGGAGAAAAAAGATATGCAAGTTAAAAAATTATAACCTAAAACGAATCTAAAAGGTGCTGATTGTTTAATAATACAATATCTTTTTATATGTTATGTAGTTTCAAAAAGGTGCTCAGTCAGAATAAAAATTACTAACAAGACTACCATCGTGGTTCTGCATTTCTCTGGCCAGATATAGGTAATTACCTACTCAAAATAAAAAATACGTCTGGGAGCTAGGAACTAATGTAACTTGGTAAATACAAGATATGGAATCATAGACTAGATTGATATAGAATAATACTATAATTAATAAGTTTTCTTTATTAAAAACGTCAAGTGTAAGAAAGTAAATCATGTAACGAGTAGGTTGGAATGTAAAACGAAACGCGGTGCGTTTAATAACTGCATGATGACTTATTTTTAAGTAATTAAAAATATTTTTTAACTTTTAATTCCCATCACCTAGTGACTCCAATTTTTTTATATAATCCTCTTACAACCTCTTTAATATAGTAAATATTTTCTTGCAAGTGCACGACACTTCGTTAATTTACAAATAATGTGGGTCCAAACTCGCCATCCTTCTTTATTGAGACCTTTTAAATGGGCTCGAACACGATACTTCTGCTGTTCGTTGGTGAGTAACTTGGGTATCCTGGAAATTCCAGGTGTTGCACTAGGATCAGTTCAAGGTTACTTTGTTCGTCTAATATCATTTAAATAATAGAACACCAAATTTCGAGTTGATCAGACCTGTGGAAGATGCTCAAAGCCCTTCATCAACCAGAAAAGAGCTGATAATTTTTAAACGGCTGAACCGATTTTGATTAAACATATCTAAGAACACTCCCGACTAATACACCTTTCAAACAAAAAAAACAAAATCAAAATCGGTTTATCCGTTCGGGAGCTACGTTGCCTCAGACACACACAGACGCGCACACACACACACACACACACACACACACACACACACACACACACACACACACACACACACACACACACACACACACACACACACACGCACACGCACACACACAGACACGTCAAACTTATAACACCCCGTCGTTTTTGCGTCGGGGGTTAAAAAATGGTCAAAATTAAGAAAAGCGTCGCCGCAACATCTTGGGTTTGCAATAAAATAAGGAAAAATTAAATCTAATATGGATAAACATAAAACTTACAATGTACAATCATTCTAAGCAGGTTATTTTACACCGTGTGGTGCCGGATGTAAAGAATAGCACTATCCCATTTCTTATCGTGGGTGTCGTAGAAGGAAGGGACTTACTAGAGAATGGGCAGCAGCGTTCTCTATGTATTTTACCAACATACTGCGATCGCCAACCCGCCTGCCAATCGTGGCGAGTATGGCATAACCCCCTTTTGGGGGAGAACGTCATTCGGCTGAAAAAAAAAATATGTATGAGATAGAAATACAATTAAAAAGTAAGGTAAATTATCAAATATCTAAGGTGAAATTCTAGGGTATCGTTTAGACAAATGCCCTTACTGGAAACATGTCATTTATAAGTGGAACTATATTATTATGATCCATGTTTCTAAGTATAAGGATAACTTATGCATGTGTATTTCGTTTTTGAGATATCATTTTTTGCTCTACCTTACTAAATTATTTTCAAAATCAAGTCAGAGTCAGATCTCTCAAACTCAAAGCATTTATTTCAATTAAACCATTTACAGTCAATTTTGAACTAGTCGATGAGATAGTTGAAAAGTTGGAGCAAGTTGCCCATTCCAAAACGTAAGTAGATCTCTATGGAGAAGAACGGGCAAGAAACTCCAAAGAGGCTCTTTTATATCAAGACACATAATTCTGGCCACATTATACTTGTTGCTACTATATGTGAGAACACTGTAAAGAAATGAAGAAACAATTCGAAATATAAGATTAAATATTAGCTCCAAAGTTAGGAGATGACCGGCACCCTAATTGCGTAACTCACGATTCATCATAATCTGTATCGTTTTGAAACGGATTGTTAAACCATTGCTTCATATGTTCGAAAAATGTGTCTGTTCGACAACATAAATAACGCAATGAATATTGTTTAACTGTGAAGACGAAACCAATTATGATCAATCGTGAGTTACGCAATTAGGGTGCAGTTCTAACTGACCGCTTCTAAGTCTATAAACAAAGTTGAATAAATATAAGCGCCAATAAGTTTAAAAATAATGAATTAAATCCCATTTTTTTTATTGTAGATACAAAAACTTGTGTATATCTAGATCATCCTAATAGTCTGCTACATTCCATTTAAGACCAGACTATGTTCAAGCACAGCGGGAAGCCTCTCAGTGCAAATGGCGTAAGCTAAGTATTTTTATAGGCGACTATTAGATGTGGAACAAAAAACTCTTAGTTAAGGCGATTCCTTCGCGCAATATTCATTTTTTTACCTTTTTTGCAAATTCCTTTGATATTATTTTTAGCTTCAATGGTAATTTTTTCACGAAACAGTCTTATTTGCAACAAATTATAATTTCAAGATCTTTATTTTTATTTTAAATTATCACGCAAATCTCCTGTTTTGACACACATCCTGGCACTGACATGCAATATTTTTTAATGAAATTTCTAATTTTGCGGGCTATATTAACACAACCCCTTAAAGGTGTCGACTTAAACGTTTGTCATGCTAACATATCAGTCACTAATGGGCTAATGCTAGATGGAGATAAGCCTTTAAGTAAGTAAAAGGTATAATTGACACAATTATTATGTTTAGCCGACGGATCGGTAATAGTTTAACATAACATCACGCCTATTCCCCGAAGAAGTAAGCACAGGTGTACACAGACATATTTACAACCGTTATGTGTCATTTGGAAGTATGTGAGCGTCGTGACACTTGATTGGCGTTCACATGGACGCAATAAAATCACGTACAGTATTTTCAATTCTCAGTGTTGAACCTATCATAAGGAATCTAACAGAGTGCAGCGCCGAGTAAGTATCAGCGTGTCGAAAAATCACAGTGTTTGATAAGAAAAGCGTTGAAGATACAGTGCGCCAAAAAGTCTCGCCGCGATCTTAGTACGTCAGTGCGAACGTGAATATTATGAACGTAAACGAGACAAAAGAACTATGTAAGGATCGTACCGGGTGGCTGTATTTTATATGCGACAACGTCGTGTATGTATGTGTAATCAGACCTGTGAGAAAATATGTGATCTTTTCGTTCTTAGAATGAAAATGGGCCGAAGGTAACTGATGAAACTTTGGGAATAAAATATATAACTATGTTTTTAAATAGGTACTTTATTCTGGTTTTCCCAAAACGAGTAATGTCGTTCATTTATACTGCAGGCGGAAGATTTCGAAAAGGTTCGTTGTATATTTATCCTTGACATTTTGAATCAAAGAAAAGCAACACAATTGTTATATTTTTAGTGTACACTAGCTGCTGCCCGCGGCTTCGTCCCTATGGATGTCGAAATCACCTCACGGGAACGTGCTACCGGGACCAAAAACTGTCCCACGGTTTCGGAGATTATCCGGAACAAAAGGACACTCAAACAAAAATTGTATAAATTGTTTGGTTTGTTATAAGTACCGTATATAGGTACTTTCATATGCATTAAGTTAAAACCTGTAATTTTGACAAAGATACACCTTTTTTTTTTAATTCGAAAGTAATAATAAAAGTAATAAAAGTTTATTTCGGAACAAATAACACAAGACTAAGTACAATAAGTAAAACGATGGTAGCTGCAAAAGTATAAACTGCAGCGCAGCTAACAACGCCCTTCTCCAGATACAGAATGGAAGTGATGTTCCATAGTAACTCTGTCTGTTACGCTTTCACGCCTAAACCGCTGAACCGATCCTCAGGAAATTTGCCAGAGATATAGCTTGGGATATGGAGAAGGACACCACGTGGGCAGAGCTGCGGGCAAAAGCTAAAATAAACCTTATGTGCATTTAGTAAACAGCTGTTATTTTGACATTAGTACCAGACACTTGTATCATTTGTAGTATATTTATTTTTGCATAAATGTGAAGGTATAATTATGTATTGTAATTAAAGTATATACTTTCATAGACATTGTTATTTTCACATTGCAAACAGACACTTTAAAATTGCATAGATAAACATATACTAGAATATATAGCTGTATATCCTAGGTGTTTTTTTTTTTTAAACGAAGATAATGGCAATCACGTTATCTGTTTCTACCTGCCTCCATATAAAAATCGCATTCCTATTAAAAACTTAGTATAACTAGGTACTAGGAACTTAGCGCACAGCGGGGGTTCTCCGTTACTCTTTAATTATAAATCATTAAGGACTTGTAATGACGTACCGATACCCGTCGCCAAGTGAATGTAGTCTGCTATGTTCATAAATATTACTAAGATAAGAAATACTGTTACCGAAGTAAGGATATCGGTATTACACAGTAATTGGATTGTTGAAACGATCGTATGTGGAAGAAAATAATTATGGCAGTTGCTGCTTGTGGAATATTGGTATTTACCTGCATTGCTTAGCAGTAATATCTGCTTGCAGAGAGTAATAATGGCCCAGTCGTTACGGCCCCGACTTACAAGTTGAACGTCGCGGGTTCAAACCCAGTCAGGCGCGTTACTTTTTGTGTAATTTATTAAATCACCACTGCTCTCAAAACTGTGAAGAAAAACGTCGTGAGGAATCCGTGATGTTTTAGAAACAACAAACAAGCTAAATATCAGTACTTTACACGAAGCGACTGCCTATCTGACTTCAAAAACGCAGCAATTTGATAACACACTTGGTAAGACTGGTTGTCAGACTTTTGGGTTTCTGACAACCCGTAACCACTGTGTAAGATCCATGAATGACAGCCGGGACCAACGTTTCGAAGTGCTTTCCGAGGCACGGAGTAGTCTCGGTATGTAAAGACCCATCCACAGACCAACCGCGGCAAGCTTAGCTTCACCTGATCGATCGGCACTTGTCGCTGTTATGACTTAGCCACGAAGTGTAGCAAATATTGCAAGGTATTTAAAACCCCCGAAAAGATAGACTAACGGACTGAAACCAAGCGACCAGGGTACACTGTATGCGAAAGACGGATAACTGGTGGTTCTAATGAAACTTGGGAGAACCTTGGTGTACGAAACAAGGCTGAATTGGCTTGTGTTGATCATGATTCAACCAGAGACAGAAAGTCTCGATCAAAAACAAAAATATGTTTTTTTTTGTTAAAGATGTTACCAAACCGAGAGATAACCCAGTTTAAGTTAAAACGGCATTTTTTTATAAACGGTCATTCTGGAAATCCCACACAATAAATAAAATCATAATTAGAAAGCTAAATTTTCATTCATACCTGACCTACAACTACATTTATCTAATATTAATTTATTTCAAATCGTAATATTCTTAATCGCTCGTCTGTACCTATAATTACGCATAATTACCAACGTTTGATAAATGATTAATTACATGAACGTTAAGAGAGCTTCGTTTTGACATCGAGGATCATGACCTCTGGCGATGACGTCACAGAGGCTAAACATCTAACAATTAGCTGGTTTGATTAGACGAGACTTTCCCCAATGTCTGGTGCGGATTTGTAGAGAATAATTAGCTGCAAAGCCAGCTGCCATGTGGCAAATAATTTAATTTAATGTTTTGTGTTTGGTAATGATAGGTACTTTGCACTCTTGTATAGAATCAAGTTCTTGAAAGTTACCTAACAGACAGATGTGCTGCTGGGAAGTTTGCTGCGCCACTTCTTCTTCCCAGCTGAATCGCTAGGAAGTGGTGAAGGGCGGGCGTTTTGGGGGACTGTCTTATGTAATTTAGAGGTCAGATGGGCAGTCGTTTCATGTTACATACATCAGTATGTAATATAATTATATACAGCTACATCCGGTTAGATTGGAAGCCAACCTCAAAATAGTTAGAAAAAGCAACGCTGATTGATTGACCATGTCTTGAGTCTTCACCTTCTCGTAAGTAATTAGTTCCACATCTAAAACCTTTCTTATCACTATTTACACCCACATACGGTTATACCCTTATAAGAACGCAAATGAACTAAATAATTCAATTTAATTAGGTTTTTTCACTCGTTCGATCATAATGTATACGAAGACGCTTCTACGCGAGTGCGCCGCTTGCATAATTAAACAGGACATCATAAAAAACCCAATCAGGGTTGCAAGAGTAAAAAGTGAACATTTTTGTCTTTATAAGCTTAATTAATTGTAATTAGTAGCAGAAGTTGCATCTTTATATTTTTATTGTGATTTTTTGAATATTTGAGATTTTATGAGTTCTGTATTCGACAGAGAAGAGAGAGAATTTTGATGTATTCACATTATTAAGTACTTTTGGTAGGTAGTTATTTTTGACGATGTTATTCAGGCTATGCAATTTTTTGAGATTTATTATGAGCTTAAATTTCACCTGAGTAGCTAACTACCATTTTACGATTATTGTGAATTAAATAACAGTTCGAAAGTAACTTATCATTTTAAGTATCATAATGCAGGTCTGTATAAAATAAATCGACCAATAAAATAACTTTAAAATCTAAAATTCCAATCGCAGTAAAAAGCAAGACTTAGTTCAACATCTCGCCGACAGAGGCCAGGCCTGTCTTATCAAGTTTCCTCATCAGTCACTTATAACCACATCATGTCTGTTTCGTATAAAATATAAATAAAACTCCAATTTATTGCTAAGACTTCGGGAAAAGGCATAGCCGATAACGTCTAGAAATACGAGGAATAAATTAACGTTTTTGCAGATTTTAGTACTACTAATCGCTACAAGATGGCGATTAATTAAATTTTCACTATTTCTTTTGGAATTTTTTTGCTTCTCTCACCGGCATTGTGGTTAACGGCGTCATAATATCTATCATAAATAACATAATGAAAGTTGAAGTCTATGATGTTATTTCCGAGCTTGGTAACATAAATTATAATAATTCTTATTTAGGTACTTATATAGGAAAATGGATTTATATACCTACCCACTTTTTTTGGAGTGGGAAATCATCAAATAACTTCTTCCGCTCTGGGTGCGAGAGGGCGCGTCAGACTTTTACTGACTAAGACCCACCCGTGTTCCTTCAGTTGCCTGAGTGTCAGGGGCCACGGTATCTCTTTCGAACAACCCGCACCCCTAGCAGGCTGATCTGGATCGGCCTTTGCGGACCCCACCAGTTGGTGCTGATATCTCTTTGAGGCGCGCGTTGAACACAACGTGCCGTCGACCCGGCCTTGGTCCTTATTGGCCAGCGAGCTACCCATTACTCGCCGTCCGCAAGCCTACGCCTACGGTGGCCGGGAATCGGCCTGGGATTCCAGATACCCAGGGTGTCTCCTGCGGCGGCTGGGGCCATGAGGGGCAGACCTCCACTGTATGCTCCACCGTGTCCTCAGGGTGATCTACGCAATGGAAACACCCGGCGTTTCCTCCCGCCTTATACGAAACAGGAACCTCCCAAAACAACCGTGTCCGGTGAGGACCTGCGTCAGGTGGAAGGTGAGTACACCGTGGCCTCTCTCAATCCACTCCTCAAAGAGGGGACTTACCGCCGCAATCGTCGCTTTAGAAATATAAATTGCAAACTTAAGCTTCACTATAATCATCGTCATCATTATCATCATTTCAGCCGAAAGACGTCCACTGCTGGACATAGGCCTCGCCCAAGCTCCGCCACTTTGACTGGTTATGTGCTCCCCGCATCCAGCGGACTCCTGCGGCCCTCACAAGGTCATCGGTCCACCTTGTGGGAGGCCTTCTAACTTTCCATCTTCCGGTACGCGGTCGCCACTTCAGAACTTTTCGGTCCCATCGGGCATCTTTTTTGTGAGTTCAATGCAATTCTCCGGGCTATGTCCATTACCTTGGATCACCTGTGGATCTCTTCATTCCTGATTCGATCATGCAGGGAAACTACAAGTTTAGCCCTCTACATTGCCCATTGGGTAACTTGAAGCTTTCTTATGAGGCCCATTGTGAGCGATCACGTTTCGGTTCCTTATGTCGTTACTATAATAGCTGTAATCAATTATACTAACATTTAAAACCATACATCAAATAAACAGGATGTTTTTAAATAAACGCTCCATTACGATCTAAAAGGCAATAAACGTAACTTGTACCGTATAATCTAATGTGGGTGGTCCACCATCGATGACCATTGAGAGCCATGTGTTATTGATGAGCTGTCGTTACGCTTTTTGTGTAATGTTGGTTGTAAAACTTAAGGCTGAGACTAAACGACGCTAGATGTTATCGGGCCACATACTTCCAAATAATCTGTAGGTTTCTGTTGAAAAATTAAGAAAAAAATACCTACGAGTAGATATCGGAGGCAGCAATAGCGGATAATTCAGTTCTGGACTCTGGCTTTGTTGCGAATAGTGTCACACTACCGAACCCTTGCAACCTGCTTATTTGGCCAGTTTTGACCGTACTAGCAAGTTTTGGCTTCGCCAATATTGCATTGTCGCTGCGTAGGATCAAGGTTCGAAAACCGCATAATTTTTGCCTTAGCAATCAGCGATTTAATTTCGCTGATTGCTAAAGGCTAAAATTATGCAGTGTTAAAGGTTGAGTTTCTCATCTCAAAAATGACTGAATCACTTATTTCAACAGCATATCTGTTACAGCCCTTATTTCAGTTAGGGCACATTTTTGGAATCGTTATTTTCATGCAATATCCGCCAAAACTATTTTTAGATATCAACAAGAAATCAGCCTTTAACCAAATATTTTAAAAAAATCTACGAAAAACGACGGGTCTCAGAAATTAATATCATTTAATTGACTTACTTTTTCTTAACTTCACGGTTACGGTTTGAGCTAAAACTAAAAGTGGACCTGACGGCTCGGTTACGGTTTCGGCTAAAATTCGTGTTTTTATCGGATACTAGTTGCTAATTTATGCAGGTTCTACGTTTCTTCCATTGAATAAAAAAAATTATTTGGCTATTATGGGCTAAAGAGCTGGGTCCACTTCATAGTTCACAATACAGGAGGAATTCTAAATGAAATAGACATGGTGTCTGATTTTATATAAGTCTTTATTAAATATCTACTACTTAACTTAAAATTAAAATATATTTAACATCTATAAAAATATAGTAAACTCTACTAAAACATCTACGGACTATTATTTATTCTTGCACTTACTCAATTATTTATTGCATATTTTATTGTAATTAATTTGTTTTCATATCAACCTATCAATATCTAGTAACAGTTTGTTCTTATTATTATACAACAGAGCATTTATCGTAATTTATAAAAAAAAAATATTATTACACAAGAGAATACATTCAAATTCATGTAAAATCCTCAAAATTACTGACAATAATAAGCAAAAATGCTTACCTATTCAAAGTCCAACCCGAAAACAAAGATCTTACTTATATTGAAATATTTCGACAACTTTTATGACTTCACACGAATTCAAAGACACCATTTTCATTGTTTTCACAAAAATTAGCTCCTCGTCAAATATTCAGTGGCAATCTCCTTCCAGTCAGTAGGGTCAATGTCTTCCGTAGGCTTCGATTTACGGATCTTCTTCAGAAGCTCCCAGCCATTGGCCTTCTCTGTTGACGAGACGTAGACGTTGTCAGGATCCTGCTCCAGGGTGTAAGCACCGAGGATCAGGCTCTGGACTAAACGGGCCGAGACCAGTGTCTGAAAAGAACAAAAAAATGTAAGCATTATTATGAACTTCATATTCAAATAAGTTCCATTATTTAATGAAGAAAGCTTTGTCTCCAAATTGTGAGGATTGTGGAATAGTTGATGATGTGGTTCATATCCTGTTGGAGTGTGTCCGGAATGAAAACACTAGATTTAATGTTTTAGGACGACATAAAAGTTAGGATACCGGCTGATGTAATACCATCCTTTCTTTTCCATTGTCCGATAAGGCAAAACAATTGTTTAAGTTAGTTATAAGATAGATTGTAATCAACAATATTATGTGTTTTTCTGCACTGGGCGATGTGGTCGCTTAGCGACAAATCCCTTTAAATAAATAAAAAAACAAAACAAAAATGAACTTCATATACGACTAGTGTCACCTATAGGCGAATAGCGAAACTACCAAGATAAGGTCTCACTGCAAACAGGTGCTACCATCTACGGTCAAATTGAAAAACTGTGAAGAGTAGTAGCTTACTGCAAACAAGTTGTGCCATCTGTGATCGAATAGGCACAGTTATAAGTTTTTAGTTCGTTGTACCAATCTTTATTTCAGGCACATTACGCATAACTTTGTTAGTATGACCTATACCATGTAAGAATAATCAATTAATACACAAACATAAATAAATTACGAACAATAGATAACAGTTAAAGGTACTGATATCAATGTATGGTAATTATGTACCAATAGTACCTACCTATTCCATTGTACTGTATTCAATACAACTTATGGAACACTATTTCTTTTATGCCATCTTCTGCACACACTCGGCAACAGTAGGTACATGCAATACGCACAGACGCCCATCAGATTTCCTTCAGTTTTGCTAGCAACAATATTCAGGAGACTGACAGACGCTGACTGGCTGTCGTTAACTCGTATCCTACGCAATAATGATGCGGATCATTCACGTATGATCGCGTAAAACTCATCACGTGCTGATTCGAACACTGGCGCGCTTTAGAGAGAAGTATTGAACACGCAGCGCATTGAACAATTTCATAGACTAAATTACTATTTAAATTCTCTTCATACCTTCAGCAACCTGTATTCATCATCAGGTAAACGCCTGTTCACGGTGTATCCAGCGAGGACATAACCTCCTACACGCGGGTCTCCAGTGATCAGCATCATGTAGGTCATCGTAATAGCCAGCTCGAATACGTAGTAGGAATACTGGATATCTCCGAAGTCTATGATGCCTGTGACGCGGTATTCGGTTTTGCTGTGAATTATATTAAAGATGCTTTATGAATAGAATAGAATATTGTTTATTGTTGGTTTAAGTGGTTATAAATTCCTAAAGTTAGTAAATTTTTTTTAGTATCTGAATACATTTTGGTTAGAATGAAAATTTAAAGGAAGAATATTCTGTCGTCGATAGGATATTTTTTTTTCGGGTGCGCTCCAGTTTTTCATAGAAAAGAAGATCCTTTATGTACCTAAAAAATAAAATTATTCAATTTCATGCATTGCATCAACGAAGGTCCTTAGTAAATAGAGATTTGCGTTATATTACCACATCCCCAAACCACATCAGTGCTGAGACAGTGTCGAAGCAGGCAGAATCACGTTTGAAGCCAATTATAATCCAGATTTTAAAGTTTACGAACATGCTGAGCTCACCTCAATAATATTCCGTTAAGAATCTTAGTGCATACCTTCAACACTGATGAATTCAGGGTCCTAAATTAAATAGTAAACAACTTTAGTAAAAATGTTAAAAACGCCATCTGTTGGCAAGTAACAAAACAATTGAAAAAGAACTGATAGATTGTATAAAATCAAAAGAACGATTCTTTTTTATTAAATTTTTATAAATACATATGTGCAATGTTTATATAAACTGTTATCTCAATGGTGTTTCATCATTTCAATCTCATGATAAGATATTACGGGATGCCATATCTTTGCAATAACGTGGAAAATAAACAAACCAACAATCTGATACGTTGAAGTGTTTTTCTACTGAAATATTATGTTACGGCTGATTTAGGCAGGTACCTACACGAGCTCGCAAGATGATGCTTACTACTAGCGTAATACAGCAAACAAACAATGAAACTTTCGAACAACCCGCAGCCCTGAGTATAGGGATGGTTAAAAATAAACTCACGCTAGAGCCACTGATCTACTAAAATATAATCAAATCTCAATAGTAATAATTGCATTCCATTATGTAAACTTAGGCTGTAGGTGTTAGGAAGACCCCACCATTGTGGACCCAGTCGGGCACAGCAAGTAGGAGAGAGGCAGGGGAGAGTGTTTCATTTAACCAATTAAGAACTTGATCATAACAAATATTAATTAAATTATTATAAATGTTTATAAAACATTTAGTCAGTCATTTAGACAAAACATTACACCTTATTTTTCCGAAGGGTTGGGCAGAGGTGTAGTTATAGTACATACACATTTCGCCAGTTATGTTTATAGGGGGCGAGCCTATTGCCATCAACCGGGCACAAATCTAGACTCCAGGCAGAACTGAACTCAGGACCAGTCCAGCGGTAGAGCTCGCCACCACTAGACCAAAGAGGCTTTGATATTGTAATAGCATTTAGATATTATAAAGTTCGAGGAACAGCTAATTCACCAAAAGTGGGTATTAGTGACTCTTCAAATTCATGAAACTTGAGAGCAAATAACGAAAAGTATATTCTTGTTGATCACTAACCTGCCTCCCGGCTTCAGTCCGACGAGCACATTCATCTCGTTCACATCTCCGTGGATGACGCCCTGCTCCAGCTCGCCCAGACGCGGCACCACCGCGTACTTGAACTCTTCTATTACCTGACAATTAATTTGATTATTATCAGTAAGAAAACAGATAAGTTGCAGTTAGTTCCAAGTATCGATAGCATATATAGGAGGAAACTACCGACTGTCTGGTTATACGTGGTTTTTGTTTTTGCAAGCCTATTCAGTCGTATTATTGGGCAAATGCCCCGCAGGTGTTACCTTGTTTTAGTGAGAACGGGCATAATAGATACACCATTTAAGTATATAACCTGATCCTAATTCCATCAATCTTCCTAGCCTTTTCCGAACTATGTTGGAGTCAGATACTAGTCTAATCGGATGCAGCTGAATATCAGTATTTTACATGGAGCGACTGCCTATCGGACCTCCACGACCCAGTTACTGGGTAATATGATACCCCTTGGTAAGACCGGTTGTCAGACTTTCGGGCTTCTGACTACCCGTACCCAGACTGTCCAAAATTCACGGAGGTAGAGACTCGGAGGGGTCTCGGTATGTTAAGCCACCCATCCACGGAACAACCGCGGCAAGCGTAGCTTAACCCGATCGATCGTGCATCTGTTATTAATTAGCCACGAGCCCGCCATACTGAGATAATAAATGTAAATAACAGCCGATAAACATCATATTTAATGGGTATCATTATGAACTGTAACGAATGCGCCGCTGGACTAACAATGCAGCGGTTGCATGCAAAGCAAACCTATATATATCTACTATAATGGTACATTAACCTGGACACATAAATGGCTTTAATAGATTAGACATTGCCCGTGGCTCATACATACGTAGCGTTTAAATCTGAACTTGACATGCACATGATCCTTTTAATATATAGTCGTAGTGACCTAGAGGTCTAAAGCCTTTAGGAACTAGGCTAAGGGTTCAAAACATGGCACTAATATCATCAAGTCTAAGATAATATAAAGAATACTGACTGCTGCGGGCTTAGCATGACGCTTTGTATTTCTACGAAGAATATATACAGTGGTTTTTCACTACAAAGTGACATTTCGTACATTTTTGTTATCGCACCATAGATATCCTTCTACAATGTGTCATTTAGTCTTTAGTTTCTAACGATATTTGTCTAGGTCCATATAAATGTAGAATATTTCAGAAGAATATTTCTTCCCAAGCTGTCAAAATCACAATGACAACAAAACTTTCTACTCGACGGCCACAAAGTATATACGATTATCTACAAAATCATAATTCGTTTAGAACGCATAACTGTGATAATGAATAGAAAAACATAGCTATGTTTTTCTATTGTACATAATTTATTTAATAGTCATGTCTATTCTTCCGTCGACAAATCGGTGCTCGTGCTAAGCCTGCAGGTAAGGAAAATATTGTTGTCTCTTAAACTAATAATAGTCTGAAACGCAAGGAAAATATCGGCAATAAGGCACTTGCCTTTCGGTTGAACCAAAATACGTCCACTGCTGGACATAGGCCTCCCCAAGCTCCGCCAGTTCGACCGTTTCTGTGCTTCCCGCATCCAGCGGACTCCTGCGGCCCTCACAAGGTCATCAAGGCAAGTTAAACTGAGATAATAACAACTAAATGATGGCTAACACATCGTGAGCAAACGCGGTGATTATTGGAAATTTTTGGTTCCAACAGTAATTTTGGAACTAAGTTTTCCAAAAATGACACACAAGGCCTGAAGTATAAAACTCACAGTCTCAGAAGATCACATTTCGTGTAGATAATTGATTTTGTCAAATATTTGGATCACTCTTAACTTACATGCAATCTTATTGGTGTTTACAATGATCAGAAAGTATAGTGTAGAATACAAATTCTACACTGTACGTATACTTTCCGATCATTGTATTATTCCTTACCTCCTCAGCCAGGTCTAATTTGTCGGCATCCTTGATGACGTACTTGAACTTCTCTAGATCAGGCACCTTCGTCAGCATCCACATGTGCTCCCGGGAGACTAGCCCTGAGTGGTTGAAGTTCTGCAGACAGAAACATAGCTCAATAATACTCGTTATTTATTTAAAAGAAGACTCATCGTGCTCCAAACTTCAGAATATAATAATATTAGTCTACTGATTGCGCAAAAAAAAACTGCCCTAGTGATGTTAACTCGGATATTTCTGAAAAAAGAAAAGAAAGAAAAAATACATTTATTTGCGGTAAACATGACGCAAATAAAGAACACAAACACTAAAAAGAACAAGTTGGGGGAAAATATGAATCATATCCTGACAAAACACTCAGCATAATGCTACGACCCTGTACTAAACAGAGCCCCAGTGCTGGTTTTCAACCGTCTGAGAAACGCTGGTCTATTCTGTAAAAAAGTCCCTGTGATAGCGATGGTGACGTCAGCTTGAAGTAAGCTATCGTCCCACCTGATGGTAGGGGGACGATGAGATGTTAACAGAAAAGTACTGCTGACGTGTCTGTGGTGATATGGAAACTCATTGGAGTTTCCATGGTTTTAAAACAAAGCTGTTAATTTGATAATGTCATTCTGTCAATACGACTGTAATCTTTTTCTTTGTATTTTGCTGATTAAAACCATTTATTCTAAAGGTTTTATCTTATTTATCAATTTAATCAGCAAAATGTTCTAAATAAAATGGAGAGATTCTTACGTCCCGAAAAACTAGACATTGATCCGTCTGACAGCTCCGCCTCGAAGGATTGGGAACACTGGAAGAGGACATTCGAAAGTTTTTTGTCATTTTGCGAAAAAGATACGAAAGATAGTAAAATTTTACTAGATTTACTCATAAATCATGTATCTGCAAGAATTTACTCGTTTATCAGCGAGTGCAGCACTTATGAAATTGCTATTAACACACTCAATAAAATTTTTATCAAACAGAAAAATATAATTTACGCCAGACATATGCTGGCGACAAGAAAACAACAGAGTGAAGAAAATATCGACGCATATATTCAGGTACTAAAATTAATGGCAAAAGACTGCAAATTTGAAAAAGTGGATGCCGAAACGAATAAACATGATAGTATAAGAGATGCATTTATTTCTGGCATCAAGTCAAACAAAATAAGACAACGATTACTTGAAAATCTGTCATTAACACTCGACGAAGCCTACAATCAGGCGTTGTCTTTGGAGATGGCCGAATTGAGCTCACAGAGCTACAATACTTCAAATTTAAGTTCTGTTCAGAGTTTAAATGTAGACAAGGAACCTATAGCAGCAGCGTTTACTAAGCGGAAGTGTTTCTTCTGTGGAGGGCGTGTGCATCCTAGAAAGGATTGTCCAGCTGTCGATGCCAACTGCCAGATTTGTGATAAGAAGGGACACCATGCTAATGTTTGTCGAAGCAAGAAACTTAATACTGTTGCGGTTCTAGCTAAGCAAGATACAAGTAATAACAGTTCTGCATGTATAGTAGCAGCATCACCGGATTCTCTTAAGAAAGCAACTGTAACAGCCTACATCCAGGGAATTCGTGCCCAAGCATTAATTGATACGGGCAGTTCTATCAGCTTTATGAATGAAGCCTTCTTTAAATTGTGTCGATTAAAGAAGAGACCTTGTAACCAAACTATTTCAATGGCTTCAACTACACTGACATCTCAAGTAGACGGACAAACCTGCGTCTCGGCTAAAATTGGAGATCATAATTATGAAGGTCTGAATTTACTTATTGTAAAGAACCTGTGTGCTGATCTTATAATTGGTCATGACATACTAGAGGAGCATTCTTCACTTGAGTTCTCTTTTGGAGGATCAAAAGATCCAATTAAGGTATGCAGTGTTGCTGCGGCATCTGTACCTGCAGTGCCTTTGTTTTCGAATGTTTCTCCCGAATGCAAGCCTATCGCCATAAAATCTCGAAGATACAGTGAGGATGATAAAAAGTTTATTGGAGATGAAATAAGAAAACTTTTGGCTGAGGGAATTATTGAAGAGAGTATGTCACCCTGGAGAGCTCAAGTCCTCATTTCACAGAGTACTAATCATAAGAAACGTCTCGTTATCGATTATTCCCGAACAATAAATAGATACACACAGTTAGATGCATACCCACTTCCGAACATAGAAGAAATGGTGTCACAGATATCAAAATATCGTGTGTTTAGCGCTATAGACTTACAAAGCGCATATCATCAAGTCCCGATACTGCCAAAGGAGCGTCACTTTACTGCTTTTGAAGCACTTGGAAATCTTTACCAATTTCGGCGTATTCCATTTGGTGTCACTAACGGAGTGTCAAGTTTCCAAAGAACCATAGACTGGGTTATCCGCAAAGAAGAGCTAAAAGGAACGTATGCGTATTTAGATGACATTACGGTATGTGGAATAAATCAAGAGGAACATGATGAAAACCTCAAGAGATTTGTAACAGCAACTCAAAAATATGGCCTAACTCTCAATAAAGAAAAGAGTAAGTTTTCCCAATATTCTATTAATATTCTGGGATACAATGTAGAGAACCACGTTATTAAGCCAGATGAGGAACGCTTAAGGCCACTATTGAGTTTGCCACCACCATGCGATGTGCCATCACTGAGAAGAACAATAGGAATGTTTGCACATTATAGCAAATGGATCCCAAATTTCTCAGAAAGAGTTCATGCTCTCGCTCATACACAAATTTTTCCATTGAAAAATGAATTAGTTCGAAGTTTCGAAAGACTAAAATCTGATATTGCAAAATCAGCTGTTCACGCTATCGATCACAATGCACCATTCACCGTGGAAACAGATGCATCCAATCATTCTATCGCAGCAACTTTGTCACAATGTAATCGACCGGTTGCATTCTTTTCCAGAATGCTAAATAATAGTGAACTTAACCACTCAGCTATAGAGAAAGAAGCTTACGCTATAGTGGAATCGCTAAGGAAATGGCGTCATTTTCTCATTGGCCGATCATTTCGTCTCATTACTGACCAACGTTCTGTATCATTCATGTTTGATAATAAACTGACGAGCAAAATAAAGAATGAGAAAATACAGCGATGGCGCTTGGACTTAGCACCTTTCAAGTACGACATAGTGTACCGTCCCGGAAAGCAGAATGATGTGGCTGACGCACTTTCACGAGTTTGTGCTTCGGTACCGGTACGAACTGAAAAACTAATTTCATTGCATGAAGCTTTGTGTCACCCAGGAATAATGCGCATGAATCACTGGGTAAAGTCAAAAAATTTGCCTTATTCTACTGAAGAAATTAGGAATATGACTAATTCCTGTCGGATATGTTCCGAAATAAAACCGAAATTCTACAGATCTGACTTACCAGATCCAACCTTAATAAAAGCAACTTCACCTATGGAAAGATCCCCCCCGAGTGGGTTCCCGCATTGTCGTTGCGGGGGGGCTTAGTAACCGTGGTCTCCCATCCACGGTGAAGCCAAGAGGAACCCAACGGCGGGGCCGCTCGTCAGGGCTTTTGCCTTCAAGCCATTGACGTAGCGGCCAAAAAGTAGGTTGCGGTGAGGTGCACCGCAACTGAGGTGGGCCGCGATGTCGAATGGGAGGCATCGCGGCTGAGGGTTACAGGCTGCGGTAGAGGAGGAGTGCCGGTGCTTCTGAGCAGCGCTCTTCCCTTCCGTGGCCTGGACGGGGCCGCCACCGTTTGATGGCGGACGCGGTGGGGCCGCAGGGGAAGAGGAGTGTCGGTATAGCGTCAGCCGCTCTCCCTATCCCCTGCGGCCGAAAAGTGGTAGACGGGACGGCGCGTTGTGTTCCTCACGCGCGCCGTCAAAGATGTCAGCAACCACTGGTGGGGTCCGCAAGGGCCGATGCCTGCCAGGGGTGCGGGTTTGTTCGAAAGAGATACCACGGCCCCTGGCATACGGGCTACTGAGGGAACACGGGTGGGTTTTAGTCAGTAAAAGTCTGACACGCCCTCCTGCTCTACTCAGCAGGAGAAGTCATTTGATGATTTCCCACCCAAAAAAAAAAAAAAAAAAAAAAAAAAAACCTATGGAAAGATTAAGCATAGACTTTAAAGGTCCTGTACCATCTAATACAAGAAATAAATATATATTGACTATAATCGATGAATATTCACGTTTCCCGTTTGCATTCCCGTGCAGTGATATGAGTTCTACAACAGTAATAAAACATTTGAATGAGATATTTATGTTATTTGGCATGCCATCTTACCTTCATTCCGATAGAGGAACTTCATTCGTATCGGCAGAAGTAAAGAATTTCTTGAATTCACGAGGTATTGCTTCAAGTAGAACCACTCCATACAATCCAAGAGGAAACGGCCAAGTAGAACGTTTCAATGGGACTCTATGGAAATCAATACAATTGGCTCTACGTTCACGCAACCTAGCAATAGAAAATTGGGAACAAGTTCTTCCTCAAGCTTTACATTCTATACGGTCTTTGCTCTGTACAGCTACTCACTGTACGCCACATGAACGGATGTTTACGCATACTAGACGATCATCGAATGGAGTCTCTATACCTACTTGGTTGACAGAATCAGAACGTGTGCTAATGCGAAAATTTAACCGTAATAATAAATATCAGCCAGTCGTTGAGGAGGTGACGTTACTTCATGTAAATCCGGATTATTCCTATGTGCGTCTTGCAGATGGTCGAGAATCAACCATCTCTAATCGACACTTAGCACCATTAGGACAAGATAGTGAGATAATCCAGGAAACGCTTGAAGTACTTAACGACACCCAAGATTCAGTCGAGACTAATGAAGACGACTTCTACGATTCTCGAAGTATGAACGAAGATGAGGAACAGCAACAGTTGACAGACCACCCAACAGTCGAAGCCGAGCACACGGCTACCGAAAATCCAGCTACTGTTCTACGAAGGTCCACTAGAAATCGTAGGCTTCCAGACCGTTATGGAGACTACGTTCTAAACTGAATCGTTCTCTTTTAAGCCTGGAAGAATGTGGTGATATGGAAACTCATTGGAGTTTCCATGGTTTTAAAACAAAGCTGTTAATTTGATAATGTCATTCTGTCAATACGACTGTAATCTTTTTCTTTGTATTTTGCTGATTAAAACCATTTATTCTAAAGGTTTTATCTTATTTATCTTATTTTTTTTACTGTTGTTGTCATCGCATTGTAAAATTCTATGATTGCATGTGTAATAAGTAGTATTGACCAATAACTTGTATGTGCGGTGCAAACTATAAAGTTAGTGATTAATAAATCACCATCATCATTTCTAAAGACGTCAATACTGGACGTCCTTAGGCCATAGGCTTCCCCCAAGCTCTGCCACTTCACACCATCCAAAGGATTCCAGCGGCCTTCACCCAGTCAACGATCCGTCTTGTGGGAGGCCTTCCTACACTACATCTTCCGGTACACGGCCGCCACTCCAGAACCTTTCGGACCCATCGGCCATCTGGTCTACGAGCAATGTTCCCTACATTTGTGTGGCTTCAGCCACTTAAGTTGGGCAATTCTTCGGAGTTACTATACAAATATTTTAAAGCTTAAGAATTTGTTTGGTTGAACGCGCTAATCTCAGGAACTACTGGTTCGAATTGATAAATGATTTTAGTGTTCAATAGCCCATTTATCGAGGAAGGCTATCATATTTTCATCACGTTAAGACCATTAGAAGCAGCAAGAACTTTGACGCGGATGAAGTCGCAGGCAAAAGCTAGTGTTTAATATAGTAATAAATAACTAAATTGTATTCAAATAACCCACGGATGATAAAGAAGCCGACAACAAAAAACTAAAACTTATTCTTTCAAAGGGACATTTTGACAAGTATAACTTTCTTTAACCCGATTTTTCTGGCACAGAAGACCTGTTAACTGTGTTTGAATAGTTACATATGTCGGGTGTTCAAAAACCCACAAGTCTGACATCTAATCTTACCAAGGGGTATTGTGCTACCCATGTACTAGGTTGTGGAGGCTATATAGGCTGTCAATCCTTGTAAAATAAACACAGCTCCATCCGGTTACGCGACGAAGGTGCGATCACATAGCGATTTCATGAACAATTGATTTTACTACACAATAGTAACCAACACATGAGTATATACATATTCCTGACTGTAGTAGTTAATGTGACAGACCAAGGTTTGTACAATTTGTATTGTAGTCTCGTTGCCAGTCACTATGCTATGAGTAAGTACGTAATGATAGGTAGCATGTCCTCTATCTACCTACCTCCCAGCTATATTGGGGTTGGCTTGCAGGCTAACCGGATCCAACTGAGTACAAGTATTTTACATGTAGCGACTACCTCCAGAGCCCTGGTTATCAGACTTTCGGGCTTCTGACAACCCGTAACGACTGTCAAAGATATAGGAATTACAGTCGGAACCAACGTCTTAGAGTGCTTTTCGAGGCACGGAAGGATCTTGAACGAATCTACGGACTAACCGTGGCAAGCGTAGCTTAACCTGATAAATCGAACCTGCTATTACTTAGCCACAGGTTCCTTAAGAACGTCAAAAAAAACCATCATCATCAGGATATCATAAACTTAAGGCACTAACCTGCAGTTTGTTATCCAAGTTGGCCACAAACTCTCCAACCTGATAGAACAGCGCCTCAGACTTGGGTACTCCTTGCAGCAGGTCCCCTGGTACAAACTCTAACAGTCGCACTGCGTGCTGCTTGCCTCCGATTTTCTCGATGGAGTGAAAGTGGCCGTAGACGTTGCGGATGGGTTTTGGGCAGGTTATGGAACGGGTGGCTGGAAGAGAAAAAGGTTGGAAGTGTAGAATTGAGGATGAGCGCGATATGATCAAAGATAGATAGAAAGAAATAGTATACATTTAATTTTAAACCATAACATATTACAATGCGACCTTTTGAGAGTTCGTCATAATTTTCAGCCGAAAAAGGCCACTGCTGGACAAAGATTTCCACAAAGCACTGCCACTTCGACCGGTACTGTGCTTATAGTATCCTTTGGATTCCTGCGGCCTTTATGAGGTAATTGGTCCACGTTGTGGAAGGCCTTCCAAAGCTACGTCTTCTATCTAGTACGCGGCCGTATTCCTGAACCTTTCGGCCCCTTCAGGCTATTCCGTTCCCACTGCTGGGACAAAGACCTCGGTCTTCCAAAGCTACGTCTTCTAGTACGCGGCCGCCACTCCAAAACCTTTTGGCCCCATCAGCCTATTCCGTTCCTACTGCTGGGACAAAGACCTTCTCTCTGTGAGAGGGAGTGGGCCATAATCCACTACGCAAATCCAGTGCAAACTGGTCAAATATTTTCAAATGGTTACTTCTAAGACATGCTGGTATCCTCACGACATTTTCATTTACAGTTTTGAGAGTGATGAAATAATTTACTCAAAGTAAAGCGACTGTCTGAGTTAGAACCTATGACTATAAGTCTCAGCCATTACCACGAACTGCTCTTACCACTTATGACTTAGTAGGTAAACCGCCAAGGCAGGCTAGAGATCTCAAGAACACATTCAAAAAGAAAAACTCACCCAAAAAATTCATAATCTCATTCTGAGCCTCAACTACGTCGACATTCTGCGAGTCCATGGAGTTCATAATCTTCATCACATATCCATATTCACTGTGCGACGTGATCAGTGGGTTCTTCACGTTGGGATCCTCCACAATCTTATAGTTCTTGTCGTCATAGCCGTTGAGTTCTGTCAGCTCTAGTGCTACAATCCCATAGAGGCGTTCCGCTAAGAGCTTGACCCCTTCATGGTCGATAGTTGGCTTGATCACCGCGCCGGGTTCTAGGGTGTTTGCCATTATTTCTGGGGGTGGAAAAAGACGGGTTAGTTAGTACGAGTTCATGGTTACAGTTTTTAAGTTTCATTACCTACCTATCAAATTTAACTCGTGAAAATAATAATGTGTGATGGACCTTTGATTTTTGTTACCGACTTAAAAAAGGAGAAGGTTCTATATTCTTCTGTATTAAATTTTTGCATGTAGGTATTTATGCGATATCGCCCCCAATTTATTGTGGATCGATATTGATTATTCTTTTTATGGTAAGTAGATACTTTGTTGTACGAACATAGATTTTTTTTTGTTTATAGTTTTTGTGTTGCTTTCACGCATTTAGTAAAAATCTGTTATTTTGACTTAAAGATTTCTTCTAGAACTTCCTTCTCCGCATGAAAAGTGGCCTTAGCCCGATAGCCGGCACGTTATAGGCAGTTACCTACTTATTGAATTCACAATTACTTTTTACAGTAAATTATTGACCTATTTTCTAGATTAATCTCTTTATCCATTTGCCATAGCTGACCCAAATATTGTTTCAGTGACGTCACCAACCATGTAAGCCACAATAATGATAGTTCGTGAGTTGTCCCGAATTCGTGATGCATATCACGCATGGCGGTCGATATTGGCAGGGGTTAACAACACGTTTCTAGGTTGCCGCAGAAATACTGAATTGTATTAAGATGAGAGGCGATGTAAGCATGACTATGACTGCGTATAGTATGGTTTCTTAAGTATTAGTCGACATTCACACGGGCGTTATAAAATCGCGGCGAGATTTGCTACTCTGTGTTTTAAAGATAGATAATTTTATTTGTCCAAAACATGAGTGCCATGAGTATACAATATACACATGGCATGCAAAATGTTACATCAAATTAGTTCAGTCATGTTTTGCCTCGACGGTGTACAAATATAAATTGGCAAAATCGAATAGTTATAAATAATTTTAATTGTAAATTAGAACATACAAATCAAAATAAAGCATATTATCATCAACTTATTACAGAAAATGTATCGAATAATAAAATTGCAAATACATGAATATGACACAGCAGAAGAACGACAGATTAGAGAAGGCACACGTAGACAAGACATTAAACGGTACAAGGTACAGCCTAATTTGAATACCTACTGTGAAGCACAGTCCCAGATATCAATCAGTTATTTATTTATTTAATTTTTCTTTCTTTCTTTATTTATATACGCTTTATTATACACCAGAAAATGCATGATAAAATAAAAAAAAAATTAAACACTAAAACATACAATGGGCGGCCTATATTATTTAACTAGCTTCCGCCCGCGGCTTTGCCCGCGGGAAAGTTGAAATTATCCCGCGGGAACGTACTACCGGGATAAAAAGAATTCTATGTGCTAATTTAGGTTATAATCTATCTGTGTGCTAAATTTCATCTAAATCCATCCAGTAGTTTCTGCTTGAAAGAGTAACAAACATCCACACATCCGTTCGTACAAACTTTCGCGTTTATAATATTATTACGGAAGTAAGGATAAATTACGTCTCGATATAAAAAGCGCTATCTACTCAAGCTCTCTTAAAAACCAACTTAAAAGTTTCCTGTTGAATAAGTGTCTTTATGCTGTTGAGGATCTATAGCGAAATTCTTACATATGTTGTATTTATGCATTGTGTAATAATTAACGTGTTTTTTTCCGTCTTATGTAATTTAATTTTCTTTTTATATACCATGTAATTTCAGATAACATTTATTGTTCATGAAAAAACAAACAAATTAATGTCAAACTAATTAATAAGTAAAAATCTAGATACATATTTCAAACAAGTCAAAATAATTTTTCTTCGATGATATGCGGATGAAGTAGTGGACTGCAATATTGTTATGCACACCTATTATATTTTTTATGTTAAAATTATATACTGTAGCTATTTATTGTCCCTAAATAAAATAAAATAAAAATAAAATTATGCTATCTCCAACAGAAGCCTTTTTATCCTACTCCTTAATTTTTCTTTTGTATATTCCCGCCAATCTTTTGGCAACGTATTAATGAAAATTGGCGCGAATTGTCTATTATCGCGTCTATTTCGGATTACTGGATACCTACATCTGACAGTAGGGGGAATAGGTGTGGTGTGATGAGTGTGTAGCTCGAGTGAGTCGCAGCACGTCGAGAAAACACAATTGACGATTTTTAACTGGCAGAACGCGGGGTCAGTTTGCTGGTAAAATCTATACAAATACATTTTGAAGTGTCAGCTTTTTACTAAATGGATACGAAAATATAAACAGTACTAATAACAATAAGTAATACAATCGTTTTTATTTTTGTCAGTTTGTTTGTTCCGAATAATCTCCAAAATGGCTCGACCAATTTTGATGGGACTTTCACTGGCTGATAGCTGATATTATAAGGAGTAACTAAGGCTACTATTATTTTAGAAAAAGATTTAGGGTATCACGAAAATAAGTTAAAACCCATGAAATTTACATCTACAGAAGCTAGGTATAACATATTAATGATGAACCTGGACAAAAATAAATTGCCTATAAAATATTGACAGCTAAAACTATGTCCATCAAATCTTTTTATGTCATATATTGATACACCCGGCTACAATGTCAAGCATTGCAGTTTTAGCTGACCTCGCATTGTTATGGGCTTTTCATACATTGAGAAGTCAGCATAAACTGGAAATGTATGGCCTGATTTGTCATCGTGTGTACATATTTCGTGTGTCGTGTTTGTTTTTATATGAAAAGTGTTTTTTTTTTTTGTTTCTCTTTCTATTTGTCTCTTACTTAGGTACTTCCGATCTTTGGAACTGAAATTCAAAATATTTAAAATCTGTTGCCGAATCTCATGATTTAACCAGCTGTTGCTACTTCAACCAATCTCTGACCTAGTATGACATGTTTTATAAGTACAAGGTGGCGGACATGGACGCACACCTGTTACTATGGATTCAGGAGGTACATGAGTGTAGACCCCTGCGTCAGTGTCTTTCGTCGGTTATCAAAAGAAAATTGCCATTCCGACTGCGTTGGTTTTGCACTTTTGTACGGAACACCAGCTTTTTTTTTTTAATACCCGGCGAAAAATTTCTTTGCTGGCGGTGTCCAGAATCATGTCAGGACTCAGGATCAGTACTCAATACTTAAGTCTTTCTTTTTTAAGGTTGGACGTCTTTGTATAAGATAAACTTTTTCAGGTATTCTTGGGTTTTCATATATCATACTATGTCAGATTGTAGGTATGTAAGTTGGTAACCACTAAACCGTTTTTTTTAAATAATTGAGCAGAAATTAAAATCGATAGGTATATAGAAAACAACCAACTTCAAAAAAAAAAACACTATTTTTTTGGAAGTCGGTTGTTTTTTTGGAAAACGTTTTTATTTTTCACTTTTTAGTTATAGTACCCACTCTACACCAATTCATCATCCTTGGGGTCAAAACAATGCATATTTATGCGATAGCAGCAATCGCGGTTGATTTGCTGTCATTTTTTGAAGAGTTCCGTTGCCTGTCTCCGAAACGCATCATCAGATCTATATGAAATTTCAATGGGACCATTTCGGAATAAAACCCTTTCTAAAAAAAAGAATTTTGCAAATTGGTCTATATATGACGGAGTTATGCCCGAATCTGCACCTAACTCCTAAGTTAAAGAGTTGTACCTTCCATCATCAGTTCAGCGTCATGAGATGATGATGAGCATACGCAAATGTCTCAATAGCATTAGAAAACATAGGAAAAACATTGTTAATACCCATAAAATTTGAGGGTTGCCCTCGATTTCCCTGGGATTCCATGATCAGATCCTGACTTGGTACCAATGGGACCACCTCAGGAGTATACTCTTTCAAATAAAAAAATAATTTTGAGATTCGGTCCACAAATGGGGGAGAAATCGAGGAACATACATTAAAAAAAAAATACGTTCGGTGGAACATATAACCTCCTCCTTTTTTGGAAGTCGGTAAAAAAGGACAATGAGTACCTTTTCAAGCGGTAAAATATATTTTCACGCGTATATCTCAAACTGCGAGCTAAAACAGTATTTTTATAAAAAAGAACGGATAAAATTATTGCATGACATTTTATTTACTTAACAGACAATGCAGCTGTTATCCGTAACAAGTCAATAAAAGGATCAGTTATTTAATGGAGTCAACAGTTTGTACCGATTGACTTATATAGACTCGGCTATAAATACTTCGTGACGGTGGCGCCGCGCGCGGCCTCGTGCTTCAACTAACGTCACATGATTGCCGGTATCTCGCGCCTGTTGCTCGTAATATTTCATAGAAATTCCTCATTTATTGTTTGTTTTGTGATAGAATTCGGGTTTTCAATGGTAAATATTAACGGACGACTGTTGAATGTTGATTTTAGTAAGTTATTTTATAGATTTAAGGGGTTTTTCTACCACCTTATGTAGGTAGGTAGGTACCTGCTTACTGTAGAGTTTATTTCAAAATCAATGCAGCCGTACTTAACTACGGGGTATCTGGTAATGACATGAGCTTTTAAATAGGTATTAAGTACTTAATGAAGAGAATTAACTTTATTAAGATAAATTTCTTACTTAACTCAAATATAGCAACCAATTAATCACTCAACAAGACTCATGACCTGCTTGAACACATTCCACAAAAGAACATTCTCATAAATAATTAAAATTCTTTAGTAGGGATCAATTTTCACATAGGTAACATAAAATGGCCACATAAGTTAGTGAAGTTGTATCTTTGGCTGACTTTGAGCAACACCTAATGATCAAACTAAGAAATCATTCAAGACATCAAGAACGACATCCTACTTCGTCCTTTTTGTATTATTTACGTTAAAATTGTCAAACATATCTATTATTTTCTAACTAGACCTATACTCAAATTAATTAGAAATTTGACTCAACTATCCCTATGTTTAGTCAAATGTGTAATTCATTTGAGCAACGGTAACGACAAAAAAAGGAAATAAAGCACTTAAAAGTAACTTTACCACCAAAATAAAATAAAAACAATAAACTGAAAATCCCACGAATGTTATAAATGTTAATGTACTCGTAGTAATGTACAAGCGAACGGATTTAGATGAAATTTGGCACACATAGCCTAGGTATGGCTTTATAAGTATAACACAAGAACTTTTTATCCCGGTAAACGCAGTCGACGTTGTGCTCAAAAGCTAGTAATCAATAAAAATAATACCAACGATAACACTTTTATAGATAAAAGAACAAAAAAATTTCGCAACCAAAAAAATATTCCAATAATTTGTTCATGGTAAAAAGTGGTAGAAGCCAACACCAGCTCACCTCACGTTCACAAGTGGTCACCACCGTCAACAGTCAACAACTAAGCCGAGATGAGCATACAATGTACTGTAGGTACCACTGATAACGCAAGATGAGCCGGTATTGCGTGTGCCAGTCGCTATTGGTATACAGATGGAGATTGCAGATTAAAAGTTAAGTGTAAACCTGACGAGTAATTGCGTCATACACTATCAGTAGGTAATCGCTTTCATTTAAACAGTTCCTCAACCTTCATGGCGTTGTTTACGTTGCAAAGCAAACATTTCTTTTTTAAACATGAAAGAATGTATTAGCAATAAACTTCAAAATTGTTCTTAGGGTGCAACTCATCGGAAAAAGATAACATAATTTGATCGTTTTAATCTGTTAATCCCGGCTAATGAGACAATTAATTTTCTATTGTAATGGAACTGATAGGTTCCGCGCTGGACTTAACCGGATAATGAGAACAGCACCGTAGGTAATTGTGTCACACTCTCAGTCAAAATCAGAATAATTTTCAAGGATTATGCTAATCCATTTTCTCAGGATTTCACGGTTGGCCAGATCGTAAAAATTGTTCCTAATGCTTATCGAGTTTTCAGATATTTACCATTTTGTGCCGCATTACTTTTGCATTTGACGATCTTATGACTGCGTCAGTAAGCGGAATTCGCGCTACTGAATTTTGGGCCAAAGATATTTGTTTTTTTTTTTGCCATCGATACGCTAAGAAAAAGAAGAAAATAGAGTACAATTATATCACTTTTCCCAACTTTTCAGTAAATACCTTAATGACCTACCAATATATTTTTAACACGCTTTTAGTAGCTTGGTATGTATCCATCCATGTTACGGAATCTTTAAACGTGATATTCACTATTAATTATTTTAATTTTTTTGGTTTTATATTTTAATTTTTTAGTTCGCTTACTTACTTACATAAAACCCAATACTCCAAGTGTGAATTTTCAAGTTGAGAAAAAGAAGGAAACTAATTTCATAGCATCCAATGTCTATATTCGCACACGTAATAGGCACCGTCTCCGTCGCTATCTGCCGCCGTTCGTGACTGTGTGTTTGACAGATTACAAGACTACGGCTACTCTAACAATATCATATTATTTCAGGTATATACCTGTGTATGTGTTGTTTATCTAAATATTATACGTACGTACCGAAACAGGTGAAATTGAACTTTACAAGAAAAAATTGAAAAGCGTATGCTTAGGTTTTGTCACGATGAGAGGATAAATCAAAAGGCGACTAACAATAGGTATTTACAAGGCCTATGTGAATGGAAACGCTTTGAGGGGACTCCCTAGAAGGACATCATTGTGAATAGTGACTTTATTAGCTCCGCGGTTTCATCCGCGTAGTCCCCGTGCCCGTTTTTTTTTTTTTTTTTTTTTTTAGTGAACGGCATCTCGCAGTTGACCTTGAGAGGCCGTGACTGCTCAACCGGACTTTCCTGTGAAGGTTTTTAGGATTCTAAAAGCCTCCAGCCAGGGCGTAAACCTACTTAAACCTAAAACGACTGCGCACTGAGGGCACCCCCTGTGGGGTACGAACCTCGGCTCAGGGAGTCGCTGGCGGGGGGGGGCGCAGCTAGTACTACTGGGGACAGGCTGGATCAAGATATTTTCATGATTATTAGACAGGGGAATTTAAAGCTACTGGCTCAGCTGCGGCGCGGGCTGGCGCATCAACGAGCAAGGGACGGTCGGGGGTCTGATCGTTACTCGGGGGTCTTCGCGGGGCGCGAGGGCCTCGGCGGCGAGGTCGGAAGGACGGTCGATTGTGTTTGTGTGCTGTACTGGTGGCCCTATTCTTTTCTTGGAGAACAGTGATGAGGTCGTCTGGGTCGGAAAGGACATGTCTCGGCCGGCGGATTCTACTGATTCTACTGGGGACATAACTAGCGGCCTTCACAATCAAGGGATTGCGATGTAACTCGGCTTTATCGAAGAAACGCTTCGAGTTGCGTTTCATGAATTGAGCAATAGTGGGCATTTTCAGATCGAGATGGAGGATCTCGTTCCGAACGAACCATGGCGAGCCTGTGGCTTGGCGAAGGAAACGGTTTTGGAGAGTCTGCATCCTATGGATGTGTCGGGGGTGCGTGTGTGCAAAGACTGCACATGCATACCTACGTCATGATGGGCCTTATGCACGCCGTGTAAATACGCAATTTGCACTTGAGTGACAATTTGCTACGTGCGTTCAGAACAGAGTGCAGCCTTCCGAGAGCGAAGGCGGTGCGTGAGCGCGCCTTCTTGATATGCTCAGAGAAGGAGAGGTGCTGATCAAGAATCACTCCAAGATATTTGGCTCGCTTTTCCCAAGGGATCGGCTTGTCGAATATGGAGATGGGCCGGGGGGGCCCTGTTCCCGTGGGAATACGGGGATAAAATAAAGCCTTTGTCACCCGGGGGTAGTGTAGCTTCCCAAAAGTGAAATAATTTTTCAAATTGGTTCAGTAGTTTCGGAGCCTATTCGTGCGTGTGTAACCAGATGTATGAACGCGTAGACGAGGCAAAAGGAGTGCCCCATGGGAATTAATGCGTGAGTTTATAGGTATCAATGAATTTATTTAGCTTAGCAAAATTTAAAATAAAATGCATAAGCATTATCTGTACCTATATTACGTTCCTACAGGAGGGACACAGGCCTCTCTGAGAGAGGGAGTGGGCTATCCCCAAAGCGGACACAGTGTGGGCTGGATGTCATGTCTGGATGACACGTCTTCGATGTTCTGGGTCTACGACATCGACATGCCGGTAAAAAATGCAACTGCTCGTTTTGTCTAAATTGCAATATTCATACATACATACATAATTATATGCATATTCTCATGCCTATTCCCATGGGGTAGGCAGAAACTACAGAACGCCACCTGCTACGATCCTCATATACTCCTTATATGTGCCTCGTATACGTTCATACACCTCGTCATTACGCACTTGATCTGTGTGAAGAACATCACCAATAAGGTAACAATTTGTTCTGCTAGGGCAGGAAGTTCAGGTACATTGTACTCGCAACCGACGCTGGCGTGCGTGCAGGACTAGGGAGCTACTCTCTAAGTTCGTCAACGACAATACGGCCCAATTAATTAACTGTTTTGGAGTAGCTAAAACACGATGTGTTTTAGCTACTCCAAAACAGTTAATTAATTGGGCCGTATTGGGCGTAAGGACTAGTGATAATTGGTGGTGTCATTCATTTCTAGGTCGGGCCTCAGACTCATCTTATATCAGTAGGTGATACGAAGTACGCATCACCAGTAACTTCGTAGTGGTATAGATCTCCAGATGTTTGAACGTTAACGAAGCAAAATTTGTAAGGAAGGAGGCACGTGGCGTTATATGGTATCTGGCTACCCTTACGTGATGTATGTTTATTGTAACAACGCAAATAGGTGGTAGAACCCAACAGTATTGGACCCTTGGACCTATCAACTCAAACAGTTAAATCCTAATTGAGAGGAAGGAATGGGTTCACTGCTCGCGGCTTTGAGGGGACCGACTTGATTGGCGCAGACGATTGAACTCCCGTCTCCCGTGGTACCCTGCCAAGTGGATATACAGTCTGTACCTACATTTGGCATTCAGTGTCTGTCGAAAATATAAACAAACCCTGTTCAGAGTAAATTCTTACGCAATTATTCAGCGAATAAGTAACACATTTATCGTATTTGCAAGATTTTGTATGTTTGCTCGATATAAGAGCGAGCAATGCGTCTAGTAAGGGTTTCTTCTGAACAGCCATACATAAATAGACCTTATTTTACAGACAGTTTGACAATGCAGGCTGCAAGAGCGACCGTAGCAAGCTCGAAAATTTTTGCATCATACATTTAGGTTTTGCATACATACCAAATCTTCAACTCCAAACTGCTTCTTAATGTATTTATATTGACCATTGTAGGGCTTTTAAATAAAAGTATTTAAAAGCTCTTCTTAATAATATTTATAATCATTTGGGGCCCACCCCCAGGACCGGGGACCTAAGGCTGTTTGTCTTGACATTATTCTGGTGCCTATCATTAGCACGTCTAGGTGCTCAGCTACTTCTTTTCAGACTTCAAAAAGCTGTCGGAAAATGTCTGCCTGTTCCCTTTTTTGTCGTAGGACACTCATAATATCATTAATAGCGTCTATATGGCGCGTACAAGTAGGATGACTGTCAGCGACACATCGGATGATCAGAAGCGCGGCCGCAAACGCATGGTGCAGCGGACTGAGCGGTGCAGCAAAATCAGGCTTTGAATGGTGTGAACAATAATATATTACATATTCACAATAACAGCGCTCCACGGTTTCACCCGCATAGTTCCCGTTCCCTAGGAATACGGGGATAAAATAAAGCCTATGTCACCCGGGCATAGTGTAGCTTCCCAACAGTGACAGAATTTTCAAATCGGTTTATTAGTTTCGGAGCTATCAATGCAAACCAACAATCAAATCTTTCCTCTTCATAATATTAATATAGATAAACAAACAGGTGCAACATATAAGTATAATAACAGCCAATAATAGTATATCGCCTGTCTTTGTGTTATAAACTATCTGTGTGCTAAATATCATCCAAATCCGTTCAGCCGTTTTTGCATGATTGAGTAACAAACATCCAAACATATCTTCACAAACTTTCACGTTTATTATATTAGTAGGAAATAGGATACGTTTAATTGGTTCTCAAAGCAAAACAGTTTTAGTTAACTAGGTCATTAAAAAAAGTAACAATATACCTACTAATCAAATATCTACGTTATGTAGAATTTGTAGTTACCTACATATAGTTACAGGTTACCATTAAGGTACCTTCGCTTTATACAAATCGCCTTAACGCTCTACTATTCACAAAAATTTCAAATGTTTTGAATAGAATAGCGAAATTATAATCGAGAAGCACCAAATACGCAAAGACGTGGTGGTAAAGGCAGCGACTTACGAATTGTTGGTCGCAGGTTCGAACCTATATAGCCAGGCGATTTACTTTGTGTAAATTATTTCATCACCACTGCTCTCAAAACGGTGAAGGAAACATCGTGAGGAAACCGGCATGTCCTAGAACCAAAAATAGAAGTCATGTGACATCTACCAACCCGCACTGGGCCCGCGTGGTGGATTACGGCCCACTCCCTCTCACAGAGAGGAGGCCTATGTCCCAGCAGTGGGAACATTATAGGCTGATTATGTATGCGGTCTACCTAAATGTCCTTTCTTTGGTATCGTTCTTGAGCTCCTTAAGTTTTAAGTTGAGCTGCACGAATTAGGTACCTACTGACAAATCGTACACTGACTGGACAAGTCCACTCAATGTGTGTGGTTATTTCCTTAAATTACCATTTCGGGCTCCAATTTATATAAATGGTCTTCACATGATCCGACCAAGATTACCCACGGAAGGAATTGATTTCTAAGGGTTGACGTTATCAACATCGATGAGGAGATATTACTATTTTCAACAAACTTCTAATATTCTACGACGGTACATTTCGAGGCGAAACACAATATTCAGTGATCACGACGCGAGGTGCTAGTTGTTTCAGCGTGACAATAAGGTTGTTAACACGTTCGTGTGCCAGACTGTGTTATGAATATGTAATTAATTGTAAGGTAAACTACTTATTCATGCATTGTGAGGATTTGTGTCAGCGACTGGCCTGAAATTGGTTTTTGTACAGAAAGGAAAGCGTTTCCATCAACATAACATACCAACTAGCAAAAAGTGGTTTTAAACTATCCTAGAACCATCATTTATCGAGGACTATATGAGACTTATATCCGCATATAAGCCTGGAAAAGGGCCCACTTTATAAGTCTACTTTTACTTATATGGTATTTATATTAGGCCGCTGAAATGACATATACGACTATAATGCTCCTGTAATTGAGTTACGTCAATGCAATTACTCCTGTAAATCTCAATATAAGTAAGTTATAGTCAAAAATGAGATTAATACGCGCCTAGAAATGTATATTGTCAATAGTCGAAGTGAAGGTATCACTTGTTGTGCTCTGTAAAAAAATATTTTAGGGTAGTATTTATAAGAATCAGAATTTATTAATGTCAACCATAGTAGAAAAACAAAATCTTATTGTTGTCAAATTGTTAGTCTTATAGCTTAGTTGTCGGGGAATGTAAATTTTCTGTGAAATCTATCATGGTTTTGATAAAAAAAATAAAGCGCCTCTTGAAATTTGCTTATTTACATTTTAGTATTAATTATTATTAAATAAATATTATTAAGGCAGCTGCCATTTTCTTGGTGAGCATTTCCAAGTACGATATAGTGCTAAAAAACTTTTTAATAAAAAAATTGAACCGCCGAAAAACCTAAAAATAAAAAATAATAAACTAGCTTTGTCCAACCCCAATAACTAAGTTCGGAAGGCGGTGACATATAATCAAATACATATCCAAAGTCACCGACTTCCGAACTTATTTATTGGGGTTGGACAAAGCTAGTTTATTATTTTTTTATTTTTAGGTTATTCGGCGGTTCAATTTTTTTATTAAAAAGTTTTTATTTTATAATTTTTTGTGGCTATAATCTACTAATTACTACATGCTTAATTTTTGATTTAATACACGACTCAGTATTAAAATCTGTGAGTAAACAATCAATCATCCCCTGTTTTCTTACCCTTAGGGTTGAAATTTTTCTTCGAAATTTATATGGGACCAACTTCGAGGTATACCCTTTCCAATAAAAAAAGAATTATCAAAATCGGACTACTCTGGAAAAAGTTATGCGTGGTCATACATAAAAAAAAAAAAAAAAAAAAAATATACGCGTCGAATTGAGTAACCTCCTCCGTTTTTTCGTCGGTTCGAAAATAAGTATTTTTAGCATTTCCAAGCGTGACATAATACCAATATAAGTATATTGGTTCTATATTGGGTTATCTCAAAACCGAAAAAGATTCGCCATTGTTACCGATTAGGGTTCCGCAATGCTCAGATGAAAATCGATTGATATTTATAGATAAGTAAGTTAAAGGAATATTTTAAGGGTTTGTTCTACGTGCAAGGTTAAACATCAGTTTAAACATTGTTTTGATTTGACTTAATTATATAATAGGTTGCCGACGACGGTTTAAACAAGACTATGCCGGATATGTTCCTGGATATCGATCGATTTTTAACCAAAAAAGATTTCCGACCTTTAAAGAACTTAAAATGGCCTCGGAGTGTTACACATTTCTTGTTGTCTGAGATATGTCCCGGTTGTCACAGCGTGGTTTCTATTATCAGTGTACATAATATAGGCCAAAACTGGTATGTCGAACTGTTGAAAACTGGTAATCCATCAACATTTGTTTAGAGAAATCTCATTTGATAAACAAGGAACTTTGTGATACATTTTTTTCAAACATTTGATCAAACCGTTGTGCTAATAGCGTCCTGGGGCTGAAATACTGATGTGTAGGTTTTCTCTATTGATATCTAGTAATGTTCGTGCGCCTTTAGGCAAAACATTGTTTATTTTCTTATTTAAAATTTCAAGTAAAGAGTTCAATGCAGCATGAGAAATATTGAAATCTAAGGCCAAGTTATTAATAGAATCACGCAGTTCTAAATTTTTGTTATAATCCGAAAGTTCCTCCTGATCATCACTTTCAATATCGCTCAAAGATTTGGTACTTTCCTAGTCTGAACCTCTTCCATCTAAAGTAGTACTACAATTATCTTGTCCGGAACCCTCGCTAGAATTCGCGATACGGTCTTCACCAGTTAAATTTAAAAAATCGTTGCTCACTGCGGTTAACATTTCTTTATATGTTTTTAAACCGCTTCCACTTATTTAAATCCATTTTCAATATTTGTAGATAAAAACAGTTGTAATCAGAATGGCTGATGTTAAATCCTACATTAGAATTTGCAAATCTATATAAAGCGTGTTTTCGCCTGTACTGGTCGTTTCGAGCAAAAGTGGTCTTTTATAAGATTTAACCAGCACCCTAATTGCGTAACTCACGATTGATCATAATTGGTTTCGTCTTCACAGTTAAACAATATTCATTGCGTTATTTACGTTGTTGAGCAGACACATTTTTCGAACATATGAAGCAATGGTTTAACAATCCGTTTCAAAACGATACAGATTATGATGAATCGTGAGTTACGCAATTAGGGTGCTGGATTGTTTGAGATTACTTAGACAACAACACTACTGTGGAATGCCTATATAAATATGTCTAGGTTTAAACGGCATACGATAAATCGATATAGAGAACACTTTATCCTACCTAGTGCTGTTATAATCTTGGTGATCAATTATTTTTTAAACTTGGATATGAAATTCATTTAACACTTACTTTTAAGTTTCTGTAAAACCAAACCAGATACATAAATTATTTACAGTAATTTAGCTTTAATTTACTTAAATTGGTCATACATTTTTAGCTTATAAGAGGTTATAAGTCAAAATAACAAGAGTAATTGTTCCTTAGTGCATATATTCCTGGTACATGCTCCTACAGGAGTATAAAGATTTAAATGGTCCGCAGATGATATCTTATAGGTACATAAAAGTCTGAGTTACCGGAGTAATTACTCCTGAGTGCAATTACTCTTGTTTCATGCTTTTATAGGAGTCTTGATACTATATTTATCAGGAAATATGATCCTATATACCGATATAAGTACAAATTTTAGGATTAAACGTATTTGAGTAAAAACAGCATATATTTATGCTGTTAAAAGCGCAGTAGCGTCCACCAAAACTATCATAGGAGTGTTATAAGTCCACGTAGCATTATAAAATCGCATTCCAGGATTATTTTGCTTGTTGGGATACCATCACGCCGATGGTCCCCGGTGGGTTAGGCAGAGGTCTACCCACAGTACACTAAAAATCGCCAGTTATGTTTAAGTAAGTTAAGTAAGTTTAAGTGAAATAAGGAGCGACCCTATTGCTATCAAGTCAGACTTCAGACTGAAATTCCTGATCGAAAACCCAACAACGTTTTGCACGACCTGAGAATCAAACCCAGCACCTCATAGTCGGCAGCAGCGCTTGCGACCACTACACCAACGACTTTTCTTAATTTTTACGCTCCTGTTTAACTATATATATATTATCCTGCATCTCACCCAATAACGTTGTGCGTGTAGACTAGCGTCTAACTGCTCATCACTGATACTACCTCTGTCGGACACGAAGCCTGGTGAGACAGCGTGCTTTTTACCCAGGCCCACCAGTGAGTTCGAGCCAGCGACTAGATTCCCCTTAAGCATATCTTCTGTGCAAACCAAAAATGCCTTACGCTGATCTATCATCTAAATGATAAATGATTTTATTTCTGTAAGTAGGTTTGTACAAACACTTTTACACGTCAATCATATTTTTTAAACTAGATGAGGTCGGCGTTTCCTATCTGACTACTCTGAGAAGAAAGGCCGATACAAACTCAGAGGTCACAGTCTCTTTTAAAGTCTAGACATAATCTTGGTCAGATCATGTGAAGACCATGTGGATTGGTGTCTGAAATGGTCTTTTGAGGAAATAACCACAAAGACATGTTTGCAAAGAGTATCAATAATTTGGTCCATGTTCTTTAGTCATCTTAAAGAAACGATGAATGGAATGTGCGAAAGATGATAAGGTTAGAAAGGGAGTGACTACCGAAATGGCAACTAAATGGCTGACTTTTGCGACGCGACAGCCTGACACGACTCTAGTTGTTCAATTTCCATGAAGTTTTCATAGTTAGTTACTTATTAAAGTTGCGTCGAGCCTGTCTGCGGGAGCCTTAATAGAGAAGTATGGAATGAATGAAGACATGTTCACACAAGATCGATGACGCGACTACCCTAGCTCGCTGTTCATTGTTTGCTCCGGCCCGACTGCCGGTGTCGCGCGACTGTGCCTCGCGGTGCCTGTTCGCAGATCCGCCAGTGCGCACCCATACTGCTCGATTTGAAGCCAGGCGACCAATCTGCTGAAAGCCCTGATTGCTCAGAGTCCATATGGTGATATATTTGTGTATAGCAGTAAATGTATGTTCAATGTTTGTGTGAAGTTTTTTAGTTAGGTAAATATTAGTGCTCACTATACCTAAGTGCAGTCCCGTGTGTGTTGCCGGGCGTAAAAGAATAGCTCCATCCCATTTCTTCCCGTGGGTGTCATAGAAGGCGACTAAGGGACTTACTAGAGAATGGGCATCAGCGTTCTCTATGCATTTTACCACCATACTGCGATCGCCAACCCGCCTGCCAAGCGTGGAAATTATGGCAAAACCCCCCCAAAATGTGGGAAGCACAAGACCGGTCGAAGTGGAGGAGCCTGGGGTGGGCCTATGTCCAGCAGTGGACGTCTTTCGACTGAAATGATGATGATAAGTGCAGCAAGCTATTGTTATAAATAAATAAATTTTGCGCCGACTCCAAATAAATTAGGATAAGGCCATGAGAATGATGTGGATATTTGTTAGTCATCTTGTGGTCGTCATCTCTGGGTCAATCGATGCCCGGGTGGTTGGATGCCCGAGCAAAGTGTTACCTATTTATTGGGTAGTTAAGAGCAGGGCGGCTAAAACTGTGGTTCTTAGTTAACTTAGTGTTCTAGAATCATCTCTTTTGTCATTCACTTGTTTTTGTTTATGTTTTCGAATATTATCGGAAAGTTTCGCGCGATCAGTCATGATTGTGGTACGTCGTGATGCGGAGATGAGTTATCACTGATCTTAGCACTCATAGGGGTGAACGACATTGCGACATTGATTTATTTGATGACTATTAATAGATTATTTTGAACCTAGACGATGGAGACGAACCTTTTGAGGTCATTCAGTCTACAGAAAACGCTTTGATTAAATCCGGAAATCAATTTGTGATTTACTGAAAGACGTGCGTTGCTTTCTTTCTATTGATGCGTCTCGTGCATTAATAGAAAGAAAGCAACGCACGTCTTTCAGTAAATCACAGATTGATTTCCAGATTTAATCAGTTATCCGTTGATCCCGGTTGTTATAAGTAGATTTTTGACAGTCGGTACAGGTAACCAGAACCCCAAAATCTGACAACTAGTGGTAGGTACCACGGGGTTTAGTGTCACACAGTAACTGGGTTGTGGACTGTGGAGATCAGATAGATTGCTGCATGTAAAATACTTGGTCATCCGCATCCTGGAACTGGAAGCCGACCTTACATTACTACCCATGTATTGCCTACCTAGGCAAGTACATTTTAAATACCTTGGAAGGTAGGGGTGAACTTCTCAGGTCCAGGACGAGCCGTTTCATAAGTTCTCGCAACAGAATTACTAAAAATATGACTATTTATCTGTGCCAAAACTATTCTGACGTCAGATGTCGGCAAAAGGCTCCCGTCATTTATGATGCCTGAGAGCCTTTTATTTATAGTTTAAAAATATTAAATTTTAAAAACCCCCGACACAAACAAAACTCTAAAAAGTATTAAAAAATATTTATTGGATTTTTATGTTGTAAGTAATATTTTGATCAAGGCATTGTCAAGTCAGAGTGAAGAGAATGGTCAATGAAAACGCCAAACAGAAGAGGCCTAACATTTTCATTAGCCGTCCCCCGACTTGACAATGCCTTGATCAAAATATTACCAGCAACTTAAAAGGTCAATAAAATTAGTTTTTTTTTTTACTTTTTAGAGTTTTGTTTGTGTCGGGGGGTTTTTAATTTTTTTAATTTAACTTTTATTTCCTGCTTTTTAAACCTAATGTCTCGCTTAAATCTGCGCAGTGTTGCGTATGTTTCCCACAGTGAAGTTTGTTACAAATTAGTAATTTATCCTCATTCCGCGTTCTGATCACCATGTATCCATAACCTGTTTATTGAGATTTTTTCAATGAGCCCTTCTACTGTTTGTTGGTGAGTAACTTGGGTATCTTCGAAATTCCAGGTGTTTCTCCAGCTTCATTTCAAGGTTACTTTGTTCGTCTTATATCATTGAAGTTATAGAGTAGTTACCAAATTTCGACACGATCAGACCCGTGGAAGATGCTCAAATCCCTTCATCAACCAGAAAAGAGCTGATAATCTTCAAACAGCTGAACCGATTTTGACTTTGATTTTGGCTAAGAACACTCCCGACTATCAAACAAAAAAAAAACAAAATCAAAATCGCTTCATCCGTTCGGGAGCTATGATGCCTCAGACAGACACACACACATACACAGACACGTCAAACTTATAACACCCCGTCGTTTTTGCGTCGGGGGTTAAAAACTACTGTTTTTAAATAATAATATGTACACGTATTTAACTAATTTACCTTTCAAACAAAAAAAAAAACAAAATCAAAATCGGTTCATCCGTTCGGGAGCTACGATGCCTCAGATACACACACACACACAGACACGTCAAACTTATAACACCCCGTCGTTTTTGCGCCGGGGGTTGAAAAAGAAAATAACCATAGGGCAACAAATATAATCATAACATGATCATAACATCACGCCTGTGTACCCCAAAGAGTTTGGCAGAGGTGTATCTATAGTAGGTTTTTAAGTCCCATGTTATAGAGACGAGCCTTTTGCCATCAACCGGGCATTAATCCAGACTCTGGGCTGCTACTGAGAAATTCCTGTTAAAAAAAAAACCAGTAACAGTTTGTCAGACTCTGGAATCGAACCCAGGACTTAGTGCTCAGTAATAGCGCTTGCGACCACTAGACCAACAAGGCAGTAACATTCAGACATATCAGTAAAATTCAGATACCTATTGAATTCAATTTAGTCATCAGTGTAATAATTAAATTTACATTACGTGACGAAAGGGACGAAAGCCTACATAAACGTACCTAGGCAAGTCATTTATAGATACCTAAATAAAGGTAAGGATTTTTTTTCTAGAAATCCGCTTAGCCAGAATAGTAAAGAATAATGAATTTAATATTTCCAAGTACTTTAACGAAGCTGTAATGTGAACTCAACGCCATCTAGCGATCATTTATAATCCTATGAAGTCATCTTGCAAAGCACTTTTGTTCTTGTCTTGGCTACTCATTAATAGATGTCGCTGCAAGCGTATTTCGAGTAGGTAGTCTATTCACTAATAGATGGCAGCACAAGTAGTCCTCGTTGCGAGGTCTTTAACCTTCATTAAATACATGACTTGATGACAGACAATAAAAAAAATTTCTTTCTAGTTTTGGGACTCTTCTTAGGAAACGTGACGATTATAAAACTACCAATCTGTGCACAGCAATCTCCAGCTAAACGTAACCAACACTTCTTTGCGACCCTTACCAAACCCAAGCATGATAATATTAATTAACTTCTCACACCAAGCTCAACCAGCCCAAAATTTAAAACAAATTAAACACTGCACACTCAATCGCGTCGATGGCACCCTTCTGCCCACCCTCTTAACTAATTGGCATGGCGACTAATCCTTGGCACGCGACAAACTACAAAGAAACTAATTTATATGGCATGACGTTTTAAAATGTGTGGTGTGAGTTTGACAAGTGACTGGATCATGGATAATATTGAGATGTTTGTAGGTACCTAAGCTAGCGTGTTGTGGCTCCTGTAGTCTATGGCTGAAGTGACTATACTTACTTCATCATCAGCCTACAGCAGTCCACTGCTGGACATTAGTCTACAATTGCAAGCCATTCAGATCGATTCTCGGCAACTCTCATCCAGGTCTTACCAGCCACCCTGCGAAGCTCATCGCCTGAGAGCGTCCTACCTTACGTGAACGGATTCGTGGTGTCCACTCAAGAACCCACCTACCTCAACGGTCATCGGTTCTACGGCTAAAATGGCCGCTCCATTACCACATCAGCTTGCTTATATTGTGAGCTTCGACGATACTTATGCTACAGCCACATTGTCGCAATTACGCGAACTACACTTCGTGCGCTCTCTGTTGAACATCAAGACGTGGAGCGATGTGCGAGAGAGAGTGCGAAGTGTAGGTGTAAAATGTATGACATCCTCTAAAGAATAGACTCATAATCCGCCTATAGATAAAGTAGCTGATAAACTGCTGGGGCGCAGGCCATTCCTCTGTGCGAGGTGATGGGTGGTAATAGTTATACCTAGGTGGAGTGGATCGTACTCCACCACGCGGGCCCAGTAGGTACGGGTTGGTAGATGTTACAGGTCTTCGAACTTTTTACTCTAGGACACGTCGGTTTCCATACTAACGATGTTTTATTTCAGCGATTTGAGAGCAGTGATATAGATAAATAAAAACAAAAGTCCTGACTGACTGACTCATCAACGCTCAGTCAAACCCTTGGACCTAGAAAGCTGAAATTTTGCACAGAGGTTCAGACAAGGAATAAGGAAGATTTTTTCGAAATTCAACCCCTAAAGGGAGTTAAATACCTAGGGGACGAAAACTCCGCGCGGGCGAAGCCGCTGGCAAAAGCTAGTGTTGAAATAATTTACACAAAGTAAAGAGCCTGTCTGGGTCCGAACCAAACTGGTCGAAGCCGCAACTTACAACTCGTAAGTTGCGGTCGTAACCACTGCTCTCCAGAATCCACTTTGACCTATTTTGGCACTAACTTAGAGTATAAGCGCATAAGTATCGAACCGGTGAAAATATTACGATACAAAGTGCCTATCCTATGTGTTCATTTATGATCCTATGTGTGATCAAGCACGCAAAAACGGAAAGTTTCATAGTTTTAATACCTTAATAGAACAATCGATATAGGTTGCCTAGCGAAATATTAACCCTTGCATTCGCATTTTGTCACAACTTGCGTTCTTGCATAAGAAATCGTCAGGTTCTTTCTCCTTTCGGCACCATCAAATCAAAATCAATTCAAAAGTCTTTTATTCAAATTATGCTGAGAATCAGTCGAACGTCAAATCATCATCCATCGTGCATACCTACATGCTTATTGCAAAAAGCCATGCCATGGCGTAAAGATTAGTCAAACTGTGCGTATAATGAAGGTACCCTCAACTGAAAGATATTTCATTAAACAGTGGCATTTAACTTCATCATACAATCTCCTCTCAACACAACAATACAGACTCACAATTACATTATAATTATCGCTCTAAACTTCTATTATCAAACGTATGTGTGCCCAACGTACATAGACCTTGCCATGCAAATGTTATCTACAACATGAGAGTTCAACTTAAATCGGTACAATATTATACTTTGACAAAATCTTGTTTTACGCTAGACGTGGTTTCACAGTCGCTTAGACTTTACCATGTTATTTTTTACCCTAAAACTACACCTGCCAAGTAAAATTGAATCTTAAAGCAAGTCATCAAGGTGTAGGTATGTGTTTGTTGAAATGCAAGCGTAAGTTGGCACTCTCGTCCTAAGGCAAAATGTTCTTGAGATAGAAATCTTATAAAGGAAACGTCTTTTTCAGTTTCCCATTGTCTACAATTACTTGGCTTTGTGATCTCGACTATATGTTTGTCTCTGTCTAACATTCACATTAATGCGTATCGCTATCTCGTTTCATCGGTCTTTTAAAATCCAATTTGAGATTTCCGTTCGCATCTGTGTTTTGTGGTTTTCTTTATTTTTAATTATTTCTTTTTTTGAATCTCGAGTTGTTTTTATCCGATCGTGACGAAGGAGTGTGTGTTTTGTTTTGTTGCGTCTTTTCTTTAGAATTTGCTCTACTTTAACAAACGCAAAGTTAAATTAAGTTCTTTGTCTATAGAGACTTTCTAGGATAGGTTATGTATAAACACCTACGGACTCCTAGGCAGAATGGATGAGAGGAGCTGAAGAACGCCAGATTCAGAGCAACTGAAAGCCAATGTCCAGCAGATAAATAGACTAGAATAGAACAAAAGGTTCTTTTCTGGATCGCTGTGAAGCAAAAAATATGAAATCTCTATTTTCTTCTGTTAGCATGTCGATAGGAATCTAAATTGTCAGGATTCGGCAAGTTTGGAGCCTTGAGTAGCGTCCATCAGATCCTGTAACCTGCAGCTGACAGGACAGGCTGGACACGATACTATCACATCGTTAATGGAACAGCACCAAATTTACACTCCATCTAGGAATCTCCATCTGAACTGGTTTTCCTTAATTCAGCCAGCCTGGGTTGAGACTTCCAGGTTAGCCTGGCAACTCATATCCAGGCGGGGAGATTTTCAGCAAGTAGAACGAATGATTTGACTAAGGAAGCACTGTCTCGAAACAGCTAAGTCTTTCTTAAAATCGTTCGCCAGTAAATAAAAAAAATACTTCTGGAAATCTAACAGTAAAGTATTCTTAAAAGTTGAGACATGCCGTTCTTAATAGCAAATATCTTTTTGCCCCTACAAGAATTCTGTGCCTCCTGTGATAAGTGATACAAGTAAAAAATCAACATTTTACAGGAGAACAAAAACAAGATTAAAAAAATTCTAATTCGTGAACTAAGCAGGATAGGTTACACATAAGTACCTTTTTTTGTAGATAAAAACATCCACTGTCACTGTGCATTTTAATTGTTGTGCTAAATATTATAGTTTTAAAGTAATTAATGAAAAACCTGTAAGTTGTACCTTTTTTATTTCAAAAATGTGTTAAAATTACGTGTTAAATGGTACAAATACAGTTAAATTATGACGCACTTATAAGTTGTCTTTGGTGTAAACTGATATACAAGAAGTCAACAAATCTAATAACTCATTAGAATATGTTCCTAGCTCAATGTTGCTCTAACAAATAATAAAAATACCACCCCAAAGATTATATTGTTTTACTTATAACAGGGGTATTTTCATAATTTACCTGAATTGTATCACTTTGCAAAAAATCTTGTCTTTTGAAATATGTGTTAAATGATACAAGTCAAGTTATACCTCTCATTAAAATAATAGGTCTTTACCTATGAAATTGCCGTTTTGTATGAAAAAATTTAAACGAATTTTTTTCATGAATTTTTTATTTGTATTAATCGAAGTAATCACCCATGGAATCAATGCATCTTTGCCATCGCAGTGGCAGTTTATTGATGCCCTTCTTAAAGAAATCAGCTGGACGGGAGGCAACAAATTCTTCAAAGGCATTTTGTACTGCCTCTCGGGTATTAATTTTTTTTCCCGCCAAGAAGTTATCCAAATTCTGGAAAAAGTAGTAGTCTGTAGGCGCAAGGTCTGGTGAGTAGGGCGGATGACGGAGAGCTTCCAACCCCAGTTCTTGCAACTTGGAGACCGTCTGCTGTGCAGTATGAGGTCGCGCGTTGTCGTGCAGGAGCAGCGGAGACGAGCGATTGACCAATGCTGGTTGGAGATGCGCCAGCTTCTCCATCATTGTGTTCAGTTCTTCACAGTACACATCTGCAGTAATGCTCACCCCGTTTGGTAAGAAGCTGTGATGAATCACACCGGCGCTAGACCACCAAACAATGACCATCACTTTTCTAGGGGTAAGTTTTCGTTTAGGGCATTGTTTAGGTGCTGAACCAGGATCCAACCAACTTGCTGAGCGCTTACGGTTATCAAACAGAATCCATTTTTCATCGCAGGTAACAATGCGGTTCAAAATTCCTTCATTTGTGTGTCTGTTGAGCAGTGCAAGGCACGTCTCGACGCGTACTTCGCGCTGGCGATCATTGAGTTCGTGGGGCACCCATTTGTCAAGCTTTTTTACCTTGCCAATTTGACGCAAATGGACCAATATTGTTTTGACGCTAACGTCGAAAGCTGCTGCTAATTCAGCCGTAGATTGTGTATCATCAGCTTCCACAATCGCCTTTAATTCGTCATTGTCGACCAAAGTCTTCGGACGACCGCGAGGTTCATTTTTCAGGTCGAAATTTCCAGAACGGAAGCGAGCAAACCAATTGGTGGTGCGTTGGTTTGTAGTGTTAGCTCCGTAAACGTCGTTGATGTTGCGTGCCGCTTGTGCCGCGTTGCTGCCACGACGGTACTCATATTCCATAATTACTTGAATTTTTAACGTATCCATGATGACGAAAAAGATTGAAATGCGATGAAAATGTAACACTAATCAATAAAGAAATGACTACTTTTAGAAAAAAAAATCCATGTTTTTAAAATAAAATTAATTTGAAATTAGAATTCTTAGCCAAACAAAAATTATTTTTATTTGAAATGGCCAGTACTGCAGAACGGCAATTTCATAGGTAAAGACCTAATACATATTTCTTGTGTAAATAAATACAAGTTTAAGAGAAATAATTAACGTTTATTAATCTGCTTCGAAATCATTTATTAACTTAGAAATAAGGCACAGTTTTATCAAAATTCTTAAGAGAGGTAAATTGAGATCTTTTTAAAGGCAAGTGGTTTTAAAGTAAAATCCCAAAAAAGTCACAGATCAATATTACGCAGGTATCACAATAAGCAATGTGAACCTGCTCAGTACAAAAAATCGTATCACAACCATTGTCTAAATCTTAAAAATCTAGAAAAATAATAAACATAAAAAATTTGATAACACGTTAAAACTTACACAGCACAGTTAACAGCTGGCTGTTAACCAATCCTTGCAGTAATTGCACTCTAAGTATAAGATAGGCAGTTCGTCGTAAATGAAAATAGAGAACAAAAAAGTAGGTAAGTAGGTCCTATCAAAATAAAACCTTCAAAAAATATACCGACTAGTAGGTAGACCAACGTTACAACAATAATAATAATCTTTATTTCTCCATAAATTTACAGTATTTTGATAGAAAAATGGCTTAAGTTAGTATTCTCGAGAGAAAAACCCTGACTTCTAAAGTAGGTTTATGTACCTGTATCTTAGAAACCAGTGCCCCATCAAAGTGATGTGTTTATAGAAAATAGGACAGTACGCGTTATACACAATAATCCATTCCAGCAAGTCCAATAAAAACAAAAATAAAATAAAAGGATGGCAACAAAAAAAAAGATACCAGAATAAAAAATAAAAAAAAAACATAGGTAGTTATAACAAACAAATAAAAAAAAAATCGAATACCCAATTCTTAGGAGTTAGATGAACTAGAAATTACTCGTCATCAGAATCATCATCATTATCCGGAGGAGTGTCTTTAACATCATTCTTGCAGCTCAACGACTACGACTTCTGTAAAACACATGAGCGCTCTAATGAATAAAGCACAGCAAATCTGATAGATCCTTCGTCTTTTTGGTTGAAAAAGTAATCTTGGAGTGGTAGGCTTTCGGTACCGTATGTATTGTAATCATATCGTAAGCTTTACCCCGTTTAGAACAATCCATGGTCATGTACTCAACATTCTTGAATTCTTTTTGTATGAAAAACGGGATATGTTTTCTTTGGTGTACAAAACAGATTGATTTTTCTAATAGGAAGGCTTTGAAAAAAATATTGAAATCGTAAAACATCACGAGTCATCTCAATAACAGTAAACTTTGTTGTTTTGTTTGAAGCTGTACGCACTAGCTGGTACTAATCTCTTGGCAAGTGAATCTCCATACACATGTGCTTCTTCTTACGCTCAATCAACGCATTGTCGGTGTCAGCCCCGTATGTGAGTATGATCGGGTACGAGAAATGTATGTTCAAAAGATTGTAAGTGTCGAGATACATAGTTTAGCAACCAGCATCAACATTTTTGTAACAGTCGAATTCTTGTTTTGACCCGTACATGATCAGCATCAGAGTACATGATCAGCATCTTGGCGTTTGGGTTTAAATACAGCTGTTGATTTATGATAAAATCGTATAGATATGAAGCTATGTCGTTCGCTCCTCTATTCCCTTCACACTCCGGCCAAGTGTAACAAAAACCGTTTGTTTTAAAATCGTGTATAGTCAAATTGTATCGAGTTATCACAAATTAGGCATAAATTTAGATTCGGATTTTTGTAGGTACATGTTGATTTGTACCCTAATAATAATTGAGAAAAATCGGTTCAATGTGATATAACTTTATATATATCAATATTCACGATAAATATTCTGAAAAATGACATGTGAAAATTAATATAATCACTCTTAACCCTTTCACGCATATGGGACACATTTGTCCCCACGTAATTTTCACGATTTACAGTAATACTGGCGAAGTAAAATCTTTTTAATATTTTTATTTTTAAATTTTATTGTACCTTTTCAAGTTTACGCGCTAGCAACACTGAAAAAAAACATTATCTGTCAAAAAAGTTGGCGGCGCGAAAAGTGAAATACATTTTCACTAGACGTTGATATTGAAAATTATTTTATTTTTGTACAGCGACTTTTAACGACCGGTTTTCTTCTGAATTATATTAATTGGTAAGTACAATTATCTTTTTATTACATATTTTAGAGTTTCTTAGTGAAATTAATGCATATAATGTAAAAAAATCTAAAGGGACGCGGGTGTCCCTATATGCATCAAAGGAGACTTTTGCTTCAAAGTAATAGTATTGTTTGTCTTGCTATTATTTTCACCGACCTTGACAATTCAAAAGTGCCTGTAATTGGTTTATTTGAAATAAATGCTTTGAGTTTGAGTTTGAGTTTTGAGTTTCAGTTTACGGTTCTTATTTTCATATATTTTGCTTCAGAAAATGGCTTCAAATCGACGTAGAGAGTTTTCGCTGCTTGAAGAAGAAATTTTCGAAGTCTTGGTGGCTGACAACAGCAACGACGAAGACGATTTGCTCCTTGATGAAGAGAACCAAACATTTTTAGCGCAAGATATGGATGCGGGTATGTCGACTGTTGAAATTGAATCAAGTTCAGCGCCTCTAGAAGAAAATATAATTGAAAATCAGCAACATAACATTACTGCCCCATCTTTCAACTGGCGAAAAAATTCATATTCACCACACAAATTTCGCGAGATTCAGGGATATAACTTCGGTGAAGTGCATATTTTAGATAGCACCCACACTTCTGAAATGGAACTGACTCCTGTAAATATTTTCAATGCTGCTGCCGGGTTTGAAAAATTAATTGATGAGATCATTGTTCGTGAATCAATACGTAATGCCGAACAAAATGGTCGATCTTTTACTATGACTAATGAAGAAGCCAAGGCTTTCCTCGGCATAAACTTTGTTATGGGATATCATTGTTTACCTACATTCAGGAGCTATTGGTCTACAGACCCTGACATGGGAGTCCCTTACATTGCTAATGTGATGCCTATAAACCGCTTCGAAGAAATACGTAGGACTGCTTTCAAACCTAGAATTTCGACAGGTAGTAGCTCGTTCACTTGTTGGCAGTTTTTCGTCACGACAAAGAGCTTTGTCGTCAGTTGTTCTGACGAAAAAGCGAATCTCTCTCGTACAAAAACACGGAATACCTTCACATGTGATGGTAAAAGTGAGTAACAGAAAAAGATGTGAACAGTGTGCAAAAAGTCGTGTTGAGAGTCGCACAAATAACACATACTCTACATGTAATGTTCATTTATGTTACAGGTCAGAACGTAATTGTTTTGTTGCATTTCATTAAATTTTGTCTTTTGTGTTATAAATAAGTTTTTACATTAAATAACTTTTATTTTCTACTAAAATTTGTGTTTACTTTACAATAAAAGCGTTCAAGTGTTTTTGTTGCGATACATTAAAAAATGTTTCCCTTTACGCATATAGGGACATATAATTATGTCCCCTTCTCAAAAACAATAAAATTTACAAAACTTCTCTATTGTGCATTACTTTTATGTTAAATTAGACCAAAATAAATAGATACAAATAAACAAAATCATTTATACTGTCTTGGAATAGTTATAAACGTGTAAGGGTTATACCACGAAGCACGAAAAACAATGTGTAGAGCAATTACTTAAACGGGTTACAACTTGACAAATATCTTTTTTCACGATTTGTTTGCCAAAATCTTGACAGTTGCATCACTTTGCACCAAACTATCTCCGAAACTATAGCAGATAGAAGAACATGAGTTAGACCAAAAAAATCAGTGAAAATTTCTGAGTATTTCTATGTAAAAATCACAAAAAGGGTACAACTCGACTTAAATCACTCATCACAGGAGGCACAGAATTATATTCCACCATAAGAAAGAGGTATTTGAAGCTCTCTCGAGGTAAGACATAATTTGAATCCAGAAGATATAACTGAAGGGCAGCGGCGTGTTGCAACTGATAGATGACCCTAACACTTTCACTGGGCACAGGGTTGCCCCTTACTAACATGATCGTGTTTTAGATAAAGAAATAGTGAAAGAGGATTAACTAACTTTTCGTTTTTTTTTCATGGAGTAGTGGTAGCCCAGTGATATCAGCCCCGCCTTACGACTTATGAGGTCGTGAGTTCGAACCCAGGCAGCCCCTTTTCTTTTGTGTTTTTTTTGCCCCTTTAATTTCGTCACTTGTGCTCTTAAAACAGAAGGAAATCGTCGTGAGGAAACCGGGTTTGCCCTGTCCGCCAAAATTTTAAAGACATGTGACATCCACCATTCAGCACTGGGCCCCAGTAGTGGATTACGGCCCACTCCCTCTTACGGAGAGGAGGCCATGGGAATATTATTTTCTGATTATGTATGTGTGTTATGTAGATGGAGGTCTCCGTCCCATTCATCACTAGTTTGTAAACAACTAAACTTCTCAAGATTAAACAATAGTTAAAATACAATACAACAATAAACAAATGAATACCTAGCTGGTTCTAATAAACGATATCTTCGCCTATTCTTCAAACCCCGCCATTCAAATTTCAAGGAAAATACACCACAAAGATCGAATTACACGAAAATAAAAACAAAATAGACTGAATATTCTGTCTGTGCCAACCCTAAGCATAATATCAGCGACTGACCCCCGCTGCCGTTAAAAAGAAATAAAAAAGTAATAAAATGCAAGGGCACAATAAAAACCACAATAATAGAAGGGTTTCGCGGTGTGAGCGACCCTAATTTTTGTGCGGAACCGTTTGCGCCAGTAAGGAGTGTTTCCTTGAGGGATATTGCCATTATTAGCATTTTTTAGTTTTTCTTTTTCCTTTTTCTACGAGATGTGGGAATGATCTTCGTGATTTCTTTATATTTAAACTACTGTGCCGAGTGTTTCCGTTTTTCTAATCATCTTACATCCTCTATTTTGTAAGCACAATTAGCTACTGTGCTGTTAAATGATCTCACTTTCACGGGTTAAAGTACTATAAATCTTTTCCCAACTCCCTCTCTAAGTTTATGTAAGTATCTAATATTTTTGAATAGTGAGACTATTCAAAAATATTAGATACTTCTACATAGAAATTCCAGGCTAGTATTTCATTCATGGTTTATATTCGAGACATTGCCAAGCGGTTGGTCGACTCTTCACGTGAACAGAGGGCTGGCTTAATTTTGGCCAAAGAATCAGCGTTGCCATACAACATGGCAATGCTACGAGCCTTTTGGTCACCATTCCTGTTGAAACCGATTCAGACGAATTTTTTGATGCCCTATGATACTTTTCTGTTGTATTACATAATGGTAGTGATCAAGGCAGGTGTTCTGAGTTTCAAACCTAAAACTTTAGTTTTTTGCGCACTAGACCCTTTTAGCATCATAGATAGATATTAATATTCGTGCACACAAAAGACATAACACTGCATACAAAAGCACGATTAAATAATAACTGATTACATGAATATTAGGAAATATTCATCTTTGCATTTGCAAGACCCCTAAGTGTCTAGGAAAGCGCGTCAACCCGTCCCGACTAACATTCGTAGATCTTCGACAGTCGTTACGGGTCGTCAGAAGCCCGAAAGTTTGACCACCTGTCTTACCAATTGGAATCGTATTACCCAGTAACTGGGTTGTAGAGGTCAGTAAGGCAGTCGCTTTATGTAAATTCCTAGTTGGGAAAAGGCTAGACAAATGATGATTAGATCTTTCCTTGTCCCAAAACTGCTTGTAAAGTGTGCTAGCTATTAAATCCGTAGGTCGCGGTCTCTGGCTCATAAAACATTTGTGAGTAGTGGCTGTGTGTATGACGGTGCAGGTCGGCAAGTGTCACAAAGTCGATGTGTTCCGTGCGTGGCTACTAGCTGAGTGCTTGCTGTAAGTGCTCGCGCGGGGACGGACTTTGGTGATACAAATACGTCTTCTTCTTCTTTCTCCTGGCTTTTATCTCAATTTATTTAGGTCAGTCCTCATAGTACTTCTGCGCCACCCTGTGTGGTGGTGGATTCTCTTTTGTTGTGTTGCTCGCCATCACGTAATTTTTAACGGACTTCAAAAAGAAGGAGGTTATCAATTCGACATGTTTATATATATATATTTTTTTATGTATGTTCGGGCATAACTCCGTCGTATATTGACGGATTTGTAAAATTATTTTTTTGTTCGAAAGGGGTTTACTCCGAAATGGTCCCATTAAAATTTCATATAGATCTGATGATGCGTTTCGGAGACAGACATCGGAACTCTTCAAAAAATTACAGCAAATCAACCGCGAATGTTGCTATCGCATAAGTATGCATTGTTTAGACCCCAAGGATGATGAAATTTCGAATTGGTGTGGGGTAGGTAACTAAAAAGTTAAAAATAAAAACTTTTTTGCAAAAAAATAACAACCGACTTCCCAAAAAACACTACAAAGTGCAAAATAACTTTAATTTCGGAAGGCGGTGACAAATAATAAAAATACACATCCAAAGTCACCGACTTCCGAAATTAAAGTTATTTTGCACTTTGTAGTGTTTTTTGGGAAGTCGGTTGTAATTTTTTTGCAAAAAAGTTTTTTTACTGTTCGTAGCCAAGTTATTGGTTCGTCCACAGCCTCTTTTTCCAACTTCCATATTCATAATACAAATACGTGCTATCAAATTACAAATAGTTGTGTGTTTTACTTTATGGCGAATTCGTCTTTTCAACGCGGTATATAAAAAACCGGTCAAGTGCGAGTTGGACTCGCGCACCGAGGGTTCCGTACAAACCTGTGGGTATATAAGTAAAAGTTCAAAATTGTCAAAAATATTTTTTTTATATGACGAAACTAAAAATTTTCGGTTTTCGTAATTTTTCCTATATCTGTACTATAAGACGTGACTTCGTACAAAATTTCAAGATTCTAAGTTCACGGGAAGTACCCTGTAGGTTTTGATTCCCGTGCGAGTTTCGAAAATTTGCGGAATTTTGCGGCCTAAATGGCTGTATCTTTTGATTGCGTTGACTTAGAAGGTTGATTTTTCTACAGCTTCCAGGGACAGTAGAACTAAGTATCATATAGAAATTTCAGTTTGATACCTCCACGCGTTCCTGAGAAAAACGGTCTTGACAGACGGACGGACGGACGGACGGACAACAAAGTGATCTTATAAGGGTTCCGTTTTTACCTTTAGAGGTACGGAACCCTAAAAACTACGCGCAACAGAAACCAGTTTCTTCTCGCTAGGCACGAAAATAGGCAAGCATTTAACAAAAATTTGACCACTGAAATCTAAAATCAGAGCGCAGTTCCATTCCCCAAATCCAGCCCTGCATTGCCACCATGATAGTATTTTGTTAGTCGGCAGCTTTGTCGCGAAGTGGTTCGGTCTACCATAGGTCTCCTATCCCCCTCATACCTCAGCGATTAGAAAGAGACAAAGCACCGGTCACGGGACACTGCCTTCGGCTCAGTGTGACAATATTTGGTCACTTATTGGCTACACTGGGAACGGTCGCAAGCGCACACAAAAAACTAGATTGTTTAACGTTATTCTTCGTCATTTTTTGGTAAAAAAATGTATTGGTTTGGAATTTTTAAAGGGTTTTAAAGTTCACGATGTTTTTCTTGGTAACGTTTAGCTTCCAACGCCTTCTTAATCTTGGTTTCATTATCATGGATTTCAAATCATTATAAGAAGAGAGTCTCCCAACCTTTCTGCCTGGATTTTTTACTACCAAAGCATTTATTTATTAACTTTAATTAAAACAGTTTAAAACTAATCAATTTAAAGACACAATTTAAATAATATACGCATGTCTGACAACCAGTCTTACCAAGGGGTCACGTATTACCCAGTACGACCAGATAGGCAGTCGCCCCCTTTAAAATACTGGTGTTCAGTTGCGTCCGGTTAGACTGTAAGCCGACCCCCACATAGTTGGGAGAAGACTAGGTAGATGATGATGATACATATTCACATAAAAGGATAATATAAAATCATGAGCTGTATTCAAACTCGTCCCCATTACACAAGTTTAATCTTAGCTCGGGTGCCAGTGGAGATAGTGAGTGATTCAGGCAATTTTAAAACAATATTGCCTTAGATAATAACCTATCGCCTTCATGTAAATTGGAAAATTTAGAATAACTTGGTTATTTATTTATACTGGTTCGCGAATAAGGTGTAAAGTGGCAAACGCCAAAATGATTTAAGGCAAAGATGGAAAGTTTCATGTTCCTGTGATGTCACCGTCATTCACATCTGGAATTCGAATCACCAATACCGCTTGAGCCCGTCCCTTCAGGGCTAGCCTGTTCCCAGCTTTGTTGGGATCAGCTTCCAGTTTATTCGAATGCAGCTGAATACCAGTATTTTACATGGAGCGGCTATCTATCTGACCTCCATAACCCAGCCCCTTGGTAAGACTGAGGGCTGGACTGCCAGACTTTCGAGCTTCTGACGACCCGTGACGACTGTCAAAGGACCACGAATGACAGCCGGGACCAGCAGCTGTTATTCGCGGTCAGTCATTGAACATGATCACCGACCTATGCGGCGGTAATTACTCAGTCACCAGCATCTAGTACACCCACATTTAACAACACAAGACATAGATGAGAGAGATTGATTCACAGCAGTTGTACACGTGGATACGACGCCACGTGTAACCTTGCTCCGAGAAGTCTATTTCAGGCTCCCACTCCCACAGTAGTTCCTTAAGAAAAATTCAACGTAAATATGAACTGAAACTTTCAGTGCCTACAGGCTACATAGGTACCTACCGTGTTGTTGAGAGATTGGTTTTAAGGGAAGGTAAAACACTGACTGATTCTGACTTTGTCAAATAAGAATAAAATTAATCTTTTCTCAACCAACTTTCAAACACTACTAACAAAGTGTTCCTCAAAGCTTTTTGAGGCTTTGATGTTTTTTATACGCGTGAATGACATCAAATTATTAATTTCCCATTTCTTCCCGTGGGTGTCGTAAGAGGCGACTAACGGACTTACTAGAGAATGGGCAGCAGCGTTGTCTATAGGTACATTTTACCACCATACTGCGATCGCGTGGCGATTATGGCAAGCCCCCCCAAATTGGGGGAGGCCTATGTCCAGCAGTGGACGTCTTCCAGCTGAAATGATGATGATGAAATAATATTAATAGCAATATGTTTATCTGTTGGTTTCAGTGTTTTAATACTCGTCCACAAGTTTCACATTAAATTCAATTAGGTACATATTATCAAATAGATCCGTATCGGATTTAGGTTTTTTATACCTTGGCACCTTTTCTCAAAACACATCGGACATTGTGTAGCGTAAAACCGCTACGGTTAAAACCTCTTCCATTTCTAATCCAAACTTTTCAATAAAAATTTCTCTTCATAGCTTTTAATCACATTTTGACCACAAACCGCACCCTAATTGCGTAACTCACGATTCATCATAATCTGTATCGTTTTGAAACGGATTGTTAAACCATTGCTTCATATGTTCGAAAAATGTGTCTGTTCGACAACACAAATAACGCAATGAATATTGTTTAACTGTGAAGACGAAACCAATTATGATCAATCGTGAGTTACGCAATTAGGGTGCCGATTGCAATCGTTTTTGATAGGTCGTATATCAAAAAAGTAATGATTTCGTCATTTTTTTGAAAACCACTTTTTGCACCAATTCGAAGTTTAAATGTGATTAAAAGCTATGAAGAGAAATTTTTATTGAAAAGTTTGGATTAGAAATAGAAGAGGTTTTAACCGTAGCGGTTTTACCCTACAATTGCGAGAATTGTGGATATCGGCACCATTACCATAGAGAAAATAGAATAGGATTGACCTTTAGCAAAGTCAGCCTATAACGTTCCCACTGCTGGGACACAGGCCTCCTCTCTGTGAGAGGAAGCGGGCCGAATACACCACGCGGCCCCAGTGCGGGTTGGTAGATGTCATATATGTCTTCGAATTTTTGGTTCTAAATCATGCCGCTTTCTTGACGATGTTTTCCTTCACAGTTTTGAGAGCAGTGGTGATGAAATAATTTACACAAAGTCTAGCGCCTGTCTGGGTACGAACCTACACCTTACATCTCGTAAGTCACTGCTACTATTAATCCAAAACTATTGCTCCATATGTTCGAAAAATGTGTCTGTTTAACAACGTAAATAACGCAATGAATATTGTTGAACTGTCAAAATGAAACAGATTATGATTGATCGTGAGTTACACAATTAGGGTGCGGATGCCGAAAACAACTTGACAAGTCTACTAATTAAAGACAATCGGGTCACATGAGTAACCGGGTTCACACATTTGTCACTTTTAATTCATTTTGTATTCAGACGTTTCATTTCGGATGAAAGATGAAGTACAGAGGCCAGCACATCAAGCTACCCCAATCTGTCAAATTTCTTTGATAGTTTTTCAACTTTATAACAGGTAGTGGTTCTTGTTCAATTGGAAAAATATGACAGTTTGGGGTGGGTGCTGGCGTCTGTACGTACGTGACGTAGCGCTCGCGCCGTCACGGGATAAGACAGATTATGGTGACATTGAAATACCTACCTATATGTAGTAGGATAGGTAGATCGTCCGTGAACCGAGCAGCAAGGTCGCCTACAACCGTTTGGGAAGCGATGCAACCGAACATATTGGGTACTGTAGGTACCAAGAGGTAGAGATAGCAACGAAAATCATATAAGTTTTCGAAAAATTAATGTAATAATTTTAGGGTAAATGAAAAGTATTTTTTTTTATTTTTATAACGTTGCCCCACACCAGGAATATCTGCTGTAATATGGGTGCATTAACAAACATTTAAACTCACATACACAAACAACCAGACCCGGAACAATTACTTGTAGGTCATACCAATATGTGTTCCGTGCGGGAATCGAACCCGCGACACGCAGCGCAGCAATCAATCGCTTAACCGCTGCGCCAAACGTGCTGGAGAGAAATTCTTTTTTTCTTCTATTTGCAGGCCAGTGTCATGTTGTATGTTGATTAAACTGTCATTGCGACCGTAACCAATTAAATAACTTATAGTTATCTTCATGAAATCGTCAGTCAATGGGATTATGTGAACTTAGGAGGTTGTATTTATAATTCTGTAAATCCATATTACATACATTTTTTAAACCATACTGCGATCGCAACCCGCCTGCCAAGCGTGGCGATTATGGCAAACCCTCCCACAATGAAAAGCACCAATGGAGGCGGGAAGCACAGAACCGGTAGAAGTGACGGAGCTTAGGGAGGCCTATTTCCAGCAGTTGACGTCTTTCGGCTGAAATTATGATGAAAGCCATATTTGTTACCGTCGCGAATGAACGTATTTCCATCAACATACAACTTGACACTGACCTGCTAATTACAAAAGAAAATAAGAAAATTTGAATTTCGTGGGGTATCCTGACGCTTCTTCGGTTTAAAGAATTTATTTCTCACAAGAACTTATAATGAGATACTGAGCAGTAAGTATGATAATAGAGTACCTACAATTCAATTTCCTCTAGAGTAGAAGAACGTGAAGGTCGTTTCCACATATCATGCCAGCTTCATAACAATTATCATGCCAGTTACACAACAAATATCATGCCAGCTTCACAACAAATATCATGCCAGCTTCACAACAAATATCATGCCAGCTTCACAACAAATATCATGCCAGCTTCACTACAAGTATCATGCCAGCTTCACAACAAATATCATGCCAGCTTCACAACAAATATCATGCCAGCTTCACTACAAGTATCATGCCAGCTTCACTACAAATATCATGCCAGCTTCACAACAAATATCATGCCAGCTTCACTACAAGTATCATGCCAGCTTCACAACAAATATCATGCCAGCTTCACAACAAATATCATGCCAGCTTCACTACAAATATCTTGCCAGCTTCACAACAAAACAGACATACTTATACTATCAGATAAGCCTTCTGTGTCAACAAAGAAAACCCCTTTTAACCGGAAAGATTCATTTCAAGATCGAAACACATACTAATTGCTATGAGGCACCACAATACGACAATAGTGTCAAATAATACTAAGCCATCTTATTGATCAGATCGCTCTCTCTGCAACAGGAAAACCGATTAACGATCAAACTTTCGATTTGTTCACATATCTTTGAAAACCTTCTTTATCGTAGACAATTTGCAAAACGAGTAAAAAATATAATTATACGGGATATCCTGGTGCGTCCCTCTTAGTGAAAAAATAGTAGAGCTTCAGAAAATTGAGAAAGTTTAATGTATACCTACCGTATTTACTTATATCTGACATTTATCAACGTTAAAATGTTCCGGTTCAAGGGGTATTTAAGTATGTTTGCGGAGATTAACTGAGGCACGTGAATATCTCAATCATATCGGTTATGTAAAGTGAAAACGATATGCTCAAAAATCAGTATGCCTAACCTTCTCCCAACCATGTTGGGATCAGCTTCCAGTCTAACCGGATGCAGCTGAATACCAGTATTTTACATGGAGCGACTGCCAATCTGACCTGCACAACCCAGTCACTGGGTAGGTAATACGATACCCTTGGTAACACTGGTTATCAGGCTTTCGGGCTTCTAAGGATCCGTAACGACTGTCAAAGAACCACGAATGACAGCCGAGACCAACAGCGTAACGTTCTTTCCGAGGCACCGAGGAATCTCGGTATGTAAAGATGGTCACCCATCCACGGACCAACCCCGGCAAGCGTAGCTTAACCTGATGGATTGACCCGTGCGTCTGTTATTACTTAGTCACGAGCCCCTCAAAGTTAAAATGATATGCTATACATGTATTAAAATTAAAATTTCAATAGATACTTATTATATATTTTTCTTTCTTTTTGGAAGTCAAATTTTATGAATTTCTCAAATAGGATTGAAACTATAGTTTTGTATAATTTAGAAGCATTTTGTCAATTTTTTGTAAATGTGAGTACCATGCATCCTTATAATATGTTGTTTTGATGTAGGTCGACTTGAAAAAACGTGGTAGTTGAGAGTATGTCATGCTCACTTAAATGTCTCACTGATGGTGGCGTGTGTGTTGGATCATTCGGTTCCCTAGAAAATGGTTGAGCTGGATGGTGCTGATCCATGCATCAAGTTCGTGAACGGGCACAGTCGATTGAGACTGGTCATCTCATAACTGCCATGGATTATTTTGAATCTTATTTTTTTATATATTTTTTTCATTTTTCTCACATATAGAAGCACCAAGAATAATGTTCCCAAAATTTTGTAATACCCACGATTTAAAAGAGTGTCCTTGGAGTTTCTTGCCCGTTCTTCTCCATAGAGATCTACGTTTTTGGAATGGGCACCTAGCTACAACTTCGATTTTTGTTTGACAATTCAAAAGTGCCTGTGAAAGGTTTAATTGAAATAAATGCTTTAAGTTTGAGTTTGAGTCTAAATTTGTGAACTTAATTTGAATAATATTAATTTGCTGTCTGTACACCTCGGCAGCAGACGTTAAAATATTAATCCAAAAACTGGAAAATACATTTACTTTGTGAACACAACGCACACACACAGCACACACACACATGGAGCCGGGGTTATAGAGTTTCGTTATTTGTTATGAATGTGTGCGACGAGTTAAATCACAGAAACAATTTCGAAAATACGTACATAACATCACGCCTTGTTTTACCTAAGTGTTGGGCAGAGGTGTACCTGAGGCACACCCATATTTCCCCAGTTATTCAACCGGGCACAAATTCTCCGGGTTGCTACTGCAAAACATCAGAAAAAAAAAACACATAACACTTTGCCCGACGTGAGAATCGAACCTAGAATCTCATGTAGTACAGTAGCGCTTGCTACCACTACACCAACGAGGCAGTTCTCGAAAATAATTAATTTAAATACAGTGAATATTGTGTGACTATAGCTTCATCATCTTCATCACTGCCACCCTTGATTTATATAAATAAACTTCTCGCACACAAAAAAGGTACAAAGGACTTAATGCCCTAGGCATTCTCTACCAGTCAACCAAGGGTGGTGAAGAGTACTTTGGTTGAGAGGAACAATGATAAAAAAACTATAAAAAATATAAGTAAAATAATTAATAATAAAGATAGGTAGATAAATAGGTTCTAAACTTAAAATACACGTGTGCATACATATCTACGATAATATATACTTGATGAACCCACTGCTGAGAAGGTATGGGCCAGTTGAGCACTAGATAAAAACTTACCCTGTATGTACGTACTTACCTACCAGTAATATAAGTTGTAACTTGTAACGTAACATTACGACTTATAAGGGTCGGCACAAAAGAGTGGAGGCCCATACCTTCTCAGCAGTGGGTTCATCAAGTATATATTATAGTAGATATGTATGCACACGTGTATTTTAAGTTTAGAACCTATTTATCTAGCTATCTTTATTATTAATTATTATACTTTTTTTTTTTAATCATTTTTCCTCTCAACTAAAGCACCTAATCTAATCTCTTCACCACCCTTGGTTGACTGGTATAGAATGACTGAAATCTTGAAATCTAGACTTAGGTACACACAGATATACCACCGACTCACCCGTAGACATGCCGATAATATTTTCATCTAATTCTGCCACACACAGGCGCATGCGCACACTTCGCGCTGTGTTCAGTGACGCAACTTTAATCTGTGGTTTACTTAATTCCATTGTTTGTTCGCAATTAACCCGCTTCAAAGACACCAATTCGGTACATTCGTGAAGAAAAGTGTTATAAAATGTTGCAGAAGCTTGAAAATCGATAGACTTTATAAAGCGCGGTTTGGTGTTGTTTGTTATCGTAGTCATACCTACAGATACATTCCCAAAAAAATCTATTTTGCAATTTTGCAGCCAATCGTGCCACGGTAGCTGGAATCAAATTTTAATAAGCAGATATTAAATACATTGAAACTAACAGAAGATTGGCACAGCTGCGAAAACTACTCCGTTAGACCTGCAACTACTTGACGAAGAATAAAAAATTCACGAACACTTTCGATGAGCCTAACAATGGACTATTATAATTGTTGGAGATAGTTATATTCTAACTCAATACATCCTTAACACGTTCGCTGACAGTAGGTTGATAAAATATAGCTGACAGTTGAAAAGTAACCTAGCAGCTCTATAAACATGAGAATCGAAGTTAAATTATATGTATATTTTACTCAACACTTTTGCCCTCGCCTGTGCTGTCAGCAGTAACATGATCGCTGCTCGGTTGATCGCCTCACTACGATATATTGAGCGACTGTTTGCCTTCTATGTTTGACTGTACACCGCTCACGCCATACCTCGCCATGCCCACTATTTGGACATTTTAGAAACTTGAATTTCCATTTTCTGTGCACGTATGTACCCCGAAATGTATTTTTACTATTTTAAGTTTACCGTCTTGAAACTTGAATATGATCTTTATTCGAATGTGATAAAGCTGTAAATTGATTTTGTGAGTGTTTCATCTTAGTTGGTTCTTCAATGGTATGTGCAAACAAAATAGTTAATAATAACACAATGATTTTAAATCTTATTTACATAGTAATAAGGTTGAGATGGAATGCAAATATATTTGTCATTGTAATAGGTTTCTTAATACTATTTGTTAAGTTTTAACACAGATTTACTAATGACATTTTTACGGTTTCGAATTTAATATTTAATTTTGAAATTATTTTTCTTCAATTACTCTGTGATTCTAAAAAAATCTATGAAGCTAGCTCAATGCAGCTCACACGCCTATAGTGCCATTTGAGAACAAACTTGCTATACCTACCTACTCGTCATAAATGTTTACACGCAGGCCTTATTATGTGGGGCTTAAAGCAGGAGCACAAAGTGCTTCAACATGCCAAGCAGCTCTCCAATAATGCACCAAATACCCATATTGCCCGGAGTCTGGATTTGTGCCCGGTTATTAGCAATTACTTAGACATAACTGGCGAAATGTGAATATACTATTGGTGTACCTCTGCCTAACGAAATGTGCATTTATACTATTGGTGTACTTCTGCCTAACGAAATAAAATAAAGAAATCTTTATTTTTGTCAAAAGAATGATAACCTTACAAAAAAAATACACTATTAGTTACTTAAGTTCTACGAATCTAAAAATACATAGCCAATTAGTTTCTCAGTACACAATAATATTCAGGTTATTACAAAACTGATTCAATCTGACCCCCGTACTAGTTATAAACTGTATTACGGTGGGACAGTTTTCGTCGTTCTTAGTTAACATTATTTTAATAAGCCGATTTGAGAGAGAATAATTAGATATTCCTACTTTTACAATAACACAAAGCAAAATGTGGGTAAACTATATTATCACATAATCAAATAGTTGTTTTTACTTTGCAGGTAGTAGCGTAAACTGACATAGTATTATGTAAATTTTTTAGATGTTTAGTTTTATTACAAATTATTTGTATTGTTTTCTTTACTTTATATAAAACAAGTGTAAAAATCTACTGATAAAAAAATATAAGTAAAAATGAAAATAAGTAAAAATTAAGAAAATTAATGCTGGAAATGTGGATATAATTGTACCTCTGCCTAACGAAATGTGGATATACTATTGGTGTACCTCTGCCTAACTAAATGTGGATATACTATTGGTGGCACTACAAATAAAAATGCTTCGCAACAAAATCCAAGAAACGCAAAAAGAAAAGTGGCGCCATCTACAATGCCACAGGCAATTATCTAAGAAATTCTACATCACGCAATCAGAGTTTACCACGACACCCAGATAGGTACAAAATCCCGACATCAACTGTCGGGCAGTTGCCCACCAGACACAATACCCGTTTGGTGGGAGGATCCTCCTTAACCATCGTATGTATGAGTGAACTTTACACCCTGTTCCTCATACCCCTAAAGGTGTACCTCTGCCTAACGAAATGTGGATATACTATTGGTGTACCTCTGCATAACCCGTCGGAGAACAAGGGCGCGAAGTAATGTTACCTGCATTGTAAGTACCTGGCACTTATTGACAGGCCTCCACTGTCCTCCCATACCTATTATCACTGTAATTTAAAAAAGAGTAACCGTGGAGTTTCTTTCCGGCTTTTCTCCTATCCTCCTATCTTCATAAGTGCCCATGCAGGTTTATATGAAAGAAATTTTTTTTTGATTTGATTGTTTTATTCATAGTCAAACGCAGCATATCATCCTACCAGACACATAGAAAAATAATTTATCACAAAAAATCTAATAGAACCTACCTGCAACCATACATTCACTAATTTACCCACACAACTATTTTTTACCCCCATTCATTGCGCAAACCACAAAAACTATCACTTGCTAAACAATTGCCCAGCAGTGGGGAAACGTGACACTGTGTGTAAGCCGATATTATTATAGAACACTATTATTTAATGTTTGTTATTGTTCTCTTTCGTATTTGTTCCATGTATTGATGTTTTTTATAATATTTAGCAAGTAAGGTATTCGCGTGGAAACTTATTTTGGGCTTAATAGTTTAATGTGATTATTTGCAATGTTATTTACGAGGTAAATGTAGTGTGAGTCCGCTACACTCGCTGTTTGTGTTTTTGCATTGTAAACATCGATAATTTTTTTTTTGGGTTTTTGGCTTCGCACGGTTTGCGCATTAAGCCAGTGTCAAGTAATTTTACTTTTAAATCAAGTAAATGGCCTGATATCAGGCACGAAGTTACAAAAAAGTCATAGTCAGTCAAGTCAAAGTTATTGTAAAGCGGTAGTAACTTTACAACAACCTATTAGGAGTTTTTGGGGGGAACACGAAAATTCCACGTTAGTCACTTATTTTCACCTTCACTACACTTGCGCACTCAATTGTAACTAAATTGAATAATTCACTACCAAAATTATACAATTTCATTCGCTATTACACGAAATTTTATGAAAATGAAAATTCGTGCGACATGTTCCAACGCGATCCCGCCAAAAACTCCAACGTCGATTTTGCCCATTCTTATAATTTACCAGCATTTAAAGATTACAAGTACGGTTAGTAGTTTTCATAGTTTAGGATATTGTGATTTATGGGGGAAGCACCAGGGCTAACCGCGAAATTCAACTAACAATAGGTTGTTTGCAGTTTGCGTGTTAATTTAAGGCTGAATGTTGAATCAAATTTGACTCGTAATAATAATAATTTCAATTTACAAAGTTTCATCTGCCTAGCCTTTTCCCAACTATGTTGGGGTCGGCTTCCAGTCTAACCGGATGCAGCTGAATATCAGTATTTTACATGGATAGACTGCCTATTTGACCTCCACAACCCAGTTACTGGGTAACACGATACCCCTTGATAAGACTGGTTGTCAGACTTTCGGGCTCATGACGACCCGTAACGACTTGCAAAGATCTACAAATAACAGCCGGGGCCAACGGCTTCTGTTCCTTCTGTTCCTCAATCAGGTGCGAACAGAGGTGTATAGCACATTTTGCCAGAGTAGCAAGAAAAGTATTTAGAAACGACTCAACCAGCAAAAAAAAAACATTAAAAAAAAAATTGCCAAACAACCCAAGATGATGTCACTCAATACACTTTAATAGAGACCTCCAACCCAAGGCTATCACGTCTCCCACACAAAGAGCAAAGGGTTTCAATTGATCGTGTACTACCTGCCTTTGTACTGAAAGAAGTCTATTCATATAATTAAAACTGCGGTGAACAGCTGATGGTACTCGTATTAAATGACAGTAGCCTTGTTTTGGACATTTTTTTAACAATAATTGCGAGTTGGTTTCGCTTGTCGGAGGTTCCGTACCTTCAAAATCAGCCTATGTTCTCACGCTGGGCCACAGACCTCTCTGTAACAGGGAGTGTCCCCTATGCGTGTTGGTGGATGTCACATGTCCTCAAACAGGCAAAAATGTGAGCATAAAAGGGGTTTCTTTAATTTTGATTGAACCCTCACATAATTGACTTCAACAAAGAAGGTTGGTAAGGAAATGAGAAAAAATCGACAGTTTGATCGGTAATCGGTGTTGTTGTCGATGTCGCAGAGAGAGTGATCTGAGCAATAAGATGGCTTCGTATTGTTTGACACTATTGTTGTATTGTGGTGCCTCATAGCAATTAATGTGTTCGATTTGGAAAAGAAATTTTCTTTTGTGCGACAGAAGGTTTACCAGATTGTAAAAGTATTACTATTTTATTGACGTTGTTGGCATTTGCAAAAGATCTTCAAATAAGAGAAGAATATTGGTATTTTCTGGCTCTAAAACTCCTTTCTTTGTTGTTTGCGTGTTTGTTATGTCGTAAGTAGATTTATTATACTTAATACGCATATTTTCTTACGTTTTTCGCAATGTGATTTGCTGTATGTTGATTAAAATATGATTCTTGACCGCAACAAATATGGCTTTACATAATTATAGCCATTACATCATCAATACACCGGAGGGTGTATCTAAGTTCATTTAATTTCATGAAAAAGTAATTCATTCTTTAGTACCTAGTTATTTTCCATGATATTGTCACGAGTTAGTTTCACCTATAATCCCGTCTGTTATAACCAAATACAGTACTCACTTATTAATCCAATTATAAAACCACTTCAACGTTTCACCTTCTTTCTCTGAATCGTGGCGGTTACAGAGGTATTGTTACCAGGTTACAAACAGCAAGGGGTCCAATTAGTAATACATCTCTTATTTATCAAACTATTACTTATCGGTTTAAAGTAGCCACGCCTTTAACAATAAACGAACAATAACCACAGTTTAGCGAAAAGATTATAACTTGAATAACTATTCTCAAGTTAATAAATACCTTATTCAATAAATCATAGAAGTGATTTTAAAATAAAGTCAAGAAACAATTATTTAGAGTGCTTTAATTTTTTATTGCTGTCCCACAAAACTGTTCAAAACTCTATCCAAATTAAAATAAGAACTACAATTGAACGAATCAAACTTAAAACATTTTATAATTCAATAACAATTATTTGAAGCACCATTATTATTTAGTGAATAAATAAAGGAAATAATAAAACAATGTGTAGTGTTCTCGTTACGGTGCTCGAGTTGAATGCAGTCAATAGGTATCGTGTGGCGACATCAATTGTAGGGTAGTTGTAGGTCGAATGCAGTTGCATTGTTTAGAACGTTATTGATTAATCGTGATACCTTTGTGGGGAGATTGGGCAGAAGTAATTGAGATAATTGCTTGAATATCAGTTACGAAAAAGCTCAGTTGGGAGTGGAATATAAGAGTGAACCATATAAGATGCCAGAAAAGAACCTGCACTTACTGCAATCAGACTTTTGAGACTCTTCTTTTGTCATCCTAACTCCTCTTTGTCTCGGAAAAGATATTCTTGTTGTGTGATATGAAAAATGTATGACAGTCATTATCGGTTTTCAGAACCTGTTCATAAGATCTCACTTCACAACATCTGGTTCAGTTCAATTCCATTTTTTATTTGGTAACAATTCACATTGCTTTCGAATATAATCCATCATAAAACAGTAACATTAACAACAGTATTAGATAATAATATAAAAGAATACACACAAATCAATTTAAATTTGAAAATTTTATGGAAATAAAATTTAGAATAACAAATACATAAAATAATAAACCATATTTCAATAAATTAATAGCAATCTAAACGAAAAACAATAATCAAAAACTAAAAGTCAAATGAACACGTAACAATATACCAAGCCACCACCACCAAGAGCAGACTATTAAGAATCATCTAATGAGTAGAGCCTTTATTCCAGCAGGAACGCCTTGAGCCTTGCTATTGCAAAAACTTTGTGGACGTAAGATAGTCAACTTCCTTGACGTAAACCTTTGCCATTTAAAACTGCAATGGGTCGGAAAGACATTTTCGTCTCTCAACATTATCTTATCAAAATCCCACAATAAGAAGCATTCTCCATGCTCCCACAAGCCATGGGACACCTGCGAGCTGCATACAATGCAATCCTTTGGGCACAAGTCGTGGGAGTTGTAACCGATAACAGATGATATAGCGAATACAACGCAAGTGTGCGACGCTTCAGGCGGTTGGTTGAAGAGGGTGGGTTTTGTAAGAATTGATTGTGTTTGTTGGTTTTTGGTGAGGTAGATTTTATTTGCTTTTGTTTGATTCTTGTTGTGTAGGCCGCATATTAGTGGTAACACTTTGACCTTGAGTTGGCCTAGCGTAGTGTGGACTTTTAATAGAATATGACGCAACTATTGCTACCACAGCCGTGCGACAATAGTGTTATTATTGGTCTTTCAATACGGTAATCAATATTCTAACGCTGTGAGTATTGAATCATAAGTTTACAATTATTTGCGAGTCTAGTACTTTTCTCAATTATTTTTGGTAGTTAGTTTGTGTTAAGTAAGTTCACTGAGAACTAGAAACAATAACAATACACATATTTACCAACCTAATAAGGGGGCGTCCATTAATTACGTGAGGCGTTTAGGGGGGGGAGGGGTCGAGTTGAATCTCACTCAATCTCACGTAGGGGAGAGGGGGGGTCTACACAATTATCACGTAATTTAAAAAAACCACAAAGAACCAATGTAATATTACGAGAAAACCGGGAAAAATTATGTCAAACATGTTTTTCCGCCAATATGGGTAAATCCCACAAAATAATACTTATCGCGGTTATGCTAACACCACAAAGTAGTATAGTAGCTCCTCCATGGTTAAACCGCCACCGGCCAGCCAAGCCAGCCAAATGCAACGCATAAATCCAACGCAAATAGGCACAGATTAATGTTTTTACACTAACAGCACGAATTTGAAATATCTCACGTGATTATGAGGAGGGGGTGAGGGTCGAGCCAAATCTCACGACATCTCACCAAAGTGGGGGTGGGGGTCGAAAAACGCCAAAATTGCCTCACGTAATTAATGGACACCCCCTAACCTACAAACGACAAACCAACAAACAGTAGAAAGTCTTAAAAAGTTAAATGATACTAAAACTCCGACAAAAAACAACAATTCTATCTATTTTGTAACCATTGTGTTACTATCTCCTGATCCCATCGATATTAGCAATTGTCCTGAACAAATGTTGGTGGAGCCTTGTACAAGTGTTGGTGGCGCTTTGTCAAATGTTGGTGAACCATTGTAACAACAAGTGGATTCGGTTTTGATACAATAGCTACGAGGGCGGATTCTTTCTATTTTTTGGCAACATATCCCTTTGATGATTAGATCATGATACTGATCGCCATGGGAATCGATTTGTATACAAATAAGCTTGTTTTTATTAGAATCGAGATGTATATATCGTTCCTTTTTTACTTTTGCAACCTGTCACAATTGTTTTTGGGAGACCTAGTTTTGGTTTACAAGATGACAAATGACTAGCAACTTAAGTACTGACACAAAACAATAATGACCAATTTCTTCGTAGTATCGACTATTCCTGATGATTCTCAACTACTTCGGGGTCGGCTTCCAGTCTAACCTGATGCAGCTGAATACCAGTATTTTACATGGAGCAACTTTCTATCTGACCTCCACAACCCAGTTACTGGGTAACACGAACAGACTGGTTGTCAGACTGGGCTTCTGACTACCCGTAGCAACTGTCAAAGATCGACTTTTTATATTATCTTTGTGGTTAAGTCGATCTATGTCTGATTTACTTCTTACAATTGCAGTGCTGCAAAGGTCTTCCATAATGCAATGAGGGTTCTGGCTCTGCATTAGCACAGTGGCTCATCGGACCAACTGGACAAAGAACTAACCGTGTGAGATCTTCGAAAACTTTCGTATTCAATTAGTACCTTTTGAATTTTATACAATTTACTTATGAAAAAGGTCGCGCAAATACATGTAATAAAGTGCATAATATTCAAAACGTGCCAATTGCCAAATACGAATTTCTTGAGTTGTGTACTAACCAGTATTGTCAAATTAGGCAAAGGCACTCATCTCCCTCTTCCACACAATTATTTCCTCTGCTAGTGCTGGCCAGTCCTTTTGGTATATTACACAAATATATTATCTTCATGCGAGTCGCATAAAGAAAATAACACATTATTTAAAAGTGCCAATTTGCCCCATCCAGGTGACTAATAAGCTGTCTTTATTTGTCGTTAAATTATTGACATCGCTAAATTGTTTCTTTTTAAGTTTGAAAAAATCATTTTTACATTCTTTCTTATCAAATTAATTGTTGTATTACACTGGCAAAGAAAGGTGTTGAAGTGACTAGCATAATGGTCATTAGTGTACAGGCCATTCACACGTACACAATAATAACAAATATTGAGCTATTGTTAGTTTTTGCGAGAATGTTAAGTAACAATGAATGAACTAAAAAAAACTGTTTCCACTTCCTAAAATACAATTCAAGTCCAACACACAAGAAAAAATCGTACAATTTTAACAGAATTAAATCTGTCGACACTTGATCTTCTCAGAAGGCTCCCCTCAGACAGGCTGTTTGCACAATTTGCGATTATCCGCGCGATCGCACGGACGCACGTGTGGTTTCGCCCTAATTTGCTTCCGTACGCCTAGCTGAGTACCTGATTTGTTACATTTTTAATTTAGATGGCAGATTTTTTATTTGCAAGGTTTTTTTAGAAGTCTTCTAAAAATATTATGCTAGAAGAGAAATCGTGAATATTTTTTATTCATACGTTTAGAATGTGATGAACAAAACAGTACGCTTGGATTTGGTTATTCTTGCTAGTGTCTCACATTTTAATCCCCCATTTGGGTTAAATTGTGATAGGTCTCTGTTCTCAGCAAAAACTGGTATCGTTTCGACGTGTCAATCAACTTAGCCTATCGCAACCCACTGCTGGAGATACGCTAAGTGTGGAGTGTGTGGGAGGACATGAGGTCACAACACCCTGTCCTCCGCCATCCGCATCCAGTCTGTCCCAGCCACTTTCTTAAGGTCGTCAGTCCATCTAGCCGGCGTGCAACGCTACGCTTGCCGATATACGGTCTCTAGTCCAGGACTCGTCTGCTCCAATGGCCATCAGCTCTTCGCCAAAATGGCCAGCCCACTGCCGCTTCAGCTTACTTACCTTGCAAGCTATATTGGTAACTCCAGTTATCGGATTATATGCTGATTTTATGCTTTAAATCCTTCTTCTTTCGCGTTTTGTAAAAATACAATTATATGTGTATCTACTATGACGAGTGCATGAGCTTATTTTTATTTGAAAAGATTTGCCTCAGTCCTATCTACAGAAAATGGAAATAAATATTAGGTACGGTAATGCTTTCATTGATAACTCTCAAGTTTTTATCAATCAACTTCTGATAATAGAAACTAGTTAACATATCAATAGATCTATTTAAATTATAATCCTGTCTATAAATTGACATATTTAGGTACCAATATATTACCAAATCAGTAAAAAAGTCAATAATATGCGGTTGTGAATATACTCTTCTCTTTAAAGTCCCCTGTTCATGTCAACAATAACAATAAAAAAATTACTAACAATTACAATTCAACTCTATCTCGGCCCACGCAAAATTTATAATAATATACCTAAATAGCAGCAAAATGAACCTTATTCCGTTAGGAAAGAGGTTTTATAACAGGCACAAAATAAGTTGGTATCAAAACAATTATTAAAAAAGGTTTTTTTAGAAAAAAGGTTGTTATTCGTAAAACGATTGCACAATAGTAATCGATAGTACTCGAATGGTTTCGAATGTCGAACGTTATTTGACGTTTAAACCACTCACGCTCGCGGGTTCGCCTGAGTTTTTGTTGTTAGTAGCACAATGCGAGGAGAAATTGTGTTGAATTAAACGACCACAATGAAAAAGCTCTAAGGTAACGTACCTGTATTGAAACGATTTGGAGAAATGTTACTCCTCAAATAGTTCCTCGAAAATGAAGGCTACATAGTCAGTTCTACTTTAAGTTCCGATGATTTAACTTAAACCTGCACCCTAATCGCGTTACACACTATCACTATAATTATAATCTGAATCATATTGAAGGATATTGCTAGCCATTTCTTCATATTTTCGATAAAAAGCTTAACGACGTAAAAATAACGCAATGAATCAAAATCTAAAGTCATTTTTTCAAACTAAGCTGAGAGTCAGCTCTTTTTGAGCTATAAAATTACATAAGACAGTCCTCCCAAAACGCCTGCCCTTCATCACTTCCTAGTGCTTTAGCTGGGAAGAATAAGTGGCGCAACAAACTCCCCAGCAGCACAGCTGTCTGTTAAGTTAGCAGAACTTGATTTTTGTAATAGTAGGTAATTAACATTATGAAACAAAAAACATAAAATTTACCACGTGTCAAATGCTGTGAATGTTGTTGAACTATCAATATTAAAGCCATTCCTACTGTTAGTGTGTTACGCAATTATCAGAATTCGCGTTAATTAATTAGAATTCGCGTGAACTGTCTAAATTAATCCCATTGCGATCAATTGTTACTTAATGCATTACGAAATTACCTCGCTGTACGGTGTATGTTTGTTACTACCTTAAATCTAGTTGATCGCATCAAAAGCAAATAGTTAAAACTAATCGGTCTTTTGTGTTTTTGTGTCATCAGTGGTCCTAGTGTGAGTTTCTTCTAACCATCTCGATCAAACGCAACGACCGCGTTTGGCACTCTGATTGGTATTTCATCAAGCCATGGCTAATAGGAGCGTCGAACGCGGTCACAAAAGACAGTTCACAGAAACTCACACTAGGGCCTCTGTTCAGATTAATCTCTCCACCTCAAATCACGCCTGCATTCCCCAAAACAGAAGGCAGAGCTGTCTAGCTATAGAGAAACAGTAGGTTGAGCGGAGAAGCTTTAAAAAATACCCACATTTCGACAGATATGTTTAAGTCCCATGTATGAGGAGGCAAGCTGTTGAATGAAAAACCCCTGTTAGAAAATCTAATAACCCTTTCCCTGTCTTTGAACCTGAGAACTTTCCATGTATTGTTGTAAAGATTTGAAGGCCAATCCTCGTAATTAAAAACGTTCAGAATCTAGTCGCAGTCTCATCTCGGCGACAATCAAATGTCAAAAATGTAGGGAAACTAGAGGATTTTTTACAGATTGAGACTGAGATCAGACTGTGAACGTCTTAAAATTAAGAGAATTGCCTCTCGGATCTCTATCAAACATCATTGTCTAAGGCATACTCGTATGACTTCTTCCTAAAGGATAATAAAGGGGTAACATCGGGGTATACCAGGCGGGAGGGTGGAGTTCTCGATTGTATTGGTGTTTCGATTAATTCGCAATACTTGTGGCGCGCGGCTCTCGCATTTTATATTCGCGCCGCTCTTGAAAGGGTATGGATGGTATGGAGATGGCGTTTGCTGGATTTTACTGGGTCTAACAGAATTTAGCTGACATCGTGATATGTACATATTAAGGTACTTAATAGGATTCAAATAGATTCTCATTTGAAAAGTAAAATGTAATTATGGTAAAAAAACGTATCTGTATGTACAACACTCGTATCCATTGAGTAACATTCGTGTGGCCATATCTAACACTCGTGTCAACTGTAATCTGAATGATGACTGGCAACCAGATGGCAACTTGCTTTTCTTCAGTTCCCGAGAAACCCATTTTTCAAACATGAAATTCGAAGACCTTATCGCTTTTCTAGTGATGATACTGATATGCCATTGCGAAAAGTATTTAAAAAGTTATTTCTTGGAAATACATAGCAACTAGTGGTGTCACTGCGGTTTGCCATTACCGTTGGACGAGACTCCTGTTTGCCATCTGCGTGCTGTCGTCACTTGAGAAACGAATGTTCGCAGAAAATAAGATCACACATTAGGGGGCGTAGTAAGCCAGAAAAAAACAAGTTTCACCCGCGCCTCTTTGCCTGCCTCTCTCTTCATACACGACGAAAACAAAACACAATCCCTTCCCGCCATCAGAAACGTTTCGCCTGGCAGTCAAACCAAGAAAAAAAATACAAGTTTCACCCCCGCTATCCGAAAACAAAACACAATCCCTTCGCGCCGTGTTCGCCGGCTTATATCTATCTGATATTTTATCCTTCTGTCGTATGTATATGCAAAATAATCAGATGAAACGACTACGATCAATGAAAGTATTGGCCGCTGTGTACAATGTTGTTTTTGTAGCTCATTATTGCATTTATAATTTATTTCGGTTATTTGAGGTCCATTTGCACTACAAATATATTTAGCGCCTAACGATTTCTTAACATCGTCCTATTTTTGTCACTCGTGTTTAGTTCCCCTCTCTCGGAGGTGGGCGCTAATAGCTGCAACACAGTTTTTAAACTATCGCAGCTGTTAACGTTCGTTACCAAAAATTTGTAAACCTATTTTTAGTTCCAATAAATATTTGATATACAGAACGTTGGTATGGTTCAAAACTTGAGACAGCTTATTGATTTGTCTAAGCAAACTTTATTCTAATACAGAAGACTGACGAGACACACTTGGTCAAGAGTTGATCACATTCGACGGATTGTTGTAATTATTTCGTAAAACGCAACTCTAAAAGAAAAAATATTTGAAAGAAATTCTTCTTTCAATATAATCATCTGTTTCCTTTGCATATATTAAACACTAATCTCAAATTCAGAATCTTAGCTTACTATCATTTTTTGGAACTAGAAACTCAAAAACGACGTGACAAAGTTGAAATTCAAGTACGTAACCAATTTTATTTAGGACCTTATTACTTCAAACGTTGAAATAAAAATTGTGATTGTTGATTTTATACACATCGTTCGTGCATCGTCATTTGACATGTGTGTCAAAGCAAACCTTTCCTTTTATAGTGCAAGTACATACTTTTTTCTTTATTGCTACAAGGATCTTTTGGCGTCTAATTGTCCCATCAATTGTATCGGAAAAACAAGATGGAAGTGTATGGTCCAATTTTAGTCGCGCGCCTTAAGATTCCTGTACCGGTGAAGAATGAATCTCCCCAGCAAAAACATAGCAAATAAAGCAAAGCAAATCAATAGTTGTCGATGATGATTTAGTACAAGGCTAAAACAGAATTGTCAGCTTAGCCAATGAAAGAATTGGTATGCAAATTGGTGCCAAGTTATATGGAGCTTAAATAAAGTCAAATGTTTGATAGTTCTTTGTTTTAATTTATTAAAATTTGTGTACGATTACAGTACGAAAACGGATTAAATGCCTGAGACGTTGCCTGCCAATCAATTTTTGTCGACGAAGCCGAGCATGCTAAAAGATGTGACTCGTAACTTTCTTTAGTCATTCATACATACATAAAGTCACGCGCCGTTCCGTAGTATAATAATGTGCTTCACCGAACTTCCCACTCCGTACCCTTCGATAGTTGAGTCTGCGAGTAAACAAATTTGGATCCCTTCTTAATAACAATAAGATCTCAAATTGGCTAGTGGCATAAGTTGTAAATTATTGCCGCAAGGAAATTGACCGAAATGCTGAGCAAAAGTGCAAGTTGCTTTATAGTACTTACTACTTCCACGTAGTTATAACAGCCAAAAATCTGTTAAAGCAAATGTATGTCATCTTGAGTATAAAAATATCAACAACACAATTTGTGATAAATAATTTGTAGTTCACCTTCGGAAATTATTCAGTTTTTCCACTCTTAACATTTTTAATAATCGTTTCTGAAGTGAGTTTATTCATTTTTTCATGTTTTATATTTCGAAGTGTCTTTTTTACAATGTGATAAATTACGAAAATATTATTTACGAAACTAAATTATATCTCAGCGCAGCTGTAAATTCATGCGCAGTCCTCTCGCCTCAACAGAGCGATGGCAACTGATTTGTGAAACAAAATATGCTTGAAGTTCCCGTAACATGCGACGGAAGATGACTTCTTCCTCGAACTAAGACCGTCGTAAGTGCAAATAGCTTATAGTCGTAATAAATAAATAAATAAAAGGAATTTAAAAAACGCCTCCACAATTTCTTTCGTCTTGTAGTAATACAAGTAATCATCACATTTTTATCCCATTAGTCTTTGGCATATTATGAACAAATTGAAAATGGGAAAAAAATTAAAGTAACTTCGTGATGTTTTTTATCGAGAAAATTTTCTGTTCTCGTAATGTTATTATTTTATATTATATATCTTATAAATTTCATGAAAAATCAAATTGAAGATAGGGATTTTTGGTATATACGCCCTCTTAAATACTGAACTGCTCATTATGAAAGGTAGATAGGTAGCCTGGGACCTAGAGAAGGATGAAGAATTCGACGATGAAGTAGCGGACAACAGCGAGTTCTCCATAAAGCCATCTCCACACTTCGCAACTGGTTCACCGCTGTCACTAACACTCACTCGGTAATTATTTTTATTATTGAAACACCTCCCTCCCCCGCCACCCCCGCGCACCCCCTGCCCCGCAGTCGTCTAACCCCGCGGACATTTTGTTTTTGTTTTTAATTCGTATTTATTACGCCTGCGCCGGACACAGGGCAGAGTTCAGTAATTAAAATGTTTGGATAACGTTAGATTGGCTGGTCAACTTGTGGGGTGGGGTGTACAACTTATAGTACTTATGTTGGTGAAGCAACGCATAATTAACTACGACACATACTTACCTACCTATTACAGCTTGCACACTCACTAGCACTTATCTGTATACTGTATAACTTGTAAAATAATAATTTGTATGTAGTTACTATAACACAGTTAAATCTGAGTAAGTGGGATCTGATGGGCCCAATATTTTTTTTTTCACTTAAAGAGATACTTATAGAGGTTTTCATTTACCCAATTTTTCACATTAAGAGGTAGAAATTTTAATAAAAAACTGTACTAATAAACAAATCAAGTATGAAAAGGATGTGTTAGTAAACAAACGCGTCATAACTTGTCTAAATCTGATAAATTGACCCACTTATACGGGCTATTGAGCTACAAGGTTCCAATTATAGAGGTAAATATCGGAAAATCTACGAAATCAAGTCTCTCAAAGGTTTGAAATTTCACAGAAACAGGGGTATTTAAATGCAAAAGTGTCGGCCTCATTGTAATTATCAATAACAGAAGTTTCTCATATATCTAAGGCCCACTTAGCCATGTTTCACTGTAGTATTTATTTTGTAACCCTTGGTATACAAAATGTCATATCCCAAAGTTACCTTCATTATTAAAATTACACAACTAAAACGCTTCATAACTCAGGTAGTGGATGTTGGAGAAAAACAGCCAGGATGAAATGGAAGTGGGCCGGACACGTCGCGCGAATGCACCCGGAGAGGTGGACAAAGATCGTCTCTCACTGGACGCCTGAGGAAGGACGTTGCGATCGAGGTAGACCACGGCGGGCAACATGGCCAGAGATCGCACAAGACCGGGAGGTTCAGAAAGAAAATGGGCAAGCCTTTGCTCAGCAGTGGGACACAACAAATACAAAAAAAAACACTTAGAATTTGCTAAGTGTTTACGTATTTGTGCTAGTGACTAATCTATATATATAAAAGAAAGTCGTGTTAGTTACTTCACTTATAACTCAAGAACGGCTGAACCGATTTAGCTGAAAATTGGCAGGGAGGTAGTTTAGAGCCAGGAGAAGGACATAGGATACTTTTTATCCCGTTCAGTTGTTTCAGAAATAAAAAAAGTATCAAAGTGGAAGTTGGCTGTCGAAAAACGAAAATTTTCACGGATAGGATAATAGGGTAGATAGGGTAGGGTAGGTAGGGTAGGTAGGGTAGGTAGGGTAGGTAGGGTAGGTAGGGTAGGTAGGGTAGGTAGGCTAGGTAGGGTAGGTAGGGTAGGTAGGGTAAGTAGGGTAGGTAGGGTAGGTAGGGTAGGTAGGGTAGGTAGGGTAGGTAGGGTAGGTAGGGTAGGTAGGGTAGGTAGGGTAGGTAGGGTAGGTAGGGTAGGTAGGGTAGGTAGGGTAGGTAGGGTAGGTAGGGTAGGTAGGGTAGGTAGGGTAGGGTAGGGTAGGGTAGGTAGGGTAGGTAGGGTAGGTAGGGTAGGTAGGGTAGGTAGGGTAGGTAGGGTAGGTAGGGTAGGTAGGGTAGGTAGAGTAGGTAGGGTAGGTAGGGTAGGTAGGGTAGGTAGGGTAGGTAGGATAGGTAGGGTAGGTAGGGTAGGTAGGATAGGTAGGGTAGGTAGGGTAGGTAGGGTAGGTAGGTAGGGTAGGTAGGTAGGTTAGGGTAGTGTAGGGTAGGGTAGTGTAGGGTAGGTAGGGTAGTGTAGGGTAGCGTAGGTAGGGTAGTGATTTTGTATGAATGACTTTTGGACGAACAGGACAACGTCTGTCGGGTCAGCTAGTTGACTATACAATCACTTTTCGATTTGGGTCTTTGTCACATTAAACTTGTTATTCGTCAATTGATGTAATGCGTCACATTTCATCGTGTCATTTTCAATGACAAGGTACCTACAATGGTCAAGGTTTTCGTTCGTAAAGTAACCGTGCATCCCACCCACAATCACACCCACTGAATCGTTTTTCTAGTGATCGCATGCGCAAATACTAAGAAAGAAGTCCTGAGTTTGACCACATTGATCAGTATCATTTTGTTTTTCAATTAGGAATTTCTTAGCTGTAGTCATTCTGACTGGTAATTAATTTTCTCCCCAAAAAACCTTGCCCCACCCTAGGAATTTCTCTTGAATTTTGGATGCGTTTACAAACATTCAAAGTCACATATACACAAACAGCCAGACCCGGAACAACTACTTGTAGGTCATACAAATATTTTTTCCGTACGGGAATTGAACCCGCGACACGCAGCGCAGCAGTCAATCGCTTAACCACTGCGCCAACCGTGCCGTAAAGAGGTATTCAGCTCTTGCTCGTCGCCTTAGTATATTGAACCTTTATATGGAACCCAACGCTATTTCTGCTTACCCTTTAAAGTAAGCGTGAAGAGTAAAACTTCTAAACCAAGTATTTCTGATCCAATAACCACAGTTTGCGGTTAATCGTTAAAATTTTACAATTTTCCATCTCGACTCTATTGTAGGGGCTGAAACTTTTACAAAAGAATCTTCCGTCTCTTTTACTCGGGGTACGAAGTTGTATGTCCTACTCTTTCAGCTAGAACTTATTGTAATAGTGTTAGCGAAGTTGGAAGAAAGTATTGAATTATGGCAGATTTTAATGAACGGGATTATGCAAGGCTGAGGAAGGAAGATATTTCATTATTTGTCGAGTTACCTACAATGTGTGCGCGTTGAAATCTTGTACACAAAAATATGTTATTAATTTTATATGTTTTATACTGCTATGGCCATTGTGTCAAAATATTTTCTTAACAAATGCGGAAACCGTATTTTCAATCGAAATCTCCAAAAATTAGATGACAGTGCTACGAAATCGCTACGACGACGCTACGCCGTAGCATCTTAATTCATAAATTTTTTTGTCGTAGATCGTGTATTCGCTCTCGTATTTGATACTTTATTTGTATTAAATTGAGTGAGGCTTTGACTTCAATAAGTACTTTTGAACAAGAATAGAGCTCAAGGACCAAAATTGATACAGGAAATGAAAATAGTTGGTTGTAAACTTTTTTGTTGGGAAGATTGTAAGAAAAAATATATAATTAAGTGATAATTCACTACGTATCAACGTCCTTTCTTTAACGAATAATGGCAAACATACGTTCAATTAATCTACCATGCATAATCCAGCCACTAAGCATCTACTATTCAACGAAAAAGTATTCGCACAGTATTCCCACGAACTTTAAAATTCGAAATAATTATTTAAAACCACCCTCCGGTATTTAAAATCCCACAAACAATGAATTAAAAAGCGGTTAAATTGAAATAATAGTTCGCGTTGTACCGGTCGCGTGGCGTCCGAATCGTTTGACGTAATCAGATCAAATGAGCGGTAGTGGTTAATGTATTGTGACGTATGAGTTTTGATTCTGTTTTTGAATTTCAATTTTGAGCTGTCAAAAATGGAAATGAAAAAATATGAGGCGATGCCATTTCTGAAAGAGGAAGTAAATTTTCAAACATGGAAATTTCGAATAAATTTACTGTTGGAGGAAAAAGGAGTTGTAGAAGCGATAAAAAGTGAGAAATCAACTAAGGAAATGGATATTAAAGCAAGGTCAATAATCGTACAATGTTTATCAGATAAGTACATTTCATATGTAAAGAAGTGTACAACATCATTAGAAATGATGAAATGCTTAGAAGTCATCTTTGAAAGAAAATCTGTTTTCAATAAATTGCAACTAAAGAAAAAATTGCTGAATTTGAAATGTCAAAAAGATACAAAGCTTCAGGACCACTATCTAAAATTTGATAACATGATTAATGAAATTGAAATTGGAGAAAGCATGTCCGAGTCTGATAAAGTGTGTCACTTATTATTAACACTGCCAGATAATTATGAAAATGTAATAACATCACTAGAAACAATGTCAACAGAAAAGGAAATCACAATTGATTTTGTGAAAGCAAGATTATTAGATGCTGAGCTAAAAACGAAAAGTGATAGTGAAAATAGAAATCACGAGACAAGTTTTACTACGGAAAATATAGTATGCTATAAGTGTAAGCAAAAAGGACACAAAGCATATCAATGCAGGAGTAACCAAAGAGGTGGTAGATACTTTAGAGGAAATATTTTTGGAAGAGGCAGAAGAACTGATAGAGGTAGAGATGGACAAGCGAACATTACAAAACATATGTTCACAGCATATGATGAAACAATAAACATAACAAATGAGTACATTGAGTCAAACGTAATAGAGTTTATAATAGACTCAGGAGCTTCAGACAACATGGTACAGGATAAATACAAAGATTATATGACAAAAATTAAAACATTAACAGAACCAGTAAGAATAAAAGTCGCAAATGGCGAATATTTAAAAGCAAATGAGAGAGGAATATTAAAAACAGAAGAAAAAGGCAGATGCATTGAAATTGAAGCCTTAATTGTGCCTAATCTAAAGCAAAATTTACTTTCAGTAAGTAAATTAGTTAAGAAGAATAGTTATGTAATATTTCAAGGAAATGTGGTAAAAATTATACAAAACAACTTGAGAGTGCATGGAGAAAAATATGGAAAATTATATAAACTGCAATTGAAAATTAAAACAGAGAATGAATGTTATACAACAGCAAATGATACAAACCTATGGCATCAAAGACTAGGGCATTTGAATAGAAATGGGTTGAGGACTTTAAAGTTACCAAACAATGAGAAAAGATGTGATTTGTGCATGAGAGCAAAATCAACGAGATTACCATTCTATCCAGTAGTAATGCCAAGGTCAGAAAAGGTATGCGAACTTTTTCACACTGATATTGCAGGTCCAGTAAATATTCCCAGCATAAATGAAGAAAGATATTACCAGGTGATTGTAAATGATTATACGCGTTTTGGAGTCGTATAACTGTTGAAGTATAAGCATGAAGCAACACAAAACTTAATAGATTATGTGAGATATTTAGAAAGACAGAAACAAAATAAAGTAAAAAGGATAAGATGCGATAATGGTGGCGAATTTAAGAATAGAATAATAAAACAATTTGCGATACTTAATGGGATTAAAATGGAGTACACGAACTCCTACAGTCCACAAATGAATGGAGTATCTAAAAGAATGAACCGGACTGTTTATAATAAAGCAAGAGCATTAATGATGGAATCCAACCTTCCGAAATAATTATGGGGAGAGGCAGTTAAGTGTGCTATGTATCAAATGTATGTAACAGATGTCCATCAGCAGCTATAAAATTTAAAACACCAGCAGAGTTATATTATGGTAATAGTAGTATGGTAATAGTATCTATTGTATTAGTATGTATTATCTCTCGAGTAACCTATCCCTTATGTTGCACCTGCCATGTTTTCTCTCTGCATCACCCTAAGGTTGACTGGTAGAAAATGCCTCAGGCATTAAGTCCGCCTTTGTGCAGTATTTTTTTTACTTGTGCATTAAGTTTTAATAAATAAATAAATATAGATCCTATGAAAATATTTGGATCGAAAGCATGAATGATTGTATTGCCAAGAAAGTCAAAATTTGAGGAAACAGCAAAAGCAATGAGATTTATTGGATATAGTCCAAATGGATATAGATTGTGGGATCCAGAAAGTAATGAAATTAAAATCTCGAGAGATGTACATTTTGATGAAACAAATGTGAGATATGCTGGAATAAGAGAAATAGAAAGAGACAATGAAAGGTCAGTAATATACAGAGAATTAGATGAAAAAGAAAGCAAGCCAACTACATCAGGACTAAAAGAAAGAAAAGATAAAGGTGAGATTAAAGTTACACAACGTCCTACTGTGACTGAAAATGATCAAGACAGTGATGATGAGGATAAATTTGATGATGCAACTGAACAAGTGAAAGAGGTAACAGAGGAAAAATATACAAGAAGTGGAAGAAGAATTGTTAAACCAAAAATACTACAAGAATATGAGACACACTATGCTTATAATACATATATGGAAGATGTTCCTAAAAGTTACAATGAAGCTATAAGAATGGGCTGGAATGAAGCAATTGTTAAAGAGTTGAAAGCTTTAGGAAATAGGAAAACATGGACAATCACTGATTTGCCAAACGGAAAAGAAGCAATTGATGCTAAATGGATTTTTGTGAAGAAAGATAATAACCTAATGAAGGCGAGACTGGTTGCAAGGGGCTTTCTTCAAAGAGATGATGGTTTTACAGTTAACTATTCCCCTGTCGCAAGAATGAGCACTGTCCGCACTTTCTTATCACATGCAGTGCAAAATGATTTTGAAATCCATCAAATGGACATTCCGACAGCATTCCTAAATGGAATACTAGAATCAGTTGTATACTTAAAGATACCAAAAGGAGTAAAATGTCACCAAAAAGATAAAGTTCTAAAGCTGAATAGAAGCTTATCTGGACTGAAAGAGAGTCCAAAATGTTGGAATGATAGATTAAATGATTTTATTCTGAAAATAGGACTAATAAGATCAAATAATGATTTTTGCATGTATTATAATGATAAATGTTGGATAGTTTTCGTAGATGATATTTTGGTAACTGGATGTAAAAAAGGCATAAATTACGTAAAAGAAGAGTTAAAGAAAGAATTTCACGCAAAAGATTTTGGTGAAGTTAATAAGTTTCTTGGAATGGAAATACAGAGAAACGGAGATATTCTAAAGCTAACACAAGAAAGGCAAATAGATAAAATGTTGAAAAAATTTAATATGACCGAGGCGAATGGAACGAAAAGTCCAATGACGAAAGTTTTTTAAGCGGATTCAGATAGTAAGTGTATTGATGTACCCTACAGACAATTGATTGGAGGTTCAATGTCTTTAACGACGGTATCAAGACCTGATATTGCCTTTAGTACAACATTTCTGTGTCAATACTTAGATAAAGCTACTTTAAATCTGTGGACACAAGCAAAACGAGTTCTACGTTATTTGAAAGAAACAAAGACAAGTGGTTTGACCTATGTCAAGAATAACAAGAAGAATGTTATTGAAACCTACTCTGATGCAGATTGGGGAGGTAATCACATTGACAGAAAAAGTATCAGTGGTCAATAAAGTATCTGTTACTTTGTTAAACGGTCATGTGGTAGCATGGTTCTCGAGGAAGCAGAACTGTGTAGCTTTGTCGACAGCAGAAGCTGAATATGTCGCTGGAGCCACTAGTGCGTGCGATTTAATAAATATAAAGGGACTATGCAAGAATCTCAACAGAAGCCAAGATGTGAAATGTGTTCTCTACGTGGACAATAAAGGTTCTATTGATATCACTAAAACTTTTGAAAATAGTAAGAGAACTAAACATATTGACATAAAATATCATTTTATAAAAGATTTAATATTCAAAAAGGAGCTAGTAATTGAATATGTAAATACTGTTGAAAATTTAGCTGATATTTTTACAAAAACTTTAGGAATAGATAGATTTCAACAAATGTGTGAGAAGTTAAATATATGCTAAAAAAAAAATTAAGTTTTCGTATAATAGGGTGACCAGTAATTTTATTTGGAAAATGTAGAATGTATTGATTTTATTTTTATTTATTATTTTAAGCGATGAAGAATGTTTGATCTTCGATAAAACACTATTAATCGAGGTGGGGTGTTAAGTATACCTATGTCTATGGCCATGTGGTGTGAAAAAAGAATAATGTAATTGTCAAGGTAATTCAATAGAAGATGGTTCACGTAAAATAAATATTGTAAACCTAAAATAATTGTTTCTCTAACAGTATGCCCTCAGCTATATCATAAAAGAACAAACAGACAGATAAAAACCCTTCTTATTTTTTTTTTTTTAGGGTGACCAGTAATTTTATTTGGAAAATGTAGAATGTATTGATTTTATTTTTATTTATTATTTTAAGCGATGAAGAATGTTTGATCTTCGATAAAACACTATTAATCGAGGTGGGGTGTTAAGTATACCTATGTCTATGGCCATGTGGTGTGAAAAAAGAATAATGTAATTGTCAAGGTAATTCAATAGAAGATGGTTCACGTAAAATAAATATTGTAAACCTAAAATAATTGTTTCTCTAACAGTATGCCCTCAGCTATATCATAAAAGAACAAACAGACAGATAAAAACCCTTCTTATTTTTTTTTTTTTTGTAATTACTACCATATAACTTCATATGCATTTCGTAAAAAGCAGTTATTTGAACTTGACAAAATATTTGTGTAGAATATTAATACAGGAAAAGTTTTTATCCAGTGCGCAAATTTTAACCATGAATTCAGCATATCATTCTAGACCCCCTACCGCAGAAAATTTTCGCCGGTTATACACAAGAAAATCAGCTGTTCCATACATTTTGACCGCGTAGGTATTGCATTTTTCTATGAAACAGCTGTTTTTTTTTTTTGCATAACCGGTGAACAATTTCTGCGCAAGGGGCTCTAGAATTATATGCTGAATTCACAGTTAAAATTTGCGCACTGGATAAAAACTTATCCTGTATATGCACCATTTTGAGCAAAGTTGACCGTAGTTCTGAAATGGCTTGTGAAAAACAAGATGCCAACATTCTGTCAACACCAAACTGCATAACCATCCCACACTGCACGCAAAACAAACGACAATCTTCGAGCCTTCCTATCATCCAATTTGCATCGGACAATACGTCCCGCAGACGTCCGCACGTCCTCTCGACGTACGAGTGACGCCATTGTGACGACGTCGAGTTGACGTAAGCTTAGTGACCATTGACATCGAGTTGCTAAGCGAATAGGGGATTGAGTGACAAGTATCAAGATGGTTTGTTTGGAGCTGTGAGCTGTCACAGTGATATTGTTTTTGTTTTGATTTTGATAGAGTTTTAGGTCGGTTGCCAGTTGTTTGTGATCGGGATGGGGAAAAATTGTTGCTAGGTTTTTCCTAGTGATTTGATAACGTTTTTAGGATGACAATCGTTCTCACCATTACTGCGGTGTTTCAATGTGGAGTAAAACGTGCTTGTGTATTTGTGGGATGTTATTATGACTTCCACATCACTGATTCAGCATCCAAAGATTTTACTAAACTAACTGTGTTGCACTTTCTCTTGTTTTTAAATTTCACTGACTAACAAGATTGAACTACTATAGTTGGTAATAGTTTCTGTGACACAAAATATACCTTGAGCGCACCTAGTTCGTTCAAACTCGAAGAAATGTCAAAATGGTGAAAATTGCAAGCACATCGCTCCAGGATTACAACGTATCAAAGTAAGATATTGGTATTTTTAATTGAACGACACCTCTGTTGTCGCAAACCAACAAGACTAAAAGCTATCGTTACATATCGCATATTTCGCGTAAACACTATTCACATAATAGGTAGTAACCTGCTCCTTTGCTGAGCAAGAAATTTTCTTATTACTGTCTAAAACTCTCTATTTTATACACATTCTACCAACATCTTCTCAAAGTCTTGCCAACAAACTTACCTTTTGTGAATGCAATCCCTGTAGTTTCCATGCCACAAAGCAACATACTTATATTGTATCCATAGCTCACAGCCACTAGGCCGGCTAGTCTCTGTCCAGTGAAGCTAGTAATTAGTCTGTTGGCTCGATAACGTGCTCCATTGTGGACTAAGACGCATTGTGCATACATGGGGGTGCCCTGTATGTGTCAGCTTATGTATGTAGGCAGGATATACGATGCTTGTAGGAACTAGAAACGGCATTTTCTATCTCGTACTTACTAGAAGCGGCAACTGTGACGAATTTCACTAACGAAGTGAGTAAGTAGGTACTATAGAAACAAAAGGCTCTTTAGATTACAGTGCCGTAACCAACCTTTCTTACAGGGTAATATTTAGACTACGGTTTTAGAATTTCAAAGAAAGCTCATGAATCTATGCTAGAGAAGGAAATTATTTTAATTTAATATTACGAGTAGGTACGTGACTCCTCAGGTAGGAAGATAAGTATCTTCTTAGATTTTATTCTTTCTTGAACTTATTAGTAGATTTGTTTAGAGAATGTTTTCCTTATTTTCTTTTTTTCAAGAGTTCTATTCGAACACTGTAGCGGAGCTGTGGTGGTGCAGTGATATTGGCCCCGACTTACGAGTTAGTAGGTCGCGAGCTGGAACCAAGGCAGGAACTTAATACAAAGGAAAGTATGCAATTTAATAACCATTGCTCTCAAACAACTGCTCCGAGGCAGAGTACAACCCGGGAGTACTGCAATGGTTGCACTTGTACGTACCCGACCGTTATGTGTGGAGGCGACGGCCCCCGCCACTGCTGGTCGTACCATCAGCCAGGACCAACTTGCTGGCTAAAACCCCTCTGACTCGAGCAATTCGCACGATCAATGAAATTCACGTAGAATTGGATATATTTACATGTTACTGGAGTGAATTCGCAAAAGTACTATTGTTTATATTGTGCTACAAACAATGATCTTGTTGTAATTTAATTTTAAGTTTTCGTGTGTGACTTTTCTATCGCATTAGGTTAAGTACCTGTAAGGATAGTTTTAAGGGTTTCAAAATAAATATTAAATAAATAACTGGGGAAGGAAAACATCGTGGGGAAACCAGTATGTCCTAGAACCAAAAATTCGAAGACATGTCACTGCCACGAACCTGCACTGGAGCCGCTTGGAGGATTATGGGCCATTCACTCGCACAGTGAGGAGGCGTATGCCCAGCAATGGGAATAGGCTGATTATGTATTCGGATATTGTTGTATATTCAGTTCCCCATTTTTATTGTTGCAAGTCGTATAAAATAAATACACATTTAAGTACTGATTTATTGAGCACGTTTATTTATTATTATTTTTAAATTACAATATAATTATTTTCATCTCTTAATATTACGGGTAAACATTTCACTATTACTAATATTTACATTTACCTCTATCTATTATTATCTAACTATTGAACACTAAATAATAGAGAGTATTTAATCGAAACATTACAATTATTACTAAAACTATTATGGCTAAAGTATGCGTAAGTAATAATAGTTGCATAGACACTCTAAATACCTATTTTTTAAATTAAATCACTGTTTTTTTGTTAATTCTGAATCTATTTAATTAATCTCAGATCTACGTATTTCTATACAGAATCAGTTTTATTTACATTCATATTTAAATTATTACAGTAATTATCAATAAAACATCTTGGGTGTTTAAAAATCATTTTACATTCATAGAAAATGATTTCTAGGATTATTCAAAAAATATTGGCAGATTGCAGCATAGGAATCGAATCATAATATTACAAAAAAAAGCTAGTCATCAGAGAGATTAAGATTAATAATTATAACACTCATATACAACCAAATATAGAGAGTGGATACTATTAATAGCACTTATAGTATTATTATATTTATTTACATTTTTGTACAGCGTTGCACGCTACAGATTTAAAATGTAATCAATCTATATTTCCCTACGACTCTACTGCGAAAGACTACAGCCAACTATTTTGAATCATTATTAAATAGTATAAGTACGTATAATTATAATAACTATGAATCTATTATCATTCAATATCAAGCACAATTATTGTTATATTTACAATAAAATCCATATTATTAAAGACACGCAATTCCTTGAATTGATACAAATAAAACAAAAAATATTATATTCTCAAAATGTTACATTATTCATCAATAATATTTAACATTGTGTGATTATAATAGTGTTTATTTCTGTGTTTTGCATTGTGAAATACTCTTTTCGTGTCTCTTAATCGCTCAATGGTCCTATTATATTTTCTAGATTCTTAATTAATTAAAACAGGCTGCTTTTTATTTTGGAGCTTAAACAAAGCTCCCTCATTACATATTAAAGTATAAGTAGATTAGATTTTCTTTTACTTTAATTACAATTCTAAAAACGTTCACTCAAATACCTGCACACTAGAATATGAAAGTGACACAAACAAAAGATACAATTGAATGATTCAACACAATTTAGTAAATGCTTTTGCCTCAATTATCCACTACACTAAGTTCATTTCACACTTTTAAATAAAGATCCTTTTGAAGATCCACAATCATCTAAAGATGGCACAGACACCAAGCTCTTTAAAGCACAGTCCAATATTTTAGATACTAATCAGAAAACCCATCATTATTTGTATTATCCGACGTAGGTGAGGTACCTGGTGAAGGTACTTGCAGCTGCCTCCCGTACATCAGCTCCGAAGGTGGCATGAACGAGGATAGGTATTCCGGTGGAGGTCGGATCACTGTCGGTAAGTACCCCGTACCACTGTAAGGTGGTGTCAGGAACCGTCGCGACGGGGAGAACTTGAAACTCTGGTTTGATAAAGGAGAGAAGGCAGACTTTGATTGGTACTGCATGTAAGGAGGCGATTCTTGATTCACTTGGTACGGGTTAGCATTCTCCCCAGTTATCATCATTTCCATGGCGGCTACTACATCTCCTTTGCATCTCGCGAGGATTCCTTCGATTTCTTGCCGGCTGCGTCTTGGGAACACCTTTATTAGTACATCTACTGGTGACTTCTGGTATGGAGAAGGATCTTCGGTGACTGTCTCAACTGTCTCCTTCCTCTCTCGTCTAAACATTTTGTATTTGAAGTCTTGGTTGTCCCATTTATCATCCTCTTCTTTTTTCACTGGGACTTCTTCCCTTTGTTCTTTCATTGACAGGTTCTCAGGTGTGAGTGAAGGTTCTGTTTCTTCTAGTTCTTCTTCTACATTCAGTTCGTGGTCAGAGGGTGAGCGAGGGGGTGGGGTGGCTAGTGGCGGGGTGGGGGCAGGTGTTTTCGATTCTTGCTGAGATTCTGTTGGTGGTGATGGGCTGGAGCAGACTTCTGTGATGCGTGCGCGCTTCTGAACTGTGGACAAAGAGAAGAATAGATTAGATCTTTTGTTCAAATATTATATAATATTTTTTTAGGTTTTGATTGATTAAACTCTTAAGTAGGGATCTACGTGAAAAGCGAGTTTTTTCGCGGAAAAGAAATTACTTTTTTTTTTATTCTCTTAGTTAGTTACTATACAATACTTGCAATTAGAAGCATCTGATACACAATTTATGATTACGAGTATCTGAAGCAAGAATTCGTATTATAGATTCAATGTGAGTGTGTGTGTGACTTAAGTATGAAGTCAAAGTGTATATCAACGCTTTTGCGCACTGACACTTACGTTAATACATTTTTAAAAACAAAACGCATTCAAATATTTTTCCAGAGCCACCAAAAATAAAGAATCATTTTTTTTTAAACAGTTCCGTAAACAAACAAAGAACGTTTCTCTGAAACATATTCGTTTCGAAATTCAATGTACACAGAGCTCTGAGAAAATAATACAGTCGAGAACAAAAGTTCAAACAATAAAGGGGAAACAAAAAAGACGAATCAGCGTGCACACTGAGTGGTGGGGTGTACACAGACTGATGTTTTACTTTTACTTGAAATAATGGTTTACAAATGAAGGCGAAATGTTTTTAATGGTCTCCGCTTGCGTAGCATGGACATGGAATTAAATCCTATTTCCTATTAATTCCTACTAATAATAAAAAATGTGAAAATTTGTGAATAGATGTTTGTTATTATTTCACGCAAAAACTACGGAACGGATTTGGATGAAGTTTGGCACACAGGTACTTTTGACACATTGGGTACTTGTAATCCCGCGGGATTATTTTCGACCTCCAAGCAGGCGGTACCAAAAGCTAGTATTGGGTGTATCTTAGTGTGGTATTTGGGTGTTACCAGTTATGATGATTATTTATGCATGTATACATAACGTGGTAGCTTTACGTGTATTCAAGGAGAATAAAAAAAAAAAACTTCTAAAAGAATAGATACAATGCGAAAGTGTGAAGATCAGTTTTGATAGGAGTTTTTTGCGATAGCATAAATGCATGAAATTATCCAGAAAAGAAGACTTAAGAACGTCAGGGGACCAAAGGACATTGGAATTGACGAGTTTTTAAATCATCCTTACCATAGAGTAAATGGTTGAAGAAGAATAAGCTCTAATCTATGATTTGGACCACAAAGGCTAGCCAAGTCACACTACACAATACTCCTCAATATACAGCACCTATAACCCGGCTACACTTATACAGGCTGTGCACAAGTCGTGCCAGTCATTGTGTTGCCGCAATTAAAGCAAGTCGGCGCAGTCGCGTGAACCAATTTAATGGCCGAAGTTATTGTTTTTTTTTTAACGTTGACGTGGGGTATCGGGAGTCTGTTCGGCTGGCTTTTAATAAGGTTTTAATAGATATAGGTTTGTTTTATTGGTGCTAGGACTGCTAGGCAGTTATGTAGTTTTTTAAAAGGGAATTAGGACCTATCGTTCTTAATTTGGCGGAATATGTTATTGAGGTGACATTGAATGCAGTTGTAGTAAATGATAGTTGAATAACTGTTCTATAATCTATATATCATCTATTATAAAACTGAAGAATTTGTTTATTTTTTCGAATCGAAATTTGTTCGTAGATAGGTATGTCGGATTTTAAAAGTTATTTTTGTATATAATGGCCACATTCATGACAAAAGTTGCAGGTTATTTAACATTTCAATACGATCCTTAGGAGGTGAGGAGAACGAAAAAAAAAGAGCCGGTCAGCGAAAACAAAAAAAATGCGCGGGTGGGCGATGCGATGCGATATGACAGGGTGGGACGGGGACCAAGAAAAACGTAGACGGAGTCGTGGTTAGAAGCTAATTTAGTAATAAAGCTACTACTGATTAAATAGGATACAATGTACTTGAGTAACTAATAAAGTTATTATACAAAAACAATGTTTATTTCATGACCTCTTTCTATGCCATAAATAAAACAAGTAGACCAACAAAAAATAACAGGTAGCTGTCATCATAGATGAAAGAAAAAACAAAAACGATTTTATTCAATATTCAAAAAATGGAACGCTATCCACCCATCAATTTAAAAATCATAAAAGCATCTCGAGTGAACATTCATTCAAATAAATCGACTGCGACCATTAAAATGTAATCGAAACCCGCAAGCGTCCGCAAAAAACGATTACATTGAAAAGACACTGAGTATAAGTGAACCAATTCATTGAACACAATCATCAATGTAAACCGTTCTTTAAGAAAACATTTAATGAAAAGAAAAAATGTGAGTCGTTTTTGTGTTATAATAAAAGGTACGCCCTCGCACGAAAAAAAATCATTAAAATAATACGAACAGTTTTATACAATACAAACAACTTTTATTGAATTACAATAAAGCGAATACTGGCCATTTTGAATCTCATTATGTGTGCAAACGAGATGGGGATAGCGTTTTGTATTCGTGTGAAAGAGATGAATAGAGCTTTTGAAATGTAAGTAGAATTAATATAGACATCTGCTGGTAAATGATGCTGTTCGGCTGTTTTGGTTTTATTTTTATTTATTGTGTTTCAACAATGTTTGGCATACGCAGTAATAAATAAGGGCGAACACAAAATACTGAATGTAAATAAACAGTAGGTATAAATGATAAATGATTTTATTTCTGTAAGTAGGTTTGTACAAACACTTTTACACGTCAATCATATTTTTTAAACTAGATGAGGTCGGCGTTTCCTATAAGAGTTCTCGAGAAGAAATGCTGAAAAAATAACTCAGACACAGTCTCTTTTAAAGTCCAGATATAATATTTGTCAGATCATGAGAAGACCATGTGGATTGATGTCTGAAATGGTCTTTTGAGGAACACACAGATTGAGTGGAACTGTCCAATCAGTGCACGCATTTATCAGTAATCATGCAGCTCAACTATGAATTTGAGGAGCTCAACGATTTGACGAAAAATACCAAATAAAGGACATTTGGGTAGGCTGCATAAATTACTGAAACTGCCAGACCATGACTAAATGAGAAAAAGAAGAAACCAAACAAAAACAAACACCTACATAGTCATCAATTCAGTCACATATATTTACCAACTAATGAATAGTACAATGAAGAATGTCCATCCTAAACGTTAAACGTAACGAAACATTGCAAAAAGTTATCGTAATCATCATACACAACGAACCTATAATGTTCCCACTGCTGGGCCACAAGCATCGCCTCTGTGAGAGGGAGTGGGCCATAATCTACCACGCGGGCCCAGTGCGGGATGGTAGATGTCAAACATCTTCGAATTTTTGTTTCTATAAAATGTACGTCTCCTCACGATGTCTTCCATCACCGTTTTGAGAGCAGTCATGGTGATGAAATGATTTACACAAAATAAGCCCGTCTGAACTAGAACCTACAACTCGTAAGTCGCAGCCGTTACCACTGGGCCACCACTACTCTTATAGTAGAGAAAAAATGGAAAGAAGAAAGTAAGGATTTTCTTTAAAACAACCCGATAGTTTTAGTTCCTACTGTCTTCACCTACCTACCTGTTTGTATGAGAAAATTTACATTATGAGTTACGAAATAAAAGCAGATGATGTATCGGTCTAACTTATTAGAAGTACATTACGTAACACAAATTCTGTTGAATCAAGGCTTAAAAGTTATAACGTAATCGATACTACAAATATTTGGATATGACGTAATCGGGGGCTCCCCGTACAAATTTAAAATCAAACTGAGTCAATAATTTTGTCATTGGAAACTATGAGACGCAGTTTTTGAGAATGACGAAACGGTTTTGAAGCAATTCTTCAGTTGTTTAGATTACTAATGAGATCCGATCAGTCGGCCTAGTGTGAGTTTCTTTGAACCACCTCGATCGAACGCATCAAGCGCGTTTGGTGCTCCGATTGGCTCTGGAATGATGAAGGAACAATCGGAGCGCCGAACGCGGTCGATGACTCACACTGGGGCCTCAGTAGACATAGAGCGCCTATGGCATTATTTCCACCACCTTACATACTAGATATTTCTGCTTATAGTGTACCTCTCGATTGGAGGGACCGGTGAACTGAAATTACTGGATCCTGATAGTTCAGAATTTCAACTTTGCCTCATAATATTTGCCAATAAAAAACTATAAAAAAATTAAATTTAAAAATTTAAAAAACCCCCGACCCAAACAAAAACTCTAAAAAGTAAAAAATAATATTTATAGGCCTTTTAATTTGAACGTAATATTTTAATCAGGGCATTGTCAAGTCGGGGGACGGTCAATGAAAACGCCAAACAGAGGCCTAGCCGTCCCCCGACTTGACAATGCCCTGATTAAAATATTACGTTCAAATTAAAAGGCCTATAAATATTATTTTTTACTTTTTAGAGTTTTTGTTTGGGTCGGGGGTTTATTAAATTTTTAATTTAATTTTTTTAGAGTTTTTGTTTGGGTCGGGGGTTTTTTAAATTTTTAATTTTATTTTTATTTTTTGCTTTTTAAACTTAATGTCTCCCTTAAATCACCATTTATCTATAATCTATTCATTGAGACCTTTTCAATGAGCCCAAACACGATACTTCTGCTGTTTGTTGGTGAATAACTTTCGTTTCCTGGAAATTCCAGGTGTTGCTCCAGCATCAGTTCAAGGTTTTTTTTTTCGTCTAATATCATTGAAGTAATAGAATCCCAAATTTTGAGTTGATCAGACCCATGGAAGAGGGTAAAATCCCTTTTTCAACCAGAAAAGAGCTGATAATCTTCAAACGGCTGAACCGATTTTGATGAAACATATCTAAGAACACTCCCGACTAATACACCTTTCAAACAAAAAAAACTAAATCAAAATCGGTTCATCCGTTCGGGAGCTACGTTGCCTCAGACAGACACACACACACACACACACACACATACACACACAGACACGTCAAACTTATAACACCCCGTCGTTTTTGCGTCGGGGGTTAAAAAACAAGTTCGAGCAGTGGTGGCCCAATAGAAACGACTTCGACTTACGAGTTGTAGGTCGAAGGTTCGAAATCAGACAGGTGCATTACTTTTTGTAAATTATATCATCACAACTGCTCTCAAAATGGTGAAAGAAAACATCGTGAGGAAACCGGCATGTAATAGAACCAAAAATTCGAAGACATGTGACGTTTACCAAACCGCACCGGGCCAGCGTGGTGGATTACTGGCCACTCGTTCTCACGGAGAGGAGGCCAGTGTCCTAGCAGTAGAAACGCTGACTGTGGAAAGACAAGTTGAACAATTTATTGTATGGCTGCACCACAGAACACATAATAAACTCTAAGATATCAAGCCTAAAGTCGAAATTGCTCCGACCGGCGCCGTGCGAGCGATATTGCCCCTGCGGCAGGTGTCTGAGTAGCCGGCTTTAAACGATTTCCAAGCATCATAGTTGCCGGTAATCCATTCCATATTTAAACAATAAACTCCACCGTACAATTACCGCGCAGGTTTCGACACTCCGCCAATGTTTCGCGTAGATTTATGCGTCTGCTTATAACACTGGCCGGTCGCGCGAACAATAGCTGCATTGTATTGTGTGCATAATAATGTCACTGCGTTGCGGCAACTATTGTTGGAGCGTGGTACTGGCCGATATACGGAGCTTTATGATCTCACAACTCGATTTTCTCGATTATTGAATTGAGTTTATGTTCCGCTTTTGAATCTGATATCGATTATAGTTACAAAGTATGATTATACGTGTTAAACCTAATCTCGGTATGTCATCATCATCTTTATCATTATCACATAACATTAAGGTTTGTAATGTAACCTGATTTACGTTATTCAAAACTGAAAATACTTTTTCTATCTAATCATTTTTCTTGGACGGTTTTGTTGGATCTGGGCTTGTGGCTAAGTAATAACAGCCACGCGAGTCAATCAAGTTAAGCTACGCTTGCCAAGGTTTTTCCGTGGTTAGGTGACCAGCTTTACATACCAAGACCGCTCCGTGCCTCAGAAAGCAAGTTAAGCTATTGGTCCCGGCTGTCATTCGTGGATCTTTGCCAGTTGGTACGGGTCGTCAGAAGCACGAAAGTCTGACAACCAATCTTACCAAGGGTATCGTATTACCCATTAATTGGGTTGTGGAGGTCAAATAGGCAGTCGCTCCATGTAAAATACTGGTATTCAGCTGCATCCAGTTAGAATGAAAGCCAACCCCAACATAGGAAAAGGCTAGGCAGATCCGTTGTTTGGATCAGTATAATTCAAGAAGAAACTACGAGAAGAGTGTACGACTGCAGAAGAAAAAGAAAACCGAACATCACAAATCGTAAATTTCAGCAGTTTAGCAGCTACCGATAAAGATAACAACGAAGCAGACGAGAGGAGTGAAGAAACTACTCTTATGCTTGTAAGAAAGCAAGCAGAATGCAATGGAAGAGCAGAAGAACCGAATAAAGAAAGATACTACATCACAACGATATAAACACAATAATGACTGTATGGTGCATAATGTTTACACCGTCAGCCGAAACATAGCGTGTACAGTCGTCGCCATAAATTACTGGGTACAAAGCCGCCGCGCCGCGCCGCCCGGCCTCGCCTATTGTGCGGGAGATTTACTGAACGCTGCCCCTGACTGTACGCCACTAGCATTACTATTCATTTGTGTTACTTCGGGAAAGGGATGTTTAGTTTGGCCTTAGGCTTATCGCGTGATAAAATTAGTTAAAAATACAATCAAAATGGAGTGAGTATGCTTTTATCGTGAATGTTCGATCAAAAATCAAAATGGCGTCTGAGTAAACATGTAACTCTAAATTACCATTTTAATATTAGAATTCCTACATAGTTCACAGAAATGATAGTGTGAGCATTGTAGGCTACAAATAAATCAACTGAATCTAGTTGAGTATTCACCAAGTAAAACGAGGAAATTTTCATAGAAAATTGGCATTAAATGGAAGGTTGACATAAGGAGCCCAATTCTCGTAACACAATCTAGTCGCAGTGTCATCTCGGCGACAAGCAAATGTCAAAAACTTGTCAAAACTGTATGGAAACTCTAGGTATTTTTGACAGATTGCGACTGAGATCAGACTGTGAACGTTCTTAAAATTAGCAGAATTGCCCCTATGATCTATCTATAGTAAATACTGAATATTACTACAATTAGTTGATTGACTTACCAAACTTTAAATATGTTTATTTTGTGTATGTATCTATGTCCTAGTTTTTATTTTTGTATTTGATAGTTGTTTCCGAGCTATCTATTCCGTATATTGCACCTGCCATGTTTAGTCTCTGCATCACACTAAGGTTGACTGGTAGAGTGCATCAGGCAATATATTTTTTTAGTTTTTGGCTGGAATACCTACAAAAACAAGTCTTTAGTCGAAAATGTTTTTTTTTCTACGTTGTCATTTTTTTTCCTCTGAAAACCACTTGCATCAAAGAGGCTTTCCCCAAACATTAAATAAATAAAAGCTCACTCAAACAGTTCACATTCCGATTTGTATGCAATTTAACAAAAATAAGCCCGCCAGAGGAGGCCGCTAATTACTGACCCTCACATTTGAGTTTTTATAAAGTAATTAGTGAACAGTTTTGAAAATATTCTTGTTTTTAAGCTTTCTGTGGAGTTTCGCTTTGTGGCCGCTGTGTTTGTTTGTTTTTGTGTGTTTGTTTGAATGTTTGAAGGCTTGGCTCATATTCTGCTATATGGAAGGTTTGTGAATATATAGAGGTATGAGGATCAGGGAATAAAGAGAGAATCCTCCGACCAGACGGGTGTTGTGTCTAGTGGGCAACTGCCCGACGGTTGATGTCGGGATGTTGTATAAATGCGATTCGCGCGGTAAACTCTGCTTGCGCGATGTAGGATTAGTGTGACGTCAAGTTTTTGATGCGTAGTTCGCATGTGGCGTTGTAGATGCCGCCACAGATACTTTCAGTAACGAGAGGGTAATTGCCTAATACACTATTAGTAGGAATCACTTTAATTTTGACAGTTGCACAACATTCATTGCGTTGTACATATGAAAAAAAAAACATTAAAATGATTTCAAAATGATTCTGGTTAATACCTAGTGTGTTACGGGAGAATAGTATTGTGAAGAGTACTTCACGCGTTATGATTTTATGCGTGACTTTGCTTGCTTTATTTTACTGCTTCGTTGGTGTAGTGGTCGCAAGCGCTACTGCTGAGCATGAGGTCCTTGGTTCGATTCCCAGGTCGGGCAAAACTGTATTGGGTTTTTCCACCTGGAATTTCTCAGTAGCAGCCCAGATTCCAGATTTGTGGTCCGTTGATGGCAATAGGCTCGCCACATATAACTGGCGCAATGTGGGCGTACTATTAGTACACCTCTGTCCAACCCTTCAGAAAAACAAGGTGTGATGTTATGTTTGAATGCTTATTTATTAGAGATGGAAGTAATTATTGATGAAAACCTATACAGTATAACATTTTATCCAGTGCGCAAACTGTAACCGTGAATGCAGTATATCATTCTAGACACCTAGCGTAGATTTTTTTTGTCAGTTACCTATACAAAAAAAAATCAGCTGTTCCATACATTTTGGCCGTGTAGGTATTGCACTTTTCTATGAAACAGGTCATTTTTTTTGTATAACCGACGAAAATCTTGTACACTAGGGGTCTAGAATGATATGCTGAATTCATGGTTACAGTTTGCGCACTGGATAAAAATGTACCATGTATACATCGCTCTTCTTAGCTGTTAGTTTTTTTCGTCAGACAAGCTCTAGTTTCTTTAGCTTATTTTTGTTTATTATAATTACGTTCTTGTTTGAACATACTCGTACGACTAGCTCTAGAAACAGTACGAACTACTAAGAACTATAAAGCACTATGGAGTGGTGAATGGCGGGCATTTTGGGGGGACTGTCTTAAGTAATTTTGACTCTCAGCCTAGTTTGAATAAATGACTTTTAAGCTTTATTGCATTGTTATAATTAAAATCCTGTTAACCGCCCATTAATCAAGGCGGACAATAATTCAACATTTGTCGATTTCTAATCACATACAAACAGCCGAACCCCCTTTCATCCAAATATTAATATCCAAATGACTGCAAAATTAATAAAAACACCCCCGTCACGAGTTACGACGTGACCCCTAATTTGTCCCCTCCGAACTAAGTCCATTCTCAAGTGATTAGCAATACAGAATGAACTCTGACTACCCGCCACGATTGTACCCGACACCTATAATTTACTCCCAGACATAAATCATACCAAATTACACTTTATCCCCATTAAATAAAGTTTAAAATTGTTCTGAATTTATTGCAGTCTGAACGGAGTAACTTTGAATCGGCGGGCGGTAACAATAAAACCAATTGTTGGCGATCTCTATTATTAAGTATGGTGTTCCAAATTGAGTTTTGTTGAGTTGTTATAAGGTTGATTTTGATGATAATAGGGTGTGATGTGGTTATACATTCGATTGAGGAATTAGTGTTCTATTGGGATGCAATTATTCGGCAGGGTTGGCACTGCGGGGGTTATTATATTTGTATTTTTGGATTTATTTCCTTTGTTTAGCAGTAGTCTGTCACGAAATTGTTTGATTGAACAATGAAAGTATGTTATCAAGGATTTTTATATTTACATGTTGTTCTGTGGTCCTAGCGTGAGTTTCTTATAAACATAGCGACTTAACGTATTGACCGCGTTCGGCGCTCCTATTGGCCCTTCACAAACCCAGGGCCAATCGGAGTGCTGAACGAGGTTGATGCGTTTTGTCGAGACGGTTAAAATAAACTTACACTAGGGCCTCTGAAAAGCGGTCAGAAATAATAAAAAAATATTCAGAAAACTAAAAAAAAAGGTGAAACGAAAGTAATAAAATATTTTATAATTAAATTCAAAACAAATTTATAAAAAAAACATTATGCAATATTTTTAGCAAAATAAATCCAAAACGGCATATTCCATTCAAATTATTATCACAACATAACTCAAACCTACTGAACCAGAAAATATGAACAAAAAGAAACACAGTAGGTACCAACCCTACTAATATCCAAATCAAATTACAGTTCAGTATTTAATATGCCCCGAGTGATGTCATTGTGTCCGGGTTCAACAAAAGTAGTCACCCTGTGAATGATCTCCCGGGATAGACAGTCACCCTGTATACGGATATATTGCGAGTTTAATATGAGACAGTAATTGTATTAATACGTTTAAAGTGGTTTGTATGTACCTATCATCCGTACTATCTGGTGTGGGGTGAGATTTATTAAAATTGGTAATAAGAGAGTTGGTTAGCGAAACACGTTTGTGAATATGTTTAAATATTATATGATTTTATGTCTGTAAGTAGGTTTGTACAAACACTTTTACACGTCAATCATATTTTGAAATCTAGAAGAGGTCCGTATTTCCTATCTGACTACTCGGAGAAGAAATGCCGAAACAAACTCAGAGATAGCAGTCTCTTTTAAAGTCCAGACATAATCTTGGACAGATCATGGGAAGACCATGTAGATTGGTGCCTGAATTGGTCTTTTGCGGATAGAACCACACAGATTGAGTGGACCTGTCCAATCTGTGTACGCATTTTTCGGTGATCGTATAGCTCAACTCAGAACTTGGGGAGCTCAATGACTCGACAAACAATACCAAAGGAAGGACATTTGGGTAGGCCGTATACAGATGCCTACCCAAATGCCTCTGCCCACTCAAACTGCCAGAGTAAGCTTGCAACTCCACTCAGAACATAAGAGAGCTCAACGATTTGACGAACAATACGAAGGAAAGGACATTTTAGTAAGCCGCATGTATAACTCAAACTGCCCGACCATCTTCAGTCATCGGACTGTCCGCGGTGATTTCTTTAATATTTGCTAGCTATCTTCTGAGGTTGTTCAAGGTAGACTTTGACTGAATGTTATTAAAGAGTGAACGCAATAGCCATTTTACGACGCATCAAATATCACTAAACCCTTGCACAAATCAATTCCAACGCAAAAATGTATTAATCTTTCGGAACACAGTAAGTCCATATTCAAGTTAACTTTGTAGCACCTTTACACAGTAGTAATAAGGTCCATTTTCGTAGTTCAAGTGTCTGTACTAGTCACCTTATTTAACCAAATTTTCCCTTCCCTGCAATAAGCTATCAAAACAATAGTTTCTATGTTTCTGATGTCGTCCAAACATGTCATTGTGTAGCCCTCGCCACGGCATCAGATAACGATTGACACTGTCACTTCAAACGATTGTTAATTAGTGCACTACTATCTATAGTAGTGTATAGATATGCAGTGCGGTAGTGGTCGACTGATGATTGAAGAGTTTGAAGCCTAGACCTTCTTTTATTTTTTGTTAAATTTTAGAGAGTGGATTAAAAACCAGAGATTTTAGTGGTGAAGAGATTATGTCATTAGAGGGGCAATTCTGGTAATTTTAAGAACGTTCACAGTCTGATATCAGTCGCAATCTGTCAAAAATACCTCGAGTTTCCATACATTTTTGACAAGTTTTTGACATTTGCTTGTCGCCGAGATGACACTGCGACTAGATTGGGTTACGAGAATCAGCCTTCAGATATTATTAAAATTAATCTAAGTCAGCGATGTCCGTAACAACGCAAGCTTAATCAACTTGAGTAGTATTTAAAACAGTGGAGTAATTGTGGTGATCATTGGCGGTTCCTTCCCTTTGTCCTTCTCTCTGTAGTTTTCTACGTTGTTGAAAAAGTCAGTAAGACAGCATTTAGAAACTTCAGAATGTCTACGGTCCTTACATACTCCGCTTCCCATGTTCACGTTTATACATCTGGCCAAACACGCACGCTGGTTGCGAGTAATGCGCACCTGAACACTCTGAAGAAGGTACTCCTACGTAAATGTCTTCCTAGGGTTTCTCCTTCCTTTGTTTCCACTTACATCTGCCTTGTATATTTGTTTCTTATAAGTCGTCTTTCATCGTTCCAATCACTCATGAAGCATACCTAACTCTTTAAAAAATTTGCCACTACATCTTCCAGATACATTGATACAAAAATTTTATACAGTGCAAAATGTTCCTCCTCCCTTCACCAAAAACAAATGAAACTATCACGTTACGACGCAACTTTCTCAATAATGAAAAGCCAAGTTAACTTCGTTCTAAAATCCACACACACTAACATCGGGCGGTAACAGGATAGCTTTAATCAATTGTAAAAACTCCCTTCGTAAAAATTGCGGAGTGTATACAGTGTTCACTCGGAAAATTTAATAAAAATGTTGAGAAGCCGCTCCAGTGTGGTGTTGGCTTACACGAGGTGGGTCGAGGAGGAATGCCTCGTATAGCTGGGATACGCTCATCTTTAAGACAGTAGGTAGGTGTTTTTGTATAAATAGTTCAGGGATCATACCATGTTCATTTGCAAGGTAAATTATGGTGGCAATTAACAATCGGTGCACATATGGAAGATTTCGTTTATTTACCTGCTTTATACATATACCCAGTGGTGGCCCAGTGGTAACGGCCGCGACTTACGAGTTGTAGGTCGTGCGATCGAACCCAGACAGGCGCTTTACTTTGTGTAAATAATTTCATCACCACTGCTCTCAAACGGTGAAGGAAAACATCGTGAGGAAACCGGCATGTCCTAGAACCCAAAATTCGGAGACATGTGACATCTACCAACCCGCACTGGGCACGCGTGGTAGCCCACTCCCTCTCATGGAGAGGAGGCCTGTATCCCAGCCTGGTCCCAGCAGTAGGAACGTTATAGGCTGAGTATGTATGTATGATTAATAACACGTTTTAGTGCTTTTATTTAAAGCTCACTTCCAACAACACTCAAGCTAATCAGTTTGAAAGCGAACTCATTCTAATGCAATAGCAAAATAATACGAAGGGAATTGCCTGAGTCTCTTTATGCTTGAAGTAAGTAGTCAATGGTCTATATGTGGTGCTGTCCCACAAACAATGACGCATTTAATATCTTGTCCAGCGTTTCCTGCTGTCTGCACGCTAAAGGAGCTGATGGACGCTGATGAAAGTGCAAAGCTTGTAGCCAAATTCTGTGCTGAATATATTATATTATAGATGGCTATCGACACGATAAGAAGAAGAATGAACTTTTAGTAAACCCAAACAGTGACTTTTATACCCAAATGATGCTTATACGCAAGAAGATTTGAAAAAAAAAAAAAAACCGACCCATTTTGCTAAACTGCCTAAAAAAACTGTCATTGATTTCTCAAAGCTTTCGAAACACTAAATCAGGAACCTGTGCCACCTCTTTTAGACCGCTAACCTCGTTCCGCTGTCGCTCCCCTCTCGCTCAGTTTTGCACCAAGTACACCTCACCTTCACTAAACAAATATTTAACAAATCAATCGTGTTGCGTGTATCAGTTACAAACGCTGATAAAGAGGGGAAAAAACCTACCGATTACGGATATAGAATTAAATGGAGCGTAGTTGGGGTGAAAGAGCGAGTGTAGTCGATTTGAGACTTCAAAATAACTGAGACAAATAGGTCATTGATATGTTTTTTTTAAGATAATAAATTCTGTTTTCCTCACTTCGCTTTGTCTTTGATAGAAAAACAGGCTGGAAAAACAGGAAAAGGTGTGGTATTTCCATAGTAAAAAAATGTATAGAAAACTTCAGTTTTCTGTTTAGTAACTAATTTAATGTCAATCATATTGGAAGGATCATAGATAATGTTATCACAGTGTTTCGATCACATAAACATGCTGTTTTGAAACATTTTAGCTTTTTTAATTTATCCTATAAGTAGGTAGGGGTCGCAAGTATCTTGCCGATTCCATCGCAACTTTATTTCTCTAAACATATCAAACGCAGTCGCGATTCAACCCTCGGGCGCTGTCGATTACTGAACCATTAACCTTCTAGCACCACTCGACTCAAACAGACATACTAATACACAACCCAAATCATACCTTACCTAGTTACCATAGAATTTACTATTCTTTGTTGCGAAAAAGTTAGAGATCATGTGATAAGTTAAAAGATTTTGAATTCTGTTGTAGTTAGATAAGACTGAATTTTGGATGGGAGCTATCGCTAAGATGTTTAGCTTTTTGTGAACAGTAATATTAAGTTTCCAAAATGATTTAAGATCCTAATTCTTACGTTTAAGGTTAAATTTCCTTTGCTAAATGCTTCGAAGACGTAAGGATTTCAAGTGGTGATTCGAATTGAGTTCTTTTTTTTCTCGAAATAAAAAGGTTTCAATAACCGGCCAGTGCTTGAAGAGGTTTGTTGAAAAAGATCTCATTATTGAGTTATTCTATACTTTTCGAGAGCTCTTCTCGATAAATAATACGAAGTTTGACCATTCTGGGAATGTGAAGTTGGAGTTTTTGAGTAGATAATTAAATGTATGAAAACACATTCTTTACAAATGGGTCATTGAACGAACTGTTGACTTTATAGGTTATCATTGTTGACGCCATGCAGATTTTAAGTTTCATTAGGTAAAATCCCTTTGGGTTTCAAAGTCCGAGGTCTGTCTTCGAATATTGTTATGAAAACTTACACTAGGTTTGAGATCATTTTGTCACTCAAGACTCTATCTTAATTATGACCATAAGATTATAAATCTAGGGTTTGAATAAAAACGTAACTTCACCAGTTTCAGAAACGAAATTATAGATTTCCCAAATTCAGAATCGGTAACAATTTTTTTTTTTCAACCAATATTCAAGCCCATAAAATACAAGAGCTCACCTCTACCCGGTACTTATGAAATCCTTTTATAAAATAAACTCCAACTAAACATTTTTCTTCCTTTAAACGAATAAAACACAAAATGTTTGCATCAAAAGCCAACCCTTCTGCCCCCGTACAAATTGCGCTCTCATTATACCATCTTATACAATGAAACCTCAGGTTTCATCCCACGCTGACCAAAGTGGACGAGAGACGGACATATAAACCCCAAGCAAGAGCGAACAGGATAGATATATGTTTCAAGCACCACTTGAAATATAAATGGTATCGGATTGGCGAGGAAAGAGATGCGAATAGGGTTTGCGTTTATGTGAGAGAGGGAGGGGAGTATAGAGCAATGCGCTTGAGTGGATAGTGCTTGTATTGGTATCTAAAGATGTTTTCAAGTGGTGCATATTAGTTGAAGTTACTGATAGAGGTTTGCTTAGTTTAAACGGTAAATAAATGTATTGAATTAAATAAATATCTGTTGGTAGGTTGTGGCTTTAGAATTATCTTAAAGAGTTAATAGGCGCGTCGGACCAACTTGTGTGAAGGATGTCTAGCTACCCACCCATATTATTGAAGTGTGTAGAAAAACGCCAAGGAAATTATATGATAAGCAGATTTACTAATACTTACATAGTCCGTAAAATTGACTCACAGTATGAAATGCCAAAAAGACATATTGTATTAGTTTGCTTAGTAATTAATTTCCTTTGCTATACATAATATTAGAATCGTTTTTTTTAACCCATCATAATAAGCTACATTATCTAATTCATAAAAAACACATAAGTTTCATGAGATTTATCTTCAAAAAATCTATGTTTAAGATCTAGCCCAAAAATTGCTGTCATTGACAAAATACTGTGTAAAAACGTATGTCTTAATTAATCAAACACTGTTGCAGTTTTAAGTCAAAAACTAAAAAAAAACCACTTAGTTATACACTTTAGTAATATTGGTCTGACACAGGTTCGTAAAACTACTATCGTCCTCAAACATTATTTTAAGCACCCTAATTATGGTCCCTACCATTACCTACCCTGCATAAAAAACACATCATCCTTAAAATCCGTTAGTGGTCCATGTGTCCCTCTGCCTATCAAGTTACGTCACTATTGTGGTAATGACGACATCGCCAGCATTTGTCATGTAACCCAATATCTGAACAACGTTTGGACAATTTTTGGATTCTGTTACTGACTGGTCGGATTTTGGAATTATGAGAAAAAATCTGTGGTGAGAATATTAGTTCAACTATAAATATGTCAAACTGTCAGATTTATTCTTCAGATAAAAATTATCGGACTATTGAAAAATCAGCCCTAAGTTGAAGATGATATAGCTCCAATTATGAAACAAAGAAATGAAATAAATAATGTTTTAATTTCACCGCTACGCAAAATGAATCATTTTCGTAGCACCGTAGCACAATTGCGTAGCAGCGTAGACCCCGGCGTAGCAGCTTCATTTTTATTGTTTTACTGAAGCATATATTATTTGTGTGTTAATATACGATATTCTTTGAGCAAAGACCGGTCCTATTCTTAGGTCAAAGAATCAGCATTGCCATCCAACGTGGCAACGCTGTCAGCCTTTTGAGCACTTTTTCCACTGACAGCTTTGTGGACGAATTCATTCAGTGAGCTCTTCCCTTTTTTACTTTCTAAACTTGATCACAATGTCTAATTACTAGTGCTTATATTTAACTCCAAAGAATGCGATAGAATATAAAATGTTGTTGATGCTGTTATTGTGTGATAGAAATCGTCAAACGTATGTGCAGGGGGGTAATTGCATAATACACTATTAGTAGGGATCGCTTTCATTTTGCCAGTTCCACAACATTCATTGCATTGTGTACGTTGCTAATCAGCACCCTAATTGCGTAACTCACGATTGATCATAATTGGTTTCGTCTTCACAGTTAAACAATATTCATTGCGTTATTTATGTTGTCGAACAGACACATTTTTCGAACATGTGAAGCAATGGTTTAACAATCCGTTTCAAAACGATACAGATTATGATGAATCGTGAGTTACGCAATTAGGGTGCAGACAACTTTTTCGAACGTATGAAACAATTGATTAGCAATAATCTTCAAAATGATTGACATTCTGATTACTAGTGTGGTAAGTAATAGTGTGGAACGTAACAGGGGTGCAGGTTTGGTTTTGTTATTTAACGATAAACTTTGTCTTACACTACTATACTTATTTGCGCCGCAGACAGTTTTCATAACACAACGTTTTTGAAAATCTTTTCTAAATCGAAAACACAGAAAATGACAAGACACTTTTGTTTTGCGAGCTAGATGCATTTTTTTAACATGGAAATTCACATATTCGTAATAAAATCGATTAAATACGACCCGATCACTCGGTAACACTAATTTTATTGATACGATTAGTCTAATCGAGTGGAAAGCACCGTTGTATGTTACGTATACCGTGAGTATTTTTTGTTTGCGTTCAAAACGATCGCCATTATGTTCAACTCAAGACAGTGAAACCATTCAATCTTTTATCTTAGACATTTTTATGTAGTTACATGAGTATTCGAATCACTGAGTACTTGTTTAATTTTTGCTTTAATGGAATTTTGCGATTTTTGTTTACGTAAACTATGCAATTTTCGAAGCATTCGTTTATTTTGAAGCTTTAAAAAAGAAAAGCCTGTGCTATTACTTCTGCTATGCCCATTTCTGCTATAACTACACATGATCTAATTGTAATTACAACCCATTTTGTTCAGCGATACTTTCTACTCTACAAAACTTGCAACACTAGATATTTGTGCATATTTCAATAGGTTTTATTATGCTTTCACCATGCGAAACTAAGCTAAAAGAGATATTAGAAATCTTGTCATCTTTAATCATTATTTCATTTCTAATTGTAATTGTGACATTTTCATTAGAAACGATGCAAAAAATGACTCGAAAGTTTAATTCAATAAGTATGTCTAGCTTGAAGGGCTTGTAACTAAGTAGTAACAGTCACCCGCATTAATCAATCAGGTTAAGCTACGCTTGTCGTGGTTGGTCCGCAGATGGTGACCATCATCATCATCATATCAGCCGAAAGACGTCCACTGCTGGACATAGGCCTCCCCCAGGCTCCTCCACTTCGACCGGTCTTGTGCTTCCCACATCCAGCGGATACCCGCGGCCTTCACAAGGTCATCGGTCCACCTTGTGGGAGGCCTTCCCACTCTACGTCTTCCGGTACGCGGTAAGTGGCAGTGGGCAGGGCACATTGCTCGCAGAACGGAAGGCCGATGGGGCCGAAAGGTTCTGGAGTGATGGTGACCATTTACATATAATTATTGTGCTTCGGAAAGTAGCCCAGCTTTCATTCGTGGATCTATGACAGTCGTTACGGGTCGTCAGAAATCCGAAAGTCTGACAAATCTGTCTTACCCAGTGACTGGGTTGTGAAGGTCAGATAGGCAGTCTCTCCATGTATTATACTGGTGTTGAGAGGCGTCAGGTTAGACTGGAAGCCGACTCCAACATAGGCAGGCAGTTTTATGGAGGTATCTCTATCTTCAAATACACCCCGGTGTCGACAGCAGTGGACGTAAGTTTCAAATCAGTCAAATAGCTAATTTTCCTTATTGAAACACAAACATTAATCAATCTATATTAACTTAATATTATTATAACTTGAGCAAACATAAAGAATACTAGAAAATGCTTCTAAGTGTTATGAAAATTAAAAAGACAAATCTGGTCCAATATTTGTTAAGATTGCATGATGGAGCAATGTTGGCCAAATGATTGAATTAAGAATTTAGTCAAACATTACGAACAATAAAACCATTAGCGAGAAGGTCAATTGATTTACAAACTTTATATTTTACTAATTAGACAATGAGCTGTGACTCATGATTATATGAAGAGTGAAAAGTCTAACTATCTTTTGCGAGCGGTTTCACTCGCGTGGAGGTCGGATCACCTACAAAATGGTTGAGCTACATAATCCACGTGGCATGTTCGTAGACAGGTGCCGCTGGTCGAAACTGGTCATATAACACAACATAACTACTGCAAGGACTTATTTTGCAATATTTGAAATTGTTTCTACATTGTATTTATTTACATTGTTCTCACATTTAGAAGCAACAAGAAATTATGTACCCAGGATTATGTTATACCTTGACTTTAAAAAGCCCGTTCTTATCTACTTTTCGGAATGGGCAACTAGTTGTCAACTTTCTGATCAACTCTTTGACAATTCCAAAATGCCTGCGTGCCTCATCTGAGCGAGGTTCGAAGTAAACTTTCCAGAATAACTTTTGAAAGGTTCGTTTAAAGAGTTGCGTGCTCGAGAATTTGCTTGCAGCAATGTGATCTTTTAGACTTGTCACATTTTTATTAGGTATTATGAACAATCTTAGCATTGACGTTAATTGTAGTAACATTAGTCTACAACTATCCCACTGCTGGAACACATAACTCTTTTTTGTGAATGGGAGTGGACCTTAATCTACCACGCGGGCCCAGTGTGGATTGGTTGTCACATGTCTTCGAATTTTTGTTCCTAGTACATGCCGGTTTCCTCACGATGTTTTGAGATCAGCGGTGATGAAATAATTTACACAAAGTAAAGAGACAAAATGTGATTTTTTTGATTGTAGTACAAGCCGTTTTCGTCGCGAAGTTTTCCTTCACCGTTTTGAGAGCAGTTTCGTTGAAATTATTTACACAAAATAAAGCGCCTACTTGGGTTGGAACCTACGATCTACAAGTCAAGGCTATCACCACTGGGCCACCACTGCTCTCCTTCAGTGTAACGTTATTGAATTACGATTGAATAATACATCATCATCATCATTTCAGCCGAAAGACGTTCACTGCTGGACATAGGCCTCCCCCAACAGTCGGGTTTTACCATAATCGCCACGCTTGGCAGGCGGGTTGGCGATCGCAGTATGGTGGTAAAATGTATAGAGAATGCTGCTGCCCATTCTCTAGAAGTCCCTTAGTCGCCTACTACGACACCCACTGGAAGAAATGGGATGGTGCTATTCTTTTCCGGCACCACACGGTACCAAATAATATATCAACCTTAACTTAATCTGCTGAAATAACCAACACGCAGGAACAGACGCGGTGATCAACATCTCTCCTCTATACGAGAGCCCTTTGCCCAGCTCTGGGAAAAATACTGACCAAGTTGTATGACCAACATTTTCTTTGTTAGACATCTACATAATATTCTCCTCACTCCCACATATTATTTCACAATAAAAGTACATAATACACAATGAGAATACACAAAGAGTACACAATACACAGTGTGGCAATAAAACGCGCACATTCCAGCGACGCAATATCGCACCAATGTATTGTAGAAGCGGGTTAAGTCACAAGAAGTAGCGGGGCGAGTGGAGAAGATCGGCTTTCTGGATGTGGTGGATCGAAGAGTTAGATCAATTTAGCTATTACCACTATTAGCGATGTTTTAATTTGACAAGACGTGCATCAGTGATAACACTTTGACGTTGAGCTGACCTAATGTAGTACCGAGTTTTAACAAAATAAGAGACCACCTGGTACTGGTCGTATTGACGTGCAGCCTACTGTAGGTACCATCGAGCTGAATAAAGAACAAAGGATATTTTAATAAAGATGTTTAGGTCGTTTTCATTATTTTTCCTGTTTGAACTAAATTAGGCATCGTTTTCTTTCTATTATACAAAAAATGATTTATGTAATACTAGCTTCTGCCTGCAGCTTTGCCCGCGTGTTTTGTCAATAAAAAGCCCATGTGAAAGAAATTCGGGGTTAAAAGTATCTCCATAGCAAAATTTCAACAAATCGGTCTATTCGTTTTGTACATTAGCCGGATGAAAAAGACAGACTCACAATTTTTAATTATGAGTTACGCATACATGCTTTCATAATATATGTATTTAGTTAAAAGCTGTTATTTACATTACAAACAAACACTTCAATTAATTTTTTTGCATGTGTATAGATTGTTTGCATAAGTAACGATTTGATTCCCTAGTCTGTAAAAAAAATATTTCGCCAACAAAGGTGGCACCCGTTGCGCAGTTTCCCTCTTCAACGGCGGCGACCAACTCAACTACCTACGTTACATAGTAAGCAGCGCGATAATATAAAGTAATAATACACTGTGTCGGAGCTATATGGCCACATTCCGACGCGGACCGCAATATCGTAGCAACGTATTGCTTTCATACATTACAAAGCATAAGCTGTAGCGGGTAATCGTTTTTAGAGGAAGCGTAACTGAATATTATTGCCATAAATCAAAAAGCTCAATTAACAACTTTCAGTTGAATTCCTACAAACTAAATATTTCCCAAGGATTATCCTCATCTGCCGAGCCGTTTCCCAACTATGTTGTAGTTGGCTTCCAGACTAACCGGATGCAGCTGTATATCAGTATCTTACATGAAGCGACTGCCTATTTGACTTCCACAACCCAGTTACTGGGTAATACGATACCGATATTTGTCAGACAGTCGGGCTTTTGACGACACGTAACGTCTGCCGAAGATCTACGAATGACATATTTTCCAAGGATGATGTTATTTAGGCTCAGATCTTGAAGATCGCAAAGCAAAGTCGACTATGAGTGAGATAACAGATAGTATCAAAACAGAAATAATTGTGGGTAGAAATACAATGATGAGAGTAAAATAACGTCGTAGATTGACAAGCCATTACACTACATATCTACATAGAGGTTCACCTACTTTGTGGTTCATGATACAATGTCTGAACTTGCTCTCATAATTATTGTAGGTCAGTAACTTGTATCAAATACTCTGAAATATTAATTTTAGAGTAAAAAGTATGGATTCCTTTCTCAGTACAGTCTCATAAGACATTGAGCTGTCTGTGGCATAAGTTAACAGAAATGCCGCCATCTTCTGTCATTTGCACCGTAGTTTTATCGCAAGCATGTCGGTATGCGGGGCGCGAAGTGTCATGCAGAGCCCCGGCCCCGGGCCCCAGGACCCCGGACCCTCACAATATTTATATCACAGTAATAAACATTACTCTCTTATATTGCACGTGAACTCTGGCCACTAACACTTATTAAATATCACTTTTGTTTTCTATTTGGAAGCGAATAAGTTGCCTTTTTCATTGAATGTGGAAATGACAGTGCATTTTCTTTAATTTAAACATCTTCGCGGTTTAGAATATGATTGCTAAGGCTATTTTTCCTAAAGCTACATCACGGCTTCGTAGAACCAGAGGTCGTAAATGAGACTGAGTTATTTGGGTTTTCCATTCGAATATTCTCAGTCAACGACAAGCGAGAGTTTCAATTTACTATCTAAATCGCTAATCTAAACTTACAATTTAGAAAAATCACTAAAACAAATGCTCATTCCATAATGATGGACAGACCATATAAAGGATTTAAAATTCTGATAACAGATTACTTTTAACAAGCAATGCTGTGATCACCAATAAATTAAATAAAATTACCCCCAGCCACTGTTTACGAAAGAACTTTTCATAATACACAAACTAGATCCTTTCTTGCAAAACGGTAATAAAACGTGTAACAAAACGGCAAGTCTAACCACATTAAAGCCACAAGCAAGCAAACCATTCCACCTTAGTAACAAGTGCAGTATACACTCGTACAGCTAGTTTCACATTTAGTCGTAATTCAGTGCCTTTAATTTAGAAAGTGTAAGAAAAAACACATTACCACGCGACTCAAAGTACCTGGCGACGGATTTAATAACCAACTGCCGGTACTAGGAGTAATCCAACTCGCTTTGAAGTCACGATACATTTTATTGCTTTTGGAGATACTGTTGCACTTGCTTGTCTGGTTACAAAGGATCTTGTGAATTGATCTAGGAAACTTTATTTTCTTTTTTTATGTTATTTAAAGGTACCACACCATTTCCTTCCCTCTTCATTCCTAGTCGTCTTTCACAAAACATACACACTGTTTTATTAGATACCAACCCCAGTCTAAGTAGAAGGAAGAGTTTCTGACTTACAAAATAGGTAGATATGGAGTTGTCCGAAAACGTTATAATTTTATTTTAGGATATTGATACCTTACTTACCTTTTCACCGAACAATAATTAGTATTTCGTATATTTTTCAAACGATTGCATTCTAATCTCAGTCGTAATCTGTAAACCTACACCTATACGTAAACCTGAAGGTTTTTGTGGGTAGATTAGAGGTTTAGAAAGCCACAATCAATGACAATAACTTCGTTAATAATGTTGTTGATTGTCGCTGAGATGAGATAGCGTATTGAATTTGAATCTTATTTTTTAAGCACGAGAGTCGGCCTTCCAGAGACATACTGGTTAATAAATAAATAAATCGATAAAGAAAATAATATTTAGGAAATAATTTTAAAGCCTAGGAAGACACGATACAAGTATTTTAACCATTCTGTATCACAAACTGAAATTTATTAAGTCGGATTATTTGGAGCTCAAAGTTTTGATATGTAGGCTCATCAAAGCTTTAAGCTCCAAATAATTCAATTCCCTTCATTCCCTTCTCCTGGTAGGGGCGCACTTTGATGTAGCAGCACGTCACAAGCAATGCGAATTATAAACATTTGTATAAAGAAAGCTGTGAACGCCACGCAGCAATTAACACGTTTGTGTGAATAAAAAGTACTTTTTAACATAAACTCGTTCATTCAGAAAGCAGACTGAAACTCTTGGCACTTTCTTGGAGAGTGTGGTGAAAGACCCGAATTTAATATGTTATGATGAATTAGAGCGATTTGGGAGAAGAGATTTAAATTACGAAATAGAACTAGAAATAAATCTCATCCAATGACTGTCATTTGTTTCATAACAAACCTAACCTTTCAGCAACTATAGATGATGTTACTGGAAGGCAAGCCAGCTGTCGCGGCCGCTCGCTTGATTGGATATCTGCAATATAAGTTACGTCTAAGATGCTTTGGCATCCCAAACGACAAGGCTGAATTCAAAGAATAATAAAGCTTATTTTGAAGGGTTATATTATGCTGTAATTATAACAGCACCTTCAGAGCAAAACACTGCAACGATGTATTATAAAAGGTTACAAGCAAGTGAATAATTTATCTTCCCTTAAACAGACCCTAAAAACTATTTTTTTTATTTCTATTCACAATAAAATTGTTTTTGAAATATTTTAGGCTAAAATTGCTACATCATCTAACTTACACCACACATCTTACCGTCTCATATTGAGTGACAAAAGTGCAAGCGAACGCGTCTACGAGTAATTACGTTTTGTACGCGAATGTATCGAGTGACGGCGAGACGTGACGCACTCGTGTGCGCCATTGTACTTCAGCCAGGAATAGGGAGGCTAAGGACTGACTTGAAATTATGATTCTAATGAAACGTTGAAGAAAATTGGAGTTGTGATAGTATGGTCACAGAGCGAGTAGTACACGCGTGTTGAATGAAACCCTTAATGGTCCTGATGATGTATCTTATTGGTAAAGCTACTGGCAAAAATTGGTTGGTGAAAATAACATCGGCCAATTCAATCTATGATTTAGAACGAAGGATAACTGACAAGAATTATGTACTAGAGCACCTATCTTATTTATAATAATTAATTATGATACATTTTTTTAGTGTTTTTTATCATTGTTCCTCACAACCAAAGCATCTGCTATCTAATCTCTGCACAACTCTTGGTTGACTGGTAGAGAATCACTAAGTCTTTAAGTCCACCTTTGTACCTTTTTGTGTGTAAGAAATTTAAATAAATAAATAAATAAGAATACAGCATAGGCCTTTTAGTTGATTTATTAGACAGACAGACGAAGGCGCAATGTTCTATTACAATCCGAAAGTTTCTGAACAAAAAAACATTATAGCTAATCCGACTACGCTCGACAGAGAAAATAGTGCAATGAATATTATTGAATTGTGAATTTGTGTCATGCAATTACCCCACTGGTGTATATCTGGGTAGGTACAATACCTACACTAAACAAAGCAGACAGACCACGCAGAGTTATCAAATATTTATTGTTCGAAATGCGGTGAGCGTCATTTTTGTTCCAACGCATTTTCTATCCAATACTGGCATAAAAGAAAAACAGCCAACAAAAATATAAAACTGCTCTGTTGCGACGCACTGTTCTAACCCGCCGCCGCTACAATGCGTCGCGAAGTTTTTAATGTTTTTTTTTTAATCCCCCAGCGCCGCGTCTGCAAGAGTGGCAACACTCACCGTTGTACCTTAATTGGTACCACTGCGCTTTTTATTTTCTTAAACTGTGTTTTTTACCCGTTTAAGGGGAGTTTTAGTCGCTAGGTCGTCGTGATTTTATTTTTGTACGGATTGAAAATTGATTCGATTTCCTGGATGGAAAACTGTACAGGTAACTAAGCTTTAGCACTTCATTTATTGAATTAACCTTATAATTAACGTTTACTCATCATAATCAGCCTATTACGTTCCCACTGCTAGGACACAGCGGCCTTCGCTCGGTGAGAGGGAGTGGGCTGTAATGTGGGACACGCGGGCCCAGCGCTGGGTAGTAGATATCACATGTCTTCGAATTTTTGGTTTTACGAGACGCTGGTATGGCTTCCTCACGTTGTTTTCCTTCACAGTTTTGAGAGCAGTGGTGATGAAATAATTTACACAAATTTTAGGATCGGTCTGGTTCAAACCTACGACCTACAACTCGTAAGCCGCGGCCGTTACCGACGTGCCGTTTACTAACAATGGCTAATATTATTTTATTGCGACTACTAAAAACGAGTAAAAGTGGTTTTGTAACCTACGTATAAAATTATCAGAATTTTCTTAATTATGAGAAGGAAGGAGTAATTATTTAAACACAACGCGTGCTCACTGAGCTTCTGGTGGCCTTTGACAAGATTTATAGGACGCGGCGGTCAATTGCAGCTTGCAGCTTCTTTCTATCAGAGGTTTATCATAACCCGAAAATTGTTTGAAGCATGTTTTAATTACTCAACTTTTTCATTATTAAACAGACGTCACATACAATCAAATCAAAAAGAGGAAATCAGCAGATGATCTTGGGATCATCTGCTGATTTCCCAAACAATGTCTCGTAGTCTGTCTAAAACTAATCAATTGCATGCTTCCTTCACATCCCGTCGTTTGACACTACGGTAGCTCGACTGGCAAGTGTAAGTGACACTCAAAGACGGGGGTAAGGAAGCGCTAGCCTCCGGACAAGTAAGATTAGATTCTTGGCGACACTCTCTGCTAGTGATATAGGATAGCTCGCGGCTAAACTAAAACTGTCTCGTCTGAGGAAATTGTGACTGCGAGACATAGGTACATGACAACACTGACTCTTGGAGATATTAGTTCATGGTTCCTAAAATTGTCTAACTGGTCAACGGTTCACTTTAGAAATACGCTGGGTTAATTTGTTGATGAAGCGTCAGTCTTCAAGATGAACTATCGGTTTAGCACCGCCTGGATCCAATTCGATCCATAACAATAGAAAACCAATTGTGTCTTATTAAAGGTACTTGACCGATTAAACACAACAATCATGCTTAAAGAGAATTGAATGTATTTTAGAAGAAAAAAGTATTTGACAAACTCTTTCATTTTACAGACTCTTTCAACTGTGTTACATACGAAACAACTCAAATCTTTGGTGGTTTTTGCACCTTGTTTCTTAATCGATATCAAGACTAATAATCGTTTTTGACACCTGCTCTGCAAATATATTTTAATGTAAATGTCATCCGATCTTAGAAAAGGCCATAATGTGGCCTTTTCATAATACGACGTTATTTCATGATTTGCCCATATAGCATCCCCCGTATAGTTGAACGCACAGCATTTGAGCTTACAATATCATAATTGCTTGGGCATATCGTGATACGCGTAACGCTTTCTTTGCTGCCACAACTCGAATAATTCCTATTTAAGGGTTCTTAAAATACTATGCCAATACCCATAATGAAAAACTTTGCGATTTACCTAGTGGTCAGCTGGGAATATCTATGAATCGTCGTCTGTTGACACATCATACATATCGTGAAATGACCAGGCAGATCACGATATGGCCATTTCTTTGATTAGAGCACTACTTAAATAACAACGCAACGTACCAAAAAAGGGCCATTAACATCTGAAAGAAACATTCCGACTTCCACATTAACATTCCGATACAAAAACTCATTCCTACCTGGCGACTCATCCGGCAGGTCACCGTAGTGGTGTGGCGCGGAGCTCGTCTGGCTGGCGTACAGCAGGTTCAACTCCCGCGCCTCGTTCTCTTCCTGCGCCTGCTGCCGCCTCAGCGCCACCTGCACAGACGAACTCGGCTGTAGGAACTATGTGTTACACATAGCACTATATCATTCAAGTTTCATAGGGGTTACATATAAGTGTGTAGAGTGACAAGGGTACATTCTAGCTATAAGAATATGGTTTTCTGTGCTAATCTTAGGGTAGCTCTTGTGCACACACAAATGTGCTCAAGCAAATTATTAATTAGAAAGACACTGGCTGTTAATTAGCTGATGTGTGTTTCAAATACCTTGAAAATATCAATTGCAAATGATGGGGTGTTTAATAAATCCTATTTTTAGTGCTGATTTAATAAGTGTATGTGCAGTGCACCCTGGATACCAGAAACACAGAACCGGTGGAACAGGCGGTGATTGGGGGAGGCTTATGTCCAGCAGTGGATATCTTTCGGCAGAAATGATGATAAAAATGATACTGCAATCGCTATTCAATTTTAATTGCTTGGCAAAGCTATACAAAAAACACAATCTTGCTTAGTGAATTAAATATATTGTGGTTTAAATTCCACCCATATGGTACTTATACTTTAACAGTCCAGACTTACAACTCTTGTAACCCTAATCTACAGCACATGGGCGTTCATTTGACAAATCAAGTTTTATAAAGAGTCCTGCGAGTGTCGGTGTCGAGGCTCACAAAGCCTAAATTTTCCCCGATATGCCACATTACCAGCCGCGAACTGCACAAACGTATCTGTGCACGCATAACATTTGTGCACTGAACACTCACCTGTGCAGCCATAACCCTCTGCCGCTCGGCGATCAGTGTGCACTTAGCACAAACACAGTCGCGCCACCGACAGTACCGCTTGTGCCCCTTCAGGGCTGACACGACGCCATGGTTTCGGCACCGCGCGCACTTCGGCGTCCGCTGGTGGGGCAAAGCAGACTGGTTATTATGTAGCAACTTCTTTTTAGGGTTGCTGTCGGGGTCAATGTTGTAGGTGTAGTGGGTGAGGAGGTCCTCGATCATCTGGGCGGAGAAGAGATGGAGTGTTACAATTAGTTCATTGACTGGGGTTCGTTGAATTCCTAAAAAGATGGGCAGATGATGGTGGGAATATGTTGTAATTATATCACTTAAAAGGCCGTGTATAATTCTGACAAATAGGTCAGTGGTTGGCCCAACTGCGAATAAAAATAACAATAATGTAGACAACCTTTACCTACTGTCCCAGACTTTGACTTTACTTTTGAATAAAACATAAATAATATTTTTATAGATTTTAATACTCATAACTGCGATTCAAGGTAAATAATGGTAGAGCGAGCGGTAAAGGGTAAAAAATTAAATGTAACCGACGTGCAACGAACTAATCAATATGCATGTTGACCTTTAACCTACTTCTTATCTGAATGTATGAAATAAAATCTGAAGACCCCAAAACACCATGTTTTTGAAGAAAATTCATATAAGTGTATACGTTCTAAGGTATGAATCTAGAAAGAGATTTGTAGCAAACAGATTGTCATAGCCCCATAAAATGGTCAACATAATTGGCAACTATTTTGTAAATTATCATATCCTATCCACATGTGCCGCGTGATCTGTCACTCAGGACCCTCCTATCTCAGACACTTTTCTCTATTTAAGATTGTGTATTCTATAAACCAGCGGCTGTTACATGAAATTGAAATAAATAAAGTTTTATGATAGTGGACCTTATGCATGCAAAATACATCCAACTGGAATTGGAAGTCTGCCCCAACTTAGATGAAAAAGAATCGCAATAGTATCAAATACCTACGCAAAAGCAGCTGAAGATCGAAATTCATTCAAAAACAAATAAGACAGCTAACCTACAATTACCAATATTGCAAAACCCCATATTTTGGCCACTCACCAAGTCACCACACACGAATACAAAGATTATTCACTATGAGAGTTCCCTTTATACCTTTCATAATTCAATAAATATTACAAGAATATCACATTACACTTCATAATGTTAGTTACATTACAATAACATTAACATTATAAGAAGTAATGATTACAAACAAAAAGTGTTATATTACGATGTAACAAAGTGTTAGTGTTAATATGAAGGGGAGAATTTGACACAGTAATGTAATTTGCGCAATTACTTACATTTTATTCTAAAGAGATTTTTATTAATATGTATTTATTACAGGAAGTGATATTTGAAACTGATGTTTTGGTGTTTTTGTGATGTGTTGATGTGGGTCAAGGTAATTAGGGAACTGTGATAAAATCTTATTAAAGGAATGAAACCTGTATCGATATCTGTCTGTATACTCGAATATTTTAGGAAAAAGGTTTAGGTACTGTCAATGAACCTATTAAGGTATCAAAAATGGTTTAATTACTCGAACCCTAGAGAGTGATTCTTCTCCTACGCAGTATTTTAAAGTGAAACTAAATACGTTGTGTTAAATAAACAGGGACTCCAACATTGTGTATGATTATAGTTCAAAACTGTTAAACGCTACAAAACCATAACGAAAATAAATAAACTTATTAATATTATTACTAAATCAGCCATAGCTCTGCGCTATGTAGTAAAAATATATTCATGAATTTAAAAGTGAAATACGAGTATGTCATTGACGTCTAAAATCTTACAAATCTTCTAATGCTATCGCCTTTTCTTGATTCTCCTGAAAAGGTGCCACCGGCTTTACATAGGTGGCAGTTAACGCAGCAGCTCGAGCATGTCTAAAATATGCTCAAGTTTTTGACTATCGTGTGGATTTACTACTTATGTAAATAGGAGCTATTTGGGGACCGATTAAATACACGCCATGCGTATTGTTTCAGTTTTAGGGAATCCAACAAAAAGGACGCCACTATCAGAGACAACAAATTATCTTGCTTAATTGGAAAAAGTTATTGAAACGTGGCTCTCCGTTTTTTTCCGGCGCATCCAAAAGTAGAAATGTCAATCAGTTTAAGTATTTGACAGTGAGTAATTACTTAGCTTTTACCACCGGCTTCGCCCGCGCGGTGGTCGAAAGTTATCCCACGAGAACGTACTACCAGAATAAAAAGTATACTAGGTGTTAATCCAGGTTACTAACTATCTGTGTGCCAGATGTCATCACATCTAAATTTACAAACATACAAACTTTCACATTTATAATATTAGTAGGATATATTATATATAGTAGGAAATAGGATCTTTAGCAAAACTCTAGTAGAAACATAGCTTAAGTAAAAACTTAAGCTAGAGTTTTGCCAAAGATCCTATTTTAAACTTTTCCTATATAGTAGTAGGAAATAGGATCTTTAGCAAAGATCCTATTTCATACTATTTAGGAAAAGTTTTTATTCAGTGCGCAAACGTTGACCATGAATTCAGCATATCATTCTAGACCCCCCAGCGCAGCAATATTTGGTAGATTTTAGAAAAAAAAAAATTTGCTGTTTCATAGCAAAGTGTCAATAACCGACGAAAAATTTCTGGGCTGGGGGTCTACAATAATATACTAAATTCATGGTTACAGTTTGCGCACTGGATAAATACTTATCCTGTATATAATATAATATATATCTTATTACATCCTATTAATATTATAAATGTGATAATACGGTTTTCCGTATGTTACTTTATTACCTAGGTGGGTACACTCGGAGTGGATGAAATTAAACGTAAGGGTATTTTTTGTTGTTGTTTAAGACTGTTAAACGACTAAACACAGTGCATTAACTTTGGTATACGAATAAATGGTTAGTCGGGTCGAACGGAGACCGGCTATTTTAATCTAAACTAATATTATAGAGACAAAGAGATTTAGATTTTTGTATGTTTGTTTGTTACGCTTTCACGCTAAAACGGCTGAACAGATTTGTATAAAATTTGGCACCTGAATTAGGACATAGAATATAAGAATACGTTATATCCCGATATTCTTATGGCATCATGAGTTTATGACTTAAGCGTGTGAAACCGCGGCACGCAGTCATTCCAAAATAATTAGATACAATGTTTTATAATTAATACAGACTCCTAAATTCAAACAATGCCTTGGTCAAAAACAATAAAAAAGGTTAAACACTAAATTTATTTCAAATTCATCCAAAATGCATCGCAAAAGGTTCAAATCCGTGACCCGCCAACCATAAGTTTGCTATTGTCACTCGACTTGCCACTAACTATAACTGTTTGCTTATATCTTCAAGTTCACACTCGACTGCCGTGCTGCCTTTGAACGTTGCCGCCGTGTTTGAACAGAGCTGCACTCGCCCGCGGGAAGGAATGTTTAGATAGGGGTTGAAGCTAACTAGACCAGTATTTATAAGACGGTCTCAATTTTGGTTTTAAAAATAATTTATAATCAATTCAAATATATTTATAATTCCACGATAAGCCGTAGATGTTTTTCTAAAAAACAGATTGCTATTTTCGTTGTTTGTTTTTTTTTTATTCAACGGATTTGGAGACATTTTTTTAAAGTGCCGTGTAAATGGCTAAATATTTTGCCTCAACTTCGAACTCTTTTTGTAAAGGAGATTTCAAGTGCAATTTCATACAAAGTTATTTTATCTAAAGCGGGTTGGTCTAATTGTATTAAATCTGTTCAAGTCACTCACTCGATAGCCTGGCTGGAACTGTCGACGAAAAAGAATGCTTTTAATGTGATCAAAGAAGACACAGGAATAATATTTAACCCAGACAAAGTCTTCAATTTATAGGAAAGAGTTTAAAGCCCCATTCAACACTAATCATTCAATTAAATTTAGTGTTAAACGTATTTAAAAAATCGTTCCATTTCTATCAATTACTTGAAATTGACAGACATAAAACGTTGTTTTAAATACGTTTACCATTAAACTTATTTCGAAATTAGTGGTGGTCGCGGGCTATTAAAGGTAAAATACTTTTTTTTTAAAGGTGCGGAAACAACAAACTATAAAATTGACGTAATTCCAGTTAAAAGTTAAAACCGTCAAGAAAATGAAAATTTGGAAACACTATTCGGTACCTACATGTGGCTACTTGTAATCTGAGGTCAAATACTTAAAATAATTGTCACTTCAGTGCAATGCCATACATCAAACTAAATATTGTAAGCTATACAAAGAAGGTGCCAACTTAAATTATTTTAAAACGTTTACCTAAGTAGTTATTTTTCTTTGTAGCGGGTCGCCTTTGGCTCATAGTCTGCCCTAGTAGGTAGCCCCTATTCTTTGTCAGTATGTGCATCCCCGAAATAACTTAAGACAACATTATATTTTGTAAATGCCGTCGGTAGTTCACACATTCCGCCGACGCGTCGCCGTCGCTGCGGTTTCAGACAGTGCGTATAAAAATATAATCCTATGATTAATATGAAGACCGATGACAAGTGAATAATATTACCTAGTTGCATTTAATGCAAATAGTTAGGTTTTAGAAAGATTTTCTGAATCGCCTAGTTACCCAATCAAAGTTAAATAGATAATGTTAATACTTTACGTACCGTAAGTTATAAATAACTGAGCTGTTTGCTATTTATATCTTAACAAAATTGTGTATAGTCCATAATGTTACGTTAACTTCTAAAACTTAAATCTTCAACTTCTCCGTTTGAATGAAATAAAATTGCTAAATATTTATTAATTGCATAGAGTTCAACGATCAAGCTGTTTTAGTAGGAACATACCTAGTACTAAATAATATTTGACTTTAATTATTTATACAGTTTGTACTTTAGTTTTGAAGCCTCAAAATTCTCGATTTCACCCTCGAAACAAATGACATTGTTGTTAACTAAAATTAAAATTTCGTTTTAAATAAGTACTTCTCTCTATTTAAACATTTGGTTGCAATATCAAAAAATCTTTAAGCGCAATAGAACTCTTTTTGTTAATAATACACAAATAACTTTGTAAGAATTCCGCAACAACAATGTTACAGGAAAATATCAAAAACCAAGAGCTTTTACAGACAGGGACAGAACTTTCAAAGACTTTATCTTTTCAGGCAAATCTTTACACAATTTTCTTTTACATAAATATTAATTTAATATCTACCTGATATCTTTCCGAGGCTCTAAGGAAAAACGGCGGCAACGCAGCCAACACTGGGTGCTGCACCAACTGGGACACATCGACACCGTTCGGGAGAGACATTTCCATTAAAATAACAATCCAACAATAACAAAAACAACTAACAAATAATTTAACACTTCAATAACATTCTGTTTCAATGACACTTTTTTAATAATCCAATTTTAAATCTTAAAAAAGAATTGCAACTCGATTGTGGAACGCGAACGTTACAGTTAAGGCGACGCACTCCGCCGAGTTGTTTCGAACACTGTTGATTCATTTTCAACCGAACAGTTGCTGCCGCGAGGCGCGACAGAGACGGAACGAGAGCGAAACGACACACTGTATTCAAACGTATATCTCTGTCTCTCTCACACTGTAGTGTTAACTGTATATGTTGTATCATCCGGTTATATAAAATGTTGTAAGATGAGAGGCTCGGCTCTGCCAATGGAGAAGCTCCCAGACCCCGCCTCTGCATCCCTATTGGTTGGTAAATGCTGAAACTTAATTTATAAAGGTGACTTTTTTGAGAACCAGTTTTTTTTTTTTTATTACGGACAAAGACTGTATTGAATGAATCACAAAAAACACAATTATGTTTGTTATTCGCGTCGTGGATTCCGTTTCGTTTTTATTTCTTTATTGTTCTGAAGTTTTTTTGTTTAATTGTTTAGTTATTGTGGTCTTAATGCGTAGAATATGCTCGGTTGGTATGAGATGACGCGATAACTTTTGTTGGTCATATTGTAGTGAGCTCTGCGTGTGATGCGACGTGACATAATTGTATGGTATCGTTAATATCTTGTCATCTAAATAATATTGAAATGGTAAAAGTGCATATTCGTTGCTCGTTTTTGTCTATATGCTATCGTTATAGTATTGTGTGATGTTTGTCTGATGTCCTGAATCATTCATGCTTATTCGAAGCTGTTAGTGAATGTTTTGTCGGTATTAGGGTATTTAGAGGTTGTGGTTTGCCTTATTGTTATTATTAATTGAATAAGAACTCTATGCATTCGAGAATGGTGACATAGATACTCTTTTTGGTCTTTTCCAGAATATATTTTGACGTTTTTATCTGACACAGACTAGCTTGCCAAGTAGGTCGTGGAATGGATCTTCGTTTTCAGTTTCCAACTTCACCACGTTATTCAAGAAAGATTTGCTTTTTCTGGAATGATATATTAAAAATGAGAAGTACTTCAATGAGGTATCTTGTTATTAAGATCTCCTAGGATATTTCAAAGCTAAATGGTGAGAGCTTTTGACCCAAAAGCAAGCTGATCCAATAAGCCGGTGATGCTAACAGCGAATTAAATAACTGTAAGTAATTAACTGCTGTACTATTTATTTTCACGACACTTTCAAACTTATTCAGATAATCACATATAGGTATGTATATAGTGAATACGACACCACAGAAGTTTAATAAAATCAAGCTTACCGGTAACCGTCGCCATCTTAATTCTAAATTCAAATATCGAACGTCAGAGCGGAAGGTGCGTTCAAATTGAAATATTTCAATTTACTTGTCGGCGGGAATTCGATTTAAATTACAATGAGAGGGCTGGGGGGGTGTCGGTCGTGGGAGGACGGTGAGAGGGAGACGAGTAATTATCAATGTATAACTGAATTTCTGCGCGTTTTGTGTTTAAAGCCGATTGGGAATGTTTGTACGGGGTGTTTGTGGATTTGTTAACGTTTAATAGCAAAGAACTTGAATTGGAACTTTATAGCTGTGTAGGTCATGGTGTTTGTGTTTGGTGTACGTGGATTTCCTTTAAAATTTCGTAACCAATTTTTTGAATAATTATGTGTCCTTGAAAATAATCAATTGAATCCTACTGTGGTATTGGTGATTTAAAATGTTAGAGGCATAGAGACGGTCAGGACCATTAAAATCTGTTCATGGGGGTTTCAAAGCCACCTTCGACATAAGCTTGCAACTAAACTGAGCAACAACCACCTTTCATTTGCCAATGAAAACCAATTGACAGATAATATCACAAAAACGTCAAACTACCCACCTGCACTACATTTACCAAAATTCCCACACACGGAAATAATTCCCGAACATGGGAGCATCCTCTATACGTAACAGATACAGGTGTGGCTGAGCGAGGGTGTCGGAGGGGGTGAGGTGTGGCGGAGCGGGTGGCGTGGGAGGGGGGCACGGTAGAGGAACGAGGCGCAAATGAGAATTCCGCAGAGCAACGATCAATTCGCGAAATGTGAACATTTCGCAAACGTCTCAACTTGGAATAGGGATGGTAACGTGTCGATGATTTTGGGAGTTGGCTTTTGAATTAGTTAATGTATTTTATTATAGTAATCCTCCCTTTGGTAGTGCTTACATTAAAATGTAAGCACTACCAAAGGGAGGAGACCTGGTGTCCTGAAATACAGACCTCACGTCTAGTTTAGGCTCCAGTCTCCCACAGTATAATTATAGCTGTTACGTATTTTGTATTGATGCCTCTATAATGTAACTATATATTGTGGTGAGAAAATAAAAATCAAATCAAATCAAATCAAAGTAATGGAGTAGGATTTTCATAATAATAGGGGTTAAAGTATGAAATTGCCGTTGTATAGTAATTGACACTTCGAATTGCAGGTCTCTATTTTGGGCCCAATTCTCTTTATTTTGTACTGTGCGGATATTATAAAATATCTCCAAAAATGCAAGCACCATATATACGCCGACGATGTCCAAATTACTTACGTATCTTTTAGGCCCGATCAGTACGACACCATCTTCAAAGAATCGCCACATGGTCAGAGGAGAACTGTCTATCGTTAAATCCAATAAAAACGAAGTAAATGGTATTTGGCGCAAGACAGCAGTTGGCGCGACTACCTGTGACATTTGACGTGAAACTTATGGATGAACCAATTGAGCGAGTGTATGAAGCGCGCAATCTAGGTGTTGTCATGGACAAAGGTCTTTGTCTTCTTCGTTTTGAAAAACACGTAGCGGACTCGGAAACTGCTTTTATCATCTAAAGGTGTACAATGTTAGGCCTTATCTATCCGAAAAACTACGGGAACCGCTAGTGGATATACTTCGAAAATCCAAGTTATTTTTGAATACGAGTTCAGACGCGGAACTAACGCGCCAGAAACGGCTCGCAATATCAACGTTGCGTTTGGAGAGGGGACTGCTAATTAACACACCGTGTGTTTTTGGTTTAAACGCTTTCGTAATGGAAACTTCGACTTGAAGAACGAACCTCGTGGTAGACCGCCCACACAGGTGAATAACGCTGAATTGAAGGAGATGGTAGAAGCCGATCCGAGTCAAACTACCCAGGAATTAGCGGCATGGTTTAACGTTACACTACCTACAATATTGACTCATTCGCATCAAATCAATAAGATAAAAAAATATAAAAATGGGTACTTCGATGATTTGACTGAACTTCAGAAAGAAATGCGTGTTGAAACTTATGTTGCCTTGTTGAATCTGTACAGAAATGACGGAACATTGGATCGAATTGTGACATGTGACGAAAAGTGGATTCTTTACGGTAACTGTAAGCGAAAAATGCAATGGCTGACCCCAGGTCAAACGCCGCAACAGTGCCCTAAAGCAAAGCTTACCAATAAAAAGGTAATGGTAACTCTTCATGGTGTTATTCACTATAGCTTTCTCAGGTCTGGTCAATAACAGCAGATGTTTACTGTGCCGAACTTCGAACAATGATGGTGAAACTGGCAGTGAAACAGCCCCGACTCGCGAATCGATCTTCACCATTATTGCTCCACGATAACGCAAGACCTCACACTGCACGAGAAACCGTTGTGACTCTACAGGAGCTGCAATTAGAAACGTCATCCTCCATACTCGCCAGACCTGGCTCCAACGGACTACCATTTGTTTCGTGATTTGGACCATTTTCTACGTGAAAAAAAATTTCTTCCCAGGAGGCAGTAAAAAATACTTTCACACAGTTTGTCGAATCTAGGTCCTCAGAGTTCTATCGTAAGCCTCATAAATGAACTTCCGTTTAGATGGCAGCAATGTATAGATAATGAGGGTCAATATTTTGATTAAATAATGTTATACTCGTATCTTAGAAAAAAACGAGTTTCAATTTTTCAGTACAAATCGGCAATTACATACTTTAACCCCTAATAGTAACACTGACAGGAGTGGTGAATGGATGAGGGCTTACTTACTTCCACTAGCGCTGATTGTTTTGTTCACCAACTAAAGTAAAATAAGAGAAGGCAGAAAGAAAAACACAAGTTATGCTTTAGAACGCATACAATCACGTAGGTATTAAGCTTGGTGTATTTAGTTCGTCATAGTTGCGTCAAAAAAAATCTTAATTCAACTAAATTTGACAGCTCTAAATTATTTCCATCTCTTTCTTGTTTCATTAGAAGGAAAAAGATAGCAATAGCCTTAATTAAGTTTAGTTAGTGCACAACAGAATCATCGTCACTATCTAATTCTCACCTAGCTAACTGAAAAATAAGTACTATCCGCAGACGAGGACTTAAAACAAAAGAAAGAAGAAAGCAAAGCAAGAAAGTAGAAACTATTTATCTAGCACCTAGGTGCCATTATTCGCAGCCATAGATTCAACTGAAAAAGAACTAAGATACTTTAATTTGAGAATAAAGTTCTTAAAGGACGCAAGATATAATATGGAATACACAGGCACTAACTTCGCTGATGTAAATATATTGTGTCCCAATTATACGTACCTAGGTACCGAAATATTATGTCTCAAATACGAATCACTCGACATACGAAACTATGTAATTCTACCATAGTGAATGTAGTGGGACACAAACTAGATATGAATAAAACAGCCCTAAGTTCCATATTGTTGTCCCGTATGTGTCGCCGGGCGTAAAAGAATAGCCCATCCCATTTCTTCCAGTGGGTGTCGTAGAAGGCGACTAAGGGATTTACTAGAGAATGGGCTGCAGCGTTCTCTATGCATTTTACCACCATACTGCGATCGCCAACCCGCCTGCCAAGCGTGGCGATTATGGCAAAACCCCTCAAACTGGGGGAGGCCTAGGTCCAGCAGTGGACGTCTTTCGGCTGAAATGATGATGATGAAGTTCCATATTTACTTTCAACCATTCAAATTCAAGACAACTAACCAAATGCTATAAAAATAAAATCTACCGACAATCAAAATCCCAACTTCGCCCATCCCTACACAAGCGTGGGAGCGCGAATATCTTCGCAAGCGTTAAAATGAAATGTTCGCAATTTGAATATCGTTCTGCTACCCTGCCGCCCCCCTCCCTCCAGCCCTCACAGCCTCACCCCCTGCGACGTCCGGAAGATATTATATAGTAGGTACTTAGTAGTTTTATTTTAAATTGCTTTTTCACTTTGTACCGATGTGGTTTATTTTTGCGATGTTTTTCTTTTGGATGGTATTTATATTTTCTTTGGTGTAGGTGGGAGATTTAAGATACTGGAAAGATAAAAGATCTAGAAAAAACATAAACCAAGCAAATAAATTAAGAACATATGTACGATAAGATAAGAGGCGTTCGTGATCATAAACCTCCATGAAGTTGACTACTTAGAATGTGGAATTAGCTTCTATGAAAATATATGTATTGTGGAAACAAAAAATTAATAGCACCACAGTCTAGAGAGCATCCAATTAGTACCACTTCACAGCAAGCAGTGATGACTTGTGAACTACTTTACAAAGAACAGTTTGCAAAGGAGACACAAACTTCTAACGTGAGTTGGTTAGTACAGGATTTAGAGAACAGTGACTAAGGACAACTCCCACAGGAAGGAGGTAGAATAATGTACGAGTACGACTCAAAGAAACACAAGAGAAGTGCCATGGACGTGTGTTACGGATAAGGTAAGTTGATAACTGGCATGGCATAGATATCTAATACCTTTAAACGAGCAATTCTTGTATGTATATATATATATAGATTATATATATATAATCTAAATCTCGGCAACGGCTAGGTTTCATTTTTAGAAAACATCAAACTAAGAAAAAATCAAATCCAGATATTTGTATTATAAGTGAGCTTGCTAAAAGACGTTCCGTTTAGTGTTTAAAGACACGGTCGTTGCCACTGGACCATCAGTTCAGTGGTGACCACCGCGCAGTGTTGCCAGCCGGGTCTTCTAAAAAGTTACCTGACATGGATAAAAAAGTAACCTTTTAGTGTGAAAAATAACCTTTCATTTTTTTTCCACCATAACATTAAAAGTGAATACACAGAAACTTACAAAAATAGTTAATTTTGTAAAACCCCATTTTTAAGTTTGCATTTACAAACTATTTAATGTAATTTGCAAGTGGCATAAAAAGGATAGAAATATACCTAACCTACTGATTGAAGATCTTCTTTCAAAGAATCATTTTAAAATGTTTTGTATAAATATGTACAGACGCCAGCAGGTCAAGCTATCCTAAACTGTCAAATTTTCCCAATTGAACATGAACCTTATTCCTTTGTGATAAAGTTGAAAACTATCAAATTAATTTGACAGATTGGGGTAGCTTGATGTGCTGGCCTCTGTACATCAATAAATACCTGCGCCTTCCCAATCCTTATTACTTTTTATCTTAGTTTTGACCAATGAGCGCGCGCCAAAGCACGGACGAACTTGAACAAGAACGAATCTGTCCGATTGAGCGAGCGAGTAACCGAAAAGTGTTATTGGAATACATTAGTGCGAGAGAGCCGGACTAGTTTTTTTATTATTAAGAGTTGTCAGGAGTTTTACTAGCCAACATTGGCAACATGCCGTTCCTTCTCAAGTAAGAAACTAATAATATTCTACAAATTCCGCAAAATCACCTAAAAGTAACCTTTCGAGTCGTGTAACCTAGAAATAACCTGAGGGAGTTAAAAATCATCTAAAAGGTTACAAAAGTAACCTTCTGGCAACCCTGCCACCGCGACTTACGAGTTGTAGGTCGTTGGTTTGAACCCAGATAGGCGCTTTACTTATGCGCAAAATATTTCATCACCACTGCTCTCAAAACGGTGACGGAAAACATTGCGAGGAAACCGACATATCCCAGAACCGACCGAAAATTCGATGGCGTGTGGTATCTACCAATCCGCACTGGGCCCGCGTGGTAGATTACGACCCACTCCCTCTCACCAAGAGGAGGCCTGTGTCCCAGCAGTGGGAACACTAATGGCTGAATATGTTTGCAAAAGGGTCACTGACACATGACCACGGGTCTTATCACCTCCTAAACCGTATCACAGACATAAATTGGTGAAATTATACCACTTCTAATTACGCAAACATCTCTCCCAACAGGAGACGCTAAAGTAGCCGCTTTGAAATAGTAATTGTAATAGTGGCTGACCAGAAGACCTCTTAAAACTAGTCACATTTTTGTTCCATATTTATTTATTGATATGGCACTTCAAGGAAGTACCAATTCACTAAGACATACACAAACAAAAATCACAACCAGTTTTAAGAATTTTGAATTGGCCACGGAAATTAACTAGCAGAGCAATTAATAGGACGAATATACAATACATCTATAGTTAAAATGCATACAAGTAACAAAATAAAATAGAGTTGAAAAAATAGCTATGTTCACAAAAACAATCGCTAATGCAAAAATACTATAAAAAGAAAAAAGACAACAAAAAACAAGGCTGACAAAGAAGGATGGAGATTATGGAGGCTAGTATATACCACATCTACGTTATTTCTTAGCTCCTCAGCATGTTCTCCCGGATATTGTGTTGAGCAAGTAATTTAGAGACACGAGTGCTCTCTGATATACTATGTAGTGTTGTGTTCCTTTATCTTAGCCTCGTCTGAGGACGCCTCGCACTGTTCCTGTCGAGGACGACGGTTCCATGTGCGCCTTTTGTGTCGGTTAGAATTACATTTCCTTGGAATTATATTGTGTGGATTTAAATTAAGAGATGTTTTTGTTTATCAATTGTTTTGTTAGTCATCAAATCTCATTGCCAGTGTTCTGCAGTAGGGAATTAAGGGATGGTAGTAGGTGTAGGTAGTTTGTAAGTGTGTTGTTCAAGACGTTTGGTAACTGACGTGATGATCCGTCTAGTCTAGACAATCCGTATAACACTGATGTGTATTCAAGAACCTTAATTAATGTCCATTTGAATTATAATTATGTAAAAACATTAGGTACATTTATTTGACCATTTATGTACACTCATATAAACATACAAGACGAAAGAAACAGAAAAATACGTTCCTACAAAGGTGTTGTTTATTTCCAAACAAATCTCTTCCAGCATACCTGCAATAGGAGAGAAGATCAAAAGAGATGTAGACAGCGTGTGACGCGTGTGTGTGTACATCTTGGGTCATTGTCCCTATTACGGATGATTTATGCACACGCCTGTCTATACTATCTGCCTAGAATCTTCAAAACTATGTTGGGGTTGGCTTCCAGTCTTACCAGATGAAGCAGAATATCAATATTTTACATGGAACTACTGCCTACCCGACCTTCAGAATCCAGTCGCTGGGTAATACGATACCCCTTAGCATGATTTTCACACTTCTGGGGTTCTGATTAACTGTAACGACTGTGAAAGATATATGCATGACAACTGGAACCGTTTTCGAGGCACAGAGGGGGTCGGGTATACATCTCTATATGTAGTGAATGGTCACTCATCCACGAACCGACCCCGGCAAGTGGAGCTTTATCTTCCATCGACCCACTATTTAGTCACGTAGGTACCTACTTACCTTTTTAAAACCGCCAACAAACAAATATAGTTCACACTCAATATTACTATTAATCACTCCTAGCTTAGCGTAGGAAGAACTCATTTGAGAAGAGTTCCCAAACTGTCGCACAGACCCTCCCCTTAAAAACATAACTATCCCTAAAACAAACGACAGAAAAAGGCCTATTTTTAGCGACATTCGCCTTAATGAAGTGGGCACGCCCCCGCTTCGCTACATCGCGTCAACCAATCGCAGCGTTTGAAACTGTTGCGAGCTCCCCCATTGGTGGAAACTGTATCAATACTGTTGCAACGTACGTAACGCGAATGGTGTTTGGAATAAGAACGAGGTTCTACCCAATGGAGTTTTTGCCTACTGGCTAGAAAGTTAGATGTAAATATAATACTATGCCTATATTTCATGATTCTGGGAGTTAACATCTTGTGTCGTGCCACACGACTGCAGCTGTACGAGACTAACTCGTGCCGTGGTAAGATTAGGTAGTTCGCAGGGCTGACTACACTGTGTTTTCAGCCATACGAATATTTTAGTTTTGTTACTTATGGGACCTCTAACTAACACTTCAAGAAAAACAGTCTTGATATTATCTGTGTTTTAACTACATATTGAAAGCTTTGTTAATGTATGACAGAAATAGTTTCGGTAAACAATAAGTTACAGTGCAGTAAGTAAAATCTAATGTAGTCAGCTAGAGAATATTATAGCCTTACTGTTCACCATTTGACATTGGGTTGTGGAGGTCGAATCGGCAGTCACTCCACATAAAATACTAATAAGTATTCACCTGTATCAGGTTAGACTGGAAGCTGACCCCAAAAATAGCAGGGAAAAGGCTAGGCAGATAATGAATGTTCACCATTTGTTCCAATTTTTTTTTTTTTTTTTTTAAACGTTGCCCCACTCTAGGAATTTCTCCTGTATTGTGGGTGCGTTTACAAACATTTAAACTAACATACACAAACGGCCAGACCCGGAACAACGACTTGTAGGTCATACAAATATTTGTTCCGTGCGGGAATCGAACCCGCGACACGCAGCGCAGCAGTCAATCGCTTAACCACTGCGTCAACCGTGCCGTCAAAAATTTATTTGAACTCTAAAGTTTACCTTTTCACACAACACGAGAAGGGTACCTTATTACATAACAAGGCGAAAATGAATGTTATATCGCTAAGAAAATAAATAGCTTATTGTCAAAAAGAAAACATCGCACCGAAACCGACATGTATGTAGGTACTAGAACCAAAATTACAAAGACCATTGACATCTACCAACGCGCAGTGGGCCCGCGTGGTGGAGTACCTACAGCCCACTCACTCTCGACGAGAGGAGGGCTGCGTCCCAGCAGTGGGAACATTAAAGGCTGATTAGTGAGTATGCTTGTCAATTTCCAACATCATCGCTGTTGCTAACGAAGCAAGCGTCAACCCGCACCTACCTTTTTAGGTACAAGCAGGCATGCATGTCTTTATGTCTATTGCTGAACTAAATATCTCTCATGACCCATGAATCCGCGGTGATTATGGAATTCCTTTTGAAAGAAAGTCCAAAAGGAATTCCATAATCACCACGGATTAGAGATCTCAGTTTTTCGTTGTTCGTAGACAGAAAACTTACGCCCTACTCTACAGATATAAACCGAATATAAAAATAAACCTAAGAAAAAGAAGATAAATGACAATGTTGATAACATCATACTGATATTTACAATGCGCAAAGTAATAATATTTTCGACATTTAACAGAAATAACGAATTTCGTAGCGAAGCCGCTACGAGATTCGCTACGAAGACGTGGCAATGTCTACGAGTTGCTACGTCAAATTATTACGCAACAATTTAGTCAAGGGTTTAAGGCTCTTTTTACACATAATCTACTTGGTGAGTGTTAAACATTGTGAAATTATTGTTTCCTTATTCTTTGTTCTGTTCTAGTTCTGATTGTTTTAAATAATTTCTGACTTGTTGACAGAAAACTGTCTAAACCTCAGAGGATTTCAAACATGCCAAAGACGTGGGCACGCCACGATTGCGGCGGTAAGTCCCCTCTTTGAGGAGTGGTTTGAGAGGTGGCATGGCGTCCTCACCTTCCGCCTGACGCAGGTCCTCACCGGACACGGTTGTTTCGGGAGGTTCCTGTTTCGGATAGGGCGGGAGGAAACGCCCGGGTGTTTCCACTGCGAAGATCGCCCTGAGGACACGGTGGAGCACACGGTGGCGGTCTGCCCTGCTTGGGCGGAGCACCGCCGTGTCCTCGTGGAGGCGATCGGCGGCGGCGATCTCTCGCGTCCGGCCCTGGTCCAGGCCATGGTACGGAGCGAGAGGGCATGGGGAGCCGTCACCTCCTTCAGCGAAGCAGTGATGCTCGCGAAGAGGGAGGCGGCGCACGTGAGGGAGAGGCAGCATATGCGCCCTCGCGACCCTAGCCGCCGCAGGATACGGAGACGCCCTGGGCGTCGGGAATCCCAGGCCGATTTCCGGCCACCGTAGGCATGGGCTTGCGGACGGCGAGTAATGGGTAGCTCGCTGTCCGGTAAGGACCAAGCCCAAGTCGACGGCGCGTTGTGTTCCACGCGCGCCTCAAAGAGATGTCAGCACAAAAATGATGGGGCCCGCAAGGGCCGATGCCTGTCAGGGGTGCGGGTTCGTTTGAAAGAGATACCACAGCCCCTGACATACGGGCTAATGAAGGAACACGGGTGGGTTTTAGTCAGTAAAAGTCTGACACGCCCTCCTGCTCCACCCAGAGCGGGAGAAGTTATTTGATGATTTCCCACCCAAAAAAAAAAAAAAACATGCCAAAGACGTTGGTCTCACAAGTCATTACCAAGAAGTCATTGGCCATTATTGTACGTGTTTCTGATTATTACGCACTTACATTTACGCATATTACATTTACTTACAGTTTTAGCTATAGTAATAGCTAGTTCCATAAGTATGGAATAAGTACCTATATTAGTAAAAAATACATGCTTTTAAGAATAATTTCATAAAAGCATGGTGTGCTTGATATTAATTGATTATAAAAATACTTCCAAAAGCACAATATTTTTTGCGTTTTTAGAATTTTAAATCTATTATTTATTTTCTATTTTTTAGTTCTGCCAACTACAAAAGCGTGATTTTTCAGTTTTATTTTTGTAATTCTTTTAACATTATGGAACAAATTTATAGAATTATTGAATAGTCATCGGTCCTCGATAAGTCTATAAAGTTTAAATTAAATCTGACCGTTTGAAGTGGGTCAAAATCAAACATACAGGGGAAGCTCGTGTTAAAAAAAAACCTAGGTATACTTCATTTGGAATAAGATTTGACATTTAAATAAACGTTTTTACAGTCCATTCAACTGATTTTGACTTATTCAATATATATTTTTTTTTTTTTTGTGTAATCTTCACGAACGTGATGGGGTGATAACTGAACAAGACAAAACCAAAAAGAACATCCTCTACTCGAAATCACTCAGTACTTACAACACCAGCGGTGTTTTACCGAGCTTTAATTTGACCCTGTAATATAATATTAAAAAGTTCGGTATAATTTCATTTCGCAATACTTTCACTCCCAGTCCGACGTTTGAGTTTTTTTTACATAATCAGCATAATGTTCCCACTACTGAGACACACACGGGCTCCTCTCTGTGAGAGGGAGTGGGCCGTAATCTACCACGCGTACCCAGTGCGGGATGGTAGATGTTACAGGTCTTCGAATTGATTGATTTTGTGACATGCCGGTTTCCTCCCATATTTAGTGCACTGTTTTGAGAGCTGTGGTGATAAGATACAAAGTAAAGCGCATGCCTGGCTTCTAACCCACGACCTACACCCCGTAAGTCGAGACCATGACCACTGGCCCATCACCGCTGTTTTAAGAATATGAGTGTTTTGTAAATGGTTTTATTTACAGTTATTATTACCAAGCAAAAGATTATTTCAAAGAATTTAATATTCATTGACACAGCTTATGAGAATGTGGTCCAGTTAGATACCTACTAACTTTCTTGTTCCAGGCTACTCTTGGTTGAATGATCGAGACCAAATAATTTATAATATCTAATACATGTTCCAAAACTGTCTGACTAAAGTGTAAATAAACCCTGTTGAGGTTAAATTCTTACGCCAACACTCACTAAAGCGAATCAGTAACACATTCATCTGTGTGAAGAAGCTTTCCACTTTTCGACAATGATTGTTAAATAAAATTATTTGAATGTAATTGAAAAATTATCGATGATAATCGAGGTTATAGAAGAAACCTCAATTGTCAAATGAAAAACATCTTTAAGGTGATTGAAGTATAAAAATAACCAAATCAACGCATTATTTGTAAGTGGCACTACAAATTGGCATCCACAGGTAGCTACGTTTTTTGATAGATTTTTTTGCATTTTTATCTACTACTTTTGGAACACATCTTAATATCTGAATTTTTTACTAAAACAGCCATATTCAAATATGAAACCCATTTATTTAAACGGAAGACATTTCCCTCCAAACCGCCGACGACACGACTGGCCCAGCGTTTATAAATCGCACATACACACACACACTCGCAGACACACAGTGGTCAGCGCCACAAATGACGGCGCTGTGTCACCGACGCTGACGCGACGGTTGCAGGAATAGGGGTAAGAATAGGAAGGATATGCTAGTTAATTGTTTATTTTGTTATTGGGTATAAAGTTTTTATGTTATTCGATCGCAAACAAGTAAACGAGAGCAATTGTGGTCCAGTGAAATTGGTCGCGACTTTGGTTCGAACCCTTACAGGCGTTTTACTTTGTCTATATTATTTCATCACCACTGCTCTCGAAACGGTGAAGAAAAACATCGTGACCACGTGCCATCACACATATGGCAATAATGAATGATGTACAATTATATGTTATTAAGGGCTTGTAGCTAAGTAATAACAGCCGCATGGGTCGATCAATCCGTGGATGGGACTATCTTTACATACCAAGACCTCTCCGTGCCTCGAAAAGCCCATTAAGAAGTCCCGGCTGTCATTCGTAGTCTTCTACAGTCGTTCACCGCGGAGCCCGAAGTTCTGGCTAGCAGTCCAAAGTGTATCGTATTAATTACCCAGTAACTGGGTTGTGAAGGTCAGATATGCAGTTGCTCCATGTAAAATAGGTACTGGTGGCGCCTTTCAAGCCATTCCTCAAAGAGGTGACTTACCGCCGCGATCGTGGCGTGCCCAGCACTGGGTTGCGACAGTCGCATTCTCCATGGCGCCATGAGATCCCGCCGGAGCCCCGTCCGCTGTGCCGCGATTTCTCGCAGCGCAGTTACGAACCGGCGTTTTGCTTCCTCGCACTACTCCCAAATGTGCCCTATGGGACGCGTTCAATCGGCGGGCTGGTCGGCGCCTCAGTGAAGCCATGGGCCGCACGACCCCCGCGTAGAGCTTCCCGCAGGAGGCGCTGGGCCCCCATAGATAGGGCAGGGGACGCTTGAAAGTAGCCCCGGCCCGCGAGAGTCTGGGAGCCAAATGTCAGAAATGCTCCACGAAGTTCCACCGGCTGTCGAGGACGACACCACGCACTGTCCCAGGTACTTCATCGTCGACTCGACGCCGCGCCGATGTGAACCCCTCCTGCCGTTATCTGGGAACCCGTCGGTGGCGCATTCTGAGGACCGTGAAAATACATGGCCTCGTCCAAGGCCATGTATACCTGTCCAAGGCCATGTATACTTGAGGTAGCCCCTCAAGTACCAGTTGCCGGATCCTATCGACTGATGCATCCGGTTAGACTGGAAACCAACCTCAACATAGTTTGAGAAAAGGTTTGGTGGGTTTATTGTGCAATTTTATTTGAAACCTTACTCCATTCGTTCTTGTTCTTACTTAATGAATTGGACCCCTTTGGGCCATAAATAATAGTCCTCCAGACCTAATTTTGGCCATGGCGGCCAATCTCAGCGGAGACTAGCCATCATCACGCGACAGATATTATAGTGTGTGCGCAAACGCAGGTGCACTTACTCTTCCCTCTCTGTCATAGTTTGATAGGATAGCAAACCGACACGACCATTTAGAGATCAGGCACAGGACCAACGGCTTAACGCAATTTTCGAGGCACGGGGGCATCACACACCCAACTTCCAAACTCCGGGCATACATAACACTTTGCCAGACATGGGAATCGAACCCAGGACCCGCGCTCAACAGTCATGCTTACGACCACGAGACCAGCGCGACAGTTATAGATTACGATTCTCTCTCTCTTTGCCTAGCCATATCCCATTTCAATTGGGGTCGGCTCTCCTCGTCATTCTTCGCCAGTCGTTTCGGTGCTGGGTCGTCGAGTCACTCACTAACCATAACTAATCATAGAAATATACGATCTCCAGTGAGGCAGCGGGGGCCTCCTTGCCGGCTTACCGCGGAGGTACCGAATACGGTGGAGGTCTACTGCCCGGCTTGGGCGAAGCTCCGCCGTGTCCTCATAGAGGCGATCGGCGGCAGCGATCTCTCGCGTCCGGCCCTGGTCCACACCATGGTACGGAGCGAGAGTGCATGGGGTAGCCGTCACCTCCTTCAGCGAAGTAGTAATGCTCGCGAAAAGGGAGACGGCGCACGTGAGGGAGAGGCAGTATATGCGGCCCCCGCGTCCCTAGCCTCCGCAGGAGACGCCACGGGGCGTCGGGAATCCCAGCCTGATTCCTGGCCACCGTAGGCGTGGGCTTGCGGACGGTGAGTAATGGATAGCTCGCTGTCCGGTAAGGACCAAGCCCAGGTCGACGACGCGTTGTGTTCCACGCGTGCCTCAAAGAGATGTCAGCACAAACTGATAGGGCCCGTAAGGGCCGATGCCTGCCAGGGGAGTAGGTTGTTCGAAAGAGATACCGCTGCCCCTGGCACACAGGCTACTGAGGGAACACGGGTGGATTTTAGTCAGTAAAAGTCTGACACGCCCTTCTGCTCCGCCCAGAGCGGGAGAAGTTATTTGAAGGTTTCCCAACCAAAAAAAAACCACAGAAATATAAAAAAACAAGAGAAGTGGAAGAGAAGTGTGCGTATCTGTGTCCGCGCGACATGCTCGAACTGAGCATGTCACTGGCAAATGGCCATCTCCGCGAACTAGTGCGGTTTCGACCCGAGCGTGATAAATTTTAAGAATACCGTGTAATTCAGTGGTTTCTCGTGAAAACCGAAGTCAAAACAAAAACTTTATAAATTATGAAATCACTTGCCATATGTAATTACAAATATTTGACTATATCTGTCTTTAAAATCGAGAAAAACAACTTATCGTAAAATATTTTTTGCCTTTACCACGTTATTTTTGTTTTCAAATATCACAGCGGCTGTTTTATTTTTGCAGTAAATACATTGCTCCTTAACCACTACCTGAGTATGTCGCTAAAGTGACTGGGCCAGCAATGTAAAATTCACATAACGATAGTTTATCAAGGCGTATGAGTCTCGTGGTTGAGCCGCAGCGTCTTGCGGCCAGTAATATATGTGCTTACCAACGTAACCCGATTGTTAAATAATTAAATATAGTAAAAAAAAAAACAATATGCATTTTTTTGCTGCAATTTGTTTATTTGTAATATAATAGTTTCTGGACATATCGATTTTTATTTATTTTATTTTCAGGCCCTCAAATTGTTTTTAGAACAATGATAAATGTAAGAATCGATAACGCGACTTCGTATCTACATATTACTTCTACTAAACTGCATGTGCAGTAGTGGCATGTACAAGGGCCAAACTGGAGACACCAGGTTTCGATCAATTTTAAACTACCGGGCATATAACAAACAAAAATAATCGCTGTGAAAAGCACAATTAATAAAATCTACCCTAATTCAAAACTAATCCCACCTCATCCACACTATTCCCTCCCCTAGCTGATCAACAAAAACGCCGCTCACTCAGCAACTGCCCATACGGACTCTTTTTCTACTATACTCGACCGTTCACTATACTCGTCCGTTTTACTAGCCTGTAAGTGAATTTGATGGAGGGCCTCCACTCCGAGATATGTTTGTTTTTTCAACCCTTTCCCGTTTGTGTCAAGGAGTTCTTTTTGTGGCTGTAGAGTATGGTCGCGTGCGGACTGTGCGGACGGAGTTCGAATCCAGTTAAAGTTATTCTGTGATGCTTTTTTGGGGTTATTTTACAAAGGTGTACTTCCTAATTATTTTTGAGTTTAAATGGATTTTGATCGAGTAATAAGCATCTAAAATTCTAAACTATAGATAAAAATCGTAGGTAACTAACAAAGGGTGTAGCCGTACTTCCATAGGCAAACTGCCCCCGATAGGAACCTATATCGTAACTTATGTTATATTGTAGAGGATGCTAATAGCAGTTCATTGAGTTGATATTAGCTCTGAATCTTAGTTAATTGAGGAGCTATTTAAAAAAAAGTGTCCGGAGACGACTTTTTATTTCAAAATATATATACCACCCACCAGTGATTAAAGCAGTGACTTACAAATATATCGACTCCAACATTTAAGCAGACCTTAAATATTTGAGTGACGTTTCAGTATTCGGCCGTAAGTCTGGGAAATGTAATATTTGTGGCTTTATATTGCGGAAGACTGGAAAACGAAAGAAAACATTGCAAACCGAAGATGAAGTGCGTAAATACAACTTTCCTCAAATGAAACTACTACTATATATAATATAACGACTAATATAAAGCCACAATTATTGTAATTGGTAATTCAATTCGATCTGATAGAAATCTTTTTTTTTTTTTGATTTTTTTCATATTTTCATTTAGGTTTGTATAAATTTCCATGAGCCAAGCTCATGGAAATTTATACAAAATAAACTGTGGAGTGTACTATAAACACTGGAATTTGTTTCATTTTTCTAGCTTTTTAAAATCAACAGAGAAATATCATTTCTCATTCTTTGTGGTGACTACTTGACTGAATATATGGCTCATCGCACACAAGCAGATGTAATCTACACAGATTATAGCAAGTGTTTTCATCGCTTGGATTATGCTATACTGTTGCGTAAGCTATCGGTCATAGGTATCAGTGGAAATCTCTTTAGGTGGTTCTCATCTTATGTGGCCAACAGATGTCAAACTGTTATTCTAAACGGATACACATCGAGAACTATGATTACCCCATCAGGGATTCCACAGGGATCGCTTTTGGGACCCTTGTTATTTAATATCTTCATCAATGATGTGTCTTCATGTTTCTGTAACTCAACAGTTCTTTTGTTTGCGGACGACATGAAGATTATAAGTGAAATCAGAACCTTTGATGATGCTGAACGTCTCCAAAATGATCTGGACAGATTTCAAGAGTATTGTATGGCCAACCGCTTAGATCTAAATGTCTCGAAATGTTGTACATGTACATTTACTCGTAAACCTAAACCTATTCTTTACGATTACAAATTAGCCAACACTTCAATAGCCAGAGTTAATACGATTAGAGACTTAGGCGTCACCTTTGACTCGAAACTTCTTTTTGACACACACATCGACAATATTATTAAAAAAGCTTCCAAGGCACTAGGTTTCATTATGAGGATATCGGCCGACTTTAAAAATATCAAAACACTCAAAATTCTTTATTGTGCTTTTGTGCGCAGTCATCTCGAATATTGCTCACCAGTATGGAATCCTATTTATAATACTTACGTCGATCGCATCGAAAGTATTCAAAAGAAGTTCTTAAGGTACATTCAGTTTAGATCCGAAACCTATTTGCCTAATTACTACAGCCGCTGCAGGAAGTTTCACATTCTTCCACTAATTGAGCGGAGAAAAATTGCCGACATGGTATTCTTGTTCAATTTGGCAAATGGTTCAACCGATTGTTCTGAATTGATAAGCAAAATTGGGCTGCGTGTTCCATCCTTCACCTTTAGGAATCATCAACCTCTGTATGTTCCCTCTGTGCGGTGCATATATCGACAAAACTCTTATATGATAAGAGCTAGCAGGACATACAACTCGATGTGTCAGAGTATTGATGATCTTGACTTATTCTCCACCAGTGTTCCTCAACTTAAAAATTGCAAAAAATTCTTTGAAGATCACTGAAACCTGTTCTGTCTTTTCTTATTTCTCTCCGAGTGTTTACTTATTTTTACTTTTGCTTGCCTGTCTGCTGTTTCTTGTGCTAGCCTAATATTGTCAGTGAAAACTTTTAATTGGCCTTCTTTCACTAACGGTCAACTATTTGTATCCTAGCTGTAAGTTTTCTTAAGAAATAAAATAAAATATCACTTTGAAAAAAGTCGTCTCCGGACACTTTTTTTTAAATAGCTTCCTCAATTACCTAACTAAGATACAGAGCTAGTGGTGGCGATTCTGTTGTACACCGAACTAAACTAACTAAACTATAACTAAAATTCCTTACTTTTTACTATGAGAATCTAAACGCTATTCTACAAAAAAATATCTCTAAATTTAAAAACTATTTTGACACAACTAAAATCGAATTTGACAATCGCGACTCGCACGTGGTATGTTTTGGCTTCGCAACGTGGTACTTGTTTGCCCTACCCCGTGTTTTTTTTAGAGCCAGCAGCGCGCCGGGGTCGGCGGCCTCGACGTGATTTATATGGAATTTCTGTTAACATATTAATATTTTTAGTCTGTGGTTGTTGTGTGCACTCTGTGGAAAAAGATGGAGAGCTATTCGGGATAAGAAGGAATATTGAACACAATAAAAAGTTAAATATAAGATAAAACCAGTCTTTCTTCCTGTGTCCAAAATTTCCCATCAACAGGTTATGGGCCCAGATTCCCAGAAATGCCTAAGTGGACTTAGACACAGGAAAACAGTGCTAAAAATAAAAAAAATAAAAACCAGTGGCGGCGTGGCCGTAAAAAACAAGTAAAAACCAGGAAAAAACCGGAATATTAATTAAAAATGGATAAAGAAGAGCTAAAAATTGAAAAATTAACAGACGGGGAAAGTTTTCTTCTATGGAAATTCGAATTCAACATTCACGTGAAGGCGGCGAAACTAAGTGACGTTTTATCACAAACAGACGAGCAAGTAAGAAAAACGGAAGAATTTAGTACGAAAGATGCTAAGGTACAAAAGATCATCATAAACACTATAGATAAAAAGCTGAAAAGTCATATCTTGGCTTGTCAGAATGCCCAGGAAATGTATAAGAAACTTTGTAAAATATTTGAAGGACAAGAAGAAAGAAATAAGTCATCATTGTTACAAGAGTTCTTTAATTACAGACAGGAAAATAAGTCTCTCTCTCAAATGATCACTGACATAGAAAACCTACAGTTTCGCTTAAACCAAATAGGAGAGAAAATAAATGAAGAAATGGTGATGTCAAAAATTCTAACCTGTTTACCAAACAAACTAAATTATTTTGTTACTGCTTGGGAATCGACATCGGAAGATAAAAAGACACTAATAAATTTAACCAACCGCTTGTTAAGTGAAGAAAATAGGTTTGAGAACAATAAAGAAAACAAAATGGAAAATCAGCTGGCGTTTCAAGCCGTAAAAAAGGGAAATTCAAGCATAAAATGTTTCAAATGCAATAAACAAGGACACTTCAAGAAGGACTGCAAAATGTGTTCAATATGTCAAAAGTATAATCATCAAGAAAAAGATTGCAAAAATAAGGGAAAACAATGCTCAATTTGTAAGAAAACAAATCACAAGGAAGAAAATTGTTTCTTTAATAAGAATAAGAAGCCAGAGTCATTTAAAAAACCAGATATGGCATTTTTTACTAAACGAGATGAAGAATTAAAAAACAAGGAATTTATTGTAGATTCAGGCTGCACAGCTCATATGACAAATGATATAAAAATATTGACAAATCTTGAAAACAAAGTATCAACAGTCTTAACTGCCAATGACCAATCTGTTGAAGTGCGTGGCCAAGGAGCAGTGAAGGGTGATAATTGCTGTTTGAATAACACTTTATTTGTTCCCGACATATCACAGAACTTGTTGTCAGTCAATGCAGTCACAAATAACCAAGGAACTGTTGTGTTTACTAAAAATAAAGTTGAAATCTACAAAGAGTCACAGTTAGTACTAACAGGAGAAAAAGAAAATGGTTTATATAAAATAAATATAGATAAAAACAAGACAGAAGAAAAAACCTTATTAATTAAAGAAAATGGAACTGCCCTAGAATGGCATGCAAGGTTAGGACATCCAGGAAAAACAACACTAGAATTATTACCAAAAATGGTGGATGGAATAAAAATACAAGGCGGAAAACAATTCGATAAATGTGAAATCTGTACACAAGCAAAGCAAACGAGGCTACCATTTGACACAATAAGAGCTAGAGCCAAAAGACCATTGCAAATCATACATACTGATGTTTGTGGACCATTTGAAAATAAAACATATGATGATTACAGTTACGTATTAACAGTCATGGATGACTACACCCATTTTACTAAGATCTACCTACTAAAGTACAAAAGTGAAGTTAAGTATATACTAAGAAACTACATTGAAGAAACTGAAAGAGAAAGGAGTGAAAAAGTATCAACCATAAGATGTGATAATGGAGGTGAATACACTAGCAATGATTTTAGACAATGGTGCATGAAAAAAGGAATAAAACTAGATTTAACAGTACCATATACTCCTCAATTAAACGGCAAGGCAGAAAGATTAAACCGAACATTACTAAATAAAACCAGAGCTTTATTATTTGATTCTGAATTTGGAAAAGAAATGTGGGGTGAGGCTATGTACTGTGCTACATACATAATAAATAGACTACCAAGTGAATCGTTGGAAAACAAAACACCTTATGAAATGTGGTACGGTAAAAGACCTAACATAGCCAATATACAGAAATTTGGTTCAAAAGTATACGCAAAACAACTAAATACAAACATAAAGAAACTAGACCCAAGAAGTAAGAAGTTAATAATGGTTGGATATACTAATAATGGATATAGACTATGGAATGAAAAAGAAGGAAAAATAGAAATAGCAAGGGATATTGTCATATTTAATGACAATAATAAGAATAAAGAAAAAGAAGACAGTATAACATTAAGAAGACAGGTAACTACAGAAATAATATTAGACAGTGATGTAGAAAAAGGTATGAATGAACAAGAAGATGATGAAAACTATAATGAAATACAAGAGTCCGAAATGCAAAGTAGTGAAACAGAAGAAAATGTTTCAGCTACAACAGAAGAAATTGAAATTAATGAAAATACAGGAAATAATTTAGAAGATGAAGTAGAAACTACTAGAACAAGAAGACAAAAGAAGAAACCAACTTACCTGCAAGATTATGTATTACTTACCTACAGTGAAGCCATGCAGTCTCCAGAAAAGAAGAATTGGGAGAAGGCCATAAAGTCAGAACAGGATTCTTTGGAAAGTAACAATACATGGGACATAGTTGATTTAGAAAAGGCAAAGGGACATAAAATACTGACAAATAAATGGGTATTTTGTATAAAAGAAAATGGTACATACAAAGCAAGACTTGTAGCAAGAGGTTTTGAACAAAAAGAAATTGACTATCAAGAAATTTATAGTCCAGTAGTAAGTCAATCAGCACTAAAATCATTATTAGCAATTGCTGCTTCAAAGGAATATGAGATGATTGTATTTGATGTGAAAACAGCATTTTTGTATGGTGAGTTGACCGAAGACATATTTATGAATATTCCTGAAGGATATGAAAATCAGCCTAATAAAGTATGTCACTTGAAAAAAGCCTTGTATGGACTAAAACAAGCTCCAATTACATGGAATAAGAAATTCACTGAAACTATGCTAAAACTTGGATTCAGGCCTACTAAACAAGACCAGTGTGTTTTCTTAACAGAAGACAAAACAATAATAATTGCAATTTATGTGGATGATGGATTAGCGATAACTAAAGATAAAGACAAATTGTTAAAAATACTTAAACATCTGGAGAAGGAATTTAAAATAAAAGTTTATGAAAAACCCACAAATTATATCGGATTTGAAGTTACTAGAAGTCAAGAAGGAATTTTATTGCATCAGAAGACTTATACTGAAAGATTACTCAGGAAATTTAATATGTTTGATTCTAAACCAGCAAGTACACCATGTAATACTGATAAGAAAATTGAACCTGTAATGAAAACATCTAACTTTCCATATAGAGAATTAGTTGGAGGATTATTATACCTATCAACAAGATCAAGACCAGACATAAGTCAAGCTGTAAATGAAGCCAGTAAAAGGTTAGAAAATCCATCTAAACAAGACATATTAGCTGTAAAGAAGATATTGAAGTACTTGAATGGGACCAGATCTAAAGGAATAATGTATAATACAGGAGAAGATATTACAAAGTTACATGCATACTGTGATTCAGATTATGCAGGCTGTACTGAAACAAGACGGAGTACAACTGGATTTATAATAATGTTAGCAGGAGGACCCATATCATGGTGCTCAAAGAGACAGCCCATAGTAAGCTTGTCATCAACTGAAGCTGAATACATTGCAGCTGCAGATTGTGTGAAAGAATGTTTGTACTTAAAATTATTGATAAGTGAGTTAATTGGGAAACCTATTAAAACATATTTGAATATTGATAATCAAAGTGCAATGAAGTTAATACAAACAGGTTCATTTAGTAAAAGGTCAAAACATATTGATGTAAGGTACTATTTCATTCATGAAAATTATAAGAAAGGTAATATTGATATCAAATATTGTCCTACAAATTTACAAATTGCTGATATGTTTACAAAACCTTTGTGCAAAGAGAAGTTTCAATTTCATTGTGAGAAAATTGTAAAAGAAAAATTAAAGTAATTGATTTAAAGTAAATTGTTTGTAAAAGCTGCTATAATTCAAGTGTTATAAATTGATGTGTGTATTTTTTCTTTATTTGGAAAATCAAATAAAAAATAGGAGAAGGTGTTAACATATTAATATTTTTAGTCTGTGGTTGTTGTGTGCACTCTGTGGAAAAAGATGGAGAGCTATTCGGGATAAGAAGGAATATTGAACACAATAAAAAGTTAAATATAAGATAAAACCAGTCTTTCTTCCTGTGTCCAAAATTTCCCATCAACAATTTCCATGGAAAATATGAAAAAATATTATCCAGATGTTGAGTTTTAGAGGTGTTTGGGGTTCTAAAAAGGGGGTCGAAATTTTCATTATTTTTGCGATAGGACACACCGTTTTCGAGATATAAGCAAAAGAAAAGAAAAAATATACAGTACTATTTTTGCACCAGAATTCGAGGTGTCGGTGTGAATTTTAGTTCTTGACAACTAATTTTATTCCACACCTATTTAATCGCGATTAAAAATAGTCAGATTTAGTTAGACAACCAAAATTTTAGGTTGAATACAATAATGAAATTGACTACAACAGAATAGCAAAATTACCATTTTCACTAAACTAATAATTCAGTGCAATCTTAGTGATGTCAAACTAAAATATAGTTAAGTTGTGTCACTTTAGTCAATTTCAGAATAGGAAATCGTCGTTTGACAGGAATAAACTAAATTTTGGTGATTTTTAGTCTAGTTTAGAGAATTTTGTGACAACAGAATCGGCACCAGTAGATATCTATTCAATGAACTATTATTAGCATCCTCTACAATATAACATAAGTTACGATATAGGTTCCTATCGGGGGCAGTATGCCTATGGAAGTACGGCTACACCCTTTTTTATGTATTAAAATTATGGCAATGACTGTCATAAACGTAACCAATAGTGTAATCGTACCTACTCTAAAGTAATTGCTGTAAGTTCTGCCAAACACGGTGATATCGATTTTGTTATATAAGGAAATATTTTGTTTACCCAGAAAAAGAAAGACTTTTTAAATTTTTCTTACGATTATTAACGAAATCTTAACTATTAATAACACCTAAAGATTTTTGTTGTATGGAATTATTTTGTAGTCAAGCAGTGACATCTAGAAATGAATAGCAAAATTACTATGTGCAACTGTTGTCAACTGGAGGTAATGCTACTGCTATTCGCCAATAGATGTCATTGTATCGAGTCACCTAAAACTAAATATAGATGGCGTTGATTACTACACAACATTTGTAAAAATTTTGAACCAGAAAATATTTTGTTTGATTATTTATTTTTAATAAACTTTGCAAACTTACATGCAACTTCGCAACTTTACATCACAAAATTCATAACAACAATGAATGGCCTTACCAATAACTGAAGCAATAATTATCGTTATCCCCTTTAATGATTCAGATTGTGACTGTTACGAGTATGTGTTACCCAATAAGGCTAACTACCTACAGTTCCCCGACATTTGTTTCTCTGATGAACGGTTCACCGAACACAAATTTTTCAGTCGCCTTTTTTTTCTTCGGTTATACCTACTTTGACTCTTACATCTAAGTAAGTAGTTCCCTACCTATCTATTTATTAAAACACAATTCTTACAAAACTCCACATACATTATCATAAAAATCTGAAAATCTAAATTAACGGTACTTACAAAATCTAAGTCCACTTCACAAACATCTTAAGTCACGCGCACAAACCAAAATATTGTTACAAACAACCGGCGATTGCATCTGGCAAACATAGCGAGGTTTACAAACACACCAACACCACATCCTGCGCCCGCGACGACCGCAGCCCATTACCGAGTGCACCATAAGTTAGAAGAAACCTTTACAATCATCTACCGACCCTGCCGTAAACACTACGTGATGATTTAGCTTTATTGGACCCTAGTACTAGGAACACATTACATCACTTGATAAATCGTAGGAGCTGCCAAAAGTAAGTGGATTTTCTTTTTTCTTTCTTTCTACAGGATGTAACAGAAACCCTATTTCTATCCTTAAGCACTAAAGATAACAGCTGATATAGAATCACTATACATCGTTTTAGCTCAAAATAAACTACTCTAAGAATTGATATCAAATTTTCAGTTTCATAATACCTATGTTTCTTAAATTCAAATCATAACAAACGCGTCACCGCACTACGTAGGTGAATAACTTTAAACATTACTTGCCAATATCACGATAAATCCCTTCGGAGTGATGAGTTTATTTCAATTTGAAAAGCTCGGTTTCTGGTATCAATGTAGGTATTAAAAATTCTCATAACTTCCGAACATGTAGAGATAGGATTAAAAAACCCTTTCAATATCGCTTGATATCATCCAAAGAAGCCGTGCCCTTAGTATATAGGTACCCTTTCGGTTACACGTTGTATATGTTATTAACAATCACCTCTTGCATAAAGTTATTTCAATAATGTTATTTGTAGCACATGTTCTACATATTCTATTACGTTTGGATATTTTATTGAATATGCAAAAACAGTGAAAGGTTTTGGATTTAATATTGAATTTGAATTCAATTAATAGGTAACCATTTTCCAAAGGCCGGTTATGAGTTAATGGTAGTATTTCAGGGAATTTATAAACTCCCAAAATACTACAGTTAAGTTTTCCCTGAAATTGCCCTTTGTTCAGTTGTATATGATTTAGTAATATTAACGTATGCAACCTAGGCAATGAGGGTGTGAATGTGTGACAACGAAGTAATGTGTCCGCATCGCTCAGGCAAAATGGTCCCAATGACAAATGGGAGAACGGATTCAGGGACATTAAACACAGAAAGAAATACGAGTGTAACAAAATACAAGACTATTATGGTGTACTAGCTTTTGCCAGCGGCTTCGCCTGCGCGGAACTTTCATCCCCTATTTTACTCCCTCAGGGGTTGAATTTCGAAAAATTCTTCCTTATTCCTTGTCTACATTATAAAGGGAACTTCTGTGCAAAATTTCAGCTTTCTAGGTCCAAGGGTTTGGGCTGGGCGTTGGAGAGTCAGGCAGTCAGTCAGGACCTTTCTTATTATTAATATAGAAGATAATACTGCTTATATGCTCCCCAATTTGTCAAATCCTTTCCTTTCATGTATCCATGCTTAACTATTATATTTGTTCCAGATCCAGAATTTAGGTAGAAATGACGCGGCTTCATTTAAAACTGCTCTTAGCATTTTGCTTCATCCAGTCCCGCGCGATGATGATAAGAAACGACGCTCTCATTTCCAAGATGGTGTCTGACTTCCAGAAAGATAACTCAATGGCTCTGCAACAGCAGCAGCAACAACAACAGCAGCAGCAACAGAATCAATCTCCGAACGTTCTAGCCATGATGCAAAACGTGCTATGTAAGAACTTCCCCAGTGTGCCGTGCAACATGATTATACAAGACGATACGCTCAAGAACCTCATACAACGCTCCATACAACAGTTGAAGTACAAGAAACTATCAATGGATAAAACGACACAGACGCCGGCTGGTTACCATTTAACTTTATTTCCATCAGTAAACAGCGAAGATCTGTCAAATTTTCTACAAGTTAGCGATTCAGGATACTACAAAAAAAAACAAGATAAAGCAAATAGCAGACATAAAAAGAGAACAGCTAAGATAAATCTAAACCTGGAAGTCAATGGAGAGAGAGAACCGAAGAAACGGTCCAAATTGAAAAAAGAAAGTGCAAGGACGCTGTATAATGGACGGAAGAAGATCAGGAAGTTCTATCCTCACAAGATTAAGTACAAAGACAAGTTGAAGGCAAGGAAAGACTTCGGGGACTACTCGGAGGAGAAGCTGTCCATGTCTGTGGAGGTTCCGGACGTTAACATGGGAGGGATACTGGAATTAGGCAGAAAGAGAGACAGAATGAACTACAAAGCTGGAACAGAAGATGGAGAGGATCCCCCCGTGTGGCGGATAGACTACATGAAACACGGTGATCCAGGGCTGAACGTGTTCGGAACCGCACCGGCGGACCGGTTGAAGGAAAAGCTGGTGAAGACCGGCCCCAACGTTATCGTCTCAGAGGACATTGTAGAACAAGCTTCGCGAAAGGGCGTGATGCATCCAGATGTGTACATTAAGAAGAACTATATCAGGAAAAACGCTCTTCTTGAAATGAACTCCGGCGCCCTCGACTAGGTATTGTTGCGCCGCACAAATAATGTTTGGTTGCCACTAGCGCCATCTCGTATCGAATAGCGGAATTAATGGTCAGGTCTTTCTAGAAAGTTCGATGCTAGAACTTTCTGGAACTTTCGACATGTGTTCGGTCAGGGCCGATATGTACTCGAACATTCTAGATGCGTCTACGGTAGAAGGTTCTGGAACTATCCGAGGGCCCTATATAAGCGGGAATGGAGCGCGTTCCGAGTTAGTATTGGATAAGCGATACATGCGAGAACATCTAAAGCGATCTTCAAGTGCGACTTAAGAGTGATCCGTAGTGCTATTGTGTTGTGTTATTAGTGAGTTTAATTAAAGTGTTATTTTTGGTAATTCATATCGGCAGTTTTTAATTGTCACGAACCCCTAGCTCGTAACAATTGGTGTCAGAAGTGGGATTAAAATCATGCCGATTTTACCTAAAGACGACACGGAGGGTATCCGTACCCGGAGTCAACGCCAGCAGGAGACGGACCAGAGGCGATTTGGTGGAGCAATGCCACAGGCGTCGGAGGGCCAGCTACCAACCACAGAGGCCGGCCCGTCCACAGCTGCTCCAGCATCACCAGCACCAGATTTTTCTGCTCTGATGATGATGTTGCAGGAGCAGGCCCGCCGACAGGAGGAACAGGCCCGCCGACAGGAGGAACAGGCTCGCCGACAGGAGGAACAGGCTCGCCGTTTGGAAGAACAGCTCAAACGGGATAAAGAGGAGCAGGCCCGCCGACAGGAGGAGCAGGCTCGCCGACAGGAGGAGCAGGCTCGCCGACAGGAGGAGCAGGCTCGCCGACAGGAGGAGCAGGCCCGTCAATTGGAAGAACAGCTCAAACGGGATAAGGAGGAGCAGGTGCACCGCCAGGAAGAGCAGATGCTCCTCATAAAGGACCTTCACGCAACCTTCGGGAAAGACATGAAGGAGGTGAAGGAGAAGGTTGCCCAGCATGACAACCGCTTGTCAGAAGCTGAAACTCAGATCAGCAAGTTTAGTGACGTCATTGCTGATGTGAAGCAAGAGTTGGGTAACCTCAAACTTGGGGATGGAATCGCAGCTCCCGTAGCGACAACACCTTCACTACGTGGATTCAAAGTGCCGCCGTACGATGGAACTTCTTCCTGGTCGGCCTACAAAATTCAGTTTTCGGCTGTCATGAAGGCGAACGGGTGGAATAAAAGTCAGGCCATGACTGCCCTCACCCTAGGCCTGCGCGACCAGGCTTTAAATGTGCTGGAAGCTCTCGGTAAGGAAGTGACTTACGAGCAGCTCCTCGAGGCATTGGAGGCAAGATATGGCGACGCTCACCTGGAACACGTGTTTCGTGCGCAGCTCAAGGATCGTGTGCAACGCAGTAACGAAAACCTGCAGCAGTGGGCCCTTGAAGTGGAGAAGCTGGTTCGAAAAGCGTACCAGTCCGTACCTGCGCTTATTGATGGGAACCTGGTGCAGGCATTCATCGACGGCATCCGGGACCTTGAAGTTAGAGCTGCTGTGAGACTCGGTCACCACGGGACGCTTAAGGACGCCTTGGCCCATGCACTGGAGGTGGAAGCTGTGCGGCAGGATCATCGTTCCCATCGCGTCAGGGAGGTTGTAGCAGCTACAGTTCGCGATCGTAAAGGATACAGCCCTAGGTGCTACGGCTGTGGGGAAAGGGGCCACCTTCGATCCAGTTGCCCTAAGCGAACTGCAGAAGGGGAAGATAGGCGGTCTCCAGAGGGCGGTGCGGCTAATAGCACTGCCCAGCAGCAGCAGGGAAACGAGTAATAGCCAGGACTGCGGGGCGGGTGCTGGCTGATGTTCAAAGAGCCCCAAGGATTTCGATCACACAAACCCATGACGGGAACACCTTAATCATCAAGGGTGAGATCAACGGAATGCCTTGTAAGCTGACCATAGACACGGGAGCCTCTCGTACGGTCGTCAGTTCCAAAGTTATGAGTCGGCTCCTTGGGGACTCCGCATACAACCGGGAACGCATTAATTTGGTAACAGCCACCGGTCAGCGCATACCCGTCCGTGGAGAGAAGGAGATGGAGTTGAAGCTAGGCAACAGGACCTACCTGCATAATGTCATCGTGGCTGATATAATGGACGATTGCATCCTGGGTCTTGACTTTATGAGGAAGAATTTTTGCGAGATTGACGTCAAGCAGGGAGTTATGAAATGTGGACGAGAGGAACTTTTTATGGAAGGGGCGTTACCAGGGAATGTGTACAGCCTTAAGGAAATTGTTCTTCCTCCGAGATCAGAAACGATTGTGCCGGTTAGTCTTCCTCGGAATCCTGGGCAAACTCACCGTTGTGTACTCGTGGAAAGGGTAGACAATGACCTTCCATGGAAAGTGGCACGAACTTTGGTCAGAGCCACCGACATCTCAGGGGTACGTGTGCTGAACCTTTGTGATCAGGAACAGACTATTGAAAAAGGCACACTGATTGGTACTTGCGAGGAAGTGGATTGGCTGCGTCAATGCCAATATCTATCGACTGGGACCCCCAGCAAGGATGCACAAACGAGAGTGACCACACTTTTAGAAGAGTGTCGCAGCGCTCTGTCTCAAAATGAGATGGGCAAGGCGAAGAAGATGTTACTGAAGTACGCCGAAGTTTTCTCCCTAAACGATAGTGACATTGGGAAGACTGGCTTAGTTCAACACAAAATAAATACAGGCGACGAGTTGCCTATCCGTCAGCGGCCAAGGAGATTGCCGGTAGCGCGTGAAAAGGAAGTAGAAACCATGATTGAGGGAATGGTGAAGGATGGTGTTATTGAACCTTCATCTAGTCCATGGTGTTCACCTGTAGTGCTGGTAAGGAAGAAGGACGGCAGCATGCGGTTTTGTGTTGACTATCGTCGTCTGAATGACGTTACGAAGAAGGACAGCTACCCTTTGCCAAGAATTGATGACACGTTGGACATGCTCACTGGAGTAAAGTGGTTTAGCACGCTGGACCTGAAAAGTGGCTACTGGCAAGTGGAAATTGACCCCAAGGACAAGGAGAAAACAGCATTCTCGACAGGAAAGGGTCTATGGCAATTTAAAGTTATGCCGTTTGGATTGTGCAACGCTCCGGCAACGTTTGAAAGGTTGATGGAACTTGTACTGACTAAGTTGATTGGTGATGCCTGTCTGGTCTACTTGGATGACATCATCATCGTTGGCCGTACGTTTGAAGAACATCTTCAAAACCTGGAACGCGTGCTCAAGAAGATCCAGAGTGCCAACCTCAAGTTGAGTCCGAAGAAATGTTCACTATTCAAACGGCAAGTTAGCTTTTTGGGATATGTAGTGTCGGAAGAAGGTATCCGCACGGATCCAGAGAAAATCGCCGCTGTCAAGGATTGGCCAGTTCCAAAAGACAAGACGCAGGTCAGAGCGTTTTTGGGGTTGTGCTCTTACTATCGGCGATTTGTTAAGAACTTTGCGGATATTGCCAAACCCCTGCATAAGCTAACCGAGGAGAAGCGACATTACTGCTGGGATGAAAGTTGCGATATCGCATTCCAGGAGTTAAAGGACCGACTATGCAAAACACCTATTTTGGGGTACCCTGATGCAGGCAAGGAATTTATAGTTGACACAGACGCAAGTGACATAGGACTTGGTGGTGTGTTGTCTCAACGGAATGGTGATCAAGAGGTTGTGATAGCGTACTTCAGCAAGTCGTTGTCAAAGCCGGAGAGGAACTATTGTGTCACGAGACGGGAATTGCTTGCTGTGGTAAAGTCATTGCAGCATTTTAGCAAATATCTTCTGGGGCGGAAATTCCATTTACGTACCGACCATGCTGCACTGAAATGGCTATTGCAGTTCAAAAATCCAGAAGGACAAGTTGCGAGATGGATTGAGCTACTACAGGAATACGACTTTGTGGTGGAACATCGCAGCGGGAAATCTCATGGCAACGCAGATGCATTGTCAAGAAGACCTTGTCCTGAAGACTGCAAGCATTGTACTAGGCAAGAGAGTAAGGAAATGGTACCTGTGAGGATGCTCAGGACAGACCTCAGCAACGAGTGGAGGGAAAGCCTACAACGTGCACAGCAGGAAGATTCGGACATCAAGCCGATTCTGGAGTGGATGAAGGCCAGAGCTCCTAAGCCCAGGTGGAGCGACGTCTCAGCAATGAGTTCCATCACAAAGAGCTATTGGGCCCAATGGGACAGCTTGGTGATTCAGGATGGAATCCTGTGCCGTAAATGGGAAAATGCTCGGGGAAACAGCTGTCATTTGCAAATGGTAGTCCCTAAATCTCAAGTACCGGATGTTCTGCAGCTGTACCATAATGGTTGTTCAGGAGGTCATCTGGGAGTAAAACGGACTCTACTGAAGATACGAGAACGGTTTTACTGGGTCCACTGTCGGGACGATGTCGAGGACTGGTGTCGCAAATGTACAAGTTGTGCAGCTGTAAAGGGACCTCAGACGCGTAGCAGAGGTGCATTGAAATTGTACAATGTTGGTGCACCATGGGAGAGGATAGCCCTTGACGTTGCGGGGCCGTTTCCGGAAAGTGAAAGTGGTAACAAGTATTTCATGGTTGTGATGGATTACTTCACTAAGTGGCCGGAAGTCTTCGCCATTCCAAATCAAGAAGCTTCGACAGTTGCAGATAAATTAGTTCATGAAGTCTTCTGTCGTTTTGGAGTACCTTTAGAGATTCACAGTGATCAAGGAAGGAATTTTGAGTCCCAAATATTCCAGGAAACTTGTCGAGTTATGGGTACTCATAAAACAAGAACAACTTCTTACCACCCACAATCGGACGGAATGGTCGAACGATTTAATCAGACATTAGAGAGGTACCTAGCAAAAGTTGTGGAAAATCGGCAACGAGATTGGGACAAGCACATACAACCGTTTTTGCTGTCTTATCGAAGCGCTGTTCACGAAAGCACATCGGTGACACCAGCTTTCACAAACTTTGGAAGGGAATTACGGCTACCTGCAGACCTGATCACCGGAATACCACCTGATGCCCCACGCAGTATAACCGATTATGCGAATGACTTGCGGAACAAGATGAATGACATTTATGAGCACGTCAGACACTCAGGCCAGCAAATGTCTGAAAAGATGAAAACCCGTTATGACCGTAAAATGAACAATAAAGGGTTTGACGAAGGTTCACTGGTGTGGTTGCACAATCCCGTCCGTAGCAAAGGGAAATCTCCTAAGCTTCAAGCTAACTGGGACGGACCGTACCGGATTGTGACAAAGATCAATGACGTTACCTACCGGATACAGAAAGGTGCAAGAGGTACTCCTAAGATAGTGCACGTGGATCGACTGGCGCGTTATTATGGGGCCGATAATGCTCGGGACGAGCATTTCTTAGGTGGGGGCAGTGTTGCGCCGCACAAATAATGTTTGGTTGCCACTAGCGCCATCTCGTATCGAATAGCGGAATTAATGGTCAGGTCTTTCTAGAAAGTTCGATGCTAGAACTTTCTGGAACTTTCGACATGTGTTCGGTCAGGGCCGATATGTACTCGAACATTCTAGATGCGTCTACGGTAGAAGGTTCTGGAACTATCCGAGGGCCCTATATAAGCGGGAATGGAGCGCGTTCCGAGTTAGTATTGGATAAGCGATACATGCGAGAACATCTAAAGCGATCTTCAAGTGCGACTTAAGAGTGATCCGTAGTGCTATTGTGTTGTGTTATTAGTGAGTTTAATTAAAGTGTTATTTTTGGTAATTCATATCGGCAGTTTTTAATTGTCACGAACCCCTAGCTCGTAACAGTATTTTTGGTAGCATAAATTAGGATATTTTTGAATAAAGTATAAAGTTGTATAATGTATTTGGCAACCCCCCACCCTGATAATTATTAACTTCAATACCTAAGCTTAAAATACGTGAATGGAAATCTTTGTACCCTTTTTACGAAAGCTACGTGGACGGAGGAGTACGAAAGGCACAGTTAAAGTTTTTGCGGAGAAGGAATGCAAAAACTTAATATTTTAATTTATAACTGCATTTAGAAATATTACGTTTTGAATGAAATTACCAATAGCGACTTTAAATACGTGTTGCCCATTGCCCACAAACTGGGCCTCAAGTCTGCTATTACAATAGTGTCAGAATGGTCTATCATTGATTTTATAATTGTTGATTTTGACAAGTTTGGTACTAATGTAAAGGTTTAATTATGACTTTCCAGTGGTCAGCCACTGACACTCCATTGAAAGAAATGGCATTTATTGGTAATCTCGTACATAATGACAAATGAATGACTGACTTTGGGGGTAATCTGCTAAAATTTTAACAATTCCTAAAATAATATGTTAAAAATAATATGTAAAAATATATACATATAAATGAAATCTGGCATGAATAAATGTTAAAATTTAGTAGTATTTTTTCGAAAATCATTTCTACTAACGGGTTTTATAATAATGGCATTAAGCATTAATAATGGCATTACAATTCTATTAGTGTTATCAGTGGTCGGTCAATGTTCTCGACATTGACCGACCACTGATCGACCATTATGAATTTAGCAGATTACGAACTTTTAGCAAAATGACGATGGGATCGTGTTGGAATGACGAATTTATAAAAATAGCAGACTTAGGGCCCTGTTGGCTTGCTTCTGTAGCATTTTCGGTAATGACCAGTGAGTGTTCTTATTCTAATCTAAACTATGGAGACTCCATTAAGCACCGCTAGTCCAACGATTGCTGGGGCAAGTGCAGGGGTGACCCAGTAGTAACGGCCGCGACTTACGAGTTGTAGGTCGCAGATTCGAACCCAGACATGCGCTTTCCTTTGTGTTAATTATTTCATCACCACTGCTCTCAAAACGGTGAACGAAAACATCGTAAGGTAACCGGCATGAACCAGAACCGAATATTCAAGACATGTGACATCTACCAACCCGCACTAGGCTCACAGAGGGGAGGTCTGTGTCCCAGCTGTGGGAACATTAGGTTGATCATGATGAATCCGTTGCTGATTGATACGCAAGAATTTGAGCTCGAATTACAAATTAAGTAATTAACATAATGTATGTACCTATCACATTACAAGATAATGCGTAGATTATCTCCGGGTTTCGATAATTTTGTGTAGAGCCAGCGACCATGGTCGCTGTGAAGAGCACATTTGTATTACAAATATTGTAATCTACATCAAGGTATACCCTTGAATAAATTACAAACAGTTGCCTAGAGTTTATCTATTAAGTACTATTATTATACTTCCGATAATAAGGAGACGTTCTTTACCTACTTGGCTCCTAATGTTTAAGTGCGTTCTATCACTGCATCAGTGTTACATACAGAGGCTTAGCGTGCCTTAGAGGGGCCCTGTATCAAAGTTAGTTGGGGGCCCACATGAAGGGTAAAGATTTCTCACAAAAGAAACAAAAATGCTTCCATTAAATGAAAATAATTGTTTATTGATTATAAGTTATCTCCAAGCTTAGCCCTCCATTGCCCTTTGGGCGACTTTGAGCCATCTGATAAGGCTCATTGTGAGCGACCACGCTTCTGTGCCATAGGTGATCACTGGCGACACACACTGGTCAAAGACGTTCGTCTTGAGACATTTGGGACGAGAAGGTTTACAGCCTTTACAGAATCCGGCTTGTTCGGGAGACTGGATGTCGTCAAACTTGCGCGCGAGACGGTTCGTGATGACTCTCGAAAACAGCTTGTAGACATGGCTCAGAAGTAATATGGGCCTATAATTCTTAAGGAGGGTATTATCACCCTTCAGAAAAGTATCACCACACCTCTGTTCCATGCCTGTGGCGGTTTTCCCTCAAGTACCTATGACGGAATCAAACAGCTTCTGGAAGGCCTTAAGAACGGGTTTTCCGCCGGCCCTCAGGAGTTCGGCCGTGATTCCGTCATCATCCAGCGCCTTGTTGATTTTATGCTGCTTGTATCGGGTCAATCTGGCTCTTGGGTTTGGAGTTTCCCTACGTTATCGAATCAGGAATGATGAGATCCGCAGGAGAACCAAAGCAACCGACATAGCCCGAAGAATAACCAAACTTAAGTGGCAGTGGGCAGGGCACATTGCTCGCAGAACAGATGGCCGATGGGGCTGAAAGGTTTTGGAGTGGCGACCGCGTACCGGAAGACGTAGAGTGGGAAGGCCTCCCACAAGGTGGACCGATGACCTTGTGAAGGCCTCGGGAATCCGCTGGATGTGGGAAGCACAAAACCGGTCGAAGGTGGAGGAGCCTGGGGGAGGCCTATGTAGGTAGCAGTGGACGTCTTTCGGTTGAAATGATGTTGAAAAGTTTTCACTTCCTCCTAGAAATTGAGCTAGCCAGACAATTCAAATTAAATATACACTTTTCTTGTATTTTTTTTTTTTTTTTTTTTTTTTTTTTGAGAAATTGATTTAATAAATCATCTGAGCTGAAGACAATTTCAATTAAGTATTCTTAAATTTCTGCCTCTATAGACAATAGTGACAAGTCTGATAGTCGTTCCTGTCCCATCGAAGTTCTTAGGTAATTTTTTATCCGATTTAATTTAGAAAAACTTCTTTCACTTGTTGCGGTTGTAACTGGAAGGGTCAAGAATAGAAAACATGCTGTTATTGCCTCCGGAAAACTGGATGCAAGGCTATTGAATTTGAATTTTAATTAAAACAACTTTTTTTTTAGTGTTCGAATAATTTGATTATTAGGTAAGTACCCGAAAATAAAATCGAATATTCAAAAATAAAAAATTCCTAATATTTGCAAGCCCTACTACTACTACCTATGATGAATGAACACAGCATTCTATGTACAGACGCCAGCACATCAAGCTACCCCAAACTGACAAATTTTCCTAATTGAACATAAGTATGTTATAAAGACGAAAATCTATCCAAGTTTGACAACTTGGGGTAGCTTGATGTGCTGGCGGCGGCGGCGTCTGTACGAGACCCAAAATAAAAGCGCCTGGTAATATTCGTTCGTCTGATGATCTTTTAGGGAGGCATCTCCCTATTGGTTATCATGACGTGGCGGGGTGTCTCAGCGCAGGGGAATCTGTGTGTAGAACGATGTGTAATTTTTTTATTTAAGTAGGTAGGTACTAACAATAGTTTTGTAAGTTTTTTATTTTTTGTAAACTAACCTTTGGATCTCGTTGTCCCAAAATAAATAAATTTGAATTTGAATTTTGAATATTATCTAGCAATATACATTTTTACATGCTTGCACTAAATAATAACAGCCGCACGGGTCGATCGAAAGTCAAGCTATGCTTGTCGCGGTCTGTTCGAGGATGGGTGACCATCCATAACTTATCAACACTCCTCTGTGCCTCGGAAAGCACGTTAAGCCGTTTGTCCCGCTTGATATTTCTTTAACTTAAACAGTTTTTAGGTTTCGGGTCGTCAGAAGCCCGAAAGTCTGACAACCAGTCTTACCGCGGCATGTCGTAATTCCTAATAACCAGTAACTAGCTGTATTCAGCTGCATCGGGTAAGACTGGAAGCCCACCATAATTAACATAGTTATGAAAAGGCTAGGCAAATCGATTGATTGATTGATACTTTTTACACGTGTTGCTCAGAAATTAAATGCAGGCGTCAAAATAAAAAGTATTTCTGTTCGATATTTACCACAAACCGGCTTTCCGCGATAAATAATAACCAAGAGAAGAGATACAAATACAATTATCCGCTAAAAATAATAACCAGGCGACTCCCCGCTATCTTTATAATACATTCGCACGATGTAATCTAAAGCAATCCTTATCACCAGCGATTAGAGTCCAACTGTCCTATTATGAATTAATAAGCATTCGTCGAGAGAAAACATCTATATTATCGTGTAGTTTGTGATATTAGTCTATGTAGTTTGTGTCTCAACAGCGGCAGAGAGTAGACGTCAACGATGTCACGACCCGTTTTATCTTCTCATGTGTTAGATACATCTACTGGAACACCTGCAGCTGGCGTTTTTGTTGAATTGTACAAACAAAAGGATAGTTCCTGGACGCTATGGCACAGCACTGTGACCAACGCCGATGGGAGAATACAGTTTCCATTTTCAAACGACTCGATGGCGGCGGGCACATATAAGTTGATGTTCAAAGTTGGTGATTATTATAAAATGATTGATAAGGAAACTATTTATCCGTTTGTCGAGGTACGTACCTACTATTTACTTTGTTTGTAATCTAACATACTATTTTATTATGTGAGGAGACCCACTATTAATTAAATTAGATGCAAAAAACTACCGTCATTTTGTGAATGATAAACGTATCCATAGTAGGTCCTTACTACCCGCTCTGTATCATTGTATTTAATAGTATTTATCAGATGAATAATTGGAAAGTTTCAAAAAATGTGCGAATTCCGTTCTCATTCATAGAGTAGGTATGCATCGAGAGCACACCGCAACACATTTTAATAATGATTGTATCCAGCTGCATCAAGCAATACTGCAGTAGCAACATAAATATCCAATTCATTACTTTCATAATGCTTACGATTACGAAATTAAATAGATACTATACGGTACGTTATACGTAGTACCTACTAGTATTGTTAATGAAAAGATGTTTGTTTAGTAAAAAATCGTTATTTTCGCAGTTAACCTTCAAATAATAACTACTAGTTGGCCTTCGCTTTCAGAAACATTTTAAAGTTATCTTATCAGAAAAATAAATAATAAATTCGCTATTAAACATGTCAGACCACAGTTTCCTTTATGGGGGTCAAAGTGCGTTGACCTAACCTATATAGTGATATTTTGCTTTGTTTGTTTTCATGTGAGCAAAATCAAGTCGTAATTGAATCATTTGCTGATAATTGAATCTACTCAAAACAGAGGCTCATCAGAGCTACTTTTATACTACTTTAAATGCCTGTATTAATACTAAACAGAACTAGATTTAATTTCTGTAACAGCGCCATCTATGATATATCGATACAATCACTATTGCTTACTAGTTTTACATTTCGGTACTAGATGACGCAGCATTCCACAAAACTAATGATTCGGTTTCGATACTTTCCAGATAACTTTCAACACCAAAGATGGCCAGCACTACCACATACCCTTGCTGCTAAGTCCCTACGGATACTCCACTTACAGAGGCAGTTAATCTTTAGTCTAACTAGTTCCCATAAATAATAAACCCAACTTTTATCAGTTCTTTTTAATTACCTATCTTTATAACTTGACTAATCAACCAACTCAAACTTTTTGCCAGTATATCTCTGCTTTGTCCTTAATTAATGGATCTATCAACTCCATAGGCATAGGACCTGCACCCTAATTGCGTAACTCACGATTGATCATAATTGGTTTCGTCTTCACAGCTATACAATATTCATTGCGTTATTTATGTTGTCGAACAGACACATTTTTCGAACATATGAAGCAATGGTTTAACAATCCGTTTCAAAACGATACAGATTATGATGAATCGTGAGTTACGCAATTAGGGTGCTGAACACAGAACCAAGTAAGAGTGTAAGAAGTAGGTACAGTCGCCAACAGGTCAAGCTATCCCAAACCAAACTGTCAAATTTTCCCAATTGAAGATAAACCTTTTTCCTTTGTGATAAAGTTGAAAACTATCAAAGAAATTTGACAGATTGGGGTAGCTTGATGTGCTGGCCTCTGTGCCTACCTATGAAAATTCTATCTCATGTGTAGGTTTGTGGGAATGACGATATTTTTACCCGACTGCGCCAGAAGGAGGGTTGTTTTTCGAGTGTATGCATGTATGTTGGCACGCTCTGCAGCCTAAACGGCTTGATCGATTTCAGCTTGAGAAGTGCCGTTAGGTTCGTCTTAATAGTGAGAGTGACAACGGGTATACCAAAATTGGAAAAAAATAATTAAAATGGCAGACTTTTGGCGCCATAAGGTGTCCAAAAAAAATATTTTCTCAAAACCTGTTGGGTGGAGTATCAGAATAAAGGATTTCTAAAATAGGTCTCATTAACGTCCAAAACTATTATCTAAAAACTGTGAAAGAAAATAATTTATAAAATAAAAAAACCCGACTGCCTAAAAAGTGAACTTTAATCAGAAAAGATGGAAACAAAAAACTTGTTTTAAAAGGATGACTATTAGACGTGTTTTAAAAGGATGACTATTAGGCATCTTCTTAAATTTATCTGACCTTTATTGCCTCCGACTGCACGAGTTTGCTTATAGTAGGTGGATACCTACCAGTCTAATAGTCATCTTTTAAAACAAGTTTTTTGTTTCCATTTAAAGTTCACTTTTTAGGCAGTCGGGTTTTTTGATTTTGTAAATTTTTTTTTTTTTATTAGGTCCCCCCTATGTTCCCCGCCGGCCGACGGGATAGGAGAGTCCACGTAGCACGGATACCGCGGCGGCACTTAGCGCACTGGATCTTCAACGCACCGCTAAGCACCGCCGAAAGTTGTTAGTATGTTTTTCGACGCGCCGAGACACAATGTTGGCTCCTAAATGCGGTCAACACCGACTGCTGAAAATCCAGAGCGGGGATAACCCGCCGTGACATTTTTATAACCGTCATACTAACGCCGGTGACCGCCTCGATGGTATAGTGGTCGCAAGCGCTACTACTGAGCGCAAGGCCCTGGGCTCGATTCCCAGATCAGACAGTGTTATGGGATTTTTCTATCAAGAGTATTTCAGTACCAGCCCGGGGTCTGGATTTGGGCCCCGTTAAATTGGCTCGCTCCCTATTACATGGAACATAACTGGCGTAATGTGGGTGGCTATGTAGGTACACCGCTACCCAACCCTTTCGGGATTACGGGCGTGATGTACCTAATGTTATGTGTAAGTCCCATGTACAGGGACGACCCTGTAGTATAAATAGGATATAAAATGATCACATAACTAAATTATAAAAACCTTTAGGAAGTTGGAAAAGCTCAACCCATCAAATAACAATAAAGAATTTATGACTGGGGTATGAACCGCAGCATTAGGTCGTAACATAAATACTGAGCGTTCTTTAGTTATGTATCTACGTACCTACTTGAAAGCTTCATGACTACAGGAAGTAAAAATAAAAACAATGTCAACTAATTTTACATTTTATATTGATGCTCAATAAAAGTTAAGCAAACTAAAAAAACCTGCAAAATTGTATCTGTCCGTAAATATATAATAATTAATTTATCTACAACATGATTACCCACGTCATAGAAAAACAATAATGTTACGCTATGCCAAGTATGTACACATAGTACCACGAACTTTTTGTTAGAAAAAATTGGTCATAATATGTAATGAATTTGTATTCATTAGCTAGGTACTAATTAAGTAATTACGCTTTCGTAGAAGGCGGACAATTGGTTTACTCATTAAAACCTTTTTTTTAATGCATGATTTAGCCAGAAAATTGGAACACGGTAACATAATTAATGAGATTGTTACTAGAAAGAGAAATGGCCAGCAAAACGTAGAAAATAAGTGTTTTTCGTGGTAGTAATTTGTAGTTATCGCGTTTGATTAAATTATTCAGTAAGTGGCTTAACGTAACATAATATTATGAGCTTGAAGTTTCCTACATACCTTTCTGTTTGAATTTATACAATAACATTTCTTTAACAGGTATTATAAATTTATGGAGTTTTCTGTTGAGATATAACTGTCTACTATTACCTACCTATCAAAATAAGAAAATCTCTATAATAATTATATTATATAATATAATATGGAACATTCCTTTAATTAGCCGATATTCTAAAAAAACTTGTTAAATTCCCGAGTGGACCAGGCATACAGCTGTTTTATACTCTAGATAAGTACTTTAATACTGTAATTATTGCGTTCTTCCAATCGTTGACCATTAATAACATACAGTGAAATATTCGGAAAGTAAATAAAAATAAACACTTTTGAACATTGTACCTTAATTAGAATTACCTACAATATGTGGCTAAGTCACTCGCTTAATTAAAATCAATTAACCACCCTGCCACAATTTATTTGTTAGACTGCCAAATATTTAATCTAAGATATAAAAAAACTAAAAATAAATGCAATGCATGTTTCATTGACTTAAAATATAAAATATATTCAGTGAAACTCAACTAAGTGCCTATGTACATTAGAAATAACAGCTAAATATTTTGAATAATATATGTAATAAATTCTTTATAACTATTAATTTAAAAAATTAGATATTAGATTTAACAATGTAAGGACTATCTCTAAGTTGGAGCGCACATCACTATAAAATAAATTGCTTTCAAGTTGTAATCTCACAATTAGTGTTATATTCTATCTTATCTATGAGTATACAGGTTTGTTACAATGTTTGGCAACTCGCAGCAGCGTCTGGCATGTAGTCTCTGTAAGGTAAATGGTCATATTCATCAGTAAACTGCCGTGGGTCGGTTCAGACACCGTTTCTTCATACACAACACTACAGTCACAGTCTATCACATTTCTGTCCATGTCCCGTTTCTTCTTTGCTTCAACTCGAGAGCCCTATGACGTGGCGCTAGCATCTTTAGCTATATTTAATACTGAACCTTACCCGTTATTGATGTACATATTCAAAGACAAAGGAATTATTGAGTTTGGAATAAATTAACTTTATAGATTGCAGTCTTCGTGGTAATAATCCTTGAATACTACCTAGTTGGAAAGGTCACAGTTCAATATAAAGTTATTTTATAGCTGATTTAGATCATCAATTTTCTTGACTTACTTATACCGCTAGAAACTTTTTTTTTTTAGAAAAACATTTTACTGGAAAGGTAAACTTATCCCTGAATGACACCCATTTTATCAGTTACACCAAAATAGTTCATATCTAGCAGATTTCCACCTTAATTTTGAAGAATGCCAATTGGTGTGGAATTTCTAATAAGTCGAATCTCAGTAGACTTAGGCTTGAAAGATATTTGAATATCAGAATTCCAGTTAGCTTCATGTTTTTATACATTTACCTGTTTGGGGCTGCGAAAAAACAATGATTAGGGTACAGGAATAGTGTGATTCAGTCAGAATCAATACTTACCATGTAGGACGTCGTGGTTTCTGAGTGACGGCCCTCAGAAGAAGCATTGAGCGCCGACATCTAGTGTAGTGAAATCAGAATCAAACCATTAGAATCAGAATATTTTTGCATACCAATGTACCACAACCTTGGACCTTATCGACATGACCACAACGTCTTTTTTCACATGAGATCTCGAGGAATTATCTTTATGAAAGTTGAGTCACTTGGAAGAACTTATTACACCGAAGTACATTGATAACGCCTACTTCTCACAAGCACAAATAGTAGAAACAAATAAAGAATAAGTCTTTTCTTTTTTATACATATAATATCAGTCTTGTTTCATGTATAATGAAGAATCTTGAGCACCTGACAAATACATAAAAATGACATATTGCAATATTCGACTGACCTGTCATCCAACCCTGCAAACAAAAATGATTGTTATGAAGAAAGTAGTAAAGTTCGAAACCCACCTATTTCCCTTCCTCTTGGCCGACAACCTCTTTATATCTGGCAATCATGAGTTTTTTGACTGTGTCTCTGTAAGTCTCCCCGGGGGTGGGAGTGTAGATGCCTCTCTTCTGTCCTAGACCTGCCAAACTTGGCCGTTGTTCGGCTTCTATGGGCGCAATTCTTCCCTGTTCCTCTTTACCCAATCCTCTTCCTTCAGACCAGCCCATCTTCTGTAACATCTTGCCACCAATCGTGTCAACAACTGAGGGAGGCGGGTGCGGCGCCATTGGCGGTGGCATTGAGTCAGACGGGTCATATCTCTTTCTGATGACTGGTGGTTCATCTTCACCAAACTTCAGTCGTCTCTCTGCCGCTCTGTCTCTGTAGCCATTCATTTGCGGTATCAGTTCGTTCTTCTTGCGATACTCCGCTAGGTTCTGTTTGTGTAAGTCTGACAGGGACTTGTGCTTGTTCAGCACGTCTATGGATGGGAAGCGTCGCTTACAAATGAGGCAGGTCAGTTTGGCCCAGTCTATGATGCCCTCATCACTGTCAAAGGCGTATTCTACGTCAGCCACCCTTTTGATTAGGAACTCGTCTCCGGCTGGTGGGGGAGACAGTTCCCTAACATGAGTCAAGGAAGGACCAGACCCTAACACTGAAAAGCCTATGTCAGCAGAGCCTTTACTGGCTGCTGTGTCTAATGGCTGTTCCATTACAAAATTGCTTCTAGCATTCTCTTTCTTTTGATTTAAAGTTCGCGCCCACCTCTCCATATCTTTGGCAATTTTTTTGGCAACTTTCACTTTTTCATCTTTATCTTTCTTTTTCTTTTCCTCTGGTTCTTTGGCTATGGTGTTCTCAGTGGTGGCTGTTGGTGGGCTAGGCAGTTTAGGCTGCTCTGTATTCTGGTGTGCTTGTGTAGCTGCTATGTAGGTGTTGTTTGTGGCATCCCAGTACATGTACTGGTTAGTTTGACTATTGTAGAAGTACTGACTAGTACCGTCATAGTATAAACCTGTGGCTGGGTCATAATAGTAGCCAGAAGTCTCATCATACATAAAAGTCCTAACATCAGGGGCGGTATACACTGTTTTACCATCACCAGTAGGGGCTTTGACTGCGGAGGCAGTTTGTGCAGTGGAAGTCACAAAAACTGGGACACTCACAGGGGTCCAGGCCATGTGACGAGCTTGAGCAGCTGAGATTGCAGATTGAGCAACAGCAGCGGCCGCATTTACGCGGTCTGCCTCAGACATAGCCTGAGCAGATGAAGTGTAATTGGACATTTGAGAATAATAAGAATAGTCTGCACTTGGAGGTTTAGAAATTTTCTTTGGTTCATTATAGAAACTTACAAGGACCTCCCTACCATCGATCTCTAGCGGGGGTTGCAGGGATGCTAATTCAGAATGAGCAGCTGTAGAATCAGCAATGGAATTAAAATTAATGTAAGCTAAGCACTTTGATGCACCAGTTAGAGTTTCCCTACCAATAGTGATGCCTGCAATGGAATCTAAGACAGTCTTTGAACATCTAGTCTTTATTACCTCTAATATTTTCTCTTCAGTGGTTAAAGCATCTAATCTTCTAAACAGTAACCGTTTTGTGATGCCAGCACTCTCTGACAGGAGATTTCTCTCATTGTCGCCACCATAGACTATGCCATCTGACCTCTTTCCTTGACAGTTCCGTCTGTAGCACACTTGACGCCTCTTGAAGTTGTACAGTCCACATTTGCAGAACCAATCCCCCGGGGACGCGTTGATAGTCTGATTATCGTCATGTTTGTCTCTGGTGTCGTATTTATTCTCGTAATCTAAGTCCATTCGTTCGCGACTGCCCGAGCGGCTGCTAGACCTAGAACTGGCTTTGTGATCCATGTCGCTAATGGTGGGCGGGGACGGCGGCGCCGGCACGTCGCGGTCACGGTCGTCGTGCCGCTTGGGCGAGCGGCGGCGGTCGCGGTCGCGGTCGCGCGGGCGCTCGTGCCGTTCGCGGCGGTAGCGGTCGCGGCGCTCGCGGTCGTCGTCCCGGTCGCGCTCGTAGCGGTCGCGCTCGCGGTCGAACCGATCGTGATGTCGCTCGGCGCGACGCTCGGGGCTGGCGCTGCGGCGCGGCTCCCAGCCGGGCGAGCGCGGACGGCCCTCGGCCCACCTGTCGTCCTCGCCCCAGCGCGTGTTCCTCTCGTCGCGGCCTCGCCACGACATCGCACACGCCTGTGAACATCACCCGTACGAATAAAGCGACTGTACTCACAAACCGTTCGATGCCGCAGTCCCGTTGCCTCCATGTTGGTTGGCCTATAATCGCCGTTCGATAACCTTTCTCTTCGCCGTACTATTGTTTACCTGCGTAGCAGTCACTGAGACGATAATATAAGCCCTTAATAAGACACGGTTAACACTTTACACAACAATATTTATAGAATTAAGCTATGCAAATAGTATAATTTTAATTAACTCCTACTCAAGGACTATCAAGGCAAATGCGTCGAAGAGACGAAGACGCCATGTTTCTTTTACGATTCTGTTTGACATTTATATTTGTTTGACGTCATATATGTAGAGATTTCATTCAAGAGTCAGTGAACAAAGCTACCTTACTAAAATCAAACAATTGTTAATCGATTCCAATAAATAGTAGCATTATAATGAAAAAACAAAATGAAATGTATTTAGTACGTATCACAAAACAATTTTAATCGAGGAAAACTCAATTTAATAAGCACATACCTATGCTCGAAATGTAGGAATAAACGTCACACGAAAATCGACTATTTTTCACGAGTTGATTCATTGTTGACGAGTACAGGAGTAATAGTGTTCTGTGCGTCATGATCAATCGACGACGCACTAGCTGACTAGACGAACTATAAAAAATATCTACGTATAAAATAAGTATAAATAGTTCCATCTTTAGCGTACTTGATGGCCCTTGCGAACTTTTTTCCGATTTGTGAACTATTTCTTGATGGTCTCGCTGCTTATGAAGACAGGAAAATGTTAAAATCTAAGCCCTGTCAAATGCAGTCAAGTTCGTCCCACGAAAGAAGTCTTGCAGACACGGCCTCACAAGCATGAGATGTGACGGATACATAAATCTTTTTATCTCAACATGATTATGATTACATTTAATACATGCATACATAATCTGACGTAGAGAAAGGCTTATAGGAACGTGTTGGAGATATGAAGATTGTTGTAGGATTAGTGCTAACTTACAAAAAATAATAATTAGTTCTGCTTATTGCCGCGGGACTACTTTTGTGAAATGGACTACAACGGTACAGACGCCAGCACATCAAACAGCGCCAATCTGTCTTTCTGTGATAAATTTTCATCTTTATTCCATAAGATTAAGGTACAGAGGCCAGCACATCAAGCTACCCCAATCTGTCAATTTTTTTTCATAGTTTCTCAACTTTATTACAAAGGATTAAGGTTTATTTCCAATTGGGAAAATTTGACAGTTTGGGATAGCTTGACCTGCTGGCGACTTGGGGCGATTACCCCAACTTATGTGCTAGCGTCTGTACTAAGATCTTTTGATGCGTGGCCAAAATCTAAAATAACGACGCACGCCATCTTGTTTTTTCTATATAATTTCTGTGACAATTTCACAAATGTTTATCAACCCCCTGTAAATTTTATTCAAGCTAGGAGTGGGTTGTTACAGGTGAAATCGCTTCTGAAGATTGCGCCTGTTTCTGTTCCACGTAAATAACAGTTTAAAAACCTGTTACAAAAATAAATAACAGGCTGTTATTTCATATTTGGGAACAAACTGTTATGTGTTCTCTGTTACCACAGTTTTAACATGCACCCTAATTGCGTAACTCACGATCAATGTCGATCGATGTTTCGTTTTGAAACAGATTGTTAAACGCAATGAATATTGTTAAACTGTCAAATTAAAATAGATTATGATTCATTGGGGATTTGATCACATAGTGAACATGCTACCCTCATAGGAAACCTTTGTTAGGTACATGCAAACTTTAACATCTACGCTTAGGCCCTAAATTAACTAATTTATACAATACTAGCTTCCTCTCGCGGCTTCACCTGCGTGGACGTCGGAAATTATCCAGCGGGAACGTAATACCGGGATAAAAAGTACCAAGAAACTCCACCGTTACTCTTTTATAAATCATTGGCTTTAACAATGTTTTCAAATTACAGTGATAATAGGGAGGGAGGACAGTGCAGGCCTGTCAATAAGTACCAGGTACTTAGAGGAATGAAAATACAGAATAGAAAATCGTCTACAAATCTACAGTCTGTAAGGCCTACAACGTTCTCTCATTCACAATATATAAAATAATCAACATGAATAAAATAAACCTATACAAAGTGCCATGATTTCCATGACAATCACTAAAAAATTGTCGATATCAACCGGTCACGGACACGAATTGATGTATACTGTCAAAAAATGACGAGAATATTTCAGCACTGTAAAAATAAAAAAGAACATTGTAATTTGGGAGTAGTTAATAGACTTTCACATAGTTATGCTGTTAATGAGGTACCAGGGAAGCCACATGTGCAGAAGGAATTAATGCCAAACTTCCCTGTCTTCAACGTAGTCTTTTATCTTATAATACACTTTTTGTTAAGGACACGTTTGATGTGAGTTTTAAAGTTTCCATCGCTAAGTCCTGTAACCGCCAACAACTTGGCAACTTGTTATAGAAGCGAATACTGTTTATTCGAAATGACTTGCTAGTTTTAGTTACTTAACCTAAATTTTGGAATTACAATTTCATCTTTACTACGTGTATTCAGATTATGGAAATCGCATCTTTTTTTTTTAAAGGCCTAAGTTTTTGCGAACATGCAAGATATTTTCTAGGATATAAAGAGAAGGCAGAGTTAGTTTATCAATTTCGTTGAATTTGTTTCTAAGAGACTCGCGAGGCCCCATTTTATAGATTGCGCGGATTGCCGTCTTTTGTAAAATGAAAATCGATTCTACGTTGGCTGCCGATCCCCACAGCAGAACGCCATAGGACATGACCTAAATAATTTGAAAAACGTCTTCAACCACATTGCATTCCGTGCAGTTTGGATGTACCTTTGTCCATCAATGCAGTAAAATTATTCAATGGGATGAACGAAGTCTCATGCTCGTGACGATTTCTTGTCTACCTACTCTTAACGGCATTATGAAAACAAGGATAGTATGTGATTTTAATATTTCGAGGAACAGTAGCCGTTATTTCACTTTCTTTGTCACAGTTATAGTCTGTTATCAGATACCTGTTATATTTAGCTGTTACGATAAATACGCCTCACTCCTAAATCAAGCCCCAAATAGTTATAGTACTGAACACATTTTTCCACTTATAAGATAATATTTTGGGCACAAGGTGTTAACTGTTACACACATGTTAGGTTGGTTACGCCAACAAACTACGTGGTCATAATATTAATTAAATCAAATAAAAAAGCGTGTGGAGCTTTTTGAGGTATTTTATAGGTAGGTAATCACTTAATTTCAAGCAAAACACAAAACAGCAAAACGCTAAAATACAAAATCAAAAGTGATTTATTCAAATTAGGCTGACAATCAGCACTCTTCGAACGTCAAAATTTAATAAGACAGTCCCCCAAAACGCCCGCCTTTTACCACTTGCTAGTGCTTTAGCTGGGAAGAAGTGGCGCCAGTGTGACCATTTGTGGCAGATTTCTGCCATTTTGGCAGATTTCGCTCCAAAATTTTGCCTGTGGCAGATCATGCTGACGATTTACAAAAGTGGCAGATTTTGGCAGATTTAAAAGTTTTCATGAAAATTCACAATACCTAATTTGAATTTTCAATGAATTTATCTTTTTTTTTTAAGTACAGAGGCCAGCACATCAAGCTACCCCAATCTGTCAAATTTCTTTGATAGTTTTTAAACTTTATAACAAAGGAATAAGGTTTATGTTCAATTGGGAAAATTTGACAGTTTGGGATAGGTTGACCTGCTGGCGACTGTACATCAGGTTTTATATATATTTAGATTACAAATGATTTTGTTGAACTGGCAACTTCTGGTTCATGGCCAAATTATACCGGGATTTCCCGCTTATTCTGTTTTTATACAAGTGGATCATATGATTATGAACTGTAATCAAACTGGAATAGTGTTCATATTCTTATCTTCTTTTATAGAATTCGTTTCCAATCAACTTTTGATTTTACTTCATTCTACTTTGATGTGTATCGTGTGCGGTTCTGTGTAACGATTTATGAATAAATTATGAAGAGAAAATACGAGCGTTCTTATCGACCTGAGTGGGAGCAAGATCCTTTGCTTTCTTCCTGGTTGTCGAGGGCTAAGGATGACCAGGATGTTGCATTCTGTAAAGCTTGCAACTGTAAATTAATTACCAGATTATCTTCTTTAAAAGAACATGGATCATCTCAGAAACATAAAAAAAACATAATTGGGTATAGTGGCCAATCATCGGTAAGTACTTTTCAAGAAGTATAAATATATACCGGGTAAAATGGGGTGAATAGAGACTGCAGGGGTGAATCGAAACGAAACTGTAAAAGTGGATTTTAACAGTAAACACATTAGTCCTTTTTGGCTACAAACGATCATAATTTCAACAGTAAAATCAATTTTAAAGTTTCGCATCGATTCACCTCTGTAGTCTCATTCACCCCGTTTTACGGTAGTCAGTTTGTTCAAAGATTTTTTTTTTAATTATTAATTTTCCGTTTCAGGTTCAACAGTTTTTTAAGAAAACTCCGTTAGAAGAGGAAGTGAAAAAGGCGGAACTTAATTTTTGTGCTATGCTAGTGGAACACAATTTACCTTTTCGCTTAATGGACCATTTGAGCGAAATAATATCAAAAAGTTTCCACGATTCTGAAATCGCCAAACAATTTTCCTGCAAGAGGACTAAAGCAGCAGCGGTAACGTATAATGTGTTGAAGCCTAATTTAGAAGAGGAAATGCTCGCCGATTTAAAATCGTGTGAAAATATGAAAACACGTAAACCGATGTTTTCTTTAATTATTGATGAGACCACAGATGTTACAAACACTTCGATGCTTGCAGTTGTAACCAAATATTATTCTGAAAAAGATCTCCAAGTAAAAACTAAATTTTTAAGATAAGATAAGATTCTTTATTTGTTTAAACATGGTGTACATGATACATTACATGCAAGTTAACTAGGAGATAAATGAAGTTCTGACATGTTCAGCCGCATATAGTGGCGTACAAATTGATAGGAAGAGATGGTGCATAAACCGTGATAAGTAATATTAATTAAAATTACATAAAAAAAAAATTGGGTATCATTACAATTCAAAAAACATATTTTTAGATACAATACAATGTCAAAGTAGTCATTAAATAAGTTAGTCAATAAAAATATAAAATAATGTCATTAAAATGTCTATTCCAAACAACAATTATTCAAAAAACTATAACTAAAAATTACAACACATTACTAAAATACAACATTATCATCTCAAAAACGAAGAAAATTATCTTCTTTCATAAACTCTACTATGCTGTAATATGCTCTTTCAGTTAATAAACTCTTCAGTTTACTTTTAAGAGCAGATGTATTTAACATTTTCCATGATTTGGGCAATTTATTAAAAATGGTCGGAGCCATGCAAAAGATGCTCTTACGCATAAGAGCTGTTTTAGCGGCGTGAACACAGAGTTTAAAATTATCACGTCTGTTTCTAGGGACAGCATCAGACAAACGCTTAAATAAATGAGAATGCGATTTAATGAACATTACTGTTTCCAGGATATATAATGAGGGCAATGTCAATATCTTACGTTCTATAAAATAAGCTTTACAGCTGTCCGTTGTTTGCAGTCTAAACATTGATCTAATGCACCTTTTCTGTGCCCGAAACGCTATTTCATTGTCCGTGCTATTCCCCCAAAAGATGACTCCATATCTAAGAACTGATTCGACTAATCCATAGTAAGCAGTAATTAACGCATCTGTGTTGACAACCACAGCAAGCTGTTTCAGAGCGTAGGCTGCACTACTTAATTTTTTACTAAGTGCCTCTATTTGAGGTTTCCAATTCAATTTAGAATCTATTATTAATCCCAGAAATTTTGTTGTGTCAGCTTCTTTGATATTTATATTATTAAATTTAATATTAAGATTATTGATTGTTTGTGTACGTTGTCTAAAGTGCATTACGTTAGTTTTATTTAAATTAATTTTTAAATTATTATCACTTAACCAATTTATAATAGATATTAGTGAATTATTAATGTCATGTTCATAGGTGTTTATGTCATTACAAGCTACCGTCACAGTGCAATCGTCAGCAAAGAGTGTCATCGGTTGTTCAGTTACTTTAGGCAAGTCATTTATATACAAAGTGAACAACGGAGGCCCCAATACACTGCCTTGAGGTACTCCGTATATAACTTGGCGTTCTTCCGACCTTGAAGTTTCTTCACGTTTACTTTTTTTATTTATTTTACTGATTTCTGTAACTTGTTTACGGTTATGAAGATACGATTTAATTAATTCTAAAACGTTGCCTCTAACACCATAGGCTTCAAGTTTATCTACTAGAGAATTAAAATGGACGTAGTCAAAGGCCTGTGTCATGTCGCAGAATATGGCACAGACTGGTGTTCTCTTATCTACATTTAGCATGACATTATGTAAACACTCATAAATAGCCAAGTTTATACTTTTATTTTTTCGAAATCCCTTTTGTTCGTCACTTAATATATTATATTTTTCTAAATAGTTATTCATTGCACAATATATATATTTTTCGAACACCTTAGACATAACTGGTATAAGTGCGATCGGTCTGTAATTTATCATTAATTCGTGATTTTCTTTCTTATGAAGCGGTTTCACTATAGACTTCTTTAATGCATCAGGAAATATACCTGTACTTATGCAAAGATTAATAATGAAACACAAATGAGTATATATTTCAAATGCAACTGCTTTCAATATTTTTGTGGCAATACCATCGTAACCAACGCTGTTCGTGTTTTTTAGCTTCATAATAATATTTAGTATGTCATAGGGTGTAGACGGAGCCATAAACATAGACTGAGCTCTGCCAAGAATTAATGACGTTGAGTTTGTTCCCACGTTAGTTGTTGGTTGTATTTTATCTATAAAATAATTATTAAATGCATTGGCAATGTCCTTTGGGTGTGTGATGTCTTTATTTTCAAATTTGATGCAAGAAATTGACTCTTTCGGGGCATTGTATTTACTCTTATTAATTATCTGCCACGTAGTCTTAGACTTGTTACTAGAGGTCTTAATATTGTAATTGTTTTGTGTTTTCTGAGTTAGATTCATAATTCTTTTAAGTAATTTTGAATACCTTTTGAATTTATCTCTATTAGCTTGACTTGGTTTTAACCTGTATTGCCATAGAAGCTTCCGTTTGTTTTTACTACACAACTTTATCCCGCGTGATACCCAAGTAGGTTTTTTAGTAGTATTAATAGTAATCATTTTGCTGGGGAAACATAATTGGTACAGTAATTGGAACGTTTCAATAAAACAGTTGTAGGCTGTATTAGGATCGTCCATCTCGTACACATCTGAGAAGGATAGACTACTTAGACAAGTCTTGAATTTTTCTATATTTTCCTGACTGTAGTCTCGAGTACTTTTACGATAATACTTAAGAACATTCTTTTTCCTAACGGGGCACTTTAACAGTTGAGCTGTGTGATCGGATAGCGCGAACTCCAATACTTCTGATTTACAACGTCGCTTGTTAAAATTATGCGCAAAATTATCTATGCATGTTTGGCTCGCAGCTCGAGTAGGTTGTCTCAAAGTAAGATGTAAATTAAAATTTAAAAGAATACATTCGAATTCGGCTGACAGTTTACTTCTCTTCAAAATGTCAATGTTGTAATCACCAGCTAAAACTATATTCTTACATCGCTGTTTGGATAAATATTTTAAAAGATTTTCTAGTTTATCAAAAAACTCATTGATATTTTTTGAGTTAGGTACTCTATAAATACACACAATTATAATGTTATAGTCCGTCAATTTAACTGCACAACACTCGAATATGCTTTGCGAGGACATGTTTGCTACATTGGTCAATCCCTTCCATTGAATACCATGCTTAACAAGTATACATGCACCGCCTCGCTTACTTGTCTGTCTACTATAACAAGCAGCTAAACTATAATTAGGTAGGTGTAACTGATTCTCACAGCCAGCCATCATAAAATGCTCTGAAATGCATATTACATCTACATCAACATCTCGTTCTGAGAGTTCACATAAACAGACTGAGAGAGCGTCAGATTTATTAGTTAGACCGGCAATGTTCTGATGTAATATACATAAATATTTAGTCAAGAAAAAAAGTGTCCGTTGTCAAATTATTATCAGTAGTTATGTCAATTGTATCACTTATACTATTATTGTACTGTATATCAATTATTAAACTATCTATGTCCTTAAATATTATATACATTCCATGGTTACTTACTAAGCCAGTCTGTTTATTATAAATTTTGTAGTCAAAGGATAAGTTTAAATTACTGTCTAACAGATACAAATGTTCATATGTCAGTACATCTAGATACAATAGGTTGTTGAAAGTTTCTATTCTACTGTTAAATAATATAAATTAGCATAGTATCCATTTTTAAAAGTCGGTAAACAGATGATCACATTCGTATGATTTATGTTTTGAATAACTTTTCTTATACGGAATATAATTTCAAAATAATTATTAGTATTTTTGAAGTCCTCACTACCTAAAAGAATTATACAAAAGTCATTAATGGTGAATTTCACAAGTTTTTCTTTTAAACCATTCAAGAGATGTTCAGTTTTCCCGTTACTTATTAAATAGTGACAACAGTCAAATTTGTTTGCGATGGTATTTTGCGCTATGGATAGTATGTTATTAGTATTATTCGTGCTCAGTATGCACAGTTTATTCTTGTGGGCAGAGCTGGCGGCTGGCAGCTGGCTTTCCTTGCACACACTTGGGGAGCTATCTTTTTCAAAAAGATCCTTGGTACTTGTAGAATTTATTTTAGAACATTTATCTTGCTTCGGTTGTTCTACATGTATGGGCTTTTCAGGGATATTATTATGTTGATCATCATTTTTCTTAGACGGGGTGTTGGTCTCATTCTGGTCTTTCTTTTTATTTTTCCGTATCGAAGTTGGTGGAGTGGAACGAAACTCAGAAAATCCGCACTTTTTATATAATTCTATGGTTTTATAACACTTTTCCAGTTCCCATTTTAATTTTGTATTTTCTGTGTTAAGATTGTCTATTCCACTTTTTGCAATCAGTAATTCCTCCTGTACATTAACTTTGGTTGACTTGAACGGGGCTGATGCGCAATCATTGTTTAATGCACTTTCCAGGGCTTTGACTAATGCTAACCTTAATATTAAAGATGCTATTGGTTTTGGGGCGGATACCACTAACGTCATGTTCGGGGAACAAGGTGGTATTGTTGCTAAAATAAGAGATATAAATCCACATTGCATGTTTATTAAATGTGTCTGCCATTCTACCGCTTTGTGTGTATCGCACGCTAGTAAAAACACCATACCGCGGGCTATTAACCAAATAGTACAGGAAGTTTACGGATACTTTTCACATAGTAGCAAAAGACAAAGAGAATTTGTCGAATACCAAGATTTTATTGGCGCTGAAAAGCATAAAATATTAAGACATTACGAAATTCGCTGGCTATGTTTGCACGCTTGCATCAAAAGAATTTTAGAGCAATGCGATGCCCTTAAACTTTTTTTTCAGTCGCAGTTTTTGGAAGACAGAAATATTTCATCAGAATTCTTGTTCAATAGTTTGAATGACAAGATATATAAACTGTATTTTTATGCCCTGGATTATATATTGCAAATTGTAAACAAACTAAACATTATATTTCAAGGAGATTACACAACAGTCCACACAGCATTCAAAGACATTTCCGAAGTGTATATGAGCCTTTTAAGTTGTTATATGAAAGGAAATTATTTGCAAAACACAGATCCACTTTCAATTGATCCAAAATCCTGTGTGAACTTTTTGCCCCTAAAAGATATGTATTTAGGCGTTAATGTGAGCACTGAAATCGATCGCATAGCCGTAGACGTGAGTTTGAAACCTGGAATACAATCATTCCTTCAAAGAATGCAAACATTTCTGACTGAACTGTGTACTCAATTAAAGACACGGTTGCCACTGAGCAATATTTTCAAAGATTTACAGTTCTTGGATCCACAGCATGTAGTTTACAAAGATTTTACGTCAACTTTAAACGTTGCAAAGAATTTTCCCAACATAGTAGACGAAAACAACATTCAAAAAGTTGATGACGAACTTCGACAAATTAAATTCGATAAAAGTGTAAAAGACTTGTTAGAATCAGGTGGAAGTAGCAACACCAACACAATTTTGAGTGTAGACAAATTTTGGGGAGCGATTGGAAAAATCCTGGATGCGAATGGGGCTATAAAATATCCAAACATTACAAATTTTGCGAAAGCGTTATTATGTTTGCCGATGTCCAACGCATCGTGCGAAAGAATTTTTTCTCAGGTTAATTTAAATAAAACAAAAGTAAGGAATAGGTTCCTAAATCAACATGTGTCAGCTTTAATTACAACAAAAGAAGGGATTAAGGAACACGGAGGCTGTGTCTCCTTTATACCAACTAAAAACATGATCAAAAAGATGTCGTCAAAATCTATGTACACCGAAAATAACGAAAATTAGGAGGCAAATGTGGATACGTAGAGTAAGTAGTCAATAGGTATAAGAATGCATAAGAAAATGGTTAAATATTTTTGTTGATTAAAGAAATTTTATTGAACTCGTTGTGTATTTTTTTCCGTTTCCATGAAGGCATATTTTTGGCATTTTTGGCGCGAAGTGTGGCAGATTTTGGCAGATTTTTTGCCCAGTCTGTGGCAGATTCGCCATTTATTAGATGGTCACACTGAGTGGCGCAACAAACTCGCCAGTAGCAAAGCTGTCTGTTTAGACAGCGTGTTTAGCTGTCTGTTTTTGTTTATAAACTTGATTCTATTTACATTAAAATGATTTCAATTATTTATCACTCTATCCTAATTTTATATATTTTACTACTGTTTTAAGTAGGTACCTAGTTTGGTTTTTGTTGTTTTTTGTTTGTTTTTTTTAGTTTTGTTAATTTAGTTTTACCTGTCCCGGTCACTGTTATCTAGTCTTGCTTTAATTTTATTTGGTAAATTTTTTTAGGCCTACGAGCGAAGATGGTGACAATAAAAAACACTTAGTGCAATATGTTTTACTTTATTTTATTGACCATGTCATAAAATTCTAGTAAATTGATAAAATTTATTATTAAGCAGAAATTCTATAGAATACCTAGCTAAATAACGATTGACTACATCGAAATAAGCACATAATTCGAAACTATACCTAGCTATCATACTTACGTAGGTACTTATAGTAACATAGACTAAATTATTGAACAGAACAGACATTACGCAAATTTATGCATTTTTTTTTTTTGTAAAGAAATCGTATTACATAAATTGCAAATATATTTTTAAATATTCCAATTGAAAATAAAAAGACGTTCAGTCATGTTTTTTATATCTAATGGCATTATCAATAAATAATCTACCCCTGACTTATAGTGATTCAGTGTGTAAATCTAAATAAAGGCATTATTTTTTACAATTACTTCTACATTAAGAAAGCGTAATATGTTTATTTACTGTTTATTACGGAATGTCGGTATACAATATGAGGATAAGTCAATTTTGAGGCGGTTCGTAAATATTACGCCATCATACATTTTACAATAACACTTACATATTACATTTTCAATTGAAAAACAACGATTTTACACAAGCCGTGCTTTCGCGCGACTCACTTTTGTAAAACAAAAAATCTAGGTAATAAACAGACACCAATCTAAAGAATAACACTACACTGGAAGTGTCTTTTGTGTAAATTTGTGTAAATACAATCACTGACTGTAATTTGCAAGCCCTACAGACCCAAGAAGCTTACTTGTGTTAGTAGCGTGGTTATAGAAGGCGTGTAACACAAGTTAAATTCAAGCGCCTTCTAGACTTGCCAGGAATATGACGTTCATTAACGACGAGAGGAAGTACTGTTGTTGAGGTAGGTAGAAGGTACCACAAAACATGCAACCAAAGTTTACTCAAACCTTTCTTTAAAATTACCTTGAGCAGCAAATTACTGTAATTTTTTCCTGATCACGCTTGTAAGCTGATATGAAATAATAATATGGTGTGTTCCTCTGTGGCCGGACCACAGTTTAGTACTCAGATGCTATAGTTCGAAATAATACCTACCTAAAGTCTACTTTCACCGGAATATATACATATTTTTAGTACCTCAAGAAATATCTTTTTAATTAACAATTTATGTGGTCCGGCCGCCAGGCAGTGCTCTCTGGCCGCGCCACCTCAAATTAAATAGAGTATAATGAACTATTAATAAATCAATTTCCCGAAAAAAAACTACCTAAAGAGTACCTTGCATACGACAAATATGGTCCAATAAACCCCTTTAGTTAAGGAGTTATTGGTCGTAGGGTGTGGTCCGGCTGGAAGGTATACTCTGCAGCGAGTCAATTTTGCAATATTTAATATTAACTATCCATAAATCAATTTATATAATAGTACCTTTTCTCTACTCTTCGTTGAAACTTTTTCCTCTCAAGAAACTATTCATTTTGATTAATTAATCTTTAAAGTATGTGGCACGGCTAGGAAGGATTACTTTCAGCATATATAACGAAATATGCTTTATTTCTATAGGCCAACGAAAACTGCATAATAAGTACTTTATAAAAAGATCTGGACTACATCTATAAACTTTTATTTTTATTACAAACAATGGTTTTGAAAAAGGTGCTCTTTTTGGTTTTTGTTTACCTATCTACCTAAGAATAGGTAGTTAATTTCACGAAGTAAGTGAAAATTTTGGTTTAAAATAAACAATAACCATACGAAAAACAAATATATATTTTCATAATCAAATATTAACAATAAAAAAATCTTAATACAATAGGTTTTATGAAATTGATTTAGGCGTTGATTTAAATGACATTCCAGACACTATGACATTACAAGGAAAATTATTTACACTGTTGTCAGTGATTGAGTATTTACCAAATATTCGCCATTACGTTGCTCACTGCAAGCGTCTGGATGATACTTGGGAAACATATGATGATTTAAGTAGGTACTAAAGTTATCAGGACTAAAAACCAGCAAATGAATGTTCATTGTATTTATACGCAAAATTGTAAATTATAACTTATTTTTATCAAAATCTTTATTTTTAATTTAGGCCTTGCATTTTAAAGTTGGAAAATAACTTCAAAACTCCTTTATTTGTAATACTGATTGATTATATTTTTAATACGCGGTTTTGGTACACTCTTTTTTCATTGTTATTTCTTGTTTAAAGGGTTAAATGCTTAAATTCAATCTATTGACTTTAGTTTGTTGTTTAAAACAATTTTCCGTCATTTACAATACCTTGTATTAACAATTGTTAATATTTGATTATGAACATATATATTTGTTTTTCATATACCTACTTATTGTTTATTTTAAACCAAAATTTTCACTTACTTCGTGAAATTAACTACCTATTCTTAGGTAGATAGGTAAACAAAAACCAAAAAGTGCACCTTTTTCAAAATCATTGTTTGTAAAAAAAATAAAAGTTTATAGATGTAGTCCAGATCTTTTTATAAAGTACTTATTATGCAGTTTTCGTTGGCATAAAGAAATAAAGCATATTTCGTTATATTTGCTGAAAGTAATCCTCCCTAGCCGTGCCACATGCTTTAAAGATTAATTAATCAAAATGAATAGTTTCTTGAGAGAAAAAAGTTTCAACGAAGAGTAGAGAAAAGGTACTATTATATGAATTGATTTATGGATAGTTAATATTAAATATTGCAAAATTGACTCGCTGCAGAGTATACCTTCCAGCCGGACCACACCCTACGACCAATAACTCCTTAACTAATGGAGTTTATTGGACCATATTTGTCGTATGCAAGGTACTCTTTAGGTAGTTTTTTTCGGGAAATTGATTTATTAATAGTTCATTATACTCTATTTAATTTGAGGTGGCGCGGCCAGAGAGCACTGCCTGGCGGCCGGACCACATAAATTGTTAATTAAAAAGATATTTCTTGAGGTACTAAAAATATGTATATATTCCGGTGAAAGTAGACTTTAGGTAGGTATTATTTCGAACTATAGCATCTGAGTACTAAACTGTGGTCCGGCCACAGAGGAACACACAATAATATGATGTTTATTGTGTGAGCTTAGCTTAGCTAGTTTTTGCCGTATCACCCGATTAATATACGCTAAAGGCTAGCCATTTTACACTTTGTGTATTTTTCTTATCAACTTTTCTGTGAGTGACATGTTTTTAAAGACAATAATTAATGGTTTTATTGGGCGTAGCACGTTAGCATTATGCCTACATAAAACAGGCTTACGATTATGGAATCTGCTTTTACCACGAGTAGACCTGGTGAAGGTCTTGGGAATCTAGTGATGGTCGGCGGATACCTATGCAGCCGTGGACTTCTTTGATACGGATGATGGATGATATAACTAATTTCTATTCATTACCGTTCAAATCCAATTAATTACTGACGATGGTATAGCCAGAAAACCTAGGAAGGCATTTTTGGCGATAATAATTTCAATTTTGCGCCCATTTTTTCTAGCCCAAATCACATCCCAGCTCTCAGGTAATTTTTCAAGCTAGATGTTCGAGTAATTTAGTTGCTTTCCTCCTCATTGTCATCAACGTTACATTCCTGGTAAACGTAGCACTAGTCTTTCCTCCCGGTGAGGAGATGTTCTCGCAGCGTAAAGATCTCGCGTTCGATGTTTTCCCGGGCTGCGGATTCAAAGCATTCGAACTCAGGAGTGTGGAACAGCTTTGGTATTTGGTTGAATTGGTTTAACACCTGGAATTTGGAGAAAAAATATTTTACTTTATGATGTAGGTAATGTATGAGACAGTAATACTAATGTGGTTTAAAGACGCAATGATTGTGTCTGGATTTGGCAAGAAATAACTAGGTTTAATCAATAAGACCTCAGCTTGAAATTTTCTGAGGGTTGCGGGTTTTTTCTCACCAAATTATTTTCTTACAGGAGAAAATTTAGTTCAATTGAGTAAAATCGATATCAAGGCTACCCTACGTAGGCATCCGATGAAATGACATTGTTGAAACCTTGATTGCGAGGTGGTCTTTCATCACCTGACTAGCGTTTTTCCCAACAATGTCGGGGTCAGCTTTCAGTTTAAACGCAAGCTGCGGATATTTTTCATGGAGCAACTGAAAGATCTTTAAAACTTAATTAAACAAACTTGCTCACCTTAATTCTCAATTCGACATAGTGATCTTGCGTGAGCTTAGAGTATTCAGCCCTCACAAGTTTAGCGTGCGCGTCGTACTCCTCCCTGGAGGCGGCCAGCACGGCCAGCTCGCAGTCGCCGAACAGTTGCAGGTCGCGCAGCGGCGCCGGCCCGGCCGGCGTGGGCGCGTCGCGCCCGCCCGGCGCGCCCGACTGCGACGGCGCGCCCGACTGCGACGACGCGCCCGACGCGCCCGAGCGCGCCGACCGCGACGAGCCCGCCGAGCCCCCCGACTCCGCCGAGCCCGCCGAGTCCACCGAGCCCGCTGAATCCGCAGAGCCCGGAGACATCGGCGAGGGAGACATTGCGCCACCCTCGTCCACCATGTCTGCAATGAGGGCAATAATCATTTAGACGTCAATTTGGTTACTAAGGACTCGAATATTTTAAAAATTGTTCAAAGTCTATTAACAGTGCTAATCCGTCAAACAATCGTTAGGCAAAACTTGTCCATTACAATACATACGAGCTAAATGCCCCTATGGGGTTTACAATTTTTCATTGGCAAAAATGACGATCTTTAACGAATTTGCATACAGCTTTCAGCAATTAAGGAGGACGGAGTGATTTACGAGGAAGGTGTTTATTAAGTTTTATGTAAATCAGCTAAAATATGACAATAATTGCTAACGACTAGGAGCTTTATAAGCGAGCGCCGCGTAAACCATGTTATATGGAAAGCCCAATGAAAATCCCCCGATGACGTTCCCGTGAGATATTTTCCGCCATCTACGTAGGCGAAGCCACGGGCAAAAGCTAGTGTAAGATAAATAATAGTCACCTTCATCAATAGGATCATCAGCAGTCGTTGAATCCGGGAGATTCGATTCGCCCGGCGTCGTCGAATCTGGTGCTACAGGTGGTGGGACGGGAATCGCGAAAGGAGGTGGTGCCATTGTGATGAGGGCGGGGGTCGGGGCCGAGGCCGAGTCTGCGGGGCCTCCAGCGGCCTCATTCGATTCTACGTCCGTGGCTTCCGCACCTTCCGCGTCAGTCTCTGCTTGGTCGGTGTCCACTTGATCAGTGTCCACTTGGTCGGTTTCCACTTGGTCGGTCTCTACTTGGTCGGTGGTCGAGGACTCTTCGTCTGCGGAACTGGGGGAGGAGGAGGTGGAAGATGCTACTGATTCAGAACTGTTGCAGTTCCCGCAAAAAGTGGCTTCGTCGTCTGTGAGGAGGGCTAGGATGTATGATGTCAGGTCTTGCTGTGGATTGACGGTTGTGTTAGTTATATAGACTGCGGTACGATTTTTGAATACTCATAAAACTGAAGAATTATGAGGACCAAGGATACTTTATACCTCGGTAGTACGTGCATGTATACAAGCCGGTATTCTGTTCACCGCGACACGTTGTGCACAAATTCTGAGCAGTAACCTACCAAAAACTACCTACTAGGCTTACTTAGGTATTTCAAGCATCATTGCCTACTATAACCCTACTAATAGGGTTTGGATGCAATTTGGCACACAGATAAATTAATCAGGGAATACCTTCTCTGTATGAGAAGAAGCCTTTGTTCTCCAGCGAGCCTATTTATAGTGTGCTGGTATTATTTTTACATAATTTTGCAGAGGTACCAGAGCATAAAAGATTCTTGCGCTGCGTAAAATACTTTGTTCAGACAAAAATATTAGCACAGACTGCTAAATAGGTAGTAAACCATCAATCGCCGAGTAAATTGCCTCCCGCATCAATTGACCTAAATGCATTGTGTGTTATGGGTATATACTCGTAGCTAATTGATTATACTCCCGTCTTCGAAGCAGTTTTTTTTATTACGCTCCAGTCACTTTCAGACGATCGAATAAATCTAATTATACCTACAAGAATAACGCCAATATTACTATCAGGGTTTAGTCAATGACCAAGGACATAGAAGGAGACCTGATTTATGTAACAGGCACGATGAAACTACCATTATGTATGCGACATACATTTCGTTTTCGATTTTGTTGTCAACAATGACGAACAACTGCATCACTATTGCGAATTGAGAGTAGAGATTGGGGAGAGGCTGCGGTATTCATACTTTCAAATGTGTTCATACAACCACACACAATTCACACATCATTTTCATAGATCATGTGTTTATTAGTCACTATTATTGTGTATTTCTTGTGCCATAGATCTTGGGACTTATTTATTTGCAATGGTGAGAATATAATAGTATCTACGATTATTAGTTTATTACGTACCTAGGTAATAAGTAATATGTTGATTTTTGATCAATTACAACGAAATTGGCTTGCTCAAGCCCCACTTGACCTCAGTTGACCATTACGAAATTGAAATAAACAACAATACTACATCTGGGTGCAACCACATTTCTATGTAAAAATTACGCGAGCCAGTCAGCGGAAATAACCTCTGACGACATACAGAAATACTACTCGATCATAGTAGTTACCTATATTGTTTAAGTTTAATGTCGGTAAAAATTACAGCAGCAATTCAAATGCAACAGGCAGATTGCGTGCGATATTTTAGCATCGTTGATCGTCTTTTGCTACAGAATATACAATGAAATGTGTTTTATTGTAGGTAGGTACTTACAGACTGCGGATGTAAGCGTAGCAAGTCAGACAGCAGTTTGACGGTTAGCTCGGACGGCGTGTGCCTCAACACTATCGCTAGTTTGAACGCCGCCGGTTGGATCACATCGGCCATCCCTTTGTTGAGCAAGTTTTGCCAGACGCCTGCCTGAAAACCAGCAATGTACAACAAAATTATAATTATAATCGAATGGAATACAGTTCGTGGTATAAAAATGCCAGTTTAAAGTCTCTCATGTGTGGTACCTAATGGCTAGAATGAAGAACGAAATCAGACGCCTGTGTGTGAAAGTTGCATGCGGTGATACTTACGATCTGGCAGCATATGTTTATGAAACAACGATGAGTAAAGATCAAAAGAATGGCGGTTATTTCTACAGGTGTTATAATAACAAAGTTACTTCATGTAGGTACGTAATGCACTGTAGCAACTGGTAGTTTAGTAATATTTTATGTTATTAAGTCAACAGAATAAATAGTTTGATAGCAACTCTGACTTGTAAATATGTAATTACCTATTATTAGTATCTACTAAGTAACCGAGATGACAAACTGAAAACGAGAGGAAACGCCCGGGTGTTTCCACTGCGAAGATCGCCCCGACGACATGGTGGAGCACACGGTGGCGGTCTGCCCGGCTTGGGCGGAGCACCGCCGTGTCCTCGTGGAGGCGATCGGCGGCGGCGATCTCTCGCGTCCGGCCCTGGTCCAGGCCATGGTACGGAGCGAGAGGGCATGGGTAGCCGTCACCTCCTTCAGCGAAGCAGTAATGCTCGCGAAGAGGGAGGCGGCGCACGTGAGGGGGAGGCAGTAGGTACATACGCCCTCACGGCCTAAGTCGCCGCAGGAGACGCCTTGGCGTCGGGATTCGCAGGCTGATTCCCGGCCACGCCTACGGTGGCCGGGAATCAGCCTGCGTGGGCTTGCGGACGGCGAGTAATGGGTAGCTGCTTGCTGTCCGGCAAGGACCAAGCCCGAGTCGACGGCGCGTTGTGTTCCACGCGCGCCTCAAAGAGATGTCAGCACAAACTGATGGGGCCCGCAAGGGTCGATGCCTGCCAGGGGCGGCGGTATCTCTTTCGACTAGACTTTTACTGACTAAAACGCACCCGTGGGTGCTCCACCCAGAGCAGGAGAAGTAACCTATTTGATGATTTTCAACCCAAAAAAGATGTTTCTCTTTTATTTCTATCTTACAGTTCTGTGCTTCTCCAAACCAGAGGATTCCCGCGGACTTCACAAGGTCATCAGTCCACTAGTTTGTGAGGGGCCTAACCACTTTACGCCTTCCGGTACGCAATAATGCAGCTACAGTGAGCTGTGACTGTACCTACCACTACCTCATAGACCAGTATTATTTTAATATTACTTCAGTGTGGAGGAGGTAGAGTTATTACACGACGTATAGCTTCATCTCTTTCCCACTTTGCCTGACTAGCCCCCTTTCTGTACCTGATAAGCTACGCAGTTCCGAAGCGTGTGCCACAAGGACTCTGGCGGTGACGCCTTCTCCACCTGCTTCCACGCACCGTCAGGGTCGGGTGCGACCAGCGTGTTGCATGCGTTGCGCCACATCCTCATGGCAGCGCAGCCTTGCGGCTCGCCAGACGATACAGGGGCTGACATCACTGGAAAGAAGAGCAAGGCCATGATTTAAATGATAAAATAAGTAATATGGCTTCTGAACGGCAAAAATATGCGGCTGTAATTGGCTGACTGAAATAAAAACGGCCAATCAAATCACTTGACGTGAGTTCGACAATCCCCTAGCTTATTTTTTGTCTTCAAAGACCATTCAGGTACCTATACCAGAAGAAGCTCTGGAGGTATTTGTCAGCTGGCTCCAATTCAAAAGCCAGTACTCGAACTGTCATAAATAGGTCACATAAACAGTTGCACAGCTAGTTATTAGCTGCAGCACTTAGGAAACACCTAATTAGGAGGCAATGCCCTCGTCCTAACGTGGACAGCAGGTTGGTGACCGCAACAAAGGCCTTTCGCGTGTCTGACACAAATTCTTCACATCGGCACGCAGGTCCATTTTGTCACTGTTGTAGAACTAACGTGTACGTCTTACCTGCTCTAGGCCTCTACTCTAAGTAGGTACTATACGGCTATTCTCTCGTTTCTATGGCAAAAAACAAATGTCAAAGATGGAGTAAGTAGGTACCTACTTCAATAAATATATTGACAACATTGAGTCGGTTGATTAAGTTAGAAGCTGTAAGAAATAGCTCTCGTTTTCGCTCAGTTAACGGTAATTGGTTACAAAAATATTCAGACCGGTTGTTTTCTCAGTACGTCGTTAAACAGTGATCTATTATTTTTGTACAGCACATGAGTCGTCAAAGTAGGTAATTAATTAAAATAGTAATACATTGAAGAAAACACTCGACCAATGAAAGAAAGATAGTTCTGTGTGCATTTTATTACAAGTAGGTACCTACCTATTCCATAACGTGAATTTTGTTTAGACATTATTTCAGTAGGCTTCTGTATGTTTTATTTATCTAGCCTCATTTATTGCAAAGTAATAAGTACAACTCTTTAACATTTATACGTATTTTCAAAAACATAATTCATTATTTTTGCAACAAAAATGAATGGATAAGTAACTAATATCGAACATTTCCGAGACAACATTGCCAGCATAAATACTTTAAAATATTAATATGTCGCGAGACAAACACGAACACAAACAGTAAAACATAACAAAACATTACAGTTTCTTACCCCCCATGTCCGGTTCCCTCCACCAATTGTTCGCCATGACGACGCAAGGCAGCTGGGCCCTCACAACTACTGAAAATAAATAAAAGTCTATGTTTACAACAACGGTTTGCAAAAAAAAAAAATACATAAGCGAGCAGACCTGTCGCCTCTGTGAGACTCGTTAATCTATGCCCTAATAACAATCACGCTATCTAAAATAAGTAATAATTAAGTCGTCGTAAATAGGCATCTTTGTAAGCAAGAAAAATCATCAAGTTCACAAATATTCTTTCTAAATATGATGTATGTAATATCATTAACATTATTTTATGATTCCTATTGCAATAATAAAAAAACAAAAATCGTTCGCCCCGTCGATAGCGATAGGTACCAATAAACTGATGTTATACCGGTTGGTTAGTTAAAACTGCTACCGTACACAAAAAAATAAGAAATAAACATAAAATTAAAAGCCTCACAACCGCGACTACACCAAGGATCAATATACACAAAATAATTTCGAAAGCCTTGATCGTGTTCTGTGGGTAGGAAATCAATTTAATTTAAGTACCACATGACACAAAAACAAAATTCGTCGAATACCAACAGACGAAAAAGAAATCAAAATTATTGTTACTACAAAAATTAAAACAAAAAATTCGACTCACTTGTTATAAATGCAGATAAATTCTGGCCGTAATATTGTTATTTAAAAATCGAATATTCTATTTTAGTACGTGCCAGGCGCGTAGGGCGCACTCGCGAAGTGTCATGGCGGCTCGAGGGACGTGCCGCGCCGCGCTGCCGGCGCTACACATCGACAATCGATGGTGTTCGCCCGATTGTGCGTGTTGTTATGCCAGCGATTGTTTTTACAGCGAGAGCGTTAATTTCACAGAGTAGGTACGTTATAAGTTAATTCGCTCAGCGCATTGTTGCGGTCGATGACTGAACCATAATGTGAAATTGCAAGGCTATTCGTATCCGTCGCTGATTCGATTGATTCTTAGTTGAGTTGATCATTCGAAATACTTCGTGAGACGTTTATGTAGGTTCGTTTGACGTAGAGGTAGAATTTTGGTACTAACAATATTTTATTTTGTATTGTCAGTACTTGAACTTACCATTACTGTGACCTTGATGCCTGTTCAATGTTTGGTAAGTGATCCAAACAATTTGTACCTAGGCACAGTCGCCAGCAGGTCAAGCTATCCCAAACTGTCAAATTTTCCCAATTGAACATAAACCTTATTCCTTGGTAATAAAGTTGAAAAACTATCAAAGAAATTTGACAGATTGGGGTAGCTTGATGTGCTGGCCTCTGTACATATATCTAATGTATTATATATATGTATATATACTTAATATATACCTTATTTGCTATACGTTCCTAATTATCGATTATTATGTGAAATATATTTATATTTAACGTTTTAAGTAGGTACTTACGTTTTTTTTATAAAGAGACAACGACATTGTTTTGATGCAGTCATGACTTATCAACATAATTTGATACGATTTAAAACTGCCATAAAATCCTCCATCTTCTGTCGATAACTAATAATTTATATATTTACAGCACTATTTTCCAAGGGTAGGGAATAAGAATTATGATACGGTACGCATGCGCGAGTACTTTAACTCTTCACACTCGAAACTCAACCTTAAAAACAAACATACTTAGGTTTACATAAGAATGTTTTATCCAGTTTTGTTTTCAGAGGCAATCAATAAAGGATCTTTACGTAATTGATATAAGGTCTCAATCAATCAATCAATCAAAATATTTTTATTTCATATAAACCTACATGGGCACTTATGAAACGTCAGAAGCTAGGTGCACGGTTCCAAATTGTTGTTTCCTATGGAGAAGAGCCGGCAAGAAACTCCACGGTTACTCTTTTAAAAATAATTGGCTTTAACAATATTTTCAAATTACAGAGATTAAATGTATGGGAGGACAGCGCAGGCCTGTCAATAAGTACCAGGTACTTAGACGAATACAGAATAGAAAATCGTCTACATATCTACAGTCAGTAAGGCCTACAACGTTCTCTCATTCACAATATGTAAAATAATCTACATAAATAAAATGAACCTAAATAAAATTGATGTATAATGTCAATTAATGACGAGATTATGTCAGCATTGTAAAAATAAAAAGAATAAAAAATAACATTGTATTTGAGAGCAGTTAATAGACTTTCACATAGTTATGCTGTTAATGAGGTACCAGGGAAGCCACATGTGCAGAAGGAATTAATGCCAAACTTCCCTGTCTTCAACGTAGTCTTTTATCTTATAATATGCTTTTTTGATAAGGACACGTTTGATGTGCGTTTTAAACTTTCCATCGCTAAGTTCTGTAACCGACTTTGGCAACTTGTTATAGAAGCGGATACTGTTTATTAGAAATGACTTGCTAGTTTTAGTCAGTCTAAATTTTGTCTATATTAGTATCGAGGGATTCAATGACATTTCTGAACATGAACTTGAAATCCCGCGTCTGACACATTGCGATGATCTATGAGGCAGGCGCTTAATTCAAGATGAAGTGAATGACTGGATCAAATGTAGGTGCAGGCGCCGTTAGAGGGGGGGGGGGGGGTCCTAAGGGTCATGAGTTCATGACCTCCCTAAATATGTAAACGTAAACCTTCTTAAAATATTAATATCCTAGTAACTAATAGTAGTATCCTGGTAATTCGTTCTCGTGGGATAAATTCCGACGGGCGAAGCCGCTGGCAAAAGCTAGTACCTATTCATTGCTCATAAGTTTTTTTGCAATAGTTATAGTCTAGTTTACTCTTTTTCCTTTCTTATTATTATGTAGTCTTTGTCTGTGAGTTGTGACCCCCCAAACCCAAACTCTTTGGCTGCGACCGCGCGCGCGCCTGAGTAAGTGTACCTACCTAAGTGATGACCTCAAGTATGTAGATAAGCCGACTAAGGGATTATGTGAAGGGCATGAGCAGAACTGGGTGCTTACTCTGGAATATAATTCCGATAGATCGACATTGGAATTATCAGTTAAACGTCAGGGATTGGCCAATCCCTGACGTTTAACTGATTATTCAAATGACGATCTATCGGAATTATATTCGAGAGTAAGCACCCTGTTCTGCTTCATACATGCCTTCAGCGATAATGTTATCATAGCTATTCACAGTCAGGCCCTGTCAACTTTGTTCGGGGCGAAATAAATACCTACGGGGGCTGAATTCCGATAGCTTATAGTACTCTTTGGAATGTTTGATTCACGTAGACACAGTCCCAAAGTTTGTGTGAAATGTTGCCAATGAAAAAAATATTGTAGTTATTTTGTATGGTATCACCGAACGAGCCATTTTGTAGAGATGGGTTGTAACAGGCTAAACACGATATCTGTTATCACTGTTACTGTTACTCAAAAATAACAGATCCAAATATCTGTTCTTAAATAACAGCCTGTTATTTTTGTACGCACGTTTCATAAGTATTAAAATCTCAACTGAATATCTTCTTTATTTCGATTCATTGTAAGTCGAAAATCGTTTCCTAAGTATTCATCATCATCATCATCATCATTTCAGCCGAAAGACGTCCACTGCTGGACATAGACCCCCAAGCTCCGCCACTTCGACCGGTTCTGTGCTTCCCGCATCCAGCGGATTCCTGCGGCCCTCAAGAGGTCATCGTCATTTGGGGGGGGGGGGGGGGGTTGCCACAATTGCCACGCTTGGCAGGCGGGTAACGGGTTGGCGATTGCAGTATGGTGGTAAAAATGCATAGAGAACGCTGCTGCCCATTCTCTAGTAAGTTCCTTAGTCGCTTCCTACGACACCCACTGGAAGAAATGGGATGGTGCTATTCTTTTACGCCCGGCTACCACACGGGACAGTATCCTAAGTATTGACTAGTAAAGAATGCCGGGGTAATGAGAAATCATAGAATCACGTTTATTTATATTCTTTTTAGACTTAGACATCCGGTTAGTCTGGAAGCCAAACCTAATTTAGTTGTACAAGGCTAGTCACTCAGATTGGTTTTGATTGACAATTTCGATTTACATAATAAATTGGAGGTCACGTAGTGACCACCTATATCCACGAAATGGTAATTGTTTTTTAAACGTTTTACTATTCACGAACTAACTAGATACCAAATTTAAAAAATATGTTACTGCTACAACCTACAACGAGCTAACTACTAAGCGAACTAGAACTATCTAGCTAACTATAAAACGAATAACCCAAACTAAAAAACTGTACTAATACATACATTGAATAAAAACACTAATACGCCGTAAACACTAACAAACACTTTTGAAAAAATTGCAATTACTATTCACCAGTTCACCTTTCGTAATTTCTTACGAAAAGTGTTTTCTTTCGAAAGCAAAATTAAAATTACAAAAATACGAAATTTATAAAATGTCAACAAACAAATCAGCCAAATTACTTTCAATTGAATATTATCTTTATTGCTTTAAAAATAAGGTCGTACATACATGGAACATGGAACATGATTAATTACATTATAATTATATATATTTTGTTGATATTTATTTTAGTAGTATGTATGTATGTATGTATGTATATTCTTATATGATATGTGTATTTATAAATTAGATTAGATATAATTTGTGCTATTATGTTTTCCCTTCTATTATTATTACACGCGTTGTCTACATCTCTGTTATCTTCTCTCCTATCGCAGGTGTGCTGGAAGAGATTTCTGTAGAAATAAGCATTACCTTTGTACGTATTTTTCTGTTCCTTTATTCTTGTCTGTTTATATGTGTGTGCATAAATGGTTAAATAAATAAATAAATAAACATTTTGCGACCAATCCCGTCAAACGTCAAACCAAAGACAATGTAGATCAAAGGCGTCCGTAGACGATCACTGTATTTTTTTTTTTTGGTTTCATCTTTTTCCAAAGTATTATATACTTATTTAAATTATTTTTTATTTCAAATCTGGCAAATTACTCTTAATAAAATTGGTTTCATCTTTGTTGGGTTATCAAACGTATGAACCTGGAATATTTTGCGATGAATTCCGTGAAACCAAAGATAATATAGGCATTCAGACATCTTTTTCCAAAGTATTATATTTAAATTATGTTTTATTTCAAACCTAGCAAATTACTCTTAATAAAATTGGTTTCATCTTTGTTGGGTTATCAAACGTTTAAACCTGGAATATTTTGCGATGAATTCCGTGAAACCAAAGATAATATAGGCATTCAGACAAATTGCCATAAAGAAAAATGTAATATATTTTAGGTTTCTTTGTAATGGACACTGGACAGTAACAGATAAGTAACACGACCAAATTTAGGAGTCACTTTTTACAAAACATTGGTTCTTATCAGACAACCAACTGTATTTTACGGATTGTAAATACTAGGTGCTTCTCTTTTTAGCGTAGTTTAACCACTTTAGTAAGAGTGAGAAGTAAACATATTGCCTAGTAAATAAAAATAATAGGTGTGTCTCTTTTTAACAAGGGTCATTCCTTAATGAGGAAGAGAGAAACCTAGATATTTTTCTTCCTTTGTGTGCGTGAGTGCGTATGAAAGTAACAGCCGTGGTAACAGTCTGTTACTGTGTGGAGACTGATATATTGAAATAATAGTAACAGTCGTTGTAACAGTCTGAGGGTCTGCTATTAAAATAACAGATAAGTGATATTGGTGGTAACAGTTGTTATTTGTTATTTTTAAATATCTGTTATTTTTATCTGTTACGATAAATACGCCTCACTCCTACCATTTTGTTATTATGCCAAAGAATGAATAATATGCAGCCATTGTTTAGGGACTATGCAAGAATCTCAACAGAAGCCAAGATGTGAAAGGTGTTCTCTACGTGGACAATAAAGGTTCTATTGATATGACTAAAACTTTTGAAAATAGTAAGAGAACTAAACATATTGACATAAAATATCATTTTATAAAAGATTTAATATTCAAAAAGGAGCTAGTAATTGAATATGTAAATACTGTTGAAAATTTAGCTGATATTTTAACAAAAACTTTAGGAATAGATAGATTTCAACAAATGTGTGAGAAGTTAAATATATGCTAAAAATATTTTTAAGTTTTCGTATAACAGGGTGACCAGTAATTTTATTTGGAAAATGTAGAATGTATTGATTTTATTTTTATTTATTATTTTAAGCGATGAAGAATGTTTGATCTTCGATAAAACACTATTAATCGAGGTGGGGTGTTAAGTATACCTATGTCTATGGCCATGTGGTGTGAAAAAAAGAATAAAATAATTGTCAAGGTAATTCAATAGAAGATGGCTCACGTAAAATAAATATTGTAAACCTAAAATAATTGTTTCTCTAACAGTATGCCCTCAGCTATATCATAAAAATCGTTTTCATTTTAACTTATTTTCTGGACCCAAAAAAAAAAAATTGAAGTAGTACAATAATAAATAGAAGTATCGACAACTTTCCGATTTAGTCAATCACTAGCGTATATGTAAAATAAATTGCTTTTGCACAGAACAACGGTAGCAACCGTTGTTTGTGTGAGTGAGTTGTACTTATTAAATTCACTCTGCATTTAAAGGGATAAGAACTATATTTGATTGTGTAGTACGTTCTGATTTATAAATTGCTAGTGTGAGCGCGACTTCGTATCTATTGGTTTTACTAAATTGCATGTGTAGTTGTGGCGCGGTAGTGGGGAGCAAGTGGAGACACCGGGTTCCGATACATTTTCAACTACTTGGCATATCTTCTTCTTTCTTATTTAGATCTATGGTGTACTCCAATTTCAGAGTACCTATTTAGGAACACTAACAAGTCATATTCGAAAAGATAAATAATAAAGCTGCCTTGAATTAGAAGCTTGCAGCTTGCTTGAGGCTTGCTGGCTTTACCGCCAGCTTGTGTTAGGAATTAGCTACTACGACCAGCGCTATTGTGACAGTTATTTTCGCCATAGTGTCAAATTGACAATCCCTAGCATCAAGTAATGGAATGACAGCTCACTTCACTAAGTTTCCACACAACAGAACAACAAAAAGAAAACAAGTAATTTGTTTAACAAAATCATTTATTTACATCGTCAAACACAGATATCTTCATCGCCTCAATCTCAGTACTGTATCGGATACAGTTCGTCCCACACTTTAAATCTGTCTTCATAGAGGTTCTGTTGGACTGAAAACTCCTTATCTATACGCAGGTAGTTCCTCATGGCAGGCTTCATGGCTGGCCAGGAGAGAAAGGATAGCTCCGGGGTCTCATCTCTGAAGACAGGGTAGCTACACAGGAAAAAAAGGAGAAAAGTACGTGTGATTAAACGTTAAATTCCCATATCGTGGGTATTGTAAAGAAGTGAATCCAGGGTCTCGTTATCATAGATAGGTTAACTGCGTAGGTAGTAGTAGTAGACCTTATGTCGTCTATACTAATAATGAAGAGGAAAGATTTTATTGTTTGTTTGTTTGCATCGAATAGGCTCCGAAACTACTGAACCGATTTGAAAAATTCTTTCATTGTTGGGAAGCTACACTATCCTCGGGACATAGGCTATATTTTATCCCCGTTAAACCGCGGCGCGCCACTAGTATACAATATTCTTGCGTTTAACTCTTACCTGGAAATTGCAATAAACTTAAGAAAAGTTCAATTTGACGGGCTACTCTGGTGCTTTTGCCTTAATTTAAACCGACGACATTGGGAAATGGTAAACGCAATCAATGTCTTCTAAACATGTTATTGCTTTTGTATTTTTGCAGGTGCTTTAACCTTAAAATTAAAATAGGAATAGAAAATAGGTAGTTATTGTCCAGGTAAAACAGTAGGTAAGCAGGTTAGCAAATTGAGACGACATGAGTACAATAAACCTACAGGTACCTAGGTAGGTTACTAGTTGCCTGTGGCTGTGAGAGCCCCAAACTAGACACTGTTAGTCTGTATCATAGAGGGCTCGGGGTACGATCTCCAGATGCAGAGTAAAGACTAGAGGAGTTTGAATTATAATATGGTTCTAATTAATTAATTGAATGTTCTTAGTAAAAATAGATACTTATGTATTGTGTTTACAATACCCATAGTTTGTATCAGTGATGCAACGAATACTACTTTTACGAATACGAATACGAATATCAAACCTACTATTCGGCGAATACGAATACGAATACGAATATCTCGCCATGGTGATAAAAGACTTATTTATTTGATGAATTTCTATTCTTCTAATAATTAAAATTTACAATAGGCAAATTTTTATTTAAAAAACATAAAATTTGTAGATTTTTTGGTTTTAGGCGATTTCTTTTTTCAGTCTGGATGTTTCCAGCCGTTGAAAAAAGTCTTTCCGAGGCGACTGTACATGGCTTCAGTGAAAAATATTTTTGGGCGAGTTATAATAAAACAATACACTCTTGCTTGACTTGTACTTTCGACTGACAAATGAAATGAAAGGAATCAATGAATGAATGTTTCGTAATGATAGGGAAACTCCCGAGCCGCGGCACTGTATAAACTATGGCCAGGGAGTCCCCCGTCGCGTCTTCGTTACGGTTAAAGCCCTTACACACGTCGTATTTTTACGTGCCGACGACGCGCGTTTTCCAAGTCTGCCAGTAATTAGATTTGCGTAGAAACATATTAATTTTTAAATATTCGTATTAGTATTCGCCGAATACGAATATTCGGTAAATGTCTACTATTCGGCGAATACGAATATTCGTATTCGTATTCGTTGCATCACTAGTTTGTATCTCACCCGTTTTTAGCGAAGTTATACCACAAAGCGGTCATTTTGTCGACCATCTTGGAATCCAGTGTGTCAGTGACATCTATTATCGGGAAGCGGTAACTCAGTGAGAACAAGTAGATGAGATCGTCGTGGTGGGCTGCGACTGCACAAAAATTACAAAAATATTAAAGAGGGTGAACAAAATTAAGAAATACATCTATTGCTAACTATTAAATAAAATTAAAATAAACAAAAGCAACATGACTGTCACCCCCGGACACACCAGTGCCTCAGAGGGAAAAAAACCATAACGCTAATCGTCTTCTGAAATAGGTACGTCGGTATCTGACAAACACGTTGCTATGAATATTTCAAAAGGCTGTTTGTGTTGGTGGTAATCTCAAAGGTAATGCTGCGTTGAACTACTAGTGGCGATTGTAACTGCTCAGATGAACATGGAGAAGATGGTCATGGGTTCGATCTCCAAACGTATAACTACGTATTGTATATAGCAGCACGGGGGCTAGATTTTTGCAAAACTCACTGTAACAACATTGCCAATTATTATATTAGTGCTTACAAACTTTATTGGCGAAATGATGGTGCACCATTGGTGCACACTGCACTCAGTAGAGAGACTCAGAGGTTGGTGTGGTTAGCAGAAGTATGTATGGATAACATTGATAGATGGCGTCACTTACGAAGTGGTTTCTCGGTGAGTGGGTACTTGTAGTGGCTGTTGTTGCCAATGTATGCAAACTCTGCATAGTACACTGGGTGCGAAGAATGGCGACACATCAGGTTGGCCATTCTAGAGCAGCAGAAGATAGCATTAGCATTAGCAGAGATCATCAGGTATATCTATGTCGCAGCCATATTGTATAACACGCCGATAGGCGCGCCCGAATGAAAAAGGTCGTTGTTTTGAAATGCGGCTACCTTTTGTTCAGCCGGATCGTGGTGGCGATGGCGATACATTCTACAAAGTGGCGTTCAACGCTTAGCTTTATTGTCAGTAAGAAGCAATGTAGGGTGACTATAAATTATGAACAACAGATCCAAAAAAAGTATTTAACTGATTTTGAAATCTCAAAATTAGCAGAAACGAATCGCTGCAAAACCAACATTACGTAGTCTTATCTGCCCTACCCCTAGAGTGTAATTTAAACCCACGTAAGCGCGGAGAGGCGAGGCGGACCGCGAGCTGAGGAGCAGGTGGTTTCCAAGGTCGCCTGAGGCTGCGGGCTTAGCATGACGCTTTGTATTTCTACGAAGAATAGACAGTGCTTTTTTTTTTTTTTTTTTTCTCAAATTTTATTCTTTCGTTTCTAACGATATTTGTCTAGGTCCTTATAAATGTAGACTATTTCAGAAGAATATTTCTTCCCAAACTGTCAAAATTACACTGACAACAAAACTTTCTACTCGACGGCCACAAAGTATATATACGATTATCTACAAAATCATGATTCGTTTAGAACGCATAACTGTGATAATGAATAGAAAAACATAGCTATCTTATCCTGTTGTACATCATTTATTTAATAGTCATGTCAATTCTTCCGTCGACAAATCGGTGCTCATGCTAAGCCGTCGGCAAAGCCGGCCAGCGACCCGAAGCTGCGGTGATGAGCATTATAACCATCTGCGACGATAAGCTCGCATAGGACGGCCGGAGTCCTGCAGCGACGGAGCCGTGACAGAAACCATGCGTGCTGCATGCAGCATGTTGCATGCGTTTGCTCTTCTAAATTTAATATTATTTTCACTTTGTTGTGACACCGTTGTCTATTGCGACGCCATTTTTGTTGTTATGATCATGTGGCGCTTTCAGAGTTCAAAGCGGGGCGTATCGAAAATGTGCCCGATTGTATGTGGGCGCCACGTTACTAACCCGCTTTGACGAACGCGAATTGCTCATACAATGCGGCGTACTTCACTTCAGCCGAATTGAAATCCGGCAGAACGAAAGGTACCCGCATTTCAAAACAGCGACGTTTTTCAATCGGGCTCGTCTATCTCTACTTAATATTATAAATGCGAAAGTAACTCTGTCTGTCTGTCTGTCTGTTACGCTTTCACGCCTTAACCGCTGAACCGATCGTCATGAAATTTGGCCGAGATATAGCCTGGGATATGGGTAAGGACATAGGCTACTTTTTTACGCGATAACCGACATCCACGCGGGCGGAGCCGCGGGCAAAAGCTAGTTTGTAATAAGTACGGGGCGGGCTGCGACATCTATACTACGTTCACGATTAAGCTTCCAAATACGTAAACAAACGTTTGTTTTTGGAAAAACAACGATAATAAACACATAAACGACTGTTCGCAACTTCAAGCATGTTTATGACTTTTTCAATAGTCCCCATTCAATAAATCAACTCAATCAACATGAACATACAGACGTAAGTAGGTACCTAACACCCAAAAAATGTTTAGGTTTCGGTTTCAATATATTATTCTCATTCAAGATACACACAAATAGTCACTTTCATGAGAACAATGTTTCTTTCTAAACTAAATTATAATGATGAAGTTTGTTACAGTCGTTACTGAATTTATTACGGAAATTACTTGCTTCCTTGAGTACAGAGGCCAGCACATCAAGCTACCCCAATCTGTCAAATTTCTTTGATAGTTTTTCAACTTAATTACAAAGGTATAAGGTTTATGTTCAATTGGGAAAATTTGACAGTTTGGGATAGCTTGACCTGTTGGCGACTGTACCTAGTTTGTGCTGTGTACAAAAAGCTGTGGACGAAATTTTACTGAGAAGATTCAAAGAAATTGTACTAAATTTAAAGTTTTGCAAGAAGGCTTTTAAAGAGCAAACAAAAGCTGATCATTCTTTTTTCCTAACTATATCACCGGATCCCAGTACCTACCTAGTCAATTAGATACGATAGTGGTAAAGTTTCTGCCTATGTAGTTGGGTAACTACTCACCTATGAACAGGGAAACCGGTTAAAGCGTCCCCATACAATGCCCCTAACCCACCAGCAGTTGCCGTGTCGTTGACCAGCGGCTTATTTCCAATGTACGCCAACCTCAGTCTGGCAAGCTTGTCATTGGACTCGTTGCGCGGAAGTATGAACGCGATCGGAGCTATTCGGGACCACTCGGCGTTCATCGTGTCGAGCAGTGTCTGGTCGTTTAGGACAGCTGTGAAGACAGAGAATAAATGTTCGCGCAGATTGATCGAAGGTTAAGTTACGCTTCCCGTGGTAAATTCGCGGATGGGTAACCATCGATTACTGTATATCGAGACTTAACCGTGCCTCGGTAGGCGCGTTGTATTCCACGCGCGCCTCAAAGAGATGTCAGCACAAAAAAATGATGGGGCCCGCAAGGGCCGATGCCTGTCAGGGGTGCGGGTTTGTTTGAAAGAGATACCACAACCCCTGGCATACGGGCTACTGAAGGAACACGGGTGGATTTTAGTCAGTAGAAGTCTGACACGCCCTCCTGCTACACCCAGAGCGGGAGAAGTTATTTGATGATTTCCCCCAAAAAAAAAAAAAAAACCGTGCCTCGGTAAGCCGTTAGGCCGTTGGGTCCGGCTGTCATTGTAAGATCTTTAACAGTTGTTACGGGTAGTCAGAAGCTCAATTCTGACAAGCAGTCTTACGGCATAGTATCATGTTACCCAGTAACTGGGTTGTGCAGGTCAGATAGACAGTTGCTCCATGTATTTTACTGGTATTCAGCTGCATACAGTGAAACTGAAACCCGAACCCAACATAGGTAGTTGGGAAAAGGCAAGGCAGACTGATGCATGGACTAGTTACAACAGTTACGCAGTCACCACCAGATCGGACTGGTCTCATGTAAGTTGAGCTGGAGCTTCATTAATGTTGACTATTTTTAAAGGCAATTGTCGATTTTACTGGTGTTCGATTCTTTTAGTATCCCAAATTATCGTCGTGGAAAACGATTCAAACTTGTTGTAGACACCATAGATAAAATAAGTTTTACAAAAGTCCAGCACCCTAATTGCATAACTCACGATTAATCACAATCCGTGTCAATTTGACAGTTCAAAAATATTCATTGCGTTATTTACGTTGCTGAGCAGACACATTTTTCGAACATATGAAGCAATGGTTTAACAATCTGTTTCAAAAAGTTAAATAAAAAATTAAAAAAATCCCCGACATAAACAAAACTCTAAAAAGTAAAAAAATAATGGCCTTTTAAGTTGAATGTATTATTTTAATAAAGGCAATTTAACGTTTTGAAATAGATTGTAAAAACAACAAACGGCTGAACCGATTTTGATGAAATATGTCTAAGAACGCTCCCGACTAATATACCTTTCAAACAGAAAAAAAAAATCGAAATCGGTTCATCCGTTCGAGAGCGATGTTGCCTCAGACACACACACACACAGACACGTCAAACTTATAACACCCCGTCGTTTTTGCGTCGGGGGAAAAGAAAAGAAACGGATTATGATTAATCGTGCGTTACGCAATTAGGGTGCAGTTTACTGTACTTTCTGAGGCGTATAAACTCGGGAAATGCAGCCCGGACAAAAACTCAATCCCTATAAAAGTATAACGTGTGGTCCTCCAGACCGCATTTTGGCCATGGTGGCCAGTCACAGCGGACACTAGCCATCGTCGCAAAAGATATTGTAGTGCACATCTGTGTGTGCAGACACAGGTGCAGTCTCTCTTCCCTCACTCTCAGTGTAAGTAACTACTTACTAAATGCCTTCCAGAAGAATTCGCCGGTAGTCTGAGTGATCATGAAAGGAACGGAGTGCATCCTGCCCCTTCGGATGGACTCCATCGGTTCCTCCGTCAGAAACCGCTCCTGACCGAAGTCTGGCTCGACCACTGGGCGCCAGAGGATGAGAGGATCGAAGCCGAATTCCTGGGGAATCGTAGGTGAAATTGCTTTAATTGTTCGTCCATTAATGTCTTGGAAGAGGTAAATCCCGCCCTATCAGCATAGCTATGCACGTTAGGTTACTATTGCTAACTAGGCTTGGATACCTTTGAGCGGCGTCGTAAAACTTTGTCAAGAATATAAAATCCTGCATAAGAAATGTGCAGATAAAAATTAAATTTAAAATTTAAAAAACCCCCGACCCAAACAAAACCTCTAAAAAGTAAAAAATAATATTTATAGGCCTTTTAATTTGAACGTAATATTTTGATCAGGGCATTGTCAAGTCGGGGGACGGCTAGGCCTCTGTTTGGCGTTTTCATTGACCGTCCCCCGACTTGACAATGCCCTGATCAAAATATTACGTTCAAATTAAAAGGCCTATTAATATTATTTTTTACTTTTTAGAGGTTTTGTTTGGGTCGGGGGTTTTTTAAATTTTAAATTTAATTTTTATTTCTTGCTTTTTAAACTTAATGTCTCCCTTAAATCACCATTTATCTATAATCTATTAATTGAGACCTTTTCAATGAGCCCAAACACGATACTTCTGCTGTTTGATGGTAAATAACTTGGGTTTCCTGGAAATTCCAGGTGTTGCTCTAGCATCAGTTCAAGGTTATTTTATTCGTCTAATATCATTGAAGTAATAGAATCCCAAATTTTGAGTTGATCTGAGGCTAAAATCCCTTTTTCAACCAGAAAAGAGCTGATAATCTTCAAACGGCTGAACCGATTTTGATGAAACATATCTAAGAACACTCCCGACTAATACACCTTTCAAACAAAAAAAAAATTAATCAAAATCGGTTCATCCGTTCGGGAGCTACGTTGCCTCAGACAGACACACACACACACACACACACATACACACACAGACACGTCAAACTTATAACACCCCGTCGTTTTTGCGTCGGGGGTTAAAAAGGGGATATTGTTAAAATGATAGAGTACATAATAACGATACAATGTATCGTTGCGTATTGTGTAGGGTATGGTGTGCCTTGTTACTGAGACTCTGGCTCAATAGTTGCTTGTAGTGCTCGTTACCAGTATTATAGGAAGAGCTATTTGAAGCAGTCAGAATCTTTTGAAAGAAGCCTATTGTAATTTACTATATCCGGAGGAGTCAGTTCAGTAGACGAAAATAACAGTAAAGATTCTCACAAAGAATTTCAGCAGTGATCCAGCGATTTCCTTCCAACTTTTTGTCTTCAGGCACTTGTAGAGCTCAGTGGAGTTGTCTTCGGGACACCCGGACATCCGCGCCTGCTTGACGGCTAGGTCCAAGCGGTCCGGAGGGCTTGGCACCTTGGAAGTGGCAGAACCACTCATTGAAATACCGCGGTGAAAGAGACCTGGAAATGGAGTTAGATCAGATTTTGTTGCTCAAGAAGACGTTGTTGTCGGAATGTCGGTCCGCTAAGTAAAAGACATCATAAAAAAAGAGACGAGGACGATAACGACGACGATTTTAGGAAGGTAAAATCGAAAATAGCGAGTTATTTAAAATTCCTTATATTAATCTAATTGAATGAATTAAAGCATAAATATTAAATCTGGTAATCAGTCATGGCAGTTGGGAGCGTTACTCGGTAGTTTAGCTACCCATAACCGGGCAACTAGGACATTATCTGCAGGTGAATTTGATGCTTCTAAGACACATCCAGCAGGTCTTCAGAAAAAAATATCTAAGCTTCCACAGTGCAGTCGAGCTTATTCGTTGTATCGAATAATTTTTGGCTGACTTATTTTTGTCGACGCTCTATCTTGGCTCGCGTCTTGACTTGGGCAGCCTTGAGCATAGGTATTACAACGTTGTATTATTTTTTGTTTATTTTGTAATTTGCGTCTTCTTTGTGCAGAATCTTTTCTTTTCAGCAGCGATAACCGGTGTTATTATATTATCTGTGCCGGTGTATAAAGGCTAAATCTACTTTCACGAAACACGACAGTTCTCAAGATATTCCCGGTGAGGAGATAAACGTTGTCTTACCTTTGGACATAGGCGAGACCATGTGAACCATGACACTGACGGCCCCGGCACTGCACCCTGCGATGGTGACCAGATTGGGATCCCCTCCGAACCCGGCGATGTTCTTCTTCACCCAGCGGAGAGCCACCACTTGGTCTTTGAAGCCGTTGTTACCGGGAGCCAGCTCGTTGCCAAGGGCAAGGAAACCTGGTAGAACGTTGAAGAGGAGAGGACTTGTCACTTTGATTTTCTAATCCTATCTGATTAGGCTTGTTCCGTCATCTGGATAACAGAGACTTTTTTGGTCATAAATCGTCATGGCACAGTTTATTTAAAATCGACAGTAACACAAGTTATAAATTAAGGTTAACCATACTCGCATCCTCGCATTGCATTAGTTTTATAACTTGTTTAGTTAATGATATGGAAAATGTGGGTTAAAACATTTACTCTGTAGCTCAAATATTATGGAGTATTGTAATGTGTACTGTATTGTAAACTTCTTATTTTACCTAATAAGAAAAATAACATAAAATAAAAAAAAATCTCTAATTTATGATTTCCTGGATTTTCTTTTTGCAAACTGTTTACGTTTCTCATCTCACATGTGCAGGCCTGATGGAAGAAACAAATGAAATAAGCAGTACCGTAATGCTCTCATATCTTTATGTATTTTACTCTATTAAATGTTTTGCAGGAGCAGTGGTGGCCAAGTGGTAACGGCTGCGACTTACGAGTTGTAGGTCGTGAGTTCGAACCCAGCCAGGCGCTTTACTTTATGTAAATTATTTCATCACCACTGCTCTCAAAACGGTGAAGGAAAACATCGTGAGGAAACCGGTATGTCCTAGAACCAAATATTCGAAGACATGTGACACCTACCAACCTGCACTGGGCCCGCGTGGTGGATTACAGCCCAACCTCTCTCACCGAGAGGTGGCCTGTGTCTCAGTAGTGGGAACATTATAGGCGATGATGAAATGTTTTGCGTGCACATTATGCAAGGGTATTCATGAGCTGTGGAACCTCGAATATTCCTCTCGTAATAATTAACTCACCGAGAGAGCCCAACCTATAGTTGATGGTGATGAGCACGACATCATTGTCCAGCAGATAATGCGGCCCAGCGACGTCGCTGCGGCCCGACATGGAGTAGAACCCTCCAGGGTGGATGAAGAAGATCACCGGGAAAAGCTTTGAGCTGTAAATAATAAAACATACTTAACTGATCATTTTAATAGCACCAAGTACCTAACTGCGGCAGAGGGAGTGCCGTACATAAGGGGCACATTTCAATAATCAATTACCTATAGTAATAAAGGAATCAAAACCTCTTCTAATTTAAGCCCTGATAATGTTTCTTAGGATAATTAAAATGTATAAAAAACAATTGGTAAGTTGGTATATAGTTACCAATTGTTTTTATAAATTTTAGTTTTATCTTCCGGCGAAACCGTCCCAAGAAGTGAATATATGTACATATTATATATACTGTATAGTGTATGTTTTTGCGTGAAATAAACACACACACAACAAACAACAAAATTCTAAAATGTAGTTGGTCAATATGGCTGTAAATAACTCCAGCCTTCAGCCGATGGGACACCCTGCCCCCATAGCCTACACTGTTCCCCACCACTCTGGCGTGGCGTCCCAACTCTTAAGGTGAATCTAGTCCACATTTTTCGTATACAAATTTCGGGAGTGTATTACTCTAATGTTTGACAATGTACATCAAATATTAAACATAGTATGGTTTCGTCTTATTATTAATATTGTCTGTACGGAAATACTAAAATTAAAAACCATTAAAAAGTTGGGAGTCAACAAAGATTAGTTTTTCTTGCCAATTTAACCTAACTTTGGACGTGTTTTAGTAATTATAGAAGTGTAAAATCTCCAAAACTAAGTCAATACCGACAAAGCTCAATTATCGAAAAGTTCAATAAACTTTATTGGTCATTGATTTATGCAGTGGTTTTTTCAGAAAATCCGATCTTCCGAAAGATCTTAATTTTTGCGCACCTGTTTTACTATAACTGATCCTGCAGCTCACTCAATAATGTTGTGCGTGTAGACTAGCGTCTAACTGCTCATCACGGGTACTACCTGGTGAGACAGAGTGCTTTTCAGCCAGGCCCACTAGTGAGTTCGAGCTCGCGACTAGGTTCCCCTTAAAAGCCAGAATCAACAGTAGCGATCACAAGAAAATCGAAGCAATGAAGCTCGACGAAACCCGGAAAAACGATTATAGTATCTTGGAACAAAATTTATCTGATGACGAACAACCACAATGTCCAGCTGTTGACTTCACAATAGTACCTGATAAGCCCAGGAGTATACACGTTGATGGTCAGACAGTCCTCATCCACGAAATAGCCTGGTCTAGTGGGTCCGGGACATGTTGGGCCCTCCTTACTGGCGTCCACCATGTTCTTGTATTTCAGAATAGGCTTCGGAGGCTGTGGAAAAGAATGTTGAACCTTTAAGGTGAATCTAGTCGACATTTTTTCCATACAAACTTCGGGAGTGTATTGTTCGACAAAGCAACTCAAAAATTAAACATGATATGGTTTTGTCTAAATGATTAATATTGTCTGTACGGAAACAGAATACTAAAATAAAAAGCCAATAAAAACTTAGGAGCCAACAAATATTTCTTTTTCTTTACGTAACTTTCGGCGTGTTTAAGTAACAAAAGAAGTGTAAAATCTCCAAAACCAAGTCAGTTTCGACAAAGCTCACAGCTCACAATATGGAAAAGTTTAATAAAGTTTACTCCTCATTGAAATAATCAGTGTATTTTTCATAAATCCCGATCTTCCGAAGGGATTTTCTTAATTTTTACGCGCCTGTTTTATTATGAAATTATCCTGTATCTCACTCAATAACGTTGTGCGTGTAGACTAGCGAATAACCGCTCGTCACTGATACTACCTCTGTCGGACACGATGCCTGGTAAGACAACGTGCATTTTAGCCAGACCCATCAGTGAGTTCGAGCACGCGCCTAGATTCCCCTTTGGTTCTCAAGTTCTGTTCTCGACTCTATACTTTTTTCAGTAGAGAATTTTTAAAACAATGATTTCTCACCTGGAACCGCCGTTTATCTACGGGTGGCTCAGCGTATCGTATCCCCCGGAACGACTGGAAGTGCCTCCCGCGCCTTGTCTGCATCCACGAGCCTCGGAACTGCCCCGACTGCGTCTGGACGATTGGTCCATCTTCGTACGTACTGGGTTCTCTGGGTGGACTGTATGTACTAGGTTCTCTGAGTTCACTGGGTTCTTTGGGTTCTCTGGTTTCTCTGGTTTCACTGATTTTACTGTGTGCACTAAGTTCACTGAGTTCACTGATTTCACTGAATTCACGGAGTTCACTGAGTTCACTGAGTTCAGTATCTGAAGTTGAGAAATCTATACTAACATTATAAAGAGGTAGTGAGGTGAGTTAATCATGTAACTATGGGGGTAATCTTCGGAACTAAAGATGCTAGTCCGACATCCCTGAGTGTCATAGACTAATTCACAAAAACCAAGCGGACGAAGTAGCGTGCAGAAGCCTATGTGACACGGGCTGGTGTCTAGTACCTATGTGACATGGGCTGGTGTCTAGTACCTATGTGACACGGGCTGGTGTCTAGTACCTATGTGAGCTGGTGTCTAGTACCTATGTCACACGGGCTGGTCTCTAGTACCTATGTGACACGGGCTGGTCTCTAGTACCTATGTGACACGGGCTGGTGTCTAGTACCTATGTGACACGGGCGGTGTCTAGTACCTATGTGACACGGGCGGTGTCTAGTACCTATGTGACATGGGCTGGTGTCCGCAACTCTACGTCAAAGCTAGTACCTATGTGACACGGGCTGGTGTCCGCAACTCTACGTCAAAGCTAGTACCTATGTGACATGAGCTGGTGTCCGCAACTCTACGTCAAAGCTAGTACCTGTGTGACACGGGCTGTTGTCCGCAACTCTACGTCAAAGCTAGTACCTATGTGACACGGGCTGGTGTCCGCAACTCTACGTCAAAGCTAGTACCTATGTGACACGGGCTGGTGTCTAGTACCTATGTGACATGGGCTAGTGTCTAGTACCTATGTGACACGGGCTGGTGTCTAGGACCTATGTGACACGGGCTGGTGTCTAGTACCTATGTGACACGGGCTGGTGTCTAGTACCTATGTGATACGGGCTGGTGTCTAGTACCTATGTGACACGAGCTGGTGTCTAGTACCTATGTGACACGGGCTGGTCTCTAGTACCTATGTGACACGGGCTGGTGTTTAGTACCTATGTGACACGGGCTGGTCTCTAGTACCTATGTGACACGGGCTGGTGTCTAGTACCTATGTGACACGGACTGGTGTCTAGTACCTATGTGAGCTGGTGTCTAGTACCTATGTGATACGGGCTGGTGTCTAGTACCTATGTGACATGGGCTGGTGTCTAGTACCTATGTGACACGGGCTGGTGTCTAGTACCTATGTGACACGGGCCTGTGTCTAGTACCTATGTGATATGGGCTGATGTCCGCAACTCCACGTGAAAGCTAGTACCTATGTGACATGGGCTGGTGTCCGCAACTCTACGTCAAAGCTAGGACCTATGTAACACGGGCTGATGTCCGCAACTCTACGTCAAAGCTAGTAGGTACCTATGTGACATGGGCTGATGTCCGCAACTCCACGAGAAAGCTAGTACTTATGTGACACGGGCTGGTGTCCGCAACTCTACGTGAAAGCTAGTGTTGGGTATTTTATTAATTAAATACTGCAACACCAAAATTAACATGTAAGTTTATATGTGATCTGTGGCAACACTTTCCTTTTCCAACTGTGACACCGGCCCAATACACACGAAGTTAAAATAGTCCGCCTTTTTATTTATTTTCCTCGGCACCAACAAAGCTACCAGCACCTATCAGCAACCACCACCTATTACACCGCTGCACATTGGTCCTTCGACGAGAACAGCGGTGCTGCGGAAGAAGCGATTAAAGGTTTGGCAAAAAATTTCATCGACCGTGTCGCAGCCATTTTGGTTGGCAAAGCAAGCGGGCAGTCTGCATCAATCTCAGCTCACAGCTTGGTTGTCGCAACACAATCGCAATTATCGATTCGACAACTCCAGCAGCAATCTAGAGATCAGAGAAGCAGTCATCAGGTTCTCATCCTAACGATCATTTTCATCGTCATCACCGGAGTCACCTCTGCAGGTGTGAAGAGCACAGCAGCAGCACACATAAAGGTATTCCGCAAGAAGGAGTGAGACGGCACGCATCGCAATATTCAACAAATATTACTCATAGTTTCCTGGAACGCGATCATTGCACGCAGTGGAACAGAGAGCGAATTACGTCGTACGTAATTCGCGAACGAGAGAAAAAGGGATAGCAAGTAACGCCAAGTTGTTGAAGGAAATTTCCGGATCCACCATTTTGTGGCTTCTTCGATCGACTCGTCCTCAAGATCTGTCCACGCGCATCAAATCTAGTTAATATAGCGTTTAGTTGAGTTATAGGTTATAATTAATAATAAGTAATTACGTAAGGATTATAAACAAGTGCTGTGCACCAGTGGTTGAATATGGAGGACGAATTAAAACGTAAAATCGCCTCACGCGGCTACATAAAAGGTACGATCACAAGACTACTCAATTTCGTAGAAGTTTCTAATTTAAGTACAATAAGTTGTGATGAGCTGGTCAATAAACGTGATCGACTCATATCTGCTTTTCAAGAATACGAATCTTTATGTAAAGATATTCTATATCTCGATGCTGCTGACAAGGAAAAAGTCGAGCAAATTGAGAATAATTATTATAGTATTTTGGCATCATTGAGCGAGCAAATAAGATCCCGCGATATTAACATAGGCCCAACCGGCCACTCCAAGCATTTTGATGCAACCCATAAAACAAAGTTACCACCAATTTGCATAAAAACATTTGATGGTAAGTTCACGGATTACGTACCATTCATTAATTTGTTCGAATCATTGATTCATAATGACGTTAATCTTGACGATGTTCAAAAGTTTTATTATTTAAGATCATATTTAAAAGACGAACCATATAATTTAATAAAAAATCTCAGTTTAACGTCAGAAAGTTATAGTGAAGCTCGCAAACTACTGAACGATCGCTACAATAATAAATATAAGATTATAAATGATCATATATGTAACATTTTAGATTTAAGTAATATTGTTAAGTCAACAGCTAGTAGTTTGCGGGATTTTGTATCATATATTAGGCAACAATTAGCTGCAATTAAAAACCTCGACTCAAACGTTAAATACTGGGATGCAATTCTTTTATGTGTTCTTTCTCGGAAATTAGATGGAATTACTGCAAGAGCTTATCAGCTAGACCGCGATACCGGTATACAACCTAACCTCGAAGATTTCCTGCAATATATTGAGAGGCGAGCTCTGGCACTGGAAAATGCCGGACAGGGTTCTCACTCGCAGCAACAGTCAACGAAGGTAACAGCAGTCGCCAACGCAGAAGCAACATGCATCTTCTGTAAGTGTAATGACCATAAATTATATAAATGTAAAAAATATCAACTATTGCCAGCAAATAATAGACTGACATTTGCCAAAGAACAAAAACTGTGTGTGATTTGTTTAGGTACACATGGTGGGAAGTGTAGGTTCCACTTCCGGTGCTCAGAGTGCAAGAAGCCTCATAACACCCTGCTGCACTGCAATTCAGGTGAAACCACACCAACCGTTACCTTGTCAAGCAATGCTAATAACAATGTACTTCTACCTACAGCTAGAATCAAGGTCGTAGCAAGGAATGGCACCGAATACATTATCAAGGCATTACTGGACAGCGGATCTCAGGTCTCTTTTATAACTTCAAAAGTTGTTCAGCTGTTAGGTTCAACACCCTTGCAAAGTAACACTTGTATTGTTGGAATCACTAATGAAAAAAGTAATGTAAAATATAACATTCCCATTGAAATCCATTCATTAAAATCACCATTTAAGACAACGGTAACTTGTCACGTAGTAAAAGAAATAACATGCAGATTGCCTCAGAATAAGTTCGACGTCTCTAGGGTCATAATACCGCCCAACGTTATATTGGCAGATGACCAATTTAATGTGCCTAGTGACATACATATGTTATTAGGAGCTGATGTGTTTTTCCAGACGCTGATACCAAACGAGCAGTGCATGAGCATCGACCTGCCAGGGCAAAGCAAGCAGTCATCAGTGCTGCCCCAGAATGCTGCGCATCCATTTCAGCAGCCTGGTAACACACAGCTACACATCTTTAACACATACTTCGGGCACATTGTAGGAGGAAATCTGCCACCCAAGGTATCTCAACAGACATGTAATAGAGTAGTATTAAAATGTGAATTAAGTCTCAATGAGACGCTTGCCCAGTTTTGGACCAATGAAAAGGTCCCAGAAATATTTACTGAGCAAACATCTGAGCAAGAGCTATGTGAACATATTTTTCAAAGTTCAGTCAAATTAATTAATAATCAGTTTGAGGTTCCTCTGCCTTTAAAATTACCTTTATTACATGTGAACGATACTCTTGGTGAGTCATTTCACTTAGCTTTAAAACGGTTTTTAAATTTGGAAAAGAGATTGCACGCTGATCCCGATTTATTCATGCAATATAAAAATTTTATTAATGAATACCTAGCTCTTGGTCATGGTCATTATATTGATATAGAATTGTATGATTTGAATAAACATGCTGTTTATTTTCTGCCACATCATGCAGTTATTAATAATAACAGCAAAACCACAAGGCTACGAACAGTTTTTGATGGTTCAATGAAAACAAACAAGAAAGTTTCTCTAAATGATTTGCAACTCAATGGACCTGTGGTTCAAAAAGATTTATTTGATATAATTTTATTATTCCGCTTAGGTAAATATACATTTACTGCAGACATTAAGCGTATGTTCAGAAACATTAAAATAAATCCTGAATACACTACCCTTCAAAATATTTTGTGGAGGGACAATCCTGGCGAGCCAGTCAAGTGTATTAGATTAGATACAGTGACGTATGGCTTAAAAAGCTCAAGCTATTTAGCAACTCGCTGCATAAATGAGCTAGCAAATAGGTATGAAAATTCATACCCACTAGCGTCATCTATTATCAAAAATCATCTTTATGTTGATGATATTATCTATTGTAATAATAACTTAAAAACTACTATTGCTGCCAGAGACCAACTGCGTGATTTGCTTAAATTGGGTAGTTTCAACACTCACAAATGGTCATCAAATGATGAAAATGTGTTGAAAAATATACCGATAAATGAAAGGCACTTTGACAGTTTAGAATTACAAAAGGATAACTATAACATGAAAGCCTTAGGACTTCAAATTAATGTAAAGGATGATCATTTTATAATCTCTACTCCAGAACCATTCAATATGAATAAGGTAACAAAAAGGAGCATTCTTAGTTATATAGGTAGATTCTATGACCCAATGGGATTCGTGAGCCCAATTGTAGTCACAGCAAAGGCCATAATGCAAAAATTATGGGTACTGAACACAGGCTGGAATGAAAGCCCGCCTGCAAATGTTCAGCAAGAATGGTTTCAATTTACCAAAAATTTAGCTGCAATGCAGCCAATCCTATTAGATAGGAACATTAGAATTTCAGAAGCAGACTCGGCAGATTTAATCGGCTTTGCAGATGCTTCGAGTAAGACAGCCTACGGATGCTGTGTGTATCTGCGACTCACAAACCCATCAGGTACAACAAAATTGCACCTACTCTGTTCCAAATCGCGAATCAACCCTATCCAAAAGAAAGGCATGACAGTGCCAAGACTTGAGTTGAATGCAGCACTATTGCTATCGAAATTAATATCAAGGACTCATACTACGCTCAGAGTTAAAATTAATATAAGGCATGTTTGTTTATTCAGCGACTCGCAAATTGTCCTTGCATGGCTAAATACTGAGCTAGCAAAGCTTCAAGCTTACATATCAAACAGAGTAAATGTAATTCGTCAAAACACAGCTGGGTGTAGTTGGCATTATGTCAATACAAATGATAATCCTGCTGATCTCATTAGCCGAGGTGTCAATCCGAATGAGCTGAGTAGCTGCGATATTTGGTGGAATGGCCCAAAGTTTCTGCAAAACAGTGAGTACAACTTCCCTGCTTATACTGTGCCCACTGATTCATTTACAGTGGAACCCTGTTTAGCTCCTTCCAGCAACTTGGCATGCCAAAATCCAAATCCGCTTGATTATGTCTTCGAGCGCTTGTATAATTGCTCCAATATAAATAAAATAGTAAGGCTATTATCATACATTTTGAGATTTTTAAACAATCTTAATAAAGATAAAGTCAAAATAAATACAAACTTTTTGCAAAGTTCTGAGTTAAATCAGTCATTAATGTTAATAATTAAACATGAACAAGATATATATTTTAAATCTGAAATCACAGCTTTAAGCAATAATAACAATTTGAAAGGAAATCTATCTGAATTGCATCCCTTTCTCGACAACCAAGGTCTTTTGCGCGTCGGGGGTAGGCTACATTATGCTGATATAGCTTATTCACAAAAACATCCTATCATACTGCCCAAAGGCTCTTTAATTACTGGTTTGCTTATAAGGTGTGAACATGAAAGGTTACTGCACGCAGGGCCTAAGCTTTTACTGTCGCATCTAAACCAAAGGTTCTGGATTGTTAATGGATTATTAGAAGTTAAGAAAATAACTCACAAATGTATTGTGTGTTTCAGACAAAAGGCCTCAGTGGCCAAGCAGCTAATGGGCTCCTTGCCGGCTGCACGTGTAACAGCTACCAGCCGCCCATTTGAGAAGGTTGGCGTGGATTTCGCTGGGCCAATAAATGTAAAACTCTCTCGCGTAAGACGATCCTTAATAGGTAAAGGTTACATCTGTGTATACGTATGTTTCACGACAAAGGCCGTTCACTTGGAACTCGCGTCAGACTTGACCACGGAAACTTTTCTATCGTGTTTAAGAAGATTTATCTCTAGAAGAGGGTTGCCCACCGAAATTCACTGCGACAATGCAAGTACCTTTAAATGTGCAAGGAGTCAATTAGTCGACCTCTACAAACTGCAAGCTTCTCAGAGTCACCAAATGCAGGTACAAAGATATACCGCCGAGCGTGGGATACAATTTCACTTTATCCCATGTTACTCTCCTACATTTGGGGGGCTCTGGGAGGCGGCAGTAAAGAGCACGAAGTTTCACTTAAAAAGAATATTGCAAAAAACTGTTTTAACATACGAACAACTTAATACGGTATTAATTGAAATCGAAGCAGTGCTTAATTCTCGACCGCTCTTACCTCTATCTTCAAACACCGATGATTATTGTTATCTAACACCTGGTCACTTTATTATAGGTAGTGCAATGTCAATGTATCCGGAAAATAATGTATGTAACATTCCTCAAAATAGGCTTAAGTTTTGGCAATTGTGTACTTCTCTAAAACAGTCTTTTTGGAAAGTGTGGTATCAATATTATTTAAATTTGTTACAAAATAGACCTAAGTGGCGTGATAACTTAAGTAATGTCAAATTAGGCAACTTAGTCATTTTAAAAGAGGATAATACTCCTCCTATGTCGTGGCCCATGGCACGAATTGTTAAATTGTTTCCAGGACACGATGGCAAAATTAGGGCAGTTGAGGTTAGGACCCCAAATGGAAAAACTCATTCCCGGGCCATCAATAAAATCTGTCTACTGCCAATAGAATACGATCATAGTTCTTAGATATTTCTGTAAATATTAAAATAAGTAGAAATAGAAATAAATGCAAAACTGTTTTTCTTGTGATTAAATAATATGTCTTAGGTTATTAAAACCATTTAATTTCTGTTTTTTCATACTTAGTTTTAAACAAATTTAAGCATTGAGTTAGTGTTATTTAATTTTATGTAACTTTTTACACAATAAACTAAGTTCGTTGCTACTTCTGTGAGCCCGCATCATGTTGGGTATTTTATTAATTAATACTGCAACACCAAAATTAACATGTAAGTTTATATGTGATCTGTGGCAACACTTTCCTTTTCCAACTGTGACACCGGCCCAATACACACGAAGTTAAAATAGTCCGCCTTTTTATTTATTTTCCTCGGCACCAACAAAGCTACCAGCACCTATCAGCAACCACCACCTATTACACCGCTGCACAGCTAGTACCTATGTGACACGGGCTGATGTCCGCAACTCCACGTCAAAGAGTGTATTTTGCGTACGGAAGCAGTACCTAATAATATGTACTCTATATAAACATATATATATACCAGTTAGACTGGAAGCCAATCCCAACATAATCGGGATAAGGTGTGGCTGATTGATTGCCATACCAACACACCTACATTCATACTAATAAATAAAGTTCGAGTGTCTGTAATAATAAAAAATAAAAAATCATTCATTCATTCATTCAAAACGTGCCAATTGCTCGGCAATACCAATGGATCAATCTGGATCAATTAAGTGGAGGAATCTGAAGCAACAACGAAAGAATCCCTGACGTTTAACTGATAATTCCAATGTCGATCTATCGGAATTATATTCCAGAGTAAGCACCCTGGTTCGGCAATATTGCTTCTGATTGCTCCATATAGTTCATGAGTTGCTGAATATTCAATCGGTTTGGAAAAGTTTAGTCAATTTTCTTTTTATCTCGTTTGTACGTATAACTACGTCTCGTTTTTGCGAGAGGAACTTGAAATTGATACTTCGCGTTATAAAATAATCTCAATCAAGAAGTGAAAAAATTATAATTACTAAGCGAAAATGTATAGTTGTGTTTCTGGACGATCGAACACTTAAAAGAAAAATAAAAATCAATCTAATTCTATTATTACTTTCCCACGGATAGTACTCACTTTCCTTAAGTAAGTAAGTAAGTATTCATTTGCATAAAACATGGTAGATATAATACCTACATGGTGTTATAATAACGTATAACGTGTTAGTTACGTGATAAACGATAAAAGTGGATAAATGCAGTAAAAAAACGTGCGTAAAAATGATTTTCAAAACATTTAGAAATTAATTAATAATGGGTTTTGTAAAAACAGCTAAGTTTTGTATGTACCTAGTACTACTATTAAACAAACAAATCAGTGAGTAAACATAACCTCAAATAATTTTAGTTTTCGTAATAGGACATCTGGAGAATTTATAAAGTAAATTCAAGCACAGATATTTTCCTGTCAGGGGTGCGGGTAAATTCGAAAGAGATACCGCAGCCCCTGGCATACGGGCTACTGAGGGAACACGGGTGGGTTTTAGTCAGTAAAAGTCTGACACGCCCTCCTGCTCTACTCAGCAGGAGAAGTCATTTGATGATGTCCCACCCAAAAAAAAACGTGTTCCCTCAGTAGCCCGTATGCCAGGGGCCGTGGTATCTCTTTCGAACAAACCCGCACCCCTGGCAGGCATCGGCCCTTGCGGACCCCACCGGTGGTTGCTGACATCATTGACGGCGCGCGTGTGGAACACAACGCGCCGTCCCGTCTACCACTTTTCGGCCGCAGGGGATAGGGAGAGCGGCTGATGCTATACCGACACTCCTCTTCCCCTGCGGCCTCACCGCGTCCGCCATCAAATGGTGGCGGCCCCGTCTAGGCCACGGAAGGGAAGAGCGCTGCTCAGAAGCACCGGCACTCCTCCTCTACCGCAGCCCGTAACCCTCAGCCGCGATGCCTCCCATTCGACATCGCGGCCCACCTCAGTTGCGGTGCACCTCACCGCAACCTACTTTTTGGCCGCTACGTCGTCGGCTTTGAGGCAAAAGCCCTGACGAGCGGCCCCACCTTTGGGTTCCTCTTGGCTTCACCGTGGCCGGAATCCACGGTTACTGAGCCCCCCCGCAACGACCATGCGGGAACCCACTCGGGGGGGATAAGCAGTGCGTTGAAGATCCATTGCGCAAAAAATCTCGCCGCGATTTTATCACGTCCGTGTTAGAAGACATGGAATATTATCTACAATCATTGTTATTGTCGACTGGTTGACAGCCACTGACCTGTGAAAGTATCCTGCGTCGCTTGCACCGCTACGCAAGCGACACATAAGGCCCACGATATTCTCGCCAACATTTTCCTCCAGACACTGGGAGTGCACTGAGGTAAAGGTAGTACGACTGACTTATTTATGAACTCCCTAGCTATGTATGCAGGTGTGGGTGGCCAGGCCAGTGGGGGATTCTGCAACGTTTGTAGAGCATTGTCTGGTATTAGAACAACAGCTAGACTGAGGTAAAGAATAAAACCATACGACATAATATTGTTAATATTCCATACCTATTATGTCATACATAAGCATTGTCTTTACACATCATAAAACAAAGGAGGTCTAAGTACAATCGATTATAAGGAAAAGAAAACATAAGTAAATATTGCTCGGTGGAAAAACCAATAGCTTTATTTGCTCACAATTTTTGTGCCACAATGAGGAGTCACAGTTTTGTCACGTACTGGTAGGTTTCCATCAACCAAATGGAGGGAAGTCGTTATAGGTATACTTAGTAGGTAATGGTACGCATTTAAATTCAAAATCAAAAAAAAATATTTCACATAAACCTGCATGGGCACTTATGAAACGTCAGAAGCTAGGTGCACGGTTCCAAATTGTTGTTTCCTATGGAGGGGAGCCGGCAAGAAACTCCACGGTTACTCTTTTAAAAATAATAGGGTATTTTCCAATTTATTAAAAACTACTTTAATTTGAAGATTGGGACGAAATATGTAACAGAAAAATAAACATAAATACATTTTTCTTTGTTTTGAATATACCGCCCAACCCTTACGATGCTTGGGCATGCCACGATTGCGGCGATAAGTCCCCTCTTTGAGAAGTGGTTTGAGAGGCGGCATGGCGTCCTCACCTTCCGCCTGACGCAGGTCCTCACCGGACACGGTTGTTTCGGGAGGTTCCTGTTTCGGATAGGGCGGGAGGAAACGCCCGGGTGTTTCCACTGCGAAGATCGCCCTGAGAACACGGTGGAGCACACGGTGGCGGTCTGCCCAGCTTGGGTGGAGCACCGCCGTGTCCTCGTGGAGGCGATCGGCGGCGGCGAACTCTCGCGTCCGGCCCTGGTCCAGGCCATGGTACGGAGCGAGAGGGCATGGGGAGCCGTCACCTCCTTCAGCGAAGCAGTGATGCTCGCGAAGAGGGAGGCGGCGCACGTGAGGGACAGGCAGCATATGCGCCCTCGCGACCCTAGCCGCCGCAGGATACGGAGACGCCCTGGGCGTCGGGAATCCCAGGCCGATTTCCGGTCACCGTAGGCATGGGCTTGCGGACGGCGAGTAATGGGTAGCTCGCTGTCCGGTAAGGACCAAGCCCAAGTCGACGGTGCGTTGTGTTCCACGCGCGCCTCAAAGAGATGTCAGCACAAAAATGATGGGGCCTGCAAGGGCCAATGCCTGTCAGGGGTGCGGGTTCGTTTGAAAGAGATACCACAGCCCCTGGCATACGGGCTAATGAAGGAACACGGGTGGGTTTTAGTCAGTAAAAGTCTGACACGCCCTCCTGCTCCACCCAGAGCGGGAGAAGTTATTTGATGATTTCCCACCCAAAAAAAAAAAAACCCTTACGATGCCTTTTTTATCACGTGAACATACGCGACGACAGCTTTGTGTAAACAGCACCGGTACAAATACTTTGCGTGGCGCATTTTTAGAAGTATTTGTGCACAGAGGCAAACCAGTAATACCACTTTCTATCCATAAAAAATCTTGTTAATTATAATAACTCGACATTCGTACAACTTACGACTTGCTTACAACTAAGTACTTTAGTTTACACAAAGCTGACGTCACCTGTGGTCACGTGAAACAAAGTCATCGTAAGGAGCGTTTTGGCGGTAAATTCAAAACAACGAAAAACAAATCTGATTTTAATCGTTTTTAATTGAGAAAATGGATGTAAATCATTTTTATTTTATTTTTCTGTTACATATTTCGGCCCAATCTTCAAAATAAAACAGTTCAAATTTCAGAGATAAAATGTATGGGAGGACAGTGCAGGCCTGTCAATAAGTACCAGGTACTTAGACGAATACAGAATAGAAAGTCGTCTACAAATCTACAGTCTGTAAGGCCTACAACGTTCTCTCATTCACAATATGTAAAATAATCTACATAAATAACATGAACCTATTTGAACATAGTGACATGATTTACATGACAATCACTAAAAATAATCGATATTAAAATTGATGTATAATGTCAAATAATGACGAGAATATGTCAGCATTGTAAAAATATAGAGAATAAAAAACAACACTGTATTTGAGAGCAGTTAATAGACTTTCACAGAGTTAGAAATGCTGTTAATGAGGTACCAGGGAAGCCACATGTGCAGAAGGAATTAATGCCAAACTTCCCTGTCTTCAACGTAGTCTTATAGCTTATGATATGCTTTTTTGATAAGGACACGTTTGATGTGAGTTTTAAACTTTCCATCGCTAAGTTCTGTAACTGACTTTGGCAACTTGTTATAGAAGCGGGTACTGTTTCTTAGAAATTACCACAAGGACCACACAGATTTGAGTAGACATGACTGTGTGGTTTAAACATATTTCGGTGTTTCTTCACAGATAGACGGATAGGAAATACTGACCTCATCTTAATATTACTGACACATAAAAGTGTTTGAATTTATTAACACCATATTTTATCCAAAGGCGGGCCGCCGCCGCGCCGGTTACTAGGGGTCGTTTTGTGCCATGATCGCCACGCTTGGCAGGCAACAATATAGCCCGAAGAGTTGCCAAACTTAAGTGGCACTGGGGCAGGGCAAATTGCTCGCAGAACAGATGGCCGATGGGGCCAAAAGGTTCTGGAGTGGCGACCACGTACCGAAAGACGCGAAGACGTAGAGTGGGAAGGCCTCCTACAAGGTGGACCGATGACCTTGTGAAGGCCGCAGGACTCCGCTGGATGTGGGGAGCAAAAGACCGGTCGAAGGGGAGGAGCCTGGGGGAGCTCTATGTCCAGCAGTGGACGTCTTTCGGATGAAATGATGATGATATTTTATCATTTATCATACTAGAATTTATTACCGCTAAAGTTTTATGCGAACTACTTCACCATGCTTCATCATCATTTCAGCCGAAAGACGTGCACTGCTGGACATAGGCCTCCCCCAAGCTCTGCCACTTGGACCAGTTCTGTGCTTCCCGCATCCAGCGCGACCATCGCTCCTGCCACCATCCCTCATCCCAATTTATTATCGCTCGTCCCATTACGACTTCTTCTTCATCATTATCATTATTATCTCAGTGTTAGATGTAGCTTATTTATGTTATTCTGTAGTATAGATGCAATGCGAGAATCTGTTAGAATCTTGCTTGAAGACAGCAGCGGCTAACTAAAACATAAACCTACCTATGCCCTCTTGAATTCCCTGCAACGCCAGATAGGCCACGGCTTCTCAAATCAGAATAAGTCTAAGTAGTTCTACTACTTATAGGCATGTCAGGATTCGACGTTGGGTAAAAAACAGAAACAACAAATTATTAAAACAAATCATTAATAATTTATTTTTATATTCTATTAATTTCAAACTCACCCACTAAACATGTATACTTAAATAAATTCCCCTTAGCTCGACGACGTGATGCCTTTCCGTCGTATCATCCACGTGTCCGCAGATCAGTACTGTATTGGGTACAGCTCGTCCCACACCTTGAAGCGGTCTTCGAACATGTTCTGTCGTACGCTCAGCTGGTCTCCTCGGTGGAGGTAGCTCTTCTTGTCTGGCTTCATGGCCGGCCAGCGCAGGTTGCCGAGCTCCGGCGTGTCGCCGCGGGTGTTCGGGTCTCTGGGGATGAAACATGAGTTATTGAAGAACACAGCTTAAGAGGCTCGTTTTGTATAGACCACCACACACACATTACGTATATGTATGTATAGACTACCACACAGACATCGACGTATATGAGTAGACCACCACACACACATCTACGTATATGTATAGACCACCACACCCATATCTACGTATATGCATATGGGCATTGAGGGGAAGCGCCAGGGTAGCGTGTAATTGCCAATCGGTTACCTATCGTAAGTTCGAAAAATATTTGTCCTAATTTCATTTCACCTAAAGCTTTTCAACTATGATCGTTTTGGTAAAGTGATCGGTTCCCTCGCGAATCACGTTTTCATCAACATACAACCTGACTCCGACTTGCAAATTGCAAAAAAAGTAGGATCTCACGAGCTAGCTTAGCGCATCATCATTCAGACAGGAATATAGTAGACTATAGACAATTGTTGCTAAATCTCACAGACATATTTATATGTCTGTGCTAAATCTTCTCAATACTGTCTATGTAATAATGTATGGTGAACATCACGCTAGGGTTATCCAACTTGAACTTTCCCTTGTCATTTTGACGTCACAAGTTTGAAGGACGAGTTTGACATTCGTAGAAAACCCAGATGTTGATTGTTGCAGGCATACTTATCTAGAGCTATTTTATTGGTAAGTAGGAGGCTAGCATGTTGATAAGAAACTCACCCGTATCGTGCAAAGTTGTACCAGATGGCGGTCATCTCATCAACGACGTGTGCGTGTGGACTGCTCAGTGGTATGGTGGGGTAGGCGTAGCTCAGCGTGAACACGTACAGAAGGTCGTCATGGTGGGCAGCACCTGGCAACAAATATGTTGTTAACAAATATAAAATTATCTTAACTGATTGTGACGTGTTCGTAGATGAATAGAAGACGGAGACAGGTAAGGCAATGCTTAGGGAGACATTGCAAACTGAATTCAGAGAATACAAATGAACTTACACGCCAGTAGTCTAAACAACTAATTAGTTAAAGATGAGTTACTCGTACCTTGTGGTTTTCCACTAGGGTCTTCATAGTGTGAGTTGTTGCCAATGTACGCAAATTCGTAGTACCACACCGGGTGCTTTGAGTGCCGACACATCAGGTTCGCCATCCTAAGATGATATGATTATTTGGTAATTATAATTACTATTTTACACATGTGTTATGTCTTATGAGCCACTTAAAGCCATAAATAATGTAACTAGAGTTATAAATTCTTCAGTGAATAATCAAAACATAATTATGTTAAGCTTTGTAGATAAATTTAATGGCTACTGCCAGAGCCTTTGATGACAGCTTTGAATGTGGCAGCCATGCTCTTGATTATTCTACTCGTATAATTACACAGAACTGCCAAGGGAGCACCATACATGTTCTGTTATATAAAAACGTTCAACTTCTTATAGGAGTCTTATGTACCTGTGCACCCCAAACCCAATAATAGAGTCTCCATACAGCTGGCCGAGTGCCTTCTCGCTCTCCTTATCATTGACTAGCCTCTTCCCCTTCAGGTAGACTTCCTTAAGCCTGTTTACCACCACGGCTCGGTTCTCTTGGGGCAGCATGAACGAGATCGGGGCGATCCTCTCCCATTCCTCGTTCATCGTCTTCAGGAGAGTCTCGTTTTGAAGGACCGCTAGAAGAAAATAATTTATGATTAATCGTTTGTTTTCTTGCTACGGTAATTGTATCTAGGGTGTCTTTTGTGATTTGCGGGTTGCTTAGCGTGTATCAATTTCTAAAAGTAACATCAACATAATGTCTAGCGTGCATCATCCTGCGTGTATTTGGTTAAATGTTATAAGAAAACAATATCTTTTCGTAGATAATCAAGAACAAGAATGATATGCTCAAGGTTTCTGAAAAAACCGATTAGGTAACCGCTGATGGAATGTTTACCTAGCTAGTAATTGATTCAGTGGAACTGGTGAGGACCCAATAGGGATTGAAAGCTTATGAAACCAAGTTTTACTATGCCAAGAAATAGTTCTTATGTCTACTCACGGAAAGCCTTCCAGAAGAACTCGTCGGTAGTCTGGCTGACGATGAAAGGCACGGTGTGCATCTTGCCCTCCTTGATGGCATCCAACGGGTTGATGGTGAGGTACCGCTCCTGCCCGAAGTCTGGCTCCAGCACTGGGCCCCACAGTCCCACTGGGTCTCCTGTACCGAACTCCTGAAAATTATATTTCAATGAAGATTTGCAAAACTTAAGTAGCAGTACTGGCAGTAGAAGAATATCGCCTCCACAAGGTGGACCAACGACTGTTGATCCGTTGAATGCGGGAGGCACAGGACTAGTCAATGAACCGACGTTATGGGAGGCTCATGTCTAACTGTGAACTTCTTGTGGCCGAGTAATGATGATAAGGATTTTTTCCTTTATTAAATTTTTTCTACACAAATATGAACTATCACCTCACCCTTCATCTACACATGTTCTTATTTCTAAAACGTACCCAGAACTTAGTGAGCGAGTCTCCCAGCTCCTTCCAAGACTTGTTCATAAGGCAGGCGAGGATGATGGAGGAGTTATCGCTGGGACAGTTGAGGATCTCTGCCTGGCGCACGGCGAGGTGGCGCTGGTGAGTTAAGGGTTCCACACTCTTGCCCACGGGAGACGCGCTCATTGCGATGCCGCGGTGGAAGAGTCCTGCAAGAGATATGTATGTACGTGGTTGAAAGGTGATTTGGCGAGGGTTTAGGAAATAAGTTAGGAAATGAACACCAAATCACTTCTAAATGAGAGAAAATAAAATCTGGTCTTTGTGAAATGGACATTTCTGGATTTTAACTTGTACGATATCTTCCAGTTGTTATAAATGTAGTGTTATTGGTTTTCCAAAATTACATCATCCAATCAAATAAGTACTTTGAAAACTAGAGTGAATAGTAATATTTCTATGTTCACCTTTAGTCATAGGCGAGATCATATGCAGCATGACGCTGGTAGACCCCGCACTACAGCCGGTGATGGTGACCAGGTTGGGGTCTCCTCCGAACGCGGCGATGTTTCTCTGAACCCACTTGAGGGCTGCCACCTGGTCCTTCATGCCATTGTTACCGGGTGCAAATGCATCGCCTGTGCTCATGAATCCTGGAAGAATTGGGAACATCAGTAAACGAAAAATAGAAAGATACCTACATGTATTTCTTCGAGGAGGTAAATGAGGTCCTAGAGATAGTAAAATATAAGTAGAAAACTAGTGAACTATTGTGAAACAGTTATTAGAGATGTCAGACCAAATTAGATGAGCTCGACAAAAGGCTGAAGGCTGAACTGGATTGACATATATGTAAGCTTTGAGGTAGCTTCTACATAATTTTTTCCATCATCGTTTGCGCTGTTAGATTGTCACGTTTGTCAACGCCCTTAGGGCTACATTGTAAAGATCAAACAGAAAATTAAGGTCGCGACCTACGTATAGGGAGGACAACGATTGATAACCTATTGAGAGAAGGGTGGGTGAGTTTTAAAAAGAAAAGCATGAGCTATCCAGTCAATAACTGACGACTATATTTCACTGTCTTACCTAAGGATCCGATCCTGTAGTTGATGGTGACGAGTACCACATCTCTGTCGAGGAGGTAGTGTGGACCCGCCAGATCACTGCGACCTGTCATCGAATAGAATCCTCCGGCGTGGATGAAGAAGATCACTGGTAGGGGGCCCGTGCTGAAAAATAATAATAATTAGGAAATCAGCATGTCCTAGAACCAAAATTCGGAGACATGTGACATCAGAGATGAAGCCACAACAATTACAACGTTCCCACTGCTAGGAGACACAAGCAGTGGGAACGTTGTAAGATGATTATTCTTATCAGTTGTACAGTAGGATCCAAAAGCGGAGCACCAATCTCAAAAAGTAATAGATTGACACTACGGTTTAACTTACGACCTTCTTATATTAAGTAATTTCTATACTGTAGACACACACACTCTCATACGTCTACAAATGATTGTATTTCATAAATTCAACCGTTAAAGTAAATGACGTGATAGCTTAGTGGTTACTGTACTTGGATTAGCGCCCTCGTGCGCAACGAGTCTCGGGTTCGAATCCCACGCGCGGTGTGCTAGCCTTTTTATTGTTTTAAAAATCGCTTTTGACTATAGTTTCTTGTTCTGTTCGCCTTGTTCACTAAACTCGTAAAACTTTATCAATATACCCACAGAAACCTAAATAAATTTAAATGATAGTTAACTTACGAATCATTCGACGTGACATATAGAACGGTGTTGGTTGTTATTGTGTGCTAGTGACGTGTGTTTAATCTATTAGCGGTCTTCTAGTTCATTTTAAAATGTAAGCAAATTTAATAATAGAAATGAAAGCGAATATTATTGCGCTGCATAAAAGCGGACTTAAATATCACAAATATCTGATGAAACCGGCCTGAGTGTGAGTATTATGATTTAATTATTTTATTAAGCACTTATTTAATTAAAGTATAACTGCTGATCCTTGTAGTTATTTTTTAAACGTTTTATAAATATCAAAACGTCTAAATAGAAGAAAAATATAAAATTTCAAAGTAAATTTATTTCCTAGATTAAATATTTATGTGAAATTTATATTTCAAATAATTTTGTTTCTAAATAGTAATACATATTAGTATGTATTTTGTTTAGTAGCCTAACAGTACCCCTTTTTTGTTTTAGTGAAATACTGTGAGTCAGTGGATGAAAAGATATGAGGAAGGGGGTAGCCTTGCCCGTCGAAAGCAAAGGGAAGACCCCAGCTTATAAAATAAAGCGACAGCACAAGTGGTTTCAAAAAGACAAGACATTTTGCAAAATTATTCGACACATATTTCCAAACCGTGCGCCGTGCACTCCACGCAGAAGGTTTGCAGCCAGCATTGAAAACCAGCTCAAAAAACATAAACATTAACATTAAGATATAAATTAGAAATATTTATTATTATTGACTTTTATTGATTTTAGTAATATTAACATAATATTGTGAAATATCCGTAATATGGATTATTTCGAGGTTTAGTTTCAATCTTCTTTTCGTAATGAAAATGATTACTTAAGCTATAACTTCGATAAGTCCTATTAAATACGATTTGTTAACTTTGAGGTTTGAGAGAACTAACTCACTCGCAGTAGATTTATTCCAGTAGTAGTACTACTGAGTCATTTAATTGTATTGTGACAACTTGTCTGCATTCGTTATTTTTACGTGGGTAGATTTGCGTAGAAAAATGTGATTTCTTTCGAGTACCGCACATAGTAGTAATTACAGCACAATATTATTATATTACTAAGATACAATAGCCTGATTATCATGGTTCACCAATTAGCTACTTTACTTCAATAAATTGTTCTTTATGAGAAAATAAACTGTTAACAAGAAGTTATTAGTAGTTATTTTTATACCTACTTCATAAAATTATAACGAATAAACATTTTGTAATCACATAATATTCTTAATCCTTTGTTTAAATAATAATATAAGTAATTTAAAAAAAAACATTCTCGTATAACGAATAATAAAAGAACTGATGAATATTATTGTTGAAAAGAAAAATAAAAGTCTCATCAGGAGATTTGAACCCAGACTTATGTGTTTCTTAATCAATGACAATACGCTGCGAGCTACCGAGACATGATATTAGAACGTGAATTTTAGCGATCGTATGAACCGACCAAGGTCATACGTAGTTACTACGTAACACAGTACAGACAGAGACAGAGCACTCTGTGCGACGGTATGTTTTTTGTATCTTTCGACGACAGTGGTGTGCGGCCTGGTTACATACACTTATACACACAGCTGTAGGTACGGCCTGGACCGCTAGTCATAGCAATATAATCCTTAGCATGAGAATGGACTCTTGACCGCGACCGTACGTACGCGTTATGTATGGGCGTGTACACGTTGACAGTGAGACAGTCCTCGTCCACGTAGTAGGCGGGCGGCACAGGCTGCGGACACGCGGGGCCCTCCTCGCTCGCGTCCACCTCGCCTTCATACTCCAGCTTCAGTTTTGGCGGCTGGGGAGAAACATCTTGGTTATGTTTATGTTACTTTATAAAAATAAAAACAAGAAAGTAGGAAGAATTGTAATAAAATTAGAGTTCAGAATGTGGTACACGACGGTAAAAGAGGTTATTCAGCCCTGTTGACTATAGCCTCGCCCCCTATTACATATAATAGGGCCATTAGACTCAGACAAGAGTTGCCGAGAATCGAGCTGAATGGCGTGCAGCTGGAGAGGCCTACGTCCAGCAGTGGACTGCTGTGTGTTGAGTGGCTGATGATGATAGGACTTTTTAGTAATTAAAACTGGCGTAATGTACAACTTAGTCCACTTGTTTAACCGTAACGTAAAATTACGACTGCGTATTCCCCATACAGGCGTCATTTTAGGTTATGGTTTTGCACATTTATTTTGTCATGAAATCATTCACTCATATTTTGTTGTAATGTACTGTACTGTTATACAAAACTACACTTTACCGACACCACCACGTTAGTAACTTAACACAAATTAGCTGTCTTTTGCAATCGCCTTGAACTCTATTTCTTACAGGATAAACTTTAAAATACAATGTTTCGCTATGTTGTTTTCTTGCATAACTTTAGCATGTAGGGAGACAAGCCGTATCAATCACGATAAATACTATTTTGTCGTGACACTGGCCTCAGGATTTCATGCTTGATACTCCTTAACGAGTGGCTTGTGATTTTAAATGGCGTCGTGAAAGTGTGCGACAAATGACCACTTGCATGTAGGTGAGACAGTGATATTTAAAACGGAAATGTTGTCATTGTCATGTTCTATTTTGAAAGCAAGCTGTAATTATGAGGACTAAAAGTACTGCATGTTCGTGTGATTTTAACGCGACTTTATATTTCGTGTTTTCTTATTTCAAGTAATTGTTTAGCTCTGGGTGAGCTGATTTTTACGTAGGTAGGTACCTAAGTCTCAAGATAGTCGGCTATCAAGTTTTCAAAATAAACACGAACGGGTAGGTATGAAGCTTTAAACATATTTTGAAAAATCTACCTCTTCAGGCAAATTGGAAGTCGCATGTGATAAGATCAACATACCAAACCAAAACAGATTATTTTGAAATTCACGCTTAAACTTATGAAACGATACAGCCTAGGATCTCCGGAATTAGGTATATGGAAAACAATTGTCTTACACGTAACGACACAGAACACCTTTGATTTTTATTCACTGATCTTGGGTTTTTCTCAGTCGTATTATAATAATCCTCTTTGAAAGGATATTGTTTGTAGACGGTCTCGTGATTTAATAATAACAGCCGCTTGCTGAGGTCGGTCTGCGGATGGTTTACTATCCATTACATATGGAGACACCTCCGTGCCTCGTAAAGCACGTTAAACAGTTGATACCAACTGTCATTTGTAGATCTTTGACAGTCGTTAAGGATTGGGCACGCCACAATTGCAGCGGTAAGTTTGGAGTGGCTTGAGAGGCGGCATGGCGTCCTCACCTTCCGCCTGACGCGGGTCCTCACAGGACACTGTTGTTTCGGGCAGTTCCTGTTTCAGACAAGGCGGGAGGAAACGCCAGGGTGTTTCCACTGCGAAGATCGCCCTGAGAACACGGTGGAGCACACGATGGAGGATTGCCCGGCTTGGGCGGAGCACCGCCGTGTCCTCGTGGAGGCGATCGGTGCCGGCGATCTCTCGCGGCAGACTCTGTTCCAGGCCATGGTACGAAGCGAGAGTGCATGGGTAGCCGTCATCTCCTTCAGCGAAGCAGTAATGCTCGCGAAGAGGGAGGCGGCGCACGTGAGGGAGAGGCAGTATATGCGCCCTCACTGCCCTAACCGCCGCAGGAGATGCCCTGGGCGTCGGGAATCCCTGGCAGATTTCCGGCCACCGTAGGCGTGAACTTGCGGACGGCGAGTAATGGGTAGCTCGCAAGGGCCGATGCCTGCCAGGGGTACGGGTTTGTTCGAAAGAGATACTGCCGCCCCTGGCATACAGGCTACTGAGGGAACACGGGAGGGTTTTAGTCAGTAAAAGTCTTACACGCCCTCCTGCTCCACCCAGAGCGGGAGAAGTAATTTGATGATTTCCCACCCAAAAAAAAAATAACAGTCGTTAAATCCTTAATGACTATCCAGTCAGAAGCCCAATAGCTGACAACCAGTCTTATCTTGGGGTATCGTGTAACCAAGTAACTGGTTTGTGGAAGTCAGATAGGCAGTCGCTCCATGTAAAACACTGGTAATCGGCTGCATCTGGTTAGACTGGAAGCTGACCCCAACACACATAGTTACGAAAAGGCCACGCAGATAATACTGTGAAATAATGATAGGCCAAACAAGTTCGTAGTGCCACAATATTCTAGTCTGCATAGTTTTTAAACTGTCTGTAGTGGGCATATTATGTTCCAGTTACGTGGTAAACTCTGCTTGCGCGATGCAGGATTTTGAGTGACACATGTAGCAATATAGATGCCGCTACTTTATAAACTACTGTCTCTACTCATATACCTATCACCATATTGTGAGCGATGCGTTCAAGGTTAAGTTCGCACAACATTTTCCTGTTCCACTAATAAACAGGTTGTGGTCAAGCGTAGGTTGCGAAGCGTTCACAGATGTAAGTACGACGCACCTGCATTTCTCACACATTCAATTAATGTTCTAGCTACAGTACTTTAGATCAAGAAGCAACACGCCCTTTACTTGTGTTTACCAAGTGTCTACCAGACATACTATGAATCTCAGATTATAAAATAAGGAAGATAGACCGCGCGGAACACCAGAGCGAAACCAAAAAACCAAATACTAAAGCGTCGTATTGTATATATTGCGAGGCTTTAATAATTGTTTTTTTGACTCTTGGGTGTTCTGCGCGATTTATCCGCCTTTGTTTTATAATCTCAACCAAAAAAAAAAAAAAACAATACTAAAGCGTCGCATTGTATGTTACATAAAATATGACATATGGCCTTAGTATTTGGTTTTTTGGCTTCACTCTCTAGTGTTCCGCGCGGTCTATCTGCCTTTGTTTTATAATCTGAGCTATGAATGTGTTTGTAAGCGCAGGAGCTCTTGGTACCATCCGAGAGAATGGCAAAGTCGGAAGTGTATATGTGTGTGTGTGCGTGTGTGTTATGAGCTGATGCTACTTGTCATCACGCGCACAGGGTGTTTGTACAATTAGTTAACACAAGTAAAGGGCGCGTCGCTCTGTGAGATAAAAATACATACTTAAAGTAGATTAAATTTCTGTTTGCCATACCTATTACTTATTTAGTTCTTTTTTTTAAACTTTACTCCGCACTAGAAATTTCTCCTGTTTTGTGGGCGCGTTTTACGAACATTTAAACTCACATACACAAACAGCCAGACCCGGAACAACTACTTGCAGGTCATACAAATATTTTTTCCATACGGGAATCGAACCCGCGACACGCAGCGCAGGAGTCAATCGCTTAACCACTGCACCCTACGCACTATTGCGCATAGAAATCATTAAAGGGGCCATTAATGTGGCAGCCAAAGTCGATAATTATGTCAAATGTGTTACAGATCCCGAAAAGTTTAATAGACTGCTAGACTTTTGGTGGCTGGGACAGACTGGATGCGGAAGGCGGAGGATAGAGTATTGTGGCGCAGCTTGGGAGAGGCCTATGTCCAGCAGTGGACTGCGATAGGCTGAGTTGAGACTTTTAGACTTATTTCACCAGAGTTGTGAGAGGAAGCAGAGTAGTTAGCGAAAAATACAATTATTTTAGTGTAATTCCTATATCATGCCCACGCTTTCTTTTGGGATATGAACGAATTCTATTGATGGATCTTTCGCTTAACACTTCACATCTTCGCATAGCTTTGATAGAAGCCAACTTTCTTTGAAATTAATCATCATGTTCCTTCTTCTCTTTGATAACAATCATCATCGTCCTTTCTTCCCTTGTCACATGTCATTTGAGGTCGGCGCAACACGATAAGTTCATCAATTCTCAGCTATCAACCGTCACGCTATGATTCACTCCCTCCTCTTTCATATCGTTCGTCACACAATCCATCCTACTTTTCGTCTTTAAAAACAATAATAATTTAAATAAAAAATACCTGAAACCTCAGCGCGCCAACAGGCGGCTCAGCGTAACGTATCCCCCTGTACGCCTGGAAGCGCCTCCCGCGCCTCGTTTCCATCCACGAGCCTCGGAACTGCCCCGACACGCTGCGGGTCTGCGGCCCATCTGGGTTGATGATGTACGTAGGTACGTCGGCTATCACTGGCACTAGAACGGAAGGAATTAAGAAATGATTCGTTTGTGTGATGATTTGGCTAGGGGCTGGGCGTGACTACCTACAGACCTTCTGATAGAAAAATAGAAGACAATGTTGTATCAACCGATTGAATTTGAATTTGGTGTGATGATTCTGTGAAAGAATGATGAATTTCATAGGAAAATAAATTGATGATCGCAGCAATATGTTGCTATGATAAAAAATCAATCAAACCATGTTAATTACGAAGAAGTCTTTTGCGAAGTGGGGTAGGGAAATAGATTTATTGCACACCTAAATTAAACAAAGGTCAATTACATATAATAGTACTATGGGGAGTACCATGTGCACTTCAACTATTGTCTACCTACATTGACCAGCACAGCCAATAATTATAGTAGCCGCTGCCTGACAGATGCAGTGCTGCCCTGACAAGAGTAACACGGAAGGGGACAAGGCGGTCCCTTCATCCTCTGCCATCTTTTCACACACGTCTTAAATAAATAAAGCAACTAATTTATTACTTGTTTACAAACTAACCTGAGTCATGAGTATGTTGTTGTGCATGATGATGCGTGTCCTTGTGTTCGTGTGCGTGCGCGCATACACACAACACACACAGCAGCGACAGTAACATGATGCGAGCAGGTCGGTACAGAGGGCGCGACTGACACGAGAACAGGAAAACTGAAGCTCTTATAGTGAGTGGGGACTTTGTGGACACTCGTGGTCTATTCTGCAATATTATATGTAACTAATTGGACAAAGGAAGTTATTGGACATAATTTGTCGGCCTTGTTGGGGCCTCACGGAAGAAAACGCGGCTGCTCAGCGTGAGGGGTGGTTTTTTTTTTTGGTTTTTTTATGAATTTTTTTTTTTTTTTTTTTGGGAAATCATCAAATAACTTCTCCCGCTCTGGGTGGAGCAGGAGGGCGTGTCAGACTTTTACTGACTAAAACCCACCCGTGTTCCTTCAGTAGCCCTTAAGCCAGGGGCTGTGGTGTCTCTTTCGAACAAACCCGCACCCCTGGCAGGCATCGACCCTTGCGGGTCCCATCACTTTTTGTGCTGACATCTCTTTGAGGCGCGCGTGGAACACAACGCGCCGTCGACTTGGGCTTGGTCCTTACCGGACAGCAAGCTACCCATTACTCGCCGTCCGCAAGCCCATGCCTACGGTGGCCGGAAATCGGCCTGGGATTCCCGACACCCAGGGCGTCTCCGTATCCTGCGGCGGCTGGGGTCGCGAGGGCGCATATGCTGCCTCTCCCTCACGTGCGCCGCCTCCCTCTTCGCGTGAGGGGTGGTGGAGAGGTGATGGGTTGGAAACACAGAGTACTTTATACTATACTGAAAGTTGGGAAGATTCAACCCAGGACCTGACGCTGAGCAATCGCGTTTTCTACACGAAGGTGTAGGGCAAATGTTTTTGGGGTTCTCCATTACAAAACTCTTAGCTTGAGCAGAGTGGATTTATGCCCGATTAGTAGAAGTATTCTCACCCACCAATGTATCTACATATGCATATACTAGCAAATCGTGTTTAGGTACAATATATAGTACAACTCTACCCACCGTTTCTGAGAATGCAGGTGTGATGTTATGTTATGTTTATTTGTATAGTTAGTTATTAATTTTGTATAACAGACTAAACATTTCTAATGTTATTATAAAAATACATGTCCATTCATAATTTACCTTAGCCAAGGCTCTGCTAAGACATCTAAAAATCAGTTTTTTTTCTTCATACACAAAAATATGTGATTGGTGAGAATCTATTTGGTTATAAAAAGTAGATACAAAGAAATAGAATATGTTACAGTGAATAGGTTTCTTGAAACAAGGAAAAGTGTCAATTATCGTAGGTACTCGTAACTAGTAGTCATTCGGGAAACCCGTGTCTACGTCTATTATGTAGATTCGCGGAGGTGGAGGTGAATAAGGTGAATCGTGCGCTGAAGTAAATAGGGAGATGTCTCGTGTCTTTGTTCTCGGGAGGGTCATTAGTGGGCGCCACGGCACGGGAGCTGAGAGCGCAGGAGTACTGTGTTAGTAATAATAGCTCTATACATATAATATTTGTTTGGCTTCCGATGGAATTTCGCTACATCTTTGCATTTGGCACGTAAAGATTTGGTCACTCTAAAGGCAATTCTTATATCTATGGGCAATATACTACACAGGGTCAAATTAAATTACCTAGCGAAAATCAACAGACGGTATGGATTGGATATTGATATCTCGATAGAACGCCATCGCCGCGGCGATGCCGCCTTGTTCTGTATTTTCTGCCTACCCCCGAGGGCAAAGGGCGTGAGTCTACGTATGTAAGCGCTATACAATTAACTCATAACTTAATATGTATTATGTGATACACACCTTTTCCTAATTGATATGGGAATCACATTCAGGATTTCAAGTTAGGCTGCCCTAACAATTGCTAGAACAATCCCAAATATCGAACACTCTAGACCGTGTGGTCTAGAGTGTTCGATATTTGGGATTTTTCTCAAATAACTTCGCTATGTAGCTTTTCAGGTCATAATTATGCTTACAATGGTTTTTTTTTTTTAAATTATGAAATTCCTTTCGTCACCTGCCATACTGGAATGAACCATACTCATTTACTCTTTGGGTTTTTCTTCATAACAAGAATTATTATGAGCAACAGTCTTTTGTCTAAACCTTTAGGCATCTTATTTGTACCTACTTTACCTACTCGTATTGTAGTTTTCCTGAGTTGTGGTGTGTCATACACATCTGTAGGTAACTATAGGTGCGCAAAGGATGATGAGTCTTGTTATGATGCTGGCTGCCAGACCACGAATTGAATACCCAACGTCATTAACCCCCGACGCAAAAACGACGGGGTGTTATAAGTTTGACGTGTCTGTGTGTGTGTGTGTGTCTGTCTGAGGCAACGTAGCTCCCGAACGGATGAACCGATTTTGATTTAGTTTTTTTTATTTGAAAGGTGTATTAGTTGGGAGTGTTCTTAGATATGTTTCATCAAAATCGGTTCAGCCGTTTGAAGATTATCAGCTGTTTTCTGGTTGAAAAAGGGATTTTAGCCTCTTCCATGGGTCTGATCAACTCAAAATTTGGGATTCTATTACTTCAATGATATTAGACGGAAAAAAAACCTTGAACTGATGCTGGAGCAACACCTGGAATTTCCAGGAAACCCAAGTTATTCACCAACAAACAGCAGAAGTATCGTGTTTGGGCTCATTGAAAAGGTCTCAATGAATAGATTATAGATAAATGGTGATTTAAGGGAGACATTAAGTTTAAAAAGCAAGAAATAAAAATTGTGGCATTGTCAAGTCGGGGGACGGCTAGGCCTCTGTTTGGCGTTTTCATTGACCGTCCCCCGACTTGACAATGCCCTGATTAAAATATTACGTTCAAATTAAAAGGCCTATAAATATTATTTTTTACTTTTTAGAGTTTTTGTTTGGGTCGGGGGTTTTTTAATTTTTTTTTTTTTTTTTTTTTTTAATCAATGTTCTTCATAATAAACTGTCAAGGTTGGAAATGTTAACTAGCTTTAGCCAGCGGCTTCGCCCGCGCGGAACTTTCATCCCCTATTTAACTCCCTTAGGGGTTGAATTTCAAAAAATCCTTCCTTATTCCTTGTCTACATTATAAAGGGAATTTCTGTGCATTTCAGCTTTCTAGGTCCAAGGGTTTTGGCTGGGCGTTGATGAGTCAGTCAGGACTTTTCTTTTTTAACCCCCGACGCAAAAACGACGGGGTGCTATAAGTTTGACCTGTCTGTGCATGTACATATGTGTGTTTGTCTGTCTGAGGCATCGTAGCTCCCGAACGGATAAACCGATTTTTTTTTTTTTGTTTGATAGGTGAATTAGTCAGGAGTGTTCTTAGACATGTTTCATCAAAATCGGATCAGCCGTTTGATGATTATCAGCTCTTTTCTGGTTGATGAAGGGATTTGAGCATCTTCCACGGGTCTGATCAAGTCGAAATGTCGTATTCTATTTTTTCTATGATATAAGACGTACGAAGTACCTAACCCTGAACTGATGCTGGAGCAACACCTGGAATTTCCAGGATACCCAAGTTACTCACCAACAAACAGCAGAAGTATCGTGTTTGGGCTCATTGAAAAGGTCTCAATCTCATGGTTATGGATAAATGGTGATTAGGACAAGGAATGAGAATAAATTAGTAACAAACTTCACTGTGGGAAACATACGCAATGCTGCGCCGATTTAAGCGAGACATGAAGTTTAAAAAGCAAGAAATAAAAAAAAACCGAAATGTCGGGAGACGGTCAAAGAAAACGCCAAACAGATCAGGCCTAGCATTTTCATTCGCCGTCCCTCGACTTTACAATGCGTTGATCAAAATATTATCTACAACTTAAAAGGCTAATAATAATTATTTTTTACTTTATAGAGTTTTTGTTTGGGTCGGAGGTTTTTTAAATTTTAAATTTTATTTATAATAGATAAGTCCCATCATACCATGTCATAAGAGTCATCATCTGCCTAGCCTTTTCCCAGTTATAACCAACCATACAACTGTAACCAGATGCAGCTAAATACCAGTATTTTACACGGAGCGACTGCCTATCTGACCTCCACAACCCAGTTACTGGGTAATACGATACTCCTTGGTAAGACTGATTGTCAGGCTCTCGGGATAGGGGAGAATAGGGCAATGGTGGTCAGCGGGCAATGGTGGTCATGCACACAACTAAAGTATGAACAGTTCTTAACGCCTGTGAAGTGTATTACGTCTCTCTCCTCACTGCCCGCGAGCGTCGAGCGCCCTGTGCTGTCATTCCGCACGCGACGTTTGTGCAAGGCGAGTGTTTGTCGTTTTCACGCCAAATTGATATAATTTTACGTCTCAACAAATTAACGAGGTAAGCTGTGAAATATTCCTTAATCCACGTAAACGCTGTCTTGTTATTTGAGACTGTTCATTATGATTATTTTGTAATGCTCAGTTCAAATCAAAATATGTATTTGATGGTGTTAAAAAAAATATTTTCTACGAAGTCCGTTGCGGGTTATCGTGGTCAACTGACCACCACTGTCCGCAATGTTATTATGAGAGTCGTATGGTAACTAAATCTAATTAATTTGTTTTAGGATGCCAAAAAAAGATCCAGAAAAACGCAGAAGGCTGCATGGTCTTTAGAAACGTTGGACATGGCTCTGAGACTTTTTTTGTTTTTAACCGTTGCCCCACACTAGGATTTCTTCTATATCGTGGGTGCGTTTACAAACATTTAAACTAACATACAGAAACAGCCAGACCCGGAACAACTACTTGTACAAATAATTGTTACGTGCGGGGATCGAACCCGCGACACGTAGCACAGCAGTGAATCCCTTAACCACTGCGCTAACCATGCCGTCAAACCGAAGGGCAAAAAAAGTTTTTTTTCCCTTTGGTTTGATGGCACGGTTAGGCTAAACGGAAAGTTCTTCAGGAAGACAATGGCTCGTCATTGACTGACGTAGATATTGAGGACCTCTGCGTAGATAATGATGATGACGAGGACTCAGAAAATAATTGTCTTATATGCGGAGAATTCGACCAACACAATGAGGTATGGTACCGGTGCACTTCCTGTTGGCTGGGGGCTCACTCTGCTTGCACTGGTTGGGATTCCGCTACAGGATACGTATGTGACATGAGTAGGTTGAAATTGGGGTTCCTGGATCAGATGAGATCCAGAAACACCCAATTTCAACGATCAATCATAATAATCAAATAGTACAACAAATTTCAACCATCATTCATTACATTTGAATAGTACACCCAAATTCAACGATCATTAATTAAATTCGAATAGTACACCCAATTTCCACCATCATTCATTTGATTCAAAATAATGATCCAGTGGCTCTATTCGTTTATCTATTCAGAATATGGAATAATTATTTATCATTCATATAATTCATTATAAAAGGAATTTCATCTTCTGACAGCATTTGGTAGCATAGAATATCTTCTGAATCAGGAACTACACTTCTTACTATACTTCTTGTACAGCCAATTTTTCAGGAAAGGATGTACGTTGCCAACTAGGAAAAATGTAAGGGAAGTGTTGTGACCACTCTTGAGTGTGAGATATTACGTATTTCCAAAAGCTACAATACTGAGTGTTTAATGCTGTTATGGAGACATGTGTATGTATTTATATATTCTTTTCCTTTCACAGCATTCAAATAAAAACATTGAGGAAAATGTATGATATGTTGCATCCAAGGATCTTCGTCAATCTCCCAATCTTCTATTACACCTCCACATGAGAAACAGGCTGCTTTATCATTAACACTATTTCCGCAATAAAAAAATCCAGCGTCAGCCATATCCCTTACCAATCTTTTTCTTGTATCAACCGTTGCCCAATAATAACTAAATAAAAATTCACGCATTTTGAATGCATTATACATGTCATATCGAGGATTGTAATTATTTAGAGACATGTTCTGTTTATTCACTTCTTAGTTCTTGATGTAGATAATTATAAAAGTGTAATGACATAGCACAACTGTTGACAGCAACTTATAACGATTCACATTAGACGGGATTGGTAGGGATAGGAAACTGATCTGTAGTACCCAATTGTGAAAAATTAAACAAGCCATTTATTTAAAGAATTTATTATCTATACACCATTTATTTAAACATATTATATTTTTAAAGCACATATTTTATCATGATAAATACAACTATAGACATCATGAGAATGTTCATATTTATTGTACAAACTTAATAAATTAGGACAACCTTCATCTTCTAAATTATTTATACTATTATTATTTGAAATATTTTTTAATCAAAACACTTTTTCTAAACCTTTCGTGTAAACACATTTATCTCTTAAAATATCTACGATCAAATTCTGATGATTTGAGTATGACACAAATCCTTCACTCCAGTATATCTTTCTATTACGTTCAATCCAACTGACTTGCCGTTTTTCTGGTATCGTCAAATCGTAAAATGGAAATGGTGGTTTAATTAAAAACACCTGAATGTTTTGATTACTTAATACAGCAATTTCTTTAATGATAAATTCATTGTTTTCTGTTTTAAAACCTTGAACATCTACGATGGCAGTCATGATAACCTGCGCACTATGTTACTCAAAGGATTATATTCCAAAAGTCGATCGTTAATAATCAAACAATATCCAGTTGTCTTATCTGGTATTGGTGCTGAACATTCAATCTCCAACCGCAAATCTACGGGACCTGTTTTCAAACTATCGTTTTGTCTTGAACAGTCTATGATAAAGAGAGGGGCCTTCTCCTTGAAATCGGCCAAATCAAGCAAGGGGTCTGCAGGACAGTTGTAATACGACTGACGAAATTTCACATACATTTCATATAATATATTGTATTTGCTCTCAGAAAAATTTAAGTTTAGAGGCTCGTAAGGATAATATTGTGAATTCAAAAATAGTGTTACGTTGGTAACCTCACAATGATCAAACAGTGAACTGTCTTTGGTTTTATTATTTTTTCTGTTGGTTTGCAAGCAAAAAATTACAAATCGAGGTTTCTCTAATTGTGATGCAGTCTTAATTGACCAAGAATGTTTTGTAGTTATAGGAAGCAAAGGATACTCATATAAATCCCAATTTCGAAACGCTATCTGAATAGGTTTATCTCTTTCCAAGTGTTTTAGAAGTGTCAGTCGTTCGCGGTCTGACACTTTTATATGTGGTACACGCCATTGTAATCTTTGTATGTCTATTTGAAAATGCACATCATCAGTCGCTATGATGCTGTTTAAGTTAGAGTTACTTCTATTCAGAATAAGTTCATGTTTACAATTTATCACAATTTTATTGTAATCCTCCGCAAATCCTAAAATCTTATTAAGAGGTACAATATTACTAAAGTTACCACCATTTTTAAATCCATCTATGTTCCAACCCCACAAGGCAGCAACTTTATTTTCTCCATCATTCATTGAAACGTATGACTTTATTGTCGACGTTATTCCAGAATTTTTAATGCGATCTATTTCAAAACCATTTATTTCGTATCTGATATCTTGAAACAAAAACATAACAGGGTTTTTACTGAATGTAATATTTTTCTTAATCGGTTTTCCATCTTTGTCGAAGAACTTTGCTTGGCCCTCGACGTAAATTGAACTGGCTGACGGTAACACGTATATGCCTTGCTGGTGTATGGGAATTCTGATTTCATCGTTTTCTCTAAAGCTGTTACTGTAGGGTATTGTAAGAATGGACTTCATAACTTTCAATAGAAGTATCAAAGTGTGGTAATTCATTAATCTGTAGGATATTCATATTTTGAAACCTAAGGCTTTAAGAAAATCTTGATTTGTTTTATTCAATTTTATAACTTTTTTCTTACGTCTTTTCACCTTAGTAGTTGTAGAAGAAATAGGACGTTTTTTGTTTACTGCAGGGTTTTTATAATAATATAATATCATTTTGCTTTTCTTATATGAAGGCGTAGTTGAATATTTTGTTCTTCTCTAAATTTAATACAGTAACCAAATTGATCAACTATCCTAATAGATATAGACGAAATAAAGTTTTTATTCACTGGAAAGTAAATAACGTTTTGCGGTGTTTCTATAATTTGATCAGTATTAGATACAAATTCATGAATAATGTGACTTGGTAACCCGTTACAGTATGAACCGTGTACAAGATCGCATTCGATTCTGATCACAGGGAGAATGTTGTTATTAGTGTGTACATTTGGTATAGAATTCAATACTGAAAAGTATAGCAAACAGCACTCATATTGACCAGATAAATTCAGAGGTGGATGAAAGAATGTTTCCAATTCTGATTTATTTCCAGAGATGGTAACAGCTACAGACATGCTTGAATACTGAACACTTTTAGAAGATCCTGTTTATTTTATTCCTTTACTACACCAAAAATTCTTTAAAAAACTCAAACATAAGTGCCCACAATTGTAAGGGTGATCACGCTGTATATTATCATAATTATAGTGAACTTTAGAACCTATGTATTTTATAAATTCCTTTGGCGGTTTAAGATTTCCATAACTGTCAAAATATTCAATATAATCATTGTTTTTTGCATAGGCTACCCAATGAGAACCTGAACTTTTAGAACTATCTAAATTGAGAACTCCAGATTCTTTTTTAAAAGGTTTCTTAGGGAGTTCATCTCTCATAAAGACACCTCTAAAATAGGGAATATTATTTCCATACTTCAGAATATCAATGTTAGTTAAGGCTCGTTTGGGTAGCCGATATTTTAGTTTTTTTCTTTCGAAACGAAAATTCCGAGCCCGTTTTTATGAGGCTTAAGATATAATTCCTTTCCAATACAGAGTGATTCCATTTTTTCATTATGTCTCTTCAGTTCACTAAAACGTTCTTTAGCCATCTTGAATTCATTTATAGTTTTTGCTATACCAGCAGCGCCGCCTGCTAAGGCTCCTGCAGCTGATAATCCTGCGAAAATAGGTATCAACGGTAACACTCCACCGGTTTTTGGTATAGGTATAATCCGTGGTAGTTTCATAGATGAGTCATCGGTTAATTCTCTAGCAGCAGCCATAGCTAATTCTATTGCCATTTTCTTGCATTTTGGTTTCAACCTTCGCATTTGTTTTTTCGTTTTGTTAATAATATTTTTTAATTTATTTTTAACACCATTTCTGATGAGATTATTTGAAGATTTCTTATTACATTTAGTTTTAAGACCAGCACCCTAATTGCGTAACTCACGATTGATCATAATTGGTTTCGTCTTCACAGTTAAACAATATTCATTGCGTTATTTATGTTGTCGAACAGACACATTTTTCGAACTTAAGAAGCAATGGTTTAACAATCCGTTTCAAAACGATACAGATTATGATGAATCGTGAGTTACGCAATTAGGGTGCATAACCCGTTTTAATTTTTGCCAACATAGCTTTGCTCACTAAATGTGCTGCAATTTTTTCACCTACACGCGCATCAGAGGCAACTGCTCGCTTTTTTGCCATTTTTAATAGAACGAAATCTGCTTTACGTCGGTCGTCTAAGTTTGATGACTTGTGATAGGCAATATCGTGTTCTTTGCAATATTCGTCCAATTTATTAACACCTTTATCTCCGCGTATAAGCCTATTAATTAATTTTGTACCAGGACCGCAGTAGTTGTATCCTAGTAAGTGTAATTCAAATGGTAAATGATTTATAAGCCAATCGAGAAGACTTCTCTTCCCAATACACATCATAAGACTGAAGAAATATGGGTATAACTCTTAATAAATACGTGATTATTATTGGGTACTTGGAAATGTTAAATAATGTTCCTTTTATTTTTATTATAATATATTAGACTTATTAATCCAGCTGTTTTCAGTTAATGGTAAACCTAACCATTTTACTAAAACCTTATTTCCTTTTCTTTTTAGAACTTTTTCTACTAGATATACATCAGGATGTTTCGTTTTCTGAAGTTCTTGCTCATAAAATGCTCCTAAAATAGGTTGACCTCTGATTGTATCATCAATTAGATAGGTGATAGGAGTTGTATTTTGTACTATTCGAATTTTAAATATTTCCGTCGACCAGTTGGGAGTGTACCCTTTTTCAAATATTCCTTTGTACTTACTGATACGTACATAATCACCCACTTGAAATTTACTTCTTTTTTTCTAACTTTGTTTATCAACTGCATGTATCTTTCTAAAATGCGTTTTTTATTATTTTTATCTACTTTTGCGGGGATTTCATCAATCGTTTTATGGTAGGTGTGGTTGTATTTATAAATAACATTTTTGAGTGTGCCATCTATCCAATTATAGTTTCCTAATAAACTAAATTCTTTATATAGTTTAGATTTCAATGTTCTGATAAATCTCTCAACTATCGATGCCTTTTTTGTTGAGAAAGTTGAATAATGATTAATATGATAAGATTTCATTAGTTTCTGAAATTTATTGTTATAAAATTCTGTTCCATTATCAGTTTGTAGATTTTTGGGGAAACGCTCCTTATCCAACAATATCTTAAAAGTATTACATACCACGCCTTTGTTCTTACTTTTCAAAGGAAGTGCCCATGCGTATTTCGAAAATGTATCGATAACTGCAAGAATAAACCTATATTTTTTATTTTCTTTTGAAATCGATTGCATATCAATTAAGTCTGCTTGCCATAGGTCATCTATATCTTTCATAATAACATTTCTTCGTGTAAAATTTACCCTTGCATTTTTATGAATTTCATTTACCACATCAGCTTTGCTCATGTTCAGAAATTTTCTGTGTCGACTTTTCTTTTATTAATTTTCTATCTCTAATTTAAATTCATGTAAACTAATTATTGTAGTGCTCAAAATTATTACGTATTTAGAATGTAAAGATTAATGTCCACTTTTATTGTCCACTAATATTAGCTATGTCCATTCCGAATGACTATGTGATACTGAAACAAAATCTTATTAATAATAGTATTTATTCCTTAATTATGTTTGCTTCTTTTAATTCCTCAATTATTGATAAAATTTCATTATCGTGATTTGTATTACCAGCATCTCTTGAAGCTACTAATAATTTCAATCTCTCAACCAGTTCGTTGGGGTCATCCCAGTAAACCAAGTCAGTGTCCTTATTATATTTTTTTAACTTTGCAAGCTGCCTCCAAGTTTTGCCTGAATTTCATAGTTTGAAGTTTCGGAAAATAATGGTTTGATTATTTCACGATACTTAACTCCTTTGTCACCTCTTATTTGACCATTAGGGTTAAAATCTCTTTTATGGGCATTTGTATGATGTAATATGTCCTTATAGACAAGTTTATCTGTGCTCGAAATTGACTTTATATTAGGTTTTTTTCGAAGTAAGAGTTCTTTAAGGCCAGGTGTTAAATTATACGGTTTGTCTCCGATTTTAATCAATAATACGTTATCGTTATTCAAACTATCAATTTTTGAAATTGTTACTACTGAATTACCCATCATTAAAGTTTTGTTTTGTTTTCTTATCCCAAATGGTATATTTAAACCATCATGAATATCATAAATATCATCGCGTTCTAGTGAAACTTCCAAGTTTTCTTTTACTTCATTTTTAGGAGAGCTTGCTAACTTTAATTCAGCGTCATAAAAATCATCACCCATAGCAGAAGAGCTTGTACTATTTTCATCAGACTCTATTGCTTCAGAATTTTCGTATGTTTTATTTTCGTTATTTTTTATATTTTCTAGAAATATTTTAGAATTTACTAGGGTTTTAAGGGGCTCCGAAACTGGTTTAAGCATTTTATCAAACGATAAGTTAATTTCATGTTCCTGATTTTTCAGTTGTTTTAATTTGCTTTTGATTGAGTCGACAGACTTCATTAACTCCATTTTAATATTTTTATCCAGTTATTAAGTGTTTCTTAGATAATACTGTATTCGCCTAAGGACACTCTAATACTAATTTAAATTGATGTATGAAATGAATTTATAACTTCATTCATAGTGAATAAAAATGATCGAATTTTTTTCTATACCTTCCATTGTTTAATGATGAGTCTTTATTAATACTAACAAAATTAAATGGCTTACTCCAAACCGCTTTACAAATATTTTTGAATTGATTCCATGACATATCAGAACTTATATGTTCTTCGTAAATATGCTTTAAGTTCACATCGTCTTGTTTAAATATTATAAGAAAGTTTGCATTATCACGTAGCAACTGTTTCGGAATTTTTGAGTAGGTTTGAGATAAGTAAAAGCAATCGATTTGCTTATGTCTACCCATAGAAAAATTATTACGAATGTTTACTTGATTTTCACATGCAACGTCATCAAAAATAAAAACAGAATTGGTTAAAGCCTCAGTCGGAGCTATGACATCTTTGCCATCATTGAATTCATAAAACTTAATCTGAGGCACTTTCATTATGACTTCTCGTAAAAAACGATATTTTGGTTGAAAATTTGTCTTTGAATACAAGTAAAGATTCTTAAATTTTAATCCATTTTCATGTAATAACAAACTGATCATTGCATTTGTTTTACCACAATTTGATGGACCGCATATAATACAGCGAATTGAATTAGGTAATAGAACACTATGCCTTATCTGAGGAGTAGGGTCATCAAGATTTATATTATTAACGTTTAGAGATGTGGGTTGTTTGATCAACTTCATCGTGTATATTAATTTAATTTCTGCCTTACATACGCATTATATACAATAAAATATAGGTACTATCATAGGTAATCATTGGATTGGTTTAGATGAGTTTCGACCGATGTTATAATAGGTCTACCTATGAAATTGCCGATAAGTATGAAAAAATTTAAACGAATTTTTTTCATGAATTTTTTATTTGTATTAATCGAAGTAATCACCCATGCAATCAATGCATCTTTGCCATCGCAGTGGCAGTTTATTGATGCCCTTCTTAAAGAAATCAGCTGGACGGGAGGCAACAAATTCTTCAAAGGTAGTAGGTTCATCATCATCAGGTAGTAAGAGTGATCCCTCTAATTATAGACCTATATCTGTGCTTCCAGCATTGAGCAAAATTTATGAAAAAATCATGCTAGACCAGATGTTGTCACATTTTAACTCAAATGGTATTTTACATGGTCGACAGTTTGGTTTCACGAAAGGTCGGTCGACGACTGACGCAGGAGTAAAACTCATCAGTCACATTTTGGAATCCTGGGAGAATTCCCAGGACGCGATTGGCATTTTCTGTGACCTCTCAAAAGCGTTTGACTGCGTTGACCACAATACACTTATCTGTAAATTACACCACTATGGAATTCGTGGACAGGCTGCTGATCTTGTACTTTCCTACTTATCAAACAGGCAGCAAAAAGTAAACGTTAATGGGGCGACGTCCTCGGGGTCTCTAGTTAAGATGGGCGTGCCTCAAGGTTCAATTCTTGGCCCTTTTTTATTTCTAGTTTATATTAATGACCTTCCTTACCTGATGGATAACTTCTCGGATATAATTTTATTCGCTGATGACACTTCTCTTATTTTCAGAATAAATAGAAAAGATACAGATGTCTTACATGTCAATGATAGTCTAGCTGTTCTTTCGAAATGGTTTGCCGCTAATAATCTTTTACTCAATGCGAACAAAACTAAATGTCTTAAGTTCTCGTTACCAAATGTACCCCAAGTAGGTCTAAACTTAAAACTTGATGGGAAGAAACTAGATGCTGTCTCGGAAACTGTATTTTTGGGAATTACTTTAGATTCAAAATTGCAATGGGGTGCTCACATTACAGCTCTTTCAAGTAGATTAAGCTCAGCTGCTTACGCAGTAAGAAAGATAAGGCAGTTGACGGATGTAGCCACAGCTAGGTTAGTTTACTTTGCTTATTTTCACAGTATTATGTCTTATGGCGTTCTGTTGTGGGGATCGGCAGCTGACGTAGATTCAATTTTCATTTTACAAAAGAGGGCAATCCGCGCAATCTATAAAATGGGGCCTCGCGAGTCTCTTAGAAACAAATTTAGCGAAATTGATATTCTAACTCTGCCGTCTCTTTATATCCTAGAAAATATCTTGTACGTTCGCAAAAACTTAGGCCTTTTCAAAAAACGTTGCGATTTCCATAATCTGAATACACGTAGTAAAGATGAAATTGTGATTCCAAAATTTAGATTGACTAAAACTAGCAAGTCATTTCTAATAAACAGTATCCGCTTCTATAACAAGTTGCCAAAGTCAATTACAGAACTTAGCGATGGAAAGTTTAAAACGCACATCAAACGTATCCTTATCAAAAAAGCATATTATAAGATAAAAGACTACGTTGAAGACAGGGAAGTTTGGCATTAATTCCTTCTGCACATGTGGCTTCCCTGGTACCTCATTAACAGCATATCTATGTGAAAGTCTATTAACTGCTCTCAATGTTCTTTTTATTCTTTTTATTTTTACAATGCTGACATATTCTCGTCATTATTTGACATTATACATCAATTTTAATATCAACTATTTTTTAGTGATTGTCATGTTAATCATGTCACTTTGTTTAATTAGGTTCATTTTATTTATGTAGATTATTTTACATATTGTGAATGGGAGAACGTTGTAGGCCTTACAGACTGTAGATTTGTAGACGATTTTCTATTCTGGATTCGTCTAAGTACCTGGTACTTATTTACAGGCCTGCACTGTCCTCCCATACATTTTATATCTGAAAAGATTGTTAAAGCCAATCATTTTTAAAAGAGTAACCGTGGAGTTTCTTGCCGGCTCTTCTCCATAGGAAACAACATTTTGGAACCGTGCACCTAGCTTCTGACGTTTCATAAGTGCCCATGCAGGTTTATTTGAAATAAAAATATTTTGATTTTGATTTTTTGATTTTGAAAGGCATTTTGTACTGCCTCTCGGGTATTAAATTTTTTTCCCGCCAAGAAGTTATCCAAATTCTGGAAAAAGTAGTAGTCTGTAGGCGCAAGGTCTGGTGAGTAGGGCGGATGACGGAGAGCTTCCAACCCCAGTTCTTGCAACTTGGAGACCGTCTGCTGTGCAGTATGAGGTCGCGCGTTGTCGTGCAGGAGCAGCGGAGACGAGCGATTGACCAATGCTGGTTGGAGATGCTCCAGCTTCTCCATCATTGTGTTCAGTTCTTCACAGTACACATCTGCAGTAATGCTCACCCCGTTTGGTAAGAAGCTGTGATGAATCACACCGGCGCTAGACCACCAAACAGTGACCATCACTTTTCTAGGGGTAAGTTTTCGTTTAGGGCATTGTTTAGGTGCTGAACCAGGATCCAACCAACTTGCTGAGCGCTTACGGTTATCAAACAGAATCCATTTTTCATCGCAGGTAACAATGCGGTTCAAAATTCCTTCATTTGTGTGTCTGTTGAGCAGTGCAAGGCACGTCTCGACGCATACTTCGCGCTGGCGATCATTGAGTTCGTGGGGCACCCATTTGTCAAGCTTTTTTACCTTGCCAATTTGACGCAAATGGACCAATATTGTTTTGACGCTAACGTCGAAAGCTGCTGCTAATTCAGCCGTAGATTGTGTATCATCAGCTTCCACAATCGCCTTTAATTCGTCATTGTCGACCAAAGTCTTCGGACGACCGCGAGGTTCATTTTTCAGGTCGAAATTTCCAGAACGGAAGCGAGCAAACCAATAACAGGTGGTGCGTTGGTTTGTAGTGTTAGCTCCGTAAACGTCGTTGATGTTGCGTGCCGCTTGTGCCGCGTTGCTGCCACGACGGTACTCATATTCCATAATTACTCGAATTTTTAACGTATCCATGATGACGAAAAAGATTGAAATGTGATGAAAATGTAACACTAATCAATAAAGAAATGACTACTTTTAGAAAAAAAAATCCATGTTTTTAAAATAAAATTAATTTGAAATTAGAATTCTTAGCCAAACAAAAATTATTTTGATTTGAAATGGCCAGTACTGCAGAACGGCAATTTCATAGGTGGTCACGCCAAGAATAATCGGTGCTGAAAGGTTCAGCACTAACCTTCGATATACGAGCGGACGTGTAAATTTAGTGAATCGGCAGTGACAAAAGTCGAGGCGGGAAAGAGAGGAAGAGAAGGGATATGCAGCACTCACCAGGGGCAGGCCAGCTGAATCCAATCTCCTTCGAACTTCGCACAGCAGTATTTCACTTCACGGGTCGCGCGACCAAATTATAAAATATAGTTTAGTTCTTATTACACTGTAAGTAATCAAACACAAGGGTGCGTTTGGCGGAGCGGGAATGTACTAAATATTACGGAGAAAGTCTCGATATGATCCTCGTCTCCTCGCGGATGATCAGACGAAAAGACACGTCATGCGGTGCGGGTGATTCGATAGATCCGTTACACACGGGTGTTCATGTGCAATTTCTTTGTCGAACTGTCAGCTCATCAGCTGTCAGTCCTCGTTCTCTCGTTCTCACGTTCACGTTCTTGAATGATGATAAAAGCGCTGCATGTGCAGGTGGGGAAAAGGAGCGGGAAATACAAACTGCCTCATATTAAAAGAATTAATCTATGTAATCAGTGTTGGCGTTACCATTTCCACCCGCCCTTAATGGGTCACCATTAAAGAAGCGATAATAAGGCGAAAGAGGAAAATATTACTATGACTCTAGGAGCGCCTAATGCGCGCGATGAGATAAATAGTTCCGTAGAGTCACGGCGAAGCGGGATAAGTTAATAACTTGCGTTACAAACTAAAGCGGTGCGGTATTACTAGCTAACTTAAACTAATGCGAAGTGCGGTTTTACTAATTATTGTCTTGGAAGAGGACACAGACGAACGACCGGGCGCAGGTAAGTTCCCTTGGCGGTTCTAACTGTACAGACGCGCACGACGCCGTCTTTAGACGGGTGGACGTTCTCCACAATAGCTAACGGCCAGGATAGGGGCGGTGAATTATCATTTATCACAACAACCACGGTTCCTGCTGTGATAGGAAAGGACGGCGTGTTCCACTTCTGCCTAACCTGTAGACCGTGTAGATATTCCATCTTCCAACGACTCCAAAACGACTGGACCAACTTGTCCAGTAGCGAGTGGCGGTGAAGTAAACTGACAGGGTCAGAGTTGACTTCAAGCGCGGGCAAAGAAAATAGAGGCGCGGTATGCAAAAAATGGCTTGGCGTAAGGGCCGTGGGCTCCGCGGGATCGGAACTCAGTACTGTCAGCGGGCGTGAGTTTAGGAGACACTCAATTTGAGCGAGAACAGTACAGAGTTCTTCGTATGACAGAAGCTGCTGTCCGGCTACTCGGAACAAATGCATTTTTACAACCTTCACGACACTTTCCCAAGCGCCTCCGAAGTGTGGAGAATTGGGACAGATAAATTTCCAAGCTATCCGATTCTCAGCGTACTCTTCCTCCAACTTTGGGCGATACACAGTACTGAGAAACTTGTACAAATCGCGGAGGTAAGAGTTAGCCCCCTTAAAACATGTACCATTATCAGAGTACATGATCTGAATCGGTCCTCGACGGGCAAGAAACCTCTTCAGCGCGGCAAGAAAACTGGGAGTGCTGAGGTCCGTGGCGACTTCGACATGCACGGCACGGGTCGTAAGACATGTGAAAATGCACAGGTAGGCCTTCGCACTGTGGACACCACGACGGCGCACGGGAACGTACGGTAGGGGACCAGCGTAGTCACAGCCTACGTGCGTGAAAGCTTTAGTGACCTGACGCGTGCGATAGTCAGGTAAGTCGGCCATCAGCGGATAAGTTGGACGCGGTTTTAAACGAAAACACGTATTACACATGTGGACGCGCTGTCTCACAATGCGGCGTGCGGACAAGATCCAGAACTTCTGTCGAAGAAGCGACATCAATAATTCTGGTCCGGCGTGTAAATACTTTACATGATAGAAATCAATGATCAAGTTTACGACGGGATCATTGCGCGGTAAGATAACTGGATGCTTTTGAGCGTAGTCCAGCGCGGAGTTCACGAGTCGACCTCCTACGAGGATCAGACCGTTTTCAATGAAAGGCCTCAAGCGGTTGAGAACCTGCGAACAAGATTGATTATTCTTAATATTAGAATAATCCTCTGCAAAGTATTGACTTTGCAGGGCGCGAAGAATTTTATTTTCAGCGAAATTTAATTCATCAGCGGACACTGCAATACTGTCACGGCGGGGTAACAATTTTGCGAATTTACAAATGTACACAGTTATACGAAGAGCTTTACTCCATGTGGAGATGCGGTTAGCGAGATCATATAAAGCACAGTGCTTTACAGGCGAGTACACAGCGTGTGTTAGAATTTTTCTTTCAATAGTAGGCGGAGTAAACTGGTCGTCAAGAGGCTTGAGAGGCCACTCAGACGGTTCCAGTGTAGCCCACTGGGGCCCGTGGAGCCACAGAGGGTGCGTGGTCAATTTATGAGGCGTAATGCCACGTGAGAGAACGTCTGCGGGATTTTCAGTTCCCGCGACGTGGTAAAAGTTGTCAGCACAGATGTTTTCCGTAATCTGAACAACGCGGTTTGCTACAAAGGTTTGCCACCGACTTGGCGAACTTTTTATCCAATATAACACGACCTTAGAGTCAGTGAAAGCGAATACCTTGATTGGAAGATGATGCGAGTAATTTTCATAAACTATGCGTAGCAGTTTGGACATGAGAAGCGCGCCGCAGAGCTCTAAGCGTGCTATAGACAGAGGCTTGGTAGGAGCGACCTTGGACTTTGCGCAGACAAGCTGGACAGTGTTACCGGAGGCGGTGGTCACATGAGCGTATACAACGGCACCGTAGGCATGTTCACTTGCGTCCGAAAAGGATAGAAGAGTGAGAGTGCAGTTGTTAGAAATGCCTACATGACGCGGAATGCGTATATTGTTAAGAGCCGGTAACTCGTCGCAGAACTGCTTCCACATTTTGACAATGTGTAGCGGTGGGGTGTCATCCCAATCAAAATTAAGCTGCCAAAGCTGTTGGATCAGTAGCTTAGCATACACGACTGCGGGGGCCACGAAGCCCATTAAATCCCACAGTCGGGCGACTGTAGAAAGGATGGAGCGCTTAGTGCACTTCACATCTGCGGGAACCGTAATTTTAAAATAAAATACGTCCTCATCAATACACCAATGCAGGCCTAGTATTTTATGCTGCATGTTCTTGTCAAACTCAACCTCCGTAGGGAGTTTGTGCGAAGCGGGAAGATTACCTAGTACAGCACGACTGTTACTGTTCCATTTTACGAGATCCCATTGAGCTCCTTTGAATAGGTCTATCAATTGTCGTGACGCAGACATCGCTTCTTGTTCCGTGGGAATCGAGAAGGCGAGATCGTCCATGAACAGCGACGTAGACGCGAATTTGCTGGCGAGAGGATAGCGCGCGCCATCATCTTCGACTAACTGTCTCACAGTGCGCAATGCATGGTAGGGACTTGACTTTAAACCGAAGCAGACGCGGTTAAACCTATACAATTGTAATGGGTCTTGTGGAGTAAAGCGATAAAGAAAACATTGATAACGACGGTCAGCTTCGCGCATGATTATCTGTAAGAACTGCTGGCGACAGTCTGCGGTCAATGCGATCGCGTGTAAGCGGAAATTTAATAATATTGCAAACAAATCGCCTTGCAAATTCGGACCTGAGTGCAGAATATCATTCAATGACTGCCGGCCACCAGCAGTAGACGCGCTGGCGTCTAGAACTACGCGCAGCTTAGTCGTTGTCTTATCTTCGCGCACGACCCCGTGGTGCGGTATGACGTATATAGGTGTTGGGTCGCGGGGATCGTATGACGCAGGAGAAACGTAATCTTTCGCAAGATAATCCTTTATTACGTCATCATATGCAGACCTAAGTTTAGGCGAAGCTTCTAGCTTTCTTTCGAGGCATATGAAACGCTTGCGGGCATTATCAAAAGAATTCCCGAGGGAATAAACATCCTCGTTGAATGGCAGTGCTACAGTATACCTACCACTAACGGGATCGCGGGTTGTTGTAGACTTATAAAATAATTCACATTCAACATCAGAGGGGTGTTGAATGGACGGTGCGGAGGGAAGCTCCTCGAGCTCCCAAAAACGCCTGACTAATGAGTCAATAGCGACAGGCTCCTGAGCGAGGCAACATGCCAGGGCCTGGGTGGTTTGATGCATAGTTAACGTAGGCGCGGAGCCCATAATTACGTAGCCGAAAACAGTACGCAAAGCGCGCGGCACCGACGTGTCACGATTGTGGACGACGTCGGGGAGAAGTAAATGCGGGAAAAGAGAAGCACCTATTAAAGCGTCTATCTTACTAGGCACACCATATGATTCGTCGGCTAGCGGTAAATTATCTAGATGTGATAAATAACTGGTATTTATCAAAGATGTAGGCAGTAAGTCCGTTATCTGATCAACAACAAGTAGCGAAATATCAAATTTAATTTTGCTGTCGAATCGCGAATATAGTTTAATATTAATCGGACTAGAGTTAACTACCTTCTCAGCCCCACCGAACCCCTTTACAACAGTACGGTTCATGTTCTGAGGTTGAATACCTAAACGCTCACAACACTCATTAGTGATAAAATCGCTTTGTGAGGCGGAATCTAGAAGCGCGCGAATAATATGTGGATTCCCTTTAGAATCGTAGGCAACGACTTGAGCGGTTGATAACAGAACAGTCGTGGACTGCTTGTTACGTGTGAGTGTATTACTCGAACACTGATACAATCGGGAATCAACAGATGCACACAGCGTAACATCTGCTTGTGCCGTAGATGCGGCTAGGTTCGGAGAAGTATGTGCAGGCGCACAGGCCGGGGGCGCCGCAGTGGTGAGCTCGACCTGCTGATTAGCGGGAGCGGCTTGTGCAGAGTACCCAGAACGCGCTGTGCATGACTCGTTGAAGTGTAACAATGTGTGGTGATTTAATTTGCAAACGCGACAATTTGACTTAGACGAGCAATTAGCGACTCGATGTTTTAAACTAAGACAGTTAATACACGCATTGTTATCCTTCACACACTTATAACGCTGTTGCGGAGTCATTCCATTAAAGTCGGCGCACTTGAATAAATGTTGATGCACAACATTAGCGCATAGGCACTTGCACGCGGATTCAACCGTTGTGCTTAAATATGTTTGACACTTCGGCGGCGAAGCGGTATTTAAACGCCGATTAGAGTTAACCGGACGCTTATTTGTTGAAGAAGTTGGCTCAGTACGTTCTAACACTTTGGCTCGATTTGAAATAAATTCCACTAAGTTATCAAAGGTAGGTATTTTTGTTGAGTATTTAATTTCAAACGCGCGGACGGTCTCAGGGTCTATTTTCTGTAGGGCGATATGAATCAGAATTAAATCGGTAAGGTTATCCATTTTAAGGTTCTTTAAAGCGGCGACTGCGCTGCTAAATTTCTCAGTAAATAAATCAAAGTTGGTTGCTGAAGCGCATTGGAAAGTTTTGAACTCAAACATCTGATTTAAGTATGTAGAAACCAACATACGCTTGTCGTCGTACTTATCAATGAGCGTTTGTAACAACAGACTATAATTTTCCGGACATGGAGATATCCCGGCGCACACGGACTGGGCTTTACCGGTTAGCTTCCCCAATAGGTAAAACAATGTGGTGTATAAGTATGTATGTGTAGCTAAAGTACAATTATTCATGTATTAGTATTAAGTAGAGAGTCGTAATAAACCATTCGTGGCGTACACCCGTGTTTTGCTTGTCTTCCCGCAACCCACACACTTCATGGCGACCCTGCCATGCGCGAGCGCCGCGGCGTCGGGTTGCTACCTACCGTCGTCGGGTATCGCGTAGCGAGCGAATAGTGCAACTCAGCGGATTCCAGTGTGCCTCGGTGCACTGATTTAGAGCGTTTAAAATGAGCTCGATAAAAACAGAGACTACGACGGGAACATTCGACACGATTAGTCACGTACAAAACCACGAAAATGGGAAAATCATACTCCAAAACAGGAGATAAGGAGGTGATAATCGCGCAAAATGCATCGGGAGGAAGTAATACTACAGTTGAATCATACATTCAGATAAATAGCATTTTGTTGGCGTCGGCCTTGACAATTATTGCCGTTGCAGCTATCATAATTATTTGGAAAAAGGTCAAGGACAAACACAAGAAATGGATCGGAACGCGAGTTGAATCCGAATTAATAAGAAAAATGCGTTTGCGGTTGTCGGGGAGGCGAGAACGTGAAGAAGGAAATGATAATAATGTGTAAAAATCAAATCAGTGCGCAGTGAAAAGTGTGAAAGTGTATTTAGAGAGTGAAAAAAAAAATATATATAATAAAAAATGAACTAACTGTCTCACAACACCCATTATGGAAAAAAAAAAAAAAACATTCGCAGTCCCTTTAAGAAGAACCTTAAATGAACAATTAAGTTTAGTAATAAGCCCCTATAATTAATACTTTTGTTATATTACAGTGTAACTTTGTGTCTTACAGCAACTTACAGCCTAATAATATCGGAATGTCACATGGGAAAAACAAAATATATAGGAAATATAAATTTAAATCATATGGACCAACCTACTAGGTACATTATTAATTTTATTAATCAAATGTAAGTATGTTTTAATTTCATTCTATTCTATGGAAAAAGATTTAGAAAGCATTTTAAGTGAATTAACTGATATTCAAATTAATTTAAGGAAGTTAGGTCCAAGTAGACGGTTTCAATATAAAGAAAAGGTTGAAGAAAAAATAATAAAAGCTAAAGAGCTATATTCGTTTTATAAAACTATTATAAGTATATTTACCGAGCAAAAAAGCTCGTTAGAATTAGCGGAATATATTTACGAAGTGTTGAAGGAGAGAATAGATTCCGTTTACAATAAGATTCTGACATATCATTTTGAAAGTGAAGCAGAAACAAATATATTAAACATGGAGAAGTTCGATCTAAAAACAGCAACATCTTTAATACCAGAAATGGATGGATCAGAACTTACAATTGAAAAAATTATAGACGCTGTAGAATTATACAACAGCTGTCTCAAGGACCCCGAACAAACAAAAATGTTAATTTCGTTTGTTTTGAAAACACGACTGTCTAAAACAGCAAAGTTAAAATTAAAAGGCGAATATGAAAATATTACAAGCCTTATACAGGATATCAAAACTTATTTATTGACGAAAAAGTCAGCCAACTCTATACTTAGTCAATTAAATAATTTCAGTCAAAATAATATGTCCATTAGTGAATATGGAAATAAAATAACAGAATTGTTTATAGACCTCACCATTGCTCAAGCTGATGGTAACGAAAAGGCAAGAGAAATACTGAGACCTATAAACGAGAAATACGCGATTAAAAGATTTACAGATGGATTAAGGTATAAACGTTTAAGCACTATCATTTCAGCACGGAACTACTCAGAGTTGAAGGATGCAGTGCGTGCAGCTGAAGACGAGGAGCTGGGACAACCCACAACTTCCAACGGTATTTTCAGCGCAAGGGAAAAGCCGAATAACAGGTATAATAATAAAAATATTAATTTCAACAGAGGAGGACGAAATAATTATTATAATCAAGGTTCGCGGTACCATGGAAATTATAATACGAGTCATAGTTACAGTAATAATAATAATTATCAGACTAGGTATAATGGTAACCCCAGAGGTAGATATACATATACACGCGGAAGAGGTACTAATTATTCAAACTTTGGAAATAACCAAAATCCAACTAAATATTATTGTGGTAGAGGTACTCGAGGTGGATATAATCCACAAAGAATGTTTTCAGCCCAAGCGAGCGAGGACCCCCAAACAGAAAACGTAAAAACAGAGGACGAAAATCAGTTTTTTCGTTCCTAAATCATATAACATTTTAACGTGTAATAAAAATGTTAGGTACGTACACTTTAACATTAACAATACTAGGTGTTCATGGTTACTTGACACCGGCGCGTCCATTTCCGTTGTTTCTAAGAAGGTGTTATCGGAACACATTCCTGTGTATGAAGATAGAATTGTAATAAATGGTTTCGGTGGCAAAACTTATTCGCAAGGTTATGTTAATCTTACATTGCGTACTCAAAATAGTACTTTTAATCACAAATTTTATTTGTCCAATAATTTACCGTTCAAGTCGGATGGAATTCTCGGATTAGACTTTTTATCGAAATTTAATTCACATATTAACTTAGAAAATGATACAATAACACTACATAACGAATGTAAAAATATTATACCACTTTATGCGTCACCAAATATATCACGTAATTACTTGACGATTCCTGCAAGAAGTGAGTCCATTCATTATATACAACTAATGAATAATAAATTAAATAATGATTGTGTTGTATTGCCAAAACAATTACAAGAAGATTTATTTTTAGCAGCTTTAATAGTAAAGCCGGTAAATAACGTAATCCCCATCAAAATATTAAATACTAAAGAAGAATCAATTACTATACCAACTTTTCAACCAGAGATACATTCCCTAGACGATTACCAAATCTGTCAGTTTAAAAAATGTCAGTCAAACGCAGAGAGAGCTAATACCTTGTTAGGATTACTAAAATTAGATCACTTACATCCAACTGAGCGTGGGACGATAGAAGCAGTTTGTACAAAGTACAATGACATCTTTTACCTACCGGGTGATAAGCTTACAACTACTAAATCTTATGAACATAATATTTATTTAAAACCGAATACTAGTCCCGTTTATACAAAACCGTATAGGTTGCCAAACAGTCAAAAACCAGAAATAAATAAGCAAATTAAACAAATGTTAGTCGATGATATTATAGAGGAAGCTCAAAGTGAGTGGTCTAGCCCAATTTTACTCGTGCCCAAAAAATCAAATGACGACAGCAAAAAATGGAGATTAGTAATAGATTACCGTAAATTAAATGAAGTTATACAGGATGACAAATTCCCCTTACCGAATATTACTGATATTCTAGAGTCACTTTCAGGTGCCATTTATTTTACCCATTTAGACCTTAGTCAATCATATTACCAAGTGACCTTGAACCCAGAGTCACGAAAACTTACTGCATTTACAACTAATACTGGACAATTCCAGATGAAACGGATGCCAATGGGACTTAAAACCAGTCCGAGTTCTTTTTCAAGGGTAATGACTATTGCCATGTCAGGTTTAACGTATGAGAAGTGTTTCATATACCTTGATGACCTTGTAATATTTGGACGTAATTTTGAAAGTCACAATAAAAACTTAATAGATGTTTTCGAGAGACTTAGAAAAGTTAATCTAAAATTGAACCCCAATAAATGCAATTTTTTAAAAAAGGAACTTTTGTATTTAGGACACACAGTGTCAGCAGAAGGAATAAGTCCGGATAAAGCCAAAATAAAAGTTGTTGAAAATTACCCAACACCAAAAAGTACAGAAGAAGTAAAACGCTTCGTCGCATTTTGTAATTATTACAGAAAGTTTATAAAAAACTTTGCAGAAATAACTATTCCTTTAAATTTCTTATGTCGTAAAGATGTTCCATTTATATGGTCTGACCAGTGCGAAAATTCATTTAATTTAATGAAAAAAGCGTTAATATCACCACCCGTTTTACAATACCCAGACTTTTCAAATGAAAACGAGTTCATTTTACAAACTGATGCTTCAGGTATTGCTGTAGGAGCAGTACTTTGTAATAAAGACATGCGACCAGTCGCTTATGCGAGTCGACCACTAAATAAAGCAGAGAAAAATTACCCAACTATACAGAAGGAGTTACTTGCGATAGTATGGGGAATAAAATATTTTAGGCCATATCTTCTAGGTAAGAAATTTACAATCATGACAGACCACAAACCACTGTTATATTTATTTGGAATGAAAGATCCATCAAGCAGATTATTAAAGTTTCGATTAACATTAGAAGAATACGATTATGACATTATATACATAAAAGGAAAAGATAACGCCGTAGCAGACGCGTTGTCTAGAATTCCAATAAACTCCGAAGAATTAAAACGTATTAATGAGAACATAATCAATGTAATGACTAGAGCACAGAAAAGGAAATTAGACGAGACAAAAGACAGAAATGCAACTCCAATCACCAATAATGACACAGACGATCGGCCTGATCAACCGAGAATCGTAGAATTATTGCGAATGCCGAGTAGTGCAGTAGAAATAATTTTAATAGAGGGAAAAGAGTTAAATAGGATAAGAAAACAAGTGGATATAGATGTAGAAACCGAGTGTTTTGCATATTCCCAAAATAAAAAAGTATTATACATAAATCTTGATTTCAAGGAACAATACACGCGAGCCATTTTTGTTGGGAAATTAAGTCAATTGAGTAAAAATATAAATGTCGACGAAATATGTATAATAAAAGGAAAAAGTAACGCGTTATTCATAAAAGAACTTATCGAAGAGATTCAAAATAAGGAAAAGTGGACCGGTCCACGGATATGTATTTTACGAGGAGTAGAAAAAGTAAATAATGAAAGAGATAAGAGATTTATTATTAATGACTATCACTTACTACCCACCAGCGGTCACGCAGGCGTGCGGAGAATGATGAACAATATTAAGAGGAAATATTTCTGGCCAGGCATGGAAGCAGACGTCAAAGACTTTGTAAATAAATGCGAAAAATGTCAAAAATCCAAATATTCGCGAAAAACCAAGGAGCCGATGGTAATAACCACCACAGCTTCATATGCTTTCGAGAAAGTGTTTTTAGATCTAGTTGGACCCTTAGATAAAGATATAGATGGTAATAATTATATACTTACGTTGCAGTGCGAATTAAGTAAATTTGTTGAGGCTTATCCTCTACAAAATAAGGAAACGGTCACCGTTGCAAAGGCATTTGTTAATCAATTTATTTTAAGGTTCGGAATTCCAAAAATAATAGCCACAGATAAAGGCACAGAGTTTATGTCATCTACTATGACAGAAGTCTGTACACTTTTAGGAATTGAAAAATTAAACTCAACTTCATATCACCACGAATCAATTGGTTCACTCGAAAATACGCATAAACATTTAGGCTCATTCTTAAGAATACAATGCGATAATTTTCCTGAAACATGGAGCCATTGGCTACCATTTTGGTGTTTTACTTTTAATAACACTATACATTCTTCTACAAAATATGCCCCGTATGAATTAGTTTTTGGAAAACCCAGTGAAATTCCGAGTAGAATAAGTAGTAGTATAGAACCTTTATATAATCCAGATAATTATAGTTTAGAATTAAGATATCGTTTACAAGTAGCACACAGAGATGCGCGAAATAATCTGTTAAAAAGTAAAGAGATGAGAAAAACTATGTATGACAAAAACGTAAACCAAGTGCGATATGACAAAGGTGATTTAATATTGTTAAAAAATGAAACTGCAAATAAATTGGATACTTTGTATAATGGTCCATTTATTGTTATTGAAGATAAAGAACCAAATGTAAAAATTATGAAAAACAATAAAGAAGAAATTGTACACAAAAACCGCACTAAATTGTTTAAAAAATAATGTATTACTAAATGTATTACTAATTTTATATTCTTAATCACTATACTTAGTAATTCATAGTTTAAAAAAAAAAAAAAAAAACATTTTTAACTCTTTTATATTTTTATTTTTTTTCACCAACCCCTGTGGTGTGGTGTATAAGTATGTATGTGTAGCTAAAGTACAATTATTCATGTATTAGTATTAAGTAGAGAGTCGTAATAAACCATTCGTGGCGTACACCCGTGTTTTGCTTGTCTTCCCGCAACCCACACACTTCAACAATCTATCGGCGTCAGTGAGAGATGGATTATCGTGTACAGTCGATTTAAAACTGGCATAAAACAGTGGCCATGAGCGAATGTCGCCAGAAAACTGAACTAATTCAATCGGCGGGAGTCTAGGTTTAGACTTGTGCGGAACACTATCGCTATGTGGCGAGCACTGCGACTGCACTCGCTTTATCCTACCATACAGAGACTCAAAAGCCATGAGACTCCCATAGTCAGGCTTAGCGGATGGGTTAGATGTCAATAAACGATTATTATATTCGTCCAGAACCAGTTCGAATTTATCGCGCAATGAATCTATTTGTGACGATTCGTCAAGAAAACTTTCCCTTAGATCGGTGTTCGAAGAAAGATCGTAAATCCTTTGAACAATTTGAAAGATAGCTTCGCGTTTAGCTTGCAACGTAAGTAACTGTGTATCTACTGCATCGTCATAATCAGAACCCGAATCACAAGTTTTCTTAGCTTGTTTAGGCATAACGAAGTTTATAGATTCAACCTATTGTAAACAAGCAGCTAATCTGGAGTATAATGAACCACAGTAATACGATGAAATTAAGTAGTTTACTAAGCGGAGAATGGCTACCTACCACTTCCGACTTTGTTCGGTTAATAATGAACTAGAATGCATGAACAACTTGAAATGACCGAGTAAATATGAATGTCAAATCAAATATGGCGAACTTTTTCAACTCTTAATTTCTCACTACACGGCAAGACAACAATTTAATTTGAGGGTAGTTTAATATAAAATTGTCGAAATTAAAACTCGATTTTATCCAACGTTAGCGTTATTTAGGTACTGAAATAAAGATTAGATGGCGAGTTAATGTATGTTTATCTAAATGAGTAATCATTTATGAGAAATATCAACGCAATGTTGATCTACGCGGTGTACTACAATGGGGTAGATTTATAATTGTTTCTCCTATTAGGGCCTATGAAATCCTAATAAGGGCGGCTGGAGGATTCAGGTTCGAAGGACCAACTTATGGTCACGCCAAGAATAATCGGTGCTGAAAGGTTCAGCACTAACCTTCGATATACGAGCGGACGTGTAAATTTAGTGAATCGGCAGTGACAAAAGTCGAGGCGGGAAAGAGAGGAAGAGAAGGGATATGCAGCACTCACCAGGGGCAGGCCAGCTGAATCCAATCTCCTTCGAACTTCGCACAGCAGTATTTCACTTCACGGGTCGCGCTACCAAATTATAAAATATAGTTTAGTTCTTATTACACTGTAAGTAATCAAACACAAGGGTGCGTTTGGCGGAGCGGGAATGTACTAAATATTACGGAGAAAGTCTCGATATGATCCTCGTCTCCTCGCGGATGATCAGACGAAAAGACACGTCATGCGGTGCGGGTGATTCGATAGATCCGTTACACACGGGTGTTCATGTGCAATTTCTTTGTCGAACTGTCAGCTCATCAGCTGTCAGTCCTCGTTCTCTCGTTCTCACGTTCACGTTCTTGAATGATGATAAAAGCGCTGCATGTGCAGGTGGGGAAAAGGAGCGGGAAATACAAACTGCCTCATATTAAAAGAATTAATATAAGTAATCAGTGTTGGCGTTACCAATAGGTAAAGACCTAATATAAAGCGGGCTTAAATGAGAAATCTACGACTTGATATCATCAACTGAGTTGAACAACGGGTTTTTATTCTTATTATTATCCTTTTTATTTATAATCGTAAGTAACTACTCAATTAATATTTTTTCAAGACTAATTAAACTTATTTATTAATTTAATACTTACTATAAAATGTAAATTAATTGTAACATTATGTTTCATTTCAGAAAATGGAAGATCTTGATATTGTTGATGATGTTTTAAAGTCATTCTATTTAACAAAAGAACTAACTGGGAACAATATCGAACAAACTGAGTTCCAGGAAAACCCCCAGGATAAAGTCAAGGATACTCAAGAAAGATCAATAAAAGGAAAAAACAAGAAGTCGAAAAATAATTCTAAAATGACCTTATCCAAACTATTAGATACACCTTCTTCGTCTTTTGTAATTCGCAAGGAGCCAGGAAAAGCACACCATTTAATAAAAATATCTGTTTATGATTTAAGTGACAATACAGTTGACTACAATGATAGTGCTTGTGTGAATGTTCAGTATCAAGTCAAAGACAATTACGATGAAATTATGGATGAAACAGAATATCTCGTCGGTAAAATAGTTAAAAAATTAAGTTCAGCTACATACAGACTTTAAGTGCAGTGTTTTAAGATAAAGTTTAATTATGTAGGAAGTTCAATAAAGTTACAATTTCTTATACATACTGTGTTTTTAATTACCTAATAAAGTAGATGAAATTTTAAATCATAATATTAGACATCCCACAGTTTGGGCCCACAATATTATTAGAAAAAAGCACTCTTTGTTTCAAAGAAAGTGTATTTTCTTTTAAATCAATATGTTTTTAGTTCTGATAGTTGCTTCCAACTTCATGTTTGCCTCGATTTCAAAATGATTGTTATGGTACATACATGATATAAATAAGTACACAAGAAAATAAATGAAAAGTCAATTATTATTAGTAAAATTTTTAGTTTATTAGGTAAATCTTGTACTTACATTATAATTTGTAATTATCATTACAAAATACAACCAACTTAACGTACGACTGTTTACAATAAATAATAGCAGTAGGTATACATTGTGTAACACAAAAGTTCTAACATGCAATCACAATGACCCCAAGGTAATGTGTTTATTTGATTTTGTTGAACTATTCTTTTGTCATCTATTCTATTTAAAATTACTTTATTAACTTCCTGTGAATATAGTACATGTTTGCTTGACTTTATCATATTCATCTTACATTTAAAAGTAATATTCTTAAATAAAACTTTGTTATAGTTAGAAATTTTCAAACTCTTTGCAATGGGCCTTGATACTCCTTTAGCTTTGTTAATCTGTGTATTTAATGATTTAATACAATAAAGTTTTGCTCTTAAGCCAGTAAATTCGGTTATTACATCACCACCTAATTCATCTTTAAACAAGCCGGGAATTTTATCGTTTAACTTTGGTATACAATAAGGATTATTAAAATCAAAATTACTAGTATCAAATTTCAATATATCATGATTCAAATCTTTATAAAAGTTTTTTGTATGTATTAAGTACAATAAACTGTCAGTATCGGTATAACATAGTTTCACATTTTCACCATACTTTTTTTTAACAAATTCAAAACGAAAATTATACATATGTTGTTTAGCATATTCCAGTACAGCAAATCCAATATATATAGGTCTATCTAAAACAAGTTTTTCATGATTCAATTGAACTGCAAGAAAATCTTCACTAAAAACACAAATACTTTGTAAGTTTGGTTTTGTAATTAGTTTCTCTGCACCTACTGCTTTATTTGTTCTATTTTTACGATCATTCCACTTAGTTACTAATTTAACATCAACCTGTTTTCGTTTATTTTCAATAGTTTTTCCAAATATTGAATTATTTAATAGTTTAAAGAAATCTCTTTCAAATGGGGTCATAGCTGATTGACGTAATTGAGTATTTAAGTCGATATACTTTTTCAAAAAGTTTTCTTGTTTAAATTGGATTATACGATGAATTTTTTTCAAAACAAGTCCATTTCTAAGGCATTCTTTTAAATGTATATAATGTATAACATAGTTGTATTTGTCATATAAGTTCGCGATTAACTTTTCCGTCCTCCCTCCTACGGGTATGAACTTTTCTGGAGCGAAAGGCAAATCACTATGTAAATTATGTAAATGATCTGGATACATGATATCAACTTCTAAAATGTAACCATACTCAGCATCGTCAGGTACGTCAAATAAACAAAAATTTGCCATTTCGGAACTTGACATGAATTTAAAATCTGATATAGGTAATTTTTTTGTCATTGCATATCCATAAAGATTGTTACAGTCAAGATATACTAAATATGTTGACGGTTTAGAATCATCAAAATGAGGGAGGTAGATGTTATTGGCTTAAGCATATCGGTGAGAGCACTGTGCTAATCCACCACGTATTCCCTTTTCTATCATCTTGTAAATGTCTAAATCATGAATCAACTCTAGTTGAACACCTGTGTAAAGGAGCATGGCGTCCCAACTTAAACCAGGTGAACTTACATAGTATGCAGGATCGAGATTATAATGCTGAAGACATATTTTTCTAAAATTTTCAAATATATCGCATAATAATAATACATCGCACTTTACATATAAATCAGTATATTCACCAAGACTAGTAATATTAAAGTAATTCCAAACGGTTTGGGCATGTTCATACTCGCTATCAGTTATATGCTTCATTTGCAAACTGTTGTAAAAACAATGTTTTGGAGGGAGTTGTGTCTCATCATATTTATGCCATGAATCAATATATTCATATGGATATATACCTTTCCTCCGTATTAATTCAGATTTGGTGTCGTCAGGAAAATGTGACCTTAAATTAAAAAAATCACTGTCTGTTAAACTTTTACTCAGATTATCAAGACTTGTGTTAAGGAACTGGAATGAATCTATGAATTTAATTTGCAAAGGTTTATTATTACATCCAGTATTCATGATTTTTGTGATGGATAAATATTTTTCTTTTGTTTTTGGTATTATTTTTATTTCGCCATCATATTTTGACAATTCCTTGATAAAGATATGAGAATCATAGCCAGATAAATTATGAAATATGACAGGTATGAATGGACAGACTTTAAACATTAAATTACAGTGTGAATGAGCTGCACCTCTATATTCTGATGTAATATGATCATGATCGTGCACTTTGTCATCAAATAATAAGTTTTTACAAATATGACATGTACTTGCATTACGGTAATTATTCATTTGTTCTGGAGTCATCGGTTTCATAAAATTTTCAGTCATCAAAATCTCATGTATTGATTTGGTTTCTTCAAGTAATTTCTTAACAAAAACTTGTACACAGTCTGCTCCTTGATAAGTAACGAATTTATTTAAGCTACTGTCATGGGAACAACACACGTAATATGCAAAACATGAAGGCTCGTGCAATTTATTTTTTATAGTATTTTTATTAGAATTTTCTTCATTAAAATTGCATAACAGACTTTCAAAATCCGCGTATATAACAAAGTTGATTTTTTGTTGTCTCTCAAAATGTTTAAACTGTAACGTGCTGTTTTTATCTGGTAGTAATGTTAAAAGTTTAGAACAGGCATGAGAATGGAATTTCATTTCACTAGTAAAAAATTGCAAACGTGTCTCACATAAATACATTCGACCTTTATGGTGGGAAACTTGACGTTTCACTAAGCGTAAAAGGTCCTTTATCAAACAATAATGAGCTCTGTTATTTTTCTCGAAATACAATAAATTAATATGTTTATCTTTCTTACAATTTGTCACATAAAGAGGGCCAGTTACAGTGTAATGTGCATCCAGTCCATAAATATTAATACTTAAATCACTGTTATTCTTTTCAAACAACCTAATGTCTTTAACGGATGGTGGGAATGACATCCCTTTCATATTAAATATCGTTCTAAAATCTGGGTATGAGCCTGGCCTACAGACATTATTGTTAGCTGGGAATAATGCTGCTAATATGCTCCATAAAAAACAATATTCATCGTTATTTTTAACGTTTATACAACTCTTTGCATTCTTAATAACATATGGTAATTCTATGTAAGAACCACCTCTCATGGGAGAATACTTATTTATATTTATTTCTAAATGACTTAGTGATGTGAATGATCATCCAGATTCGCAGTGCTCAAATTCAGTTAATTTCATCTTAAAAGTCTCTCTTAAATTTAAGTAAATTTCATTCATATCAGTACTTTTATATATAACTTCGTATTTTGTATTAAATGACTTCAGCTGCTGCTCACCTGATTTAGGTAAAACAAAGTAAGCAAACAAATCAAAGTTAACTTTAATACATTTATGTTTTAATAATGATAACTCAATTAGTTTATAAATATTGTCTCGCTTACCATCCAAGAACGCCTCCGATAGGAGGTACTCGTCTTCTATGGATGGGTTTAAGCGATATGTCATTATTCTGTTTTTAAATGCTGTAGCTATTATATCAATATGCTCAAACTCTGACTTTATCAAACAATTCGATTTATGGATATTAGTTCGTTTATGATATCTGTATTCATGTTTCGGTATCTCAATTTTACATTTATCACAATTAATAAAACTTGATGGTGAACCAGTAGAGGATGATTTCACTGAAAAGAAAAATGATGGATAGTTTAAAATATTTATTTAACTAAAAAAAAAACTACATTTAAAATACACATTCGTCTAAGGCTAATTAATAGATATAGTTTAATGATTATACAGTGATTAATAGTAAGTTATTAGATTAAATACGATTATTAAAATTATAAAAGTTACTTTATTCTACTGGTACGAGCTTATAAAAGTGGGTACCCGATTTTTAAATTCTTTTCTAGTCTCCTTTATAAATGCATTTAAATGCTTCCATGACTCGGTGTCCGAATTAGTTTTATTTTTAATCGTTATTACGGAGTGCCGCCATCGATTGACTGGTGGTACCCGTTCGATTTCGTCACTATTATAAATTTTTAATTCAATATAAAAACTCCCAGTTTTCTCTTCGTCAATCTGTCGTGAGAAACCATCCTACGAGTCACGTAGGAGTAGATAGGTGCTGTTTTTTTACCGACGCTGTTATCCAGTTGGTCATCGTCGCTATCCGTGCCGAAGAGATCACTTACTGTAGCCCTCGGCTTATAAGCCTTCTTACTCGTGGTAGGCTGGCTGCCCGACGCCTTCTCTGCACTCTTTCGCTTCTTTTTGCTGGTCTTTACTGGAGCGTCAACTATCGACTCATCTGATGACGGGAACAACTGGTCAGCCATTTGCTTGGACCTGAAAAAAGAAAATAGTTTTAATTAGGTAATTAGTAAAAGTAATTTACAATAGGTTAATAACTGAAATATCACTTTATTGCTTTGTACTCATTTGATGAATGATAGAATAGCAATATGTTTGAATATTAGAATGATCGAATAGTAGTAAGATTGAATATAAGAATGATCGAATAGTAGTATAATTGAATATAGAATTATTGAATAATAAAATTACTATGTGTACACAGATAAACAAAACTATGTAAAACAAAGTGTAACTTACATCTTTTAGAAGATCTGCTAAAGCTTGTAGGTACTTATATGTCGATGTGCTCGTATACCGGTGATACCAGTAGCTCTTGAAGAAGTGTTTTGTAGTCGAACTTCAGCTGCTAGATGCTTAAATAGTGATAAATCGACGTCATATTATCCCAAATATGGAAAAGGGCACATGTTGTCAAAATGCTGTGTCAGTTGTTGGTGTCAAATACGATAGTTTATTTTGCCTCCGATATTGTAATACTATGCTGATACAATACAAAATAGATAACTACAGAATGCTGATTCCTTACAGTGAACGATAATGTGCACACCCTTAGACTTGAAGTTCGGTTACTCGCTAGCGTTTGCTATTGGTCGATACAATTAACGTTCACGATTCAACCAACTTCACCAGAGATTATGGTGAGTACGCGTCTCTGTGGACGTGCATTATCGCTCTTTGTATGGAGCTAGCCTTCTGTACCTGTCAATTTTATGGTTACAACTAGTTACTGTTTGGCTTACTATTTAATTTTCACCCGATTGCGTCAAGAAAAAGACGGTAATGTGTTTAACAACTTTTATTTTAAGATAACGTTTCTATGACCGCTATTGTTGTCACTCAAGATCTACCAATAGATTTTTAAACAGTTTTATAGTCTAGCTATAATAATAAAAACATTATTTACAGTATACAAACAATTCTGTATCGGGATATATAACCAGTATAATTAATTTTAATACTTTTGAGGGTGTTAACCACGTTACATAACGATTTAGTAAATCATGTATTTATTTCCAACATTCAGATATACCTACCTACGTTACTTAACTACTGCCACCACCTACCTTTCTTTAGGTGACTTAAAAACTATAAGTTTGAATAATGACATAATAATAGTAGGAAAAACCAGGCGTAACAATAGTATGTCGATTTGCTATTTTGTTTTGATCCATCTCCATATAAAGAATTACAACTTACTTTGCAAAGTTAGCATCAATGACATACTACTTACATACGATGACTTTGCCTGCCAAATCTTCTCAATAAAATGTATGAAAAAATAACGGTGAACAAACGTACAGTTGTATTTATTTTATCAATATAAATTTACGGTAAACAATAAAATGTTTGGCGCCGAGATGTCTTGGGGATCAATTTCACCATACCATTTTTGCCCGAGATATCAACATCTAGCAAAAACGTACGAATTAAATGATATATAAATGGGAAAAAAAACCTTAAAATCGATCATTCAATTTCTGCACCTGAGTCCTGACTGGGTCGAACTTTATAATCACGTTATGTCGGTAAGTATTAATAATATTCTCTGTAATATTTATCAAACAACTAAAATATTAACACACACCACTGCATAATCCTTCAGGGAAACCAGGCGTGATGCTACATATCTGGTACACCAGTCAGTACATATTTCAACATAACGCTTTGTTTCAACCATAATGTTTATTGATTGATTTGAGACTTTTATAAAGCAGTTGTATTTTTTTCCAGGACTCGGAAGACCTTTTCAATTTTGTACCCATGAATCAACCAGCAGTTCAACAGACACCTGGACAGAAAACGCTCGGTCTTGCTCGTAAGAGACCAAAAGCAGATCAAACTTTTTTTCAATATATAAAGAAACCTGTCTCTCGCGGGACAAAAATAATCAGAGTTGAAATTTACGATACGGACAGTTTTCCAAAATCCGAACAGTCTATGTGTAATTGTGAAGCTGATGTTTGTGTTCAGTATGTTGTAAAATCCATATTATTTGATGATATCTATTCCAGTACGCGAGAATTAATAGCCAAAATTCAGGATGACATCGAACCCAAAGCATAGATTCAATTTAATAACATTTATGTAGTTATTCAAAATACGTGTAAGTGTCTAAGTGTACGTGTTATTAAGTGTCGGCAAGCAACTTTACTATGTAAAATGTAATAATTAAAATGTTTTATTTTAAATAAAATAATAAGTATTAAAAAGTATAGTTCATTTTATTTCTACCTCATAAAAATATTAAGTACTTACTTAATAGAACAGTTTAGCATGAATAGCCACCGCGCTATAAAAGGTAGCGGTGGGTAACACGAGAGAATTCCATATTCAATGCCCGACTGTTCAACCTACCTATAGGTACAGTAGGCACTGCGTGTTACTGTTTTATCAAATATGCACACTTTAATTGTACACTGTGGAGTGATGACTGCCGAGCCTGAGGTTTTTGTAATGAATGATAATTGAAATTGTGTCAACTATTCGAATGAATGAATGATGGTCAAAATTGCGTGAACTATTCGAATGAAATAATGATGGTTGAAATTCGGTGAACTATTCGAATGTAATGAATGAGGGTTGGAATTGGGTGTTTCTGGATCTAATCTGATCCAGAAACCCCAATTTCAACCTACTGACATGCGTTAGAAGCGCTTGACCATCATTGTCAACATCATGACTACCATTGCCCTCACGTGCGTACAATGGTGGTCAAAGCTATTATTTTTTTATTTTTGTACCTATTAAATGGATACTCCAAATATGATTATTTTGATCACAAATTATAATAGTCCTTTAATGTAGAATTGGTATGTTATGTTCCTCATAAAGCTGTGATGTACATTTTGAGTATTATTCCAAAAATTGCTTAAGTGACCGCTATTGCCCTATTCTCCCCTACTGACGACCCGTCACGACTGTCAAAGATCCACGAAAGACAGCCGCGCTGTCCGAGGCATGGAGGGATCTTGGTATGTAAAGATGGTTACTGATCTAACCGCGGCCAATCGAGTGACCCGTGCAGTTGTGAGAGAGGCTAAGTGGCTAAGTTATACTCAGCCTCTCATATATGTCGTAGGAGTCGATCTTATTAGCGTGCCGTCAGTCAAAGACTGGGCTGAGTCGATCTTATTAGCGTGCCGTCAGTCAAAGTATGGGCTGAGTCAATCTTGTTAGCGTGCCGTCAGTCAAAGTATGGGCTGAGTCAATCTTGTTAGCGTGCCGTCAGTCAAAGTATGGGCTGAGTCAATCTTGTTAGCGTGCCGTCAGTCAAAGTATGGGCTGAGTCAATCTTGTTAGCGTGCCGTCAGTCAAAGACTGGCCTGCTACTATGAATTACTTAATTGAAAACTACCTACTTAATTACACCCCCGAGTATCGAACCCAGGCTCAGAACAGGGCCCCATGCCCTGAATTTGCTCGATTGCGACCATTCATGGAGGCTGCGGAGGTCGTGGTGATCAAATGCGTTCTTTCTCTGTATCAGCTAAGCCTTTGTCTTGCAGTAGGAAAATATGGCATGAAATATCTTGCAGTGGTTTACTGTGGCATAAAGTCGATGTCAATAGCAGTCCACGACAGAACGACACACGCCGCACGTGTGTGTGCTTTGATTTCTGGCTTTGATCTGTCGTCTGCTACTGCGAGTACGCTATGTATGGACATATGTGTGGCTGGCCAATAAATGTAGGCAAGATCATCCACTGCAACCACACTATATACCGACGGGTGCGTGATAGGAAGATGAATAAATAAATTAAATTTATAGCACAACGACAAACTACGTGCTTTTTCACCGGCTTCATAAGGTTCATAACTCATTTGTTGGGCTTAGTTACAACCTTTCATAACAAGCTTCCCTCTTCTTTGCTAGATTTGCCTTTTGATGCGTTTAAAGCTCAAGTAAAATCCATCCATTGTGTAAAGGCTTACTATTCCATTAACGACTATTTAAATGACAAGAATAGTTGGTCGCTGTGATTAACTCAAGACAACGTTTATGAGTGATTTTCTCAAACACAATGTTAAGGCGGCGGCGGCGCGGGCGCGGCTGAAAATCATATCTTAAGGGTACACTAGTCGCGGGCTCGAACTCACTGGTGGGCCTGGCTAAAAAGCGCGCTGTCTCACCAGGCTTCGTGTCCGACAGAGGTAGTATCAGTGATGAGCAGTTAGACGCTAGTCTACACGCACAACATTATTGAGTGAGCTGCAGGATCAGATATAGTAAAACAAGCTCGTAAAAAATTAAGAAAAGTCTTTCGGAAGATCGGGTTTTCTGAAAAAACCACTGCATAAATCAATGACCAATTTAGTTTATTGAACTTTTCGATAATTGAGCTTGGTTTTCGAGATTTTGCACTGCTTTTATTACATAAACACGCCCAAAGTTAGGTCAAATTAGCAAGAAAAACTAATCTTTGTTGGCTCATAACTTTTTATTTTAGTATTCTGTTTCCGTACAGACAATATTGATAATGAGACAAAACCATACCATGTTTAATTTTTGATGTTGTACATAGTCAAACAGTGGAGTAAAACCCTCCTGAAGTTTGTATGGAAAAAATGTGGAAAAGCGTCACCTTAAAGCAAACGTACAATAAAGTTTTTTTTTTTTTTATAAATAAGAAGAACTTATCTTGCTCAATCCGTCAATATTTTAATAGATAACATTTCAGTAGTGAAAAAAATATTTGTTAATCAGCATAATTCTAAGTTTGGTGGCACATCCACAATCTGTTTTTCTGGGAATCACCACCGTTTAAACGAAACTACACTAGTTTACTAGAAATCTCGAATTTTATTTGTATTGTGTTGCCAAAAAGGTAAGTAAGTTTTTGTAGTAATCGGACACAAAACCCCTGCAATTTTGGTGTCATGTTTAAAAACGTTATAGGCCTAAGTCGGTGTTGTAATTTAAATTTATAATAACAATGTTTGGTATTCTTTCAAAATTGTACAAATATAAATAGTATTCTTAGTAGATTTTTTTTTTAAATAAACATATTTAACAATATTCTAATTCTGGTGGTTTTGGTAGTGTTTTACCAATCACCAAAGTTGCTTAGTTACACCAAAATTAGTTTTTAGAGTAACGTAGCTCAAAGAGAATTGATGCGCTGCAGTACCGGGCCAGCCCCAACAGAACCCTGAACGTATTGTTGTACTGCATACAGAGGGCACTGTACGACTTCTGAGTATATCTATCTAGCCCACAGACTGCTCATGTAAAACATAGTGCAGTACGCTCTGAAAATAGTACTTTTAACACTTACTGAACAACTAGCCAACCTGCAAGCCAACATGCTCGCTATAGCCTTCAAAGCCCTCCGCTCCCGTTTAATGTCGTCATCGTCCTTGAGACCAGGGGTAAGTATGTGGCCAAGATATTTAAACTTGTATGCCTTCTTTAACGGCATACCATTAAGATAAACTGATGGTACTAAAACAGGATACCAAAATCAAAAATCAAAATCAAAAGTCATTTATTCAAACTAGGCTGGTGTCAGCACTTTTTGAACGTCAAAAATTACAAAAGACAGTTCCCCAAAAACGCCCAAACTTCGACACGGCCTAGTGCTTTAGCTGGGAATACCTACCCTCAGCCCCAAAGACCATGACTTCACTTTTTCATAAATGTAAATTAAGCCATGTGAGTTGGCATACTCCTCAGAAATGGTCATTTACATATATGTATATTTGTCTATTAAGCATGCTGTCAAATAACTTAGATATATCAGTTGCTAATGAGATAGACCTATAGATTTCTATCAGCAAGATCGCCAAATTTTTTTTTCAGTATGGGTCACAGTCCTTATCATCTCCCCAGGCATATACCCCTGTGACACGCAAAAACTATATAACATGGCAAGAACTCTGGGTAGATGAGGACCAACATATTTGAGGTGCTCAATGCCGAGCCCGTCATGTTCAGGAGATTTGCCACGCGACATGGATTTTATTATCTGCCTAATCTCCCTAGACTTGTACTTTAACCCTAGTTTCTTGCCAGGCTCAACATTCAGCACCAACTGAGACGACCCTAGAGGAAAAAACTTCAGAAAAAAGTATTCCTTAAACAGATTGGAAATCGCTTCAGGCTTGCTATGGAACTTATTCGTGCTTTTCCAAAAACCACTAAAATCGCGTTTTGAATGGTTTAAGGTTACAATGTCCATCTTAACTTGGTCTTGCCTATCCTGAAAATATTTCACACGGGATTTAAAAACTTTCCTAGCCTCATACATTTGGTCGTAGATATAACTGGAAGCAGGTGTTCCGTAACAGGCCAACAGCATACATTTACTCCGGCCTTCCCTGTGCGCCCCCGCCACGTGTTTATTCCAGCCTACCACTTTCCTTCTCGTCAAAAGCCTACTTGTTTCTCTGCCAACAACCGCAGCCTCACACAAGGCCTGAACAATATTACCGTACAATGTATCTATAACTTTACTATGGAATTATTATTGTAATTCTGAAGGGAAATCAATTAATTTCAGTCTATCATTACATTCTTTCATGTACACGCGTATTTGTTGAAATTCCTCTCACCCCATACAACTTTGTTTTGAAGTACATTAATGTCGGAACGTATTGGCGTTATTGCTCGTCCCATTACGACTTCTTCTTCATCATTATCATTATTATCTCAGTGTTAGATGTAGCTTATTTATGTTATTCTGTAGTATAGATGCAATGCGAGAATCTGTTAGAATCTTGCTTGAAGACTAACTAAAACATAAACCTACCTATGCCCTCTTGAATTCCCTGCAACGCCAGATAGGCCACGGCTTCTCAAATCAGAAGAAGTGTAAGTAGTTCTACTACTTATAGGCATGTCAGGATTCGACGTTGGGTAAAAAACAGAAACAACAAATTATTCAAACAAATCATGAATAATTTATTTTTATATTCTATTATTTTCAAACTCTCCCACTTAACATGTCTACTAAAATAAATTCCCCTTAACTTGCGACGTAATGCTTTTCCGTCGTATCATCCACGTGTCCGCAGATCAGTATTGTATCGGGTACAGTTCGTCCCACACCTTGAAGCGGTCTTCGAACATGTTCTGTCGTACGCTCAGCTGGTCTCCTCGGTGGAGGTAGCTCCTCTTGTCTGGCTTCATGGCCGGCCAGCTCAGGTTGCCGAGCTCCGGCGTGTCGCCGCGGGTGTTCGGGTCTCTGGGGATGAAACATGAGTTATTGAAGAACACAGCTTAAGAGGAGAGTTTGTATAGACCACCACACACACATTACGTATATGTATAAACTACCACACAGACATCTACGTATATGTATAGACCACCACACACACACATCTACGTGTATGTTTAGACCACCACACACATCTACGTATAAGCATATGGGGGAAGCGCCAGGGTAGCGTGTAATCGCGAATCGGTTACCGATCATAAGTTCGAAAAATATTTGACTTAATTTCATTTCACCTAAAACTTTTCAACTATGATCGTTTTGGTAAAGTGATCGGTTTCCTCGCGAATCATAGTTTCATCAACATACAACCTGACTCTGACTTGCAAATTGCAAAAAAGTAAAATTTCACGAGCTAGCTTAGCGCATCATCATTGAGACAGGAATATCGTAGACTAGAGAAAATTGTTGCTAAATCTTCACAATACTGTCTACGAGTATGTAATAATGTATGGTGAACATCACGCTAGGGTTCATCATCATCAGCCTACAGCAGTCCACTGCTGGACATGTGCCTCTCCAATTGCACGCCATTCAGCTCGATTCTCGGCAACTCTCATCCAGTTGCTACCAGTAACCCTGCGAAGATCGTCACTCCACCTAGCCTGAGGGCGTCCTAGCTTACGTTTGCCGATTCGCGGTCTCCACTCAAGAACACGTCTACCCCAACGGTCATCGGTTCTACGGCTAATGTGGCCGGCCCATTGCCACTTCAGCTTGCGGATCACCTCATTCCGGATTCTATCTTTCAGAGAAACTCCGAGCATAGCTCGTTCCATAGCTCGCTGAGCGACTTTGAATTGATGGACCAGCCGTACCGTGAGTGTCCACGTTTCAGCTCCGTAGGTCATAACAGGTAGGACACACTGGTTGATGACTTTAGTCTTCAGGCTCTGTGGAATACGCGACGAGAAGACTCGACGAAGCTTCCCAAATGCTGCCCAACCCAGCTGAATTTTTCTGTTAGCCTCTTCCTCAAAGTTGTTCTTACCAAACTGCAGAGTTTGCCCGAGGTAAACGTAATCTCGAACAACCTTGAGAGCACCGCCATTGACAGCAATCGGTCCCGGAGTAACGTGTTCGTTGAACATAACCTGAGTTTTGTCCAAGTTCATCCGGAGACCAATGCGTACAGAAGAATCAACTAGGTCGTTCAGCATCAGCTGCCAGTCCTGCAGCGATTCAGCCAGTATGACGATGTCATCTGCAAATCTCAAGTGTGAGATGTACTCGCCGTTGATATGAATACCGCGTCCTTCCCAGTTTAGCGTTTCGAACACATCCTCCAATGCGTTGGAGAACAATTTTGGGGAAATAACGTCCCCTTGTCTCACTCCTCGGCGCAAGGGGATATGTTCAGTTCGCTGGTCCTGAGTTTGGACGGTCATTGTCACGTTTTCATTAAGACATCTCAGCACTTAGATATATCGCCAGTCGACTTGGCATCGCTGCAGAGACTCCAAAACAGACCAGGTCTTGATAGAGTCAAAAGCCTTTTCAAAGTCCACAAACGCTAGACACAGCGGCCGATTATACTCTTGGGACTTCTGTATAATTTGCCGCACTGTGTGAATGTGGTCTATGGTGCTGTATCCTCCTCGAAACCCGGCCTGCTCCGGTGGCTGAAACTCGTCGAGTCTCCGCGCTAAACGATTCGTGACGACTCTTGAAAACAGCTTATATACGTGGCTTAGAAGCGAAATGGGTCTGTAGTTCTTTATAAGGGTTTTATCCCCCTTTTTAAAGAAAAGTACGACCACGCTCCTTTGCCACGCTTCTGGAGTTCTCCCAGAGAACAGGACAGAGTTAAAGAGCTCCTGAAGCTCTTTCAGTACAGGACTTCCTCCCGTTTTCAGGAGCTCGGTCGTAATCCCATCCTTCCCTGGGGCTTTCCCATTTTTAAGCTGTTTAAGAGCCGCCTCGATTTCGTCTTGGCTGACTTCTGGCTGGTCTTCCGTGAAGTGGCGGGTTAAGGTGGCTCTGGAATCCTCATTTTCGGGGTCAGGTTGAGATGCATGCGATGCGTACTGCTGTAGAAGTTTTCGACTTCCGAAAGGATCTCCGGCTTCGAAACGACGATATCCCCACTAGATTTGGTCAACTTCGTCAGGTGGCTCCTCCCAAGTGATTGGACGAACACTTTCGAACCCCGATTTTTCTCAATCGCTTCCTTTATAAGGCGTGCATTGGAGCGTCGGAGGTCGCGTCGTACCAACGTCCTAATATTATTGTTGAGTGCCCGTTGTTGCACGAAGTGACAGGTGGGTTTCACGTCGTTCCGTCATAAGCTTCAGAGTCTCTTCCGAAAGTTTGGACTTCTTGCCCGTACGCCGCATTTTGCAGAATCGCATACCTTCCTCCCTGAGGATTTCCACCATTTGGTCGAGTGCCTGATCAACGTCATTTGTGGTTTCCACGGTAGCGAATCGGTTCTCCAGGTGTGACTGGAACGCTTCAGATCCTAACATAGTTTGGAACATATTTTGACGGAGCCTAGACTTCATCAAACGAGTTCGCTCGAGCTTGAAATTGATATTCAGAGAGCATCGAACAAGTCTGTGATCACTGCCGGTATTGAACCTGTTGATCACCGAGACATCTCTGAATATATGCTTTCTATCAGTTATGATGAAGTCTATCTCATTTTTCGTCATAGTGTCGGGGCTTCGCCACGTCCACTTTCTTTGGGGCTGTTTCTTAAAGAAGGAATTGATCAAGAAAAGCCCCTCTTTCTCAAGGAAGTTCATGAGCATTTGCCTTCTATGATTTCTGCTTCCAAACCCGTAGGATCCTACTACCGATTCGTTGCGATTCTGTACTCCCACTTTAGCATTAAAATCCCCCATGAGAACGTTGTAGTGGGCCCGAGTGGTGGAATGCAAGGCCTTGGAAATGTCCTCGAACATTTCTTCCACTTCGTCATCCGAGTGTGCCGAGGTCGGTGCGTAAACCTGAACCACCTTGAGGCTATACCTTTTGGTTAGTTTGATTACGAGGTACGCTACCCTTATCGAGACACTAGAGATTTCTACAACGTTATTTATTTTTATCACGAAGAGATTTGTGGACCAAGAACCCGACTCCGCCTTGGGATAGCTGGTCTCCCTCTCGAAAATATAAATTGATGGCCCGATTCAAGGGTTATTGTGTCCTCCCCCTCTCTTCGGACTTCACTCAACCCAAGAATGTGCCACCTTATTTTTCCGAGCTCCTCCTCTAGCTGCGCTAGGTGTTCGTCGAGCCGTAACGTGCGTCCGCTATACGTCGCCAAGGTCAGTTGAGTTTGGCGGCCATTCGTAACCCGGGGATTCTTCGCACCCCCTACCTTGCCGTTACCGTGACCGCCGCCATAATCAGGAATAGCAAGGCGACTGGGAACTGGGGGCCGTGGTTGAATTTGGCTTGCCATTGAAGGGTTTGCCCATAATCGCCACGCTGGGCATGCGGTTTGGCGATCGCAGATCCCAGCTTTTCGCACTAGTGACGCTGCTGCCCATCGCTAGTCTGCGACATTTAGCTGCGAAGTATTAAGAATGGTTATCCCGCCATTTGTCGGTTGTCAGAACCTCGTTTGTTATTCAGCAGGGTGCACCACGAGCAGGTGAGGTGGACTTGGGGCACTGAGATGGTTAATGTGCCCCCTTACACGCTAGGGTTATCCAACTTGAACTTTCCCTTATCATTTTGACGTCACAAGTTTGAAGGACGAGTTTGACATTCGTAGAAAACCCAGATGTTGATTGTTGCAGGCATACTTATCTAGAGCTATTTTATTGGTAAGTAGGAGTCTAGCATGTTGATAAGAAACTCACCCGTATCGTGCAAAGTTGTACCAGATGGCGGTCATCTCATCAACGACGTGTGCGTGTGGACTGCTCAGTGGTATGGTGGGGTAGGCGTAGCTCAGCGTGAACACGTATAGAAGGTCGTCATGGTGGGCAGCACCTGCCAACAAATACGTCGTTAACGAATATAAAATTATCTTATCTGATTGTGACGAAATTAGTTAAAGATGAGTTACCTTGTGGTTTTCCACTGGGGTCTTCATAGTGTGAGTTGTTGCCAATGTACGCAAATTCGTAGTACCACACCGGGTGCTTTGAGTGCCGACACATCAGGTTTGCCATCCTAAGATGATATGATTTTTTGGTAATTATAATTACTATTTTACACATGTGTTAAGTATGTCTTATGTGTACGCTGTGCTGCTGGGCAGTTTGTTGCGCCACTTCTTCTTCCCAGCTAAATCACTAGGAAGTGTCGAAGGGTGAGCGTTTTTGGGGGACTGTCTTATGTATTTTGACGTTCGAAAAGTGCTGAGTCTCAGCCTAATTTGAATAATTGACATTTGATTTTGATTTTATGAGCCACTTAAAGCCTTTTTTTGGAGACTTATATAATGTAACTAGAGTTATAAATTCTGCAGTGAATAATCAAAACATAATTATATTAAGCTTTGGAGATAGATTTAATGGCTACTGCCAGAGCCTTTGATGACAGCTGTGAATGTGGCAGCCATGCTCTTGCTTACTCTATACTTACACAGAACTGCCAAGGGAGCGCCATACATGTTCTGTTATATAAAAACGTTCACCTTCTTAAAGGAGTCTTACGTACCTGTGCACCCCAAACCCAATAATAGAGTCTCCATACAGCTGGCCGAGTGCCTTCTCGCTCTCCTTATCATTGACTAGCCTCTTCCCCTTCAGGTAGACTTCCTTAAGTCTGTTTACCGCCACGGCTCGGTTCTCTTGGGGCAACATGAACGAGATCGGGGCGATCCTCTCCCATTCTTCGTTCATCGTCTTCAGGAGGGTCTCGTTTTGAAGGACCGCTAGAAGACAATAATCAAGGCCAAGAATGAGACAATCAAGGTTTCTGAAAAAACCGATTAGGTAACCGCTGATGGAATGTTTACCTAGCTTGCAATTGATTCAGTGAAACAGGCGAGGACTCACTAGAGATTGAAAGCTTATAAAACCAAGTTTTACTATGTCAAGAAATAGTTCTTATGTCTACTCACGGAAAGCCTTCCAGAAGAACTCGTCGGTAGTCTGGCTGACGATGAAAGGCACGGTGTGCATCTTGCCCTCCTTGATGGCATCCAACGGGTTGATGGTAAGGTACCGCTCCTGCCCGAAGTCTGGCTCCAGCACTGGGCCCCACAGTCCCACTGGGTCTCCTGGACCGAACTCCTAAAAATTATATTTCAATGAAGATTTGCAAAACTTAAGAGGCAGTACTGGCAGTAGAAGAATATCGCCTCCACAAGGTCGACCAAAGACTGTTGATCCGTTGAATGCGTCAATGAACCGACGTTACGGGAGGCTCATGTCTAACTGTGAACTTATTGTGGCCGAGTAATGATGATAAGGATTTTTTCCTTTGTCAAGTTTTTTCTACACAAATATGAACTATCACCTCTTCCTTCATCTCCACATGTTCTTATTTCTAAAACGTACCCAGAACTTAGTGAGCGAGTCTCCCAGCTCCCTCCAAGGCTTGGTCATAAGGCAGGCGAGGATGATGGAGGAGTTGTCGCTGGGACAGTTGAGGATCTCTGCCTGACGCACGGCGAGGTGGCGCTGGTGAGTTAAGGGTTCCACACCCTTACCCACGGGAGACGCGCTCATTGCGATGCCGCGGTGGAAGAGTCCTGCAAGAGATATGTATGTACGTGGTTGAAAGGTGATTTGGCGAGGGTTTAGGAAATAAGTTTGGATATGAACACCAAATCACTTCTAAATGAAAGAAAAGAAAATCTGGTCTTTGTGAAATGGACATTTCTGGATTTGAACTTGTACGATATCTTCCAGTTGTAATAAATGTAGTGTTATTGGTTTTCCAAAATTTCATCATCCAATCAAATAAGTAGGTACACAGCACGCAGATTTAAGAAGTTTTTAAAAACTAGAGTGAATAGTAATATTTCTGTTTTCACCTTTAGTCATAGGCGAGATCATATGCAGCATGACGCTGATAGACCCCGCACTACAGCCGGTGATGGTGACCAGGTTGGGGTCTCCTCCGAACGCGGCGATGTTTCTCTGAACCCACTTGAGGGCTGCCACCTGGTCCTTCATGCCATTGTTACCGGGTGCAAATGCATCGCCTGTGCTCATGAATCCTGAAAGAATTGGGAACATCAGTAAACAAAAAATTTAAAGTGTATTTCTTCGAGGTGATGGACAAAGATAAATGAGGTCCTAGAGATAGTAAAATATAAGTAGAAAACTAGCGAACTATTGTGAAACAGTTAATAGATATGTCAGACCAAATTAGATGAGCTCGACAAAAGGCTGAAGGCTGAACTGGATTGACATATATGTAAGCTTTGAGGTAGCTTATACATAAATTTTTCCATCATCGTTTGCGCTGTTAGAATGTCATGTTTGTCAAGGCCATTAGGGCTACATTGTAAAGACCAAACAGAAAATTAAGGTCGCGACCTACGTATAGGGAGGACAACGATTGATAACCTATTGAGAGAAAGGTGGGTGAGTTTTAAAAAGAAAAGCATGAGCTATCAAGTCAATAACTGACGACTATATTTCACTGTCCTACCTAAGGATCCGATCCTGTAGTTGATGGTGACGAGTACCACATCTCTGTCGAGGAGGTAGTGTGGACCCGCCAGATCACTGCGACCTGTCATCGAATAGAATCCTCCGGCGTGGATGAAGAAGATCACTGGTAGGGGGCCCGTGCTGAAAAAGAAATAATTTAATTAGGAAATCGGCATGTCCTAGAACCAAAATTCGGAGACACGTGACATCTACCAACCCTCACTGGGCCCGCGTGGCGGAGTACAGTCCACTCCCTCTAGAAGAGATGAAGCCATAACAACAATTGCTAGGACACAAGCAGTGTGAACGTTGTAAGATGATTATGCTAATCAGTTGTATGTACGTACGCGTTATGTATGGGCGTGTACACGTTGACAGTGAGACAGTCCTCGTCCACGTAGTAGGTGGGCGGCACAGGCAGGGGACACGCGGGGCCCTCCTCGCTCGCGTCCACCTCGCCTTCATACTCCAGCTTCAGTTTTGGCGGCTGGGGAGAAACAGCTTGGTTATGTTTATGTTACTTTATTAAAAAAAACAAGAAGGTAGGAAGAATTGTAATAAAATTAGAGTTCAGAATGTGGTACACGACGGAAAAAGAGGTTATTCAGCCCTGTTGACTATAGCCTCGCCCCCTATTACATATAATAGGGCCATTAGACTCAGACGAGAGTTGCCGAGAATCGAGCTGAATGGCGTGCAGCTGGAGAGGCCTACGTCCAGCAGTGGACTGCTGTGTGTTGAGTGGCTGATGATGATAGGACTTTTTAGTAATGAAAACTGGCGTAATGTACAACTTAGTCCACTTGTTTAACCATAACGTAAAACGACGACTGTATTCCCCATACAGGCGTCATTTTACGTTATGGTTTTGCACATTTATTTTGTCATGAAATCCTTCACTCATATTTTGTTGTACTGTACTGTTATACCAAATTACACTTTACCGACACCACCACGCTAGTAACTTAACACAAATTAGCTGTCTTTTCCAATCGCCTTGAACTCTGTTTGTTACAGGATAAACTTTAAAATACAATGTTTCGTTGTGTTTTTTCTTGCATAACTTTAGCATGTAGGGAGACAAGCCGTATCAATCACGATAAATACTATTTTGTCGTGACACTGGCCTCAGGATTTCATGCTTGATACTCCTTAACGAGTGGCTTGTGATTTTAAATGGCGTCGTGAAAGTGTGCGACAAATGACCACTTGCATGTAGGTGAGACAGTGATATTTAAAACGGAAATGTTGTCATTGTCATGTTCTATTTTGAAAGCAAGCTGTAATTATGAGGACTAAAAGTACTGCATGTTCGTGTGATTTTAACGCGACTTTATATTTCGTGTTTTCTTATTTCAAGTAATTGTTTGGCTCTGGGTGAGCTGATTTTTACGTACCTAAGTCTCAAGATAGTTGGCTATCAAGTTTTCGAAATAAACACTAACGGGTAGGTATGAAGCTTTAAACATAATATTTTGAAAAATCTACCTCTTCAGGCAAATTGGAAGTCGCATGTGATAAGATCAACATACCAAACCAAAACAGATTATTTTGAAATTCACGCTTAAACTTATGAAACGATACAGCCTAGGATCTCCGGAATTAGGTATATGGAAAACAATTGTCTTACACGTAACGACACACAACAGAACTCGCAAGGGCCGATGCTTGCCAGGGGTACGGGTTTGTTCGAAAGAGATACTGCCGCCCCTGGCATACAGGCTACGAGGGAACACGGGAGGGTTTTAGTCAGTAAAAGTCTTACACGCCCTCCTGCTCCACCCAGAGCGGGAGAAGTTATTTGATGATTTCCCACCCAAAAAAAAAATAACAGTCGTTAAATCCTTAATGACTATCCAGTCAGAAGCCCAATAGCTGACAACCAGTCTTATCTTGGGGTATCGTGTAACCAAGTAACTGGTTTGTGGAAGTCAGATAGGCAGTCGCTCCATGTAAAACACTGGTAATCGGCTGCATCTGGTTAGACTGGAAGCTGACCCCAACACACATAGTTACGAAAAGGCCACGCAGATAATACTGTGAAATAATGATAGGCCAAACAAGTTCGTAGTGCCACAATATTCTAGTCTGCATAGTTTTTAAACTGTCTGTAGTGGGCATATTGTGTGCCAGTTACGTGGTAAACTCTGCTTGCGCGATGCAGGATTTTGAGTGACACATGTAGCAATATAGATGCCGCTACTTTATAAACTACTGTCTCTACTCATATACCTATCACCATATTGTGAGCGATGCGTTCAAGGTTAAGTTCGCACAACATTTTCCTGTTCCACTAATAAACAGGTTGTGGTCAAGCGTAGGTTGCGAAGCGTTCACAGATGTAAGTACGACGCACCTGCATTTCTCACACATTCAATTAATGTTCTAGCTACAGTACTTTAGATCAAGAAGCAACACGCCCTTTACTTGTGTTTACCAAGTGTCTACCAGACATACTATGAATCTCAGATTATAAAATAAGGAAGATAGACCGCGCGGAACACCAGAGCGAAACCAAAAAACCAAATACTAAAGCGTCGTATTGTATATATTGCGAGGCTTTAATAATTGTTTTTTTGACTCTTGGGTGTTCTGCGCGATTTATCCGCCTTTGTTTTATAATCTAAGCCAAAAAAAAAAAACAATACTAAAGCGTCGCATTGTATGTTACATAAAATATGACATATGGCCTTAGTATTTGGTTTTTTGGCTTCACTCTCTAGTGTTCCGCGCGGTCTATCTGCCTTTGTTTTATAATCTGAGCTATGAATGTGTTTGTAAGCGCAGGAGCTCTTGGTACCATCCGAGAGAATGGCAAAGTCGGATGTGTATATGTGTGTGTGTGTGTGCGTGTGTGTTATGAGCTGATGCTACTTGTCATCACGCGCACAGGGTGTTTGTACAATTAGTTAACACAAGTAAAGGGCGCGTCGCTCTGTGAGATAAAAATACATACTTAAAGTAGATTAAATTTCTGTTTGCCATACCTATTACTTATTTAGTTCTTTTTTTTTTAAACTTTCCTCCGCACTAGGAATTTCTCCTGTTTTGTGGGCGCGTTTTACGAACATTTAAACTCACATACACAAACAGCCAGACCCGGAACAACTAATTGCAGGTCATATAAATATTTTTTCCATACGGGAATCGAACCCGCGACACGCAGCGCAGGAGTCAATCGCTTAACCACTGCGCCCTACGCACTACTGCGCATAGAAATCATTAAAGTGGCCATTTAAGTGGCAGCCAAAGTCGATAATTATGTCAAATGTGTTACTGATCCCGAAAAGTTTAATAGACTGCTAGACTTTTAGACTTATTCCACCAGAGTTGTGAGAGGAAGCAGAGTAGTTAGCGAAAAACACAATTATTTTCGTGTAATTCCTATATCATGCCCACGCTTTCTTTTGGGATATGAACGAATTCTATTGATGGATCTTTCGCTAAACACTCCACAACTTCGCATAGCTTTGATAGAAGCCAACTTTCTTTGAAATCAATCATCATGTTCCTTCTTCTCTTTGATAACAATCACCATCGTCCTTTCTTCCCTTGTCACATGTCATTTGAGGTCGGCGCAACACGATAAGTTCTTCAATTCTCAGCTATCAACCGTCACGCTATGATTCACTCCTCTCCTCTTTCATATCATTCGTCACACAATCCATCCTACTTTTCGTCTTTAAAAACAATAATAATATACATTTTTGTTACCTGAAACCTCAGCGCGCCAACAGGCGGCTCAGCGTACCGTATCCCCCTGTACGCCTGGAAGCGCCTCCCGCGCCTCGTTTCCATCCACGAGCCTCGGAACTGCCCCGACACGCTGCGGGTCTGCGGCCCGTCTGGGTTGATGATGTACGTAGGTACGTCGGCTATCACTGGCACTAGAACGGAGGGAATGAAGAAATGATTCGTTTGTGTGATGATTTGGCTAGGGGCTGGGCGTGACTACCTACATACCTTCTGATAGAAAAATAGAAGACAATGTTGTATCAACCGATTGAGTTTGAATTTGGTGTGATGATTCCGTGAAAGAATGATGAATTTCATAGAAAAATAAATTGATGATCGCAGCAATATGTTGCTATGATAAAAAATCAATCAAACCATGTTAATTACGAGTACGTAGTTACGGAAGTCTTTTGCGAAGTGAGCTAGGGAGACCCAACAAACATTTGATAGGTCGCCACAACGTGCTGATTTTAACTTTTGGTTCTATACGCTGGTCGTAAATACGTCGCTATCACGTTGATACGACCGAGAATAGGCCCATTTTATACGAATCAGTGTCGTAATAGAGTTACGTAGCAGTCGTATTAATCACTATCTGGTTGAGTAGTGGTCGTATAGACGTCGTAAGATCGTCTTTTCGTCGAGTTATGATTTTTAGTAGCGCTGCTTTGCGACATTTCATCGAGTAACTAGTATTCATCACGACTTTTATAAGGGATTTTGATGTAAAGTGATCGATTACGATTAATGTAGTGAATTGAAACTTTACAACCGGACAACTTTTATACTGTGTTAGAATATAATAACAGTTTTATCGTTGAAAGGGGAGTACAACCATTTTATTTTTATTTATTTTATCTTCGAAACTCATGTTTGAGTGCATAAATCTTTTGGGAAATTAATTTTATCGAGTAATATTAGTGAGTTTTTTCAATATAATGGACGCGCTTTATAAATTATTTAATTAAGGCAATATTTTTACCCTATATTTTGACAAAAGTGTTAACAGTTACCTTAATACGACTTAGGATTAACGGCACAACCGTAACACAACATCTAAACGACTTTTCATTCCGTGCACTTATTTTTATCTGTATAATATCAGCCATATTATCGAAATCAGGGTTCATTTGGCGATTCAATCTGTGAAAAAACCATCGTTATGATAGTTATACTTTCGTTAGTTGTAAGCCATGCTCCAAAGATAATTTACTTAATTGAGAACCTTCTTAATATTTTTGCTGTTATACTTTAAATGATTATGAATGAATCACTTGTGATTGTATTTTGGTATATTTAAAATTAATAAATAAAACCACCGACTGCAATTTTTCTTTTTTATTTACACCTTGTCACTTTAGAGTATGAATGAGCGGTACAAAATAAGTATTTGAACTATATTCTACGGGTACTAACTTACACTTTATGTCAGTAGTATGAACTATCGCTTTCGATCTTCTTATATTGTAAGAATTTCATTGATTTCAGATAAATCACTTTTATAGAAGTTTTTTTATAAACATTATGTTTTTATGACAGGAATTTTATCATAGTCACTATTATTATTTAATTCTTCTATTTCTATGGTATTTCTTTCAATTATTCGGTTGGCAATTTGCTCAAGAGGTTTGTTTCCTTTACTTATTGTTCGTTTAATAGAACTTAATTTATTTTCGAAGGGATATGCATTGAACGTTTGCAATTTACCAAATCTCTTAACTTCATTAACCAGATGAATCAAGTTATGGACGTTACTTTACCATAATAGTCTCGGTAATGTTCAACAAAATGTATCAACATCGTTTGTGAAATTATCACGAAGTATCTCATTTTTACTGGCTCTGTTTGCGCTTTCATAATCAGAACTATCACTAAGATATAATTTATCAAATATTTCATCTACTTCGTCTTCTTCTGACTCTACTGTAATAGAGCCACTGGGATTACTTTCTGCGCTTTGAACAACATCATATGGTTTAATCCCCCTCTGCACCGAAATCGATTCACTTGAGTTTAAAATTAAATTTTGTGCGGAACCAACTCCAGTTTGATTACAGTTGACTTGTCGTGTAGAAGTATTCGAAATAATAGAATTGGACGTAAGAAGCACAATGTAGTTTTTTTTTTTTTACTTTTCTTTTAAAAGCACCACTTTTTGTCACATTTCCCCAGCTTTTTCTATTCATTTTAATACCGTACAATCTATTTTTACAAAGAGAGAAAATAATGGCGGTGGTTGTAATATTGCTAAATTATTATTTACTTATAGGTCATCCAGTCATTAAATAGTAGTTTAAAAGTGTTCAAATTGACTGAAAATTGTATTAGAGTGCAATTTATCACTCTAACATGATTATCACGTAAAAGTAGTTCTCCCGACTTTAATACGATTAATGCCGATGTAAAAGTTGTTTAGACATAACTAAGACGACATCACTGGTTATACTACTGAAAATTGTTTTAAAGTCGTGTAACACAGTCGTATAGAAGTTTATACGACGTCTATCATATGACTACAAGTTGTGTACCGATAAGAGGCACTAAGTCGTATGACATGCTGAAATTACTTTAATACGATTTTTATAGCATTTAGAGTCGCGTAATTTTTACTTATACGACTAAAATGTTTGTTGGGGATAGATTTATTGCACACCTAAATTAAACAAAGCTCAATTACATCATCATCATCATCATCATTTCAGCCGACAGACGTCCACTGTTGAACATAAGCCTCCTCCAAACGGGGAGGTAATTGTAATCGCCACGCTTGGCAGGCGGGTTGGCGATCGCAGTATGATGGTAAAATGCATAAAGAACGCTGCTGTCCATTCTCTAGTAAGTCCCTTAGTCGCCTTCTACGACACCCACGGGAGGAATTGGGATGGTGCTATTCTTTTACGTCCGGCACCACACGGTACCTCAATTACATAATATAGGTAAATAACCATCATTAGCTAATATTCAGGATACAACAGCGGGAGTACCATGTTCACTTCAACTATTGTCTACCTACATTGACCAGCACAGCCAATAATTATGGTAGTCCCTGCCTGACAGATGCAGTGCTGCCCTGACAAAGAGTAACACGGAAGGGGACAAGGCTGTCCCTTCATCCTCTGCCATCTTTTCACGCACGTCTTAAATAAATAAAACAACTAAGTTATCACTTGTTTACAAACTAACCTGAGTCATGAGTATGTTGTTGTGCATGATGATGCGTGTCCTTGTGTTCGTGTGCGTGCGCGCATACACACAACACACACAGCAGCGACAGTAACATGATGCGAGCAGGTCGGTACAGAGGGCGCGACTGACACGAGAACAGGAAAACTGAAGCTCTTATAGTGAGTGGGGACTTTGTGGACACTCGTGGTCTATTCTACAATATTATGTATAAGTAATTGGACAAAGGAAGTTATTGGACATAATTTGTCGGCCTTGTTGTGGCCTCACGGAAGAAAACGCGGCTGCTCAGCGTGAGGGGTGGTGGAGAGGTGAAGGGTTGGAAACACAGAGTACTTTATACTATACTGAAAGTTGGGAAGATTCAACCCAGGATCTGACGCTGAGTAATCGCGTTTTCTACACGAAGGTGTAGGGCAAATGTTTTTGGGGTTCTCCATTACAAAACTCTTAGCTTGAGCAGATTGGATTTATGCCCGATTAGTAGAAGTATTCTCACCCACCAATGTATCTACATACGCATATACTAGCAAATCGTGCTTAGGTACAATATATAGTACAACTCTACCCACCGTTTCTGAGAATGCAGGTGTGATGATATGTTTTGTTTATTTTTATAAGTGTAGGTACACACTTGGTTTAAGTTATCAGATAAACAAAGTGTTATCAGCACAAATCCTTGACCTTTCCTTGTTATCTATTGCCTCTCGATTCGCATCACATGGATATTAAATTAATTACAGAAGAAAACAAATAGACATTCTGTGATTTAATTAAACCCATTTTTAGAAGTTCCCCTCTGGATCAGTAGCCTGATACAAGACCCACAGTATTGTATTAGGTCACTATAGGATAGATCTATAGGATTTTGCAAAACATGCGTTTGGCAATAGCAATATGCATAACTGACAGTCCTGAATGCAGCGCTTGCATGGAGGCTGAGGAAACCGTTACGAATGTGCTCTTTGAATGCACAGGCGTCACCAAGATTAGGACAGAAACTCTCGGGGCGCCCAGATCTCAGATTTTCTAAACAGACCAGGAGACATAATCAACTTCTGGAGGGAGACGGGCTGGTTGGAATAACCACTGACGGCCGCCATAGCCCACGCACCTGTAGGACAAAGTGCGGTTACCAAACCCTCTAGCATATTGTATTGTAGGCTAAGCCATAGCACCTCCTGTTTGCAGGGTCGTTCTTTGGCCAAAGAATTAGCGTAGCCGTTCAACTTGGCAATGCTGCCAGTCTTCTGGAGTTCTGGGCACGTTTACTGATATATCCGTAGTGTCCTTTTGTTTTTATGTTTATTTGTATAGTTAGTTATTAATTTTGTATAACAGACTAAACATTTCTGCGCTAGGGGGTCTAAAATGTTAAGCTGAATTCATGGTTACCTACAGTTTGCGCACTGGATAAAAACTTATCCTATATAATTTATTATTTAGTGTTTACGAGTATAATTAATGTTAATAAAAAAATACATGTCCAGTCATAATTTACCTTAGCCAAGACTCTGCTAAGACATCTAAAAATCAGTTTTTTTTCTTCATACACAAAAAATATGTGATTGGTGTAAATCTATTTTGTCATAAAAAGTACATACCAAGAAAATAGAATATGTTTACAGTAAATGAGAATCTTGAAACAAGGAAAAGTGTTAATTATCGTAGGTACTCGTAACTAGTAGTCATTCGGGAAACCCGTGTCTACGAGTACGTCTATTATATGTAGATTTGCGGAGGTGGAGGTGAATAAGGTGAATCGTGCGCTGAAGTAAATAGGGAGATGACTCGTGTCGTGGAATAACCCTTTGTTCTCGGGAGGGTCATTAGTGGGCGCCACGGCACGGGAGCTGAGAGCGCAGGAGTACTGTGTTAGTAATAATAGCTCTATACATATAATATTTGTTTGGCTTCCGATGGAATTTTGCCACATCTTTGCATTTGGCACGTAAAGATTTGGTCACTCTAAAGGCGATTCTTATATCTATGGGCAATATACTACACAGGGTCAAATTAAATTAGCTAGCAAAATCAACAGACGGTATGGATTGGATATTGATATCTCGACAGAACGCCATCACCGCCGCCGGCCGCGGCGATGCCGCCGCCTCGTTCTGTATTTTCTGCCTACCCCCGAGGGCAAAGGGCGTGAGTCTATGTATGCAATCGCTATACAATTAACTCTTAACTTAATTTGTATTATGTGATAAACACGTTTTCCTATTTGATCTGGGTATCACATTCAGGATTTCAAGTTAGGCTGCTCTACCGATCGCTAGAAAAATCCCAAATATCGAACACTCTAGACGTGCTCTAGACCACATAGCTTTTCAGGTCTTTATACTTACAATGAGTTTTTTTTTTAAATATGAAATTTCTTTCGTCACCTGCCATAGTGGAATGAACCATACTCATTTACTCTTTGGGTTTTTCTTCATAACAATAATTATTATGAGCAACAGTCTTTTGTCTAAACCTTTAGGCATCTTATTTGTACCTACTTTACCTACTCGTATTGTAGTTTTCCTGAGTTGTGGTGTGTCATACACATCTGTAGGTGGATGATGAGTCTTGTTATGATGCTGGCATCGTAGCTCCCGAACGTTGATTTTTTTTTTGTTTGAAAGGTGAATTAGTCGGGAGTGTTTTTAGACATGTTTCATCAAAATCGGTTCAGCCGTTTGATGATTATCAGCTCTTTTCTGGTTGATGAAGGGATTTCAGCATCTTCCACGGGTCTGATCAAGTCGAAATGTTGTATTCTATTTTTTCAATTTTATCTGTCAGATAAAGTAACCTTGAACTGATGCTGGAGCAACACCTGGAATTTCCAGGATACCCAAGTTACTCACCAATAAACAGCAGAAGTATCGTGTTTGGGCTCATTGAAAAGGTCGACTCAATCTCAAGGTTATGGATAAATGGTGATCTGCACCCTAATTGCGTAACTCACGATTCATCATAATCTGTATCGTTTTGAAACGGATTGTTAAACCATTGCTTCATATGTTCGAAAAATGTGTCTGTTCGACAACATAAATAACGCAATGAATATTGTTTAACTGTGAAGACGAAACCAATTATGATCAATCGTGAGTTACGCAATTAGGGTGCAGGACAGGGAATGAGGATAAATTAGTAACAAAATTCTCTGTGGGAAACATATGCAACGCTGCGCAGATTTAAGCGAGACATGAAGTTTAAAAAGCAGGAAATAAAAGTTAAATTAAAAAATTTAAAAACTAAAAAATCGGGAGACGGTCAAAGAAAACGCCAAACAGCACCCTAATTGCGTAACTCACGATTCATCATAATCTGTATCGTTTTGAAACGGATTGTTAAACCATTGCTTCGTATGTTCGAAAAATGTATCTGTTCGACAACATAAATAACGCAATGACTAACTGTGAAGACGAAACCAATTATGATCAATCGTAAGTTACGCAATTATTTATTTATTTATTTAATCATTTAATTCAGGCAACAAAGACCCATAACATAAATACCTTAAAGACTAACATACATAATTATAAAACCACAAAACATCAACACTACACTTGGGAACTTGGTTTCTGTCGTGCTTCCCTGTAACGTCTGTACACTACTCCTGCCGGCCAGAAATCTGAGTTAAGGAAGACAGCCTTCTGCATCGCGGGAACCTGGAGTATGTAGGACTTAAAATGTATAGTCCTGGTTGGCTCCAACCGCGACAGCTTCAGCAACTTCCGTTCCTCGGCACCGATTTGACCCTGGCTCCTCCTGTTGATGTATTGGAGGAGCTTATCTCCCGACGTCTGTGGGTCCAACCGGGAAATGTACAGGAGCATTGTGGGCACTGCAACGCGGACATCCTCGCTTGCGGGAGCGGTACCGCGTTTGTTGCGGTTGCGTCGCGAACGACCACTCTTGCCCTCAACCAGAGTAAAGCCGTCCTCATCCACTGTACTGGGTGCAGATCAGGCCTAGCATTTTCATTAGCCGTCCCTCGACTTTACAATGCATTGATCAAAATATCCGGTACCGTGTGGTGTCGGACGAAAAGAATAGCACTATCCCATCTCTTCCCGTGGATGTCGTAAGAGGCGACTAAGGGACTTACTAGAGAATGGGCAGCAGCGTTCTCTATGTATTTTACCACCATACTGTGATCGCCAACCCGCCTGCCAAGCGTGGCGATTATGGCAAGCCCCCCCAAATTGGGGGAGGCCTATGTCCAACAGTGGACATCTTCCGGCTGAAATGATGATGAAGAAAATGATCAAAATATTACCTACAACTTAAAAGGCTAATAAATGTAATTTTTTTAATTTATAGTTTTTTGTTTGGGTCGGGGTTTTTTTAAATTTTATTTATAACTAGCTGTGCTCGCGACTTCGTTCGCGTGCCGTGTCGGAAAACAATAATGTGTCGCTTAGATGGTGTAGGTTACAACTCCTCCTTTAAAAAGGAAGAATCTTCCGATCTATCCTGGGTCGCGTTCCGAAATTCAACAAAAGTGATAATATCGTGAACCCGACCAAATTCAAAAAAAAAAGTCAAAAAATTTAAAAGCTATCAGATCATTAGTACTGATTTTTATTTTGGTTGGCTTCGCGATATTATCACTTTTGTTGAATTTCGGAATGCGACACTGGTAGGAACCTACCACAGCTTGAATTGACAACATTTTGTAACGCATGGAAAGATGAAACAATAGGTAAAACACGCAAAGCGGCTCTTACCAAAGGATGGAATGTCTATTATGTGGCAGCATTAATAAATATACTTTATGGTGATAAGGTTGCTTTCATTCTGTTTGTTTACATTCTCAAAAACACCGACCGCGGCGAAGGCGGCTATAGATGTCAAAGGCCGAACCAACACAGTGGCAATATCACTTAACAATGTACTTTAGGCACAGTTGTAATAAGGTCTATTTTACTTTTTTATTAGTCCATTTGACGACGCGCTTACAAAGGATATTGGTTTGGATACTTTATGGAATCCTTTTTATGAATATGTAATGTACCGATGTACCGATTAAATCCGCGGATAGAGAAGTCTTTAGCCGCGAATATAGGAATTTGGTCGCATTTTTTTAATCCCCGAATAATGAAAACGCGAATGAAGGAAGCGCGAATAAGGAGCTTTTACTGTACTCAATAAATCGACTGCGCGTCTGGTTGAGTGTGCTGAAGCATTATTCCACGTTTCCACGGCGCGCTTTCTCACAGGCCAGACTGCGTCAAGCCAGGCCGACAGGCCGTGGGAACATTCGATGCCGATGAGGTCTCCGATTGCCAGTCGTCGCCAGCGCGGGGCGGCGCAGAGCGGGGGCGGGCGCCTATCTCGGCCCGTACAGGCGCTTGTCTTTTAGCTTTGTTTATCAAACGTTGACCACTGAATAAAACCACAGCAGTGGGAATGCTCTGCACGGACTGCGATAGGCCTCGACAGGTAGCAGTGCAGTAACACCTGGCGCCACCTGTCAGTTAACAGCCCGTGGGACCATGGCGTTATCACGATGAAGAAAGATCACGCTGTAAAGGTGGATACTGACCGGCGTCACGGGTCAAAATGCACCTAACATGTTACCAAGCAAGCATTCGTGCAGTCAGTAGTAGGTACCTACGGCAAAACATGCGAGCGAGCAACACTGATTTTAGCATACGGCGTAAAGACATGCTCGATGCGAATGTTACATTACGCCCCGTAACGTCTGTCATTACATTATCCACATTAAGAGCGCTGTTGAAAAAAGAAATCCAAACCAGGCAAAAAACTATTTATTTGTCAATATTTTACTATTGTGATTTCTATTGTTTCTATGTTCGACGGCACGGTTGGCGCAGTGGTTAAGCGATTGACTGCTGCGCTGCATGTCGCGGGTTCGATTCCCGCACGGAACAAATATTTGTACGACTTACAAGTAGTTGTTCCGTATAGGTTGTGTATATGTGAGTTTTAAATGTTTGTAAACGCACCCACAATACAGGAGAAATTCCTAGTGTGGGGCAAAAAAAAAAAAAAAAAATGTATGTAGGTATACTTGGTTGGAGATACCAAATGGATAAATAAATATATTTTCAAACTGGTTTTAACTAACAAAATGCTTCTCTTTATGCGATGTTGCTCGGAAAAGCACCGATATACCTACAGTTGCCCGTGTGAAAACCTATCTATTTACTCAGATCCACCAGTAGTTATAGCCGCAATTTTGGATTTTTTTTTCCTGATTTTCACCACCCGACCTCCCTCGAACCCGGGGGGGGGGCGGCTTCTAGTTTCTACCTAGCGTAACCCCGCATTGCCAGACCTCGGATTTACCGGTTTATCCATAGATCTACGGATTTTGGACCTGGCCTCTCGGATATAGGACGTATATTCGATAGAAAATAAATAACACAGGCAAAATCAAGTTGTTGTCTTTGTATGTTTGCTATTCAAACCTAGATGGCGTGACAGACGCTAGAGATTAAGATTTATTAAGGAGATGTTCCCGTGGCCGCGCTAATTTTGCTATATTATGCTAGATGGCGTCACTAAGACTTTTATCACAATTTTATTTTTCTATGAGATTTCTTCCCCTCTTTTTGCATTGATTTTGTAAAGTTGTTATTTTTAAAACTAATAAATATTTATCTAACATTGCATTTTAAATGACTCAGAACACCAAGTCAATTAATATTATCACTACTTTTTATTTGATATTATTTTAGCTTTTTTGATTCGTGGGAATCAACCACCAACGGTAAGCGATTTTAATCAGTATCATTACTCTTTGAAATAACACAGACACAGTAACTTATAGGAGAATAACGTGTTATTATTAAGTATTCGTTAGTACCGTTTCGCGCCAATAGATGTCGCTAAGTGTTTCAACATTACGTAATTAAATTCTTCTTGAACACTTTAGATTGACCGAAGCGATTGCGATGAAACAAAGACTAATATATACTCCGAGTTATAAAAAAATATTTGAGTATGGAAGTTAACCATATTAGTTTCGTTCTTTTGACTTTTTCTATTCAAACATCTAAACAGAAAAACCGACAAACAGACAAAAATTTCGAAAAGGATTAAAATGGCATCTGTTGATTATCCCTTACCACCCCAACAATTTTTTTTTCGAAATATTTTAAATGTACAGAAAAAGTTCGTCTACAGATTTATTATATGTATAGATATAGATATAGAAGATATAGATATAGATAGATAGATAGATAAGTCCCATCATACCATGTCATAAGAGTCATCATCTGCCTAGCCTTTTCCCAGTTATAACCAACCATACAACTGTAACCAGATGCAGCTAAATACCAGTATTTACACGGAGCGACTGCCTATCTGACCTCCACAACCCAGTTACTGGGTAATACGATACTCCTTGGTAAGACTGATTGTCAGGCTCTCGGGATACTGACGACCCGTCACGACTGTCAAAGATCCACGAAAGACAGCCGCGCTTTCCGAGGCATGGAGGGATCTTGGTATGTAAAGATGGTTACTGATCTAACCGCGGCCAATCGAGTGACCCGTGCAGTTGTGAGAGAGGCTAAGTGGCTAAGTTATACTTAGCCTCTCATAAATGTCGTAGGAGTCGATCTTATTAGCGTGCCGTCAGTCAAAGACTGGACTGAGTCAATCTTATTAGCGTGCCGTCAGTCAAAGACTGGGCTGAGTCGATCTTATTAGCGTGCCGCCAGTAAAAAACTGGGCTGAGTCGATCTTATTAGCGTGCCGTCAGTCAAAGACTGGCCTGCTACTATGAATTACTTAATTGAAAACTACCTACTTAATTACACCCCCGAGTATCGAACCCAGACGCAGGACAGGGCCCCATGCCCTGAATTTGCTCGATTGCGACCATTCATAGAGGCTGCGGAGGTCGTGGTGAAAAAAAAATGCGTTCCTTCTCTGTATCAGCTGAGGCCTTTGCAGTGGCGTAGCGTGCCTTGTCGGGGCCCCGTATAAAAAATTTTTTGGAGGCCCTTATATGGAGGTAAAGATTTTTCACAAAAGAAAAAAAATATTGTGAGAAGTAATATTTATTTATCACATAATTAGCCCATTTTACAAATAAAAATCGAATTTTAAATATAATATTCACTCTCCTTGCCTTTTTATCGGCAAACTGATTTATTAAATCATTTATGGCTGATGATGATTTTAGTTTTTCTAAAGTTTCTGCCTCTATGGACAATAGTGAGATGTCTGACAGCCGTTCTTGTCCCATCGAAGTTCTTAAGTAATTTTTTATTAGTTTTAATTTTGAAAAACTTCTTTCTGCCGTTGCGGTTGTAACTGGAAGGGTCAAGAATAAAAAGCATGCTGTGATTACCTCGGGAAAACTGGATGCAAGACTATTGAATTTTACTAGCAATAATTCAATGAGTTCTTTAATGGAATAAATTTTTGTAATTTCAGAATTTAAGCATGTTTTTAGAGCCTTTAATTGGTCACAAAGATTAAGTGAGATGTCTTTACTGTATTTAGCAGACAGTTTTCCGGAAGCGTTTAATATCTCTTCGCTTGAAGAAGATAGGAGTTTCTCCGGTTGTAATATTTCGAATATACTACTCAGGTTGCAAAGGCTCTGAAATCTTTCTTTAGTTTGAGAAATTAATATATCTAAACAGCAATAGTATACATTGACTTTGAAATAGGATTCCGGGTCGGAAATTCTCTCATCTTGTGATAACTCATCAAAAAAACGCTTCGTTATCTTTCGCCTACTGTTTTTAAAAACAGTTGTTACCCCCCACTTTTTTGCTAAATCTTTGGATTCATTTAGCAAACTATTAAATGAATTCTGATTTCTTAATTGGCACAGTCTATTTAAAAGATTACTTAATAAAATACTAGATTTCTGTAAGTCATTATTATCATGCTGTAGAGCTTTAGAAACAGGATTAATAATTTCAAATAGTGAAGAAAAAAATGTAACGAGCACTAAGAAATCAAAACTCTCTAAAATACTAATTATACTTTTACATTCTTCACGTTCATCTTTTTTATTTGAAATTAAATTTAGTTGGTACAAAGTTTTCATGATTAGTAAAAAAAATTTCTTTACTGCTAATAAAGCGTCGTTCCTAGAAGACCATCTGGTAGGACATACCTTTTTAAGGGTAATCAAATATTTTTCAGATGAATCGTCACTTAGCATAGCCAAGCGTTATAAACTATTGCCAAAAAAAGTATATATTTTTTCTAAATTATCGAAAAAAGTCGATACTTCACGACGAACATGTCTCGCAGCATCGTTCAAAACCAAGTTTAAAGCGTGCGCAGCACAATGAACATAATCGGCATTTGGAGCATGCTCTTTTATTAGGGTTTGTAATCCTCCATACACACCCGACATAACATTTGCTCCATCGTATCCCTGTCCTCTACATTTAGTCAAATCAATTCCATATTCATTAGTCAAATTTAAAATGACAGTTTTCAGACCTGCAGCACTGCAATCGGTTACTGCTATGAATCCTAAAAAGGACTCACAGATTTTTATTTCTTTAGGCACATTATCATCATTTTCTGTAACCGAGATATATCGAAAAACTACAGATAGTTGGTCAATTTTTGACAAGTCTTGTGTTGTATCCAGAATTATTGTCAGAAATGGAGCTTTTTTAATTTCTGAGATAATACTGTTCCTAACGTTAGTACCAAGCAAACTAATAATTTCGTTTTGAATCGTAGGGCTTAAATAATTTATTTCACCTTTCGGTTTTAGAAAAAGTTCTTTTAAAGTTGCATCATAGTTAGATAGCAGACGTGAAATTGCCATAAAATTGCCAGAATCAGAATCATGCCCCCTCAAAGGTAGATTACAAGATACTAAAGTAATTATAACATTAATTATACGATGCAGTACATCTCTCCAGAATGTAATTTTACTATCGATTTCACTTTTCAATAGAGTATCGATGGTATTTCCTTGCAACCAATTATTTTAAGAGAGTGAGGCACTAATATGCTGCTGTGACTTTTCATGGTCAAGAATAGTTTGTGTGAAATTGCTTCTAACCGAAACACCGTCCCCCCCGTGTGGGTTCCCGCATTGTCGTTGCGGGGGGGCTTAGTAACCGTGGTCTCCCATCCACGGTGAAGCCAAGAGGAACCCAACGGTGGGGCCGCTCGTCAGGGCTTTTGCCTTCAAGCCATTGACGTAGCGGCCAAAAAGTAGGTTGCGGTGAGGTGCACCGCAACTGAGGTGGGCCGCGATGTCGAATGGGAGGCATCGCGGCTGAGGGTTACGGGCTGCGGTAGAGGAGGAGTGCCGGTGCTTCTGAGCAGCGCTCTTCCCTTCCGTGGCCTGGACGGGGCCGCCACCGTTTGATGGCGGACGCGGTGGGGCCGCAGGGGAAGAGGAGTGTCGGTATAGCGTCAGCCGCTCTCCCTATCCTCTGCGGCCGAAAAGTGGTAGACGGGACGGCGCGTTGTGTTCCTCACGCGCGCCGTCAAAGATGTCAGCAACCACTGGTGGGGTCCGCAAGGGCCGATGCCTGCCAGGGGTGCGGGTTTGTTCGAAAGAGATACCACGGCCCCTGGCATACGGGCTACTGAGGGAACACGGGTGGGTTTTAGTCAGTAAAAGTCTGACACGCCCTCCTGCTCTACTCAGCAGGAGAAGTCATTTGATGATTTCCCACCCAAAAAAAAAAAAAAAAAAAAAAAAAAAAAAAAAAAAAAAAAAAAAAAAAAAAAAAAAACCGAAACACCGTTAACCCAAGCACAGGAGTACGATTTGTTTTGACGATCTGCTAATAACCAACAGAAGTGACAGTACGGTTTGTTTAAAACGTTAGAATAACATAACCATGGTCTTATAATTTTTATGCCTGTCTGATTGAAATATGAATAATAATAACCTGAAAAAGGTCGGTTATTTTCTGAAACTTTTGGAAATGGTCCTTGTGGTTTAAATGGACCCAATTTAAAAATTATTTTTCGTTCGCATTCAGTTAAATTGTCACCAAAATTTCCTCTATCTGATGAAATTATATTACAATCTGCATTATTTGCAGATATATCAGAATCGTTGACTTGGGGTTCCTCGATTTCTGGATGGACATCCGATAAAGTATGTGCTTGGCTTTCTTCTATTTCCGGATGGATATGTGACGAAGAACATGCTTCAGAAGAATCTAAAAATAAACGAGTAATTGTTAAAAAATAAATACGAATGCTTTGATACTAAACTAAAAAGAGTTATATATAAATAAATAACGTTACTGAGGATCACAGTTAGAGAGTGTTCAGTTCAGACGCACACAGATTCTACGCGGATTGTGCTCGTACCTATTAGTAGATACAAAATCACCTGCAGCCCGTCCGTGCATTACTATACACCTGCGTGCTATTTAAACGCAGCGCGTAGTGTAGTGGCCATACAAAACGAGAACCCGAAAGCGAGTCTGCACATCTGAAGTTCTCAACACGCAATTAACGATACGATACGGACTGATAAACAAACAACAAAACAAATCGATCCTATAGATAAGTTAGAATTTTGTTTTTTTTAATCAAGGCACGGAACCCTAAAAACAGTATAATTGTGAAAATCGAGGGGGGAGACAACTTTTTGTGACGGACAGATGGACAGACCGAAATTAAAAGATTTCCTTGTTTATCACTACGGGCCCCTAATAAATGGGTTGGGTAGTAGTGTAGTACTTACCTTTCCAATCTAAATCACTCACAGTATCTTGTCTCTGAAAAAATTAAGAAATTTTGGGCACTATTTTTATAACCTCGTCCCTTTTCTGTTTAATTTTTCTTTTCTCAGCGCCGCTGGGATAATCTCTTTTCCTTTCACTCATTTCTTTTACAAATCGTTACTAATACTGCTAAACCAGAAGAACAATATTGTTTGTACTGAATTACAATGTAATGCACATTTATATAAAGCGCGTAAATAAACAGTGCACTGCACTCCGTGGTTTAACATCCAATGCAAAGTACAACAACGTACACGTACATCGCGATATCGATGAAGGATTCCCGGGGATTCCCCGCTGAGTTGAAGATGAAGTAAGTAAAACGGGGAAGTCCCGCAGCCCGCCATAACGATGTAGTGTTGCCAACTTTTGAACGCACGCTTAAGGCGGGAAAAAAAGGAATTGCTTTATAGAATTTTGTCATTTGTAAAATAAAATAAATTAGAAAGTTTTTACTCTTTTACCTTACACACTTTGGGGGCCCCCGTGGCCCGGGGGCCCCGTATAATTGATACGGCAAATACGGCGGTAGCTACGCCCCTGGGCCTTTGTCTTGCAGTAGGAAAATATGGCATGAAATATCTTGCAGTGGTTTACTGTGGCATAGCTGGAGTTTGTTGCGCCACTTCTTCTTCTCAGCTAAAGCACTATAGGAAGTGTCGAAAGGCGGGCGTTTTTGGGGACTGCCATATGTATTTCGACGTTCAGAAAGTGCTGATTCTCAGCCTAATTTGAATAAATGACTTTTGATTTTGATTCTGATTATTATTATTAAATTTATAATATTTATTTTTATTATTATTTTTCGGCAACCGAACGCTTGATAAAAGAATACCATATCTGCTCAAACAATTGCTTACTGATATAAGAATTCAGGAAATAAGCAGTTCTTCTTCAGGAATTTGTAAACGATGATCTTAGGAAAGTGGTTTGCAGATTGTTGGGGGGAGAGTGGATGAGTGATTCGGTAGCTTTTTATTTTTATAATTTCCATACATTTAAGATGTTATTGTTAGCTGCATTATGTATAAATTAAGTGAAAATGAAGTGTCCGCAGTTCCGCACTAATAAACCTTATTGACAAACCGTGAAAACGGTTTGGTTTGGCATATTTTTTAAGTTAAGGTTTTTTTTATAAACTTGTTTTCGATAAATAAAACAATGAACTGCAGCAGCGAAATTGAAAAATAAATAAATGTAAGGCAATTAAAATCTTCATGAAATAATGTTTTATTTTAAAATAACATTCATGCAAACGCGAGGTGCTCTTACAATGAAATCATTTCTTAAAACTTAGCAGATCTTATGACACAATGAATTTGAGCAATTGTTACTTACACAGTTTTTAAGTTAAGATTTTTTTTATGAACTTGTTTTCGATAAATATAAAAAATGAACTGCAGCAGCGAAATTGAAAAAAATAAATAAATGTAAGGCAGTTAAAATCTTCATTAAATAATGTTTTATTTTAAAATAACGTTCATGCAAACGCGAGATGCTCTTACAATGAAATAATTTATTAAAACTTAGCAGATCATAAGACACAATGAATTTGAGCAAGTGTTACGTCTTACACTATTTTATTTTATTATATTGTACTCAGTTTAATGTTTTTGTCGGGAAGTGTATGTATTAATTTCATGAATCGTTGGTAAGATTAGCAACTAATGGTAGCACTAATGAACTTCCCAATAATAACTTTTAAAATATTCATCTACACCACAAACAATTGCAATGCTACACTTATAAACATTCCCCCCTTATTACAAAACAAGGTTTTTCTTTAGGTATGGTTTAAACCACCGAGCCTGTTTTTGAAATAAGAACTTAGAACTGAAATAGAATTACAGCTCCTTTTACAAAACTGACAATTTAGCACTGGACTAAGTTGTCAGTTTTGTAAAAGGAGCCGTATTTCGATTTCAGTTAGGTTCTTATTTAAAAAACAGGCTTGACGGTTTAAACCATACCTAAAGAAAAACCTTGTTTTGTAATAAGGGGGTTACTCTATCTCTTTATTTACACTTCTGGTAGTCAATCGGGAACAGTTCCTCCCACACTCGAAACCTGTTTTCGAAGAGGTTCTGTTTGACAGAGAACGGGCTGTCGATGCGGAGGTACTTCCTGTCGTCCGGCTTGAACTGCGGCCAGCTGAGGGTGGACAGCTCCGGAGTGTCGGGCTTGGGGTTCGGGTCACTGGGGATTAAGAGCAGTAGGTTAGATAGAACGTAATACCAGTAGCAGGTAACAAATAGGTACACGCACATTTCGCCAGGTAGGTTTTTGCCACATTTAATAAATGGGTCGAGCTATGCAGTTGATAACGTTTTCTCCTATGTGTGGGGCGAGTCTTTGACATCAAGGGGCACTGATCCAGAATCCGAGCTGATAATAGAACATTCTTGACAGAGATATCCAGTAAAACTTTGCCTGAGCTGGGAATCAAACCCATGATCTCCGGATCATGGGGCCATGGCGCATGGCAGCTTCTAAATACTTTGATTAAATTCTATGAATACCTGGTTTTCCTAATGGTGAATAGAATTTCACAGTAACATACGTATGACCAATATTAGCATGCTTCTGTAGGTAGTCAGATACAGTAGTTAATATCTGCCCTAATTACGTAATAATTTTGAAGGATATTTCCAATTCATTGCTTCATATTATGTTCGAAAAATTTGGTTTTTCAACAATGAAATAACACAATTAATGTTGTGGAATTTTCAAAATGAAACCCGTACAGTTTGAATGCGTAATGACCCCGCTGGTATGACTGCCACAGTAATCAAGCCAAATTATGTCTGACTATGTATTAGGAACTCAACAACATTTTATTTGTCCATTCTGTGCAAATTAATGACTCCGATTCTGATGTTTCTCGTCATTTCTCATCTGATGTGACATATTTGGGACAAAGTATAGCAAATAGTTCCGTAGTCACACTTACCCGTATCTCATGAAGTTGTAGAAGATGTCGGTCATCTTGTCGACCATCTGCGAGTCCAGGCTGTCGGAGACAGGCACGGGGGGGAAGTTGTAGCTCACGTTGAACAGGTACAGCAGGTCGTCGTGGTGCGCCGCAGCTGGGGAGGAGCATATTATTTTAACATAGAAGTTTCATGATTGGTGGTTCAATGTTGGCACAGAAGATCGACTATGTGACACGTATGTGAGCATGCTCACCGTCTATCGAAACTAATACAATTAAAGTTACTAGCTACAACTAGCTGCCGAATCAATGCAACATCAATAGATATCAGGGCTTATTTTGTGAGTCCTATAGTTTTGTCTAAGATTCTTTAGTTTTAGGTCTCATGTTACAGAATCCGAAGCTAAGTACGCAGCTCTATTTAATTTTTTGAGGGTGTGAAATCATCAAATAACTTTCCCGCTCTGGATGGAGCAGGAGGACGTGTCAGAATTTTACTGAAACTAAAACCCACCCGTGTTCCCTCAGTTGCCCGTGTGCCAGGGGCCACGGTATCTCTTCCGAACAACCCCCTCCCTTGGCAGAAGTACTTAGCTCTTCCTGAACGTTACACTGAGAATCCCCAAGCGTAAGAAGTTCATATTTCTTGTCATTCTCAATAGTACCTAATAATAATGCTCTCACCGATGGGTTTCTTGGTGGTCGGGTCGACGTAGTGGCTGCTGTTGCCGATGTAGCCGAACTCGTAGTAGTACACCGGCTTGGGTGAGTGACGAGCCATCAGGTTCACCAGTCTACATACATGCACACATAGGTCAGAGCATGATCTAACTGATTTAAATGCAAGCTCTTGTCGCAAGAAGGCTGCAAGACTATAGTAGGATTAGTTAAGTTTTCGAATTAAAGATAGACATGCATCGTTATCTCAATTTATGTTTTCACAAAAGAGGCATGAAACACTTTTGGTGAAAAACTGTTACTCCGATTTTTTCTAGTATTTGGAAGTTTTTAAATTATCACAAACGTCCACCAGCGATCTCAGTTTCATAAGAAATAATTCAGTTCTTTTTCTGTTTCTTCGTGCCTCGGAAAGCAAGTTGAGCCGTTGGTCCCGGCTGTCATTCGTGGATCCCAAGGGTATTTTGTTACCTACCCAGTAACTGGGTTTTGGAGGTCAGATAAGCAGTTGCTCCATGTTAAATAGGTACTGGTATTCAGCTGAATCCCATTAGGGATATGGGAAAAAGTAGACAGTTGATGAGTAAGTCTGTCTAAGACAACATTCTTACACACACCAATCAGACTCCCTTACCTGTGCACTCCAAACCCAATGATAGCATCAGAGTACAATTTCCCAAATCCTTCACCAGTAGCGGTATCGTTGGCCAGCTCCTTGCCTCCGAGGTAGGCTTCCTTCAGCTTGTTGGCGGCTGTGATGACGGCGGAGTTGTTGCCAGACAGGTACAGGGCGATGGTGGACAGGCGCGGCCAGTCGCTGCGCCAGGAGTCGAAGGCTGATGGGTTGCGGAGGACATCTGAAAGGAACTGGTAGTTAGGAATTGGAGCAACTAGAGCTCATTGTTCAAAAGTTGCGGGGTGGGTCTCGATCCAGTTGATTGTTTGATTATAATAGGCAACGGGAGTATAGTTTAAAATCTCACAAGACTTGTATTGCAGGTATATTAAAAAAGGTACTATAATATTACGATTTCAGTTAGAATAACTCTTACAATATTTAACACCACCAACTACATATTTCGATACACTAAGTACTAAATTAAATTTCTAAGAATTAACATTGCCATTAAAGGTGACAATGCTTCCAGTCTTCTTCAACGTTCTTCAGCTTCAACGTTACTTTTTCTATGACAGCGATGCGGACGAATTCTGCGACGTGTAAGTGTCCTTTTGTTTTAATATTCTATTGTATAGTTAGTAATATAATTTAGTACTTAGTCTAATAGTTACTACTACATGTACACATAAGAATAGGATCACAACTCCTTTGCTACAAAGTGTATGATTGGCCAAGGATGACAGAAATAGCTTGAGTAGTCAGCAGCGGGCGGAAGAATCTAAGGCTGCTTATGATAGGTATGATGATAATGACAAAAATGTTAAGCTTCCAAAGAGCAGATGATGATTTCCACCAGTTATTAGACCGGTCAAGTTTTAAAACTCACCGAGTGCCTTCCAGAAGAACTCGTCCTGCGTCTGACTGATGATGTAAGGCACCGGCTGCAGCTCGCCCGCACACAGCGCCTCCAGCGGCTGGCGCGGCAGGAACATCTCCTGGCCGAACTGCTGCTCCTGCACGGGCACCCACAGCAGCACGGGGTCGTAGCCGAAGTCCTGAACAATGGACGCCAGTATGAAATGAGTAATCAGCAAAAAGACGATCTAATCGAATTAATTAATTTGTAAAACATTTTCTTATTACCTGTCATTAAAAAACTGACAGACAGTTATTAAATAAAATATCTAACTATATAATAAAAATATAAAAACAAAAGGACGTAGTCATCGAAGTAGTAACACATCGGCTTATAAGTACAGATCTGAAGACCACCCACGTTTTTCTGGGACCAGATAGATGCCTAATAGGGCATTAAGTCCTCCTTTGTACCTTTATGGTTGTCCTCGGCTACTCTCATCCAGCTGTTACTGCGAAGATCTACCTTGCCTGGTGATTACCTTAAGTTATTCGCGGTTTTCATCCAAGAAAAAATCTGCCCAAAAATAATCAGTTCTACATTGTAACAGGTAATAGAAGGGACATATTTTAAGGAGGTGTAGTATGTACCTACTTCATCAACATCATCATCAGCCTATAATGTTCCCACTGCTGGGACACAGGCCAACTCTCGGTGAGAGGGATTGGGCCGAAATCCACCACGCGGGCCCAGTGCGGATTGGCAGACGTCACATGTCTTCGAATTTTTGGTTCTAGGACATGCCGGTTTCCTCACGATGCTTTCCTTCATCGTTTACCGTTACCTACTTATGTACTCATAAAAATGAACAACTTACTACGGGAGCAATATAAGAACGAATGTTTTATTTTTGTCCAAAGATTGTATCTGCCTGAAAAACGATCTCCTTCAAGATCACTTTCCCGACGGTCATCGGTCCCTATAGAAGTACTTACAAACATCTTGTCCAGAGAGTCTCCCAACTGCTTAGAAGTCTTAGTTTTGAGGCACTCGATGATGGCCTGAGAGCTGTTCGTGGGGCACTGCAGCAGTTCCGCCTGTCTGACCGCCAGGTGGCGCTGGTGGGGAGGGATCACTATTTGGGACACTGGGGAGCCGCTCATGGAGATCGCGCGGTGAAACAAGCCTGCGTTAGAAAGGATAATTTATCATTACCCTATGTGCCCAACAAGGTAGACAGTCTCGTACATTCAAATTGTTCCAGTTATGTTCAAGTCCCATGTTATAGGGGGCACTTCGGGGACTCGGTGGTGGAAACACGTTGACTTTGAGCTAGCCTACAATAGTATGAAATTTCCATAAAATGCGAGGCCACCATAAACTGGTTTTTACCTAGTGGTAACAAAACTAGTATAAGTTGGCCTCGCAACGTGCAGCCTACTTTACTTGCTATAACATAACGAGTATTCCTTGGAATCGAGAGCAATCATGGGTGTAGACAAAATTATCTAACTAAGTAGATATAAAATTTTTAGGAAAGATATGTCATTATCTATAGGTTTTTTTTCCTGCGAATGCACACTTTAGTACCTCTACGCACGAAACGGCCATTGATAAGCTTGAATCACGTCACAAGTATAATAAATTCCATAGGTGTATATAACTTTATAATTTCGGCCTTCTTGAACAAGTCTTCGGTAGTATAGTGGTAAGTATCCCCGCCTGTCACGCGGGAGACCGGGGTTCGATTCCCCGCCGGAGAGATTCTTTTTGTATTTTTTGCCGAGGATAAAAATGTTTCACTTTTTCATAGTATAATATTACGCTTTCGCTGTAGTATATTTATATAAGTCCTTTTAATTTATTAAAACGTTTTATAACGATGAACTAAACTGACTCGTCTCAAATGACACATATTAGAATACTACCAAAGTTCTACAGTTATCTACGTAATTAACAAAACTGATGACTCGTAACGATAGAATCTACAATTAAATCCATAAAATGGTTATTAAATTCAATAACAATAGTACCTAAATCAATTCTAATATTTATTCATAACTACATATAGGTACAGGGTTACTGGTAACTCGACGTATTCCTTGCAGGACGTCATAGTAGGGTTAAAATGCAACAAATTAAGCCACCAAATGTTCTACCGAAATTCAGTAGTTTTTGAATTAGTTAGAGTTTTAGTTTTTTTATGAAAAATCCCAGATTAAATCATTTGAAACCAATTTAAAAATGATTTACGGCACGACTGTACTGAAATTTAAGTTATTATCATAGTTGACGCCGTAGCAGACCTTTGTTAATAATTAAAAGTTCAATAATGCCTAAAACTTTGGCAAATATCACTACCCGTTCGGGGTAAAAAATGTGGGCCAATTAATTTGTCGTCAATAATACCCATCCAAACATTAAGCGAGAACCTTCGCTGGGATGCGGTTGGTTTCAGTTTTTTAGGGTTTGCTTCTGCTTTCGGTGCCCAGTAATGTAAGTTGTGGTAATTTGTGATACCATCACGATCAAAACATGACTCATCGGTCCACAGAATGTTTTTTTAAAAGTTTTCGCTGTCGGCGTCGGCACTTAGCATAAAACGACAAAATTCAAGCCGTCTCGGCGGATTCCTTCTTCTAATGACTGGACTGGTTGTTAATGGTATGGATGTCGGCCTGACAAGTGAACTACAGACCAGACTTTCCACTGTGACATACCAAGCTCACGCGCTACGATGTTTGTCGATGTGTTAGGATCGTCAATAAAACGTTGAAGAATAAGCTCCTCGTCCTCAGCCGTGTATCTCCGGGAACGACCAGTGTCAACTTGCCTGCTTCTTTGGACGCTGCCAGTTTCAGATATTCGCCGATAAGTCGATCCGAACACACTAACGTGGGGGAGTCGGCGGTTGGAAAAGCGAAGTTGATATTCTCGCTGCGCCTCAGCAGCGTTACCGTCACAAAGTCCGTAACAGTACATTATGTCAGCGTATTCAGGATTAGAATATGCAGCCATAGTCAGCGCTTATGAAGGCACAGCACAGCACAAGAGCAAGATACGCAACAACAGTTAGGGAAATAGCCAGTAACAAAACACGAGCTTGCGCGACGTAGAGTTGAAACTAACTAACGCTGAGGACCAAATTTTGCAAAATCGCACCCCCTGTCATGCCGAGAGAACAGTAGCGACCAATCACAAAGCTCCCCGAGTGTTTAGAGTTCAAGCGCAGGTAAAAACTACGAATAATACGAATACGAAACAATACGTTGACCGTCTCGCAATTTTACCTGCCCCCCATAAAACTCTTCTCTTCCCTGGCACACATGCAAAAGTATTGACAATCATACCTTTCTGAATAACTGATAAGACAAGGATATTTTCCTAGTAATTTGTACACCAGGTGTAGTATATTTTTTTGCACTAGACTACATTTTTTATGAAGTAATAGCAAAAATTACAAAAAATTAAATGTTTGGTTAGTGATATTTGCCAAAGTTTTAGGCATTATTGAACTTTTAATTATTAACAAAGGTATGCTACGGCGTCAACTATGATAATAACTTAAATTTCAGTACAGTCGCGCCGTAAATCATTTTTAAATTGGTTTCAAATGATTTAATCTGGGATTTTTCATAAAAAATCTAAAACTCTAACTAATTCAAATACTACTGAATTTCGGTAGAACATTAGGTGGCTTAATTTGTTGCATTTTAACCCTACTATGACGTCCTGCAAGGAATACGTCGAGTTACCAGTAACCCTGTATATTGGGCAACATTGCATGCCGTAACTCCGTAAGGTAAATTGTATCGAGAGTTCATAAAAATGCCATCTTTGTTGTATACATGTGTAGCTACATTAAAAGTCAATAAATTATTTCAATTACTATCCTCAAATCAAAACTGGTCGGTTCACCCACCTTTCGACATGGGCGAGACCATATGCAGCATGACGCTGAAGGAGCCAGCACTGTATCCTGAGATGGTGACCAGGTTGGGGTCTCCCCCGAAGGCGGCGATGTTCCTATGCACCCAGCGCAGAGCCATCACCTGGTCCTTGAAGCCATTGTTACCGGGAGCGAACTTGTCGCCTGTGCTAAGGAAACCTGAAGTAAAGGTTACAAATGAACTTATGTGAGACGGATGGACGTGGATCGTGGAGTTATATGGCCAGTATCCTCATTTCGTCTGGCCTTTTAAGGCCAGTATCCTCGTATCGTGCGATACTGTCTCGTTTTGCGCAGAGTTATAAATAACGCGGGCCAGTATCATCCGCCTAGCCTTTTCCCAACTAAGTATTTTGGGATCGAATACTAGAATTTCACACTACATGACCTTAATGTCGCAGTATAAGTATAGGTCGAAAACGCACCCCAAGCAGGAAAATTTTCAATGCTCAATAATGCTCTTGTTTAGCAACCGTGCAGTAGGTAAGAGATGAAGGATAGGGTAAGAAAGACATTATTATCTATCTTACCTACTCAAAATCAAAAGTGATTTTTTCAAATAAGGCTGTGAATCAAACACTTTTCGAGAGTCAAAATTACATAAGACAGTCCCCCAAAACGCCCACCTTTCCCCACTTCCTAGTGCTATAGCTGAGAAGAAAAAGTGGTTCAACAAATTCTCCAGCAGCACAGCTGTCCGTTCAGTTAGATAACTTGATTCGATACAATATACTACTAAACTCTTCATCTTTTATCTACTTGTAAAGTTGTAACTAAGTACATAAAATAAACTCACCAAGTGATCCAAGCCTATAATTGATAGTGACGAGCACGATATCCCGGTCCATCAGATGGCTGGGCCCGGCGACGTCGCTGCGGCCCGACACCGAGTAGAAGCCTCCCGCGTGCATGAACACCAGCACTGGTAGCGGCTTGTTACTGCAGGGGAGCAAAGCAATGCGGATAGGCGATATAGGACCAAGCTTGGAAACTTACAAGATTTGTGGAAATGCATGCTTTTCAACGATTAATATTGCAACATATTCTTGATAGCCAGTTGTTGAAGTTTTATAAAGACACAGAATTTTATAATTTCATAGTTAAAATAATTAATGAACGCAGGTGTAGGTGTAGGTAACCCACAAACATTATTTAATTCAAAATAATATAATTCGTTCCATTATATGAATACAGTTTCATCTGCAAATCATCAACTTTTGAGTACAACATAGTATTTTTTTTCTTTAAGGTAAGATGTTGCTTAGTAATAGCCGCACGGGTTGATAGATCAGGTTACCTACGCTTGCCGCGGTGGGTCGTGAATGGGTCACTATAAATTACATATGAGACCCCTCCGTCACAGAATAACCGAGCCTCCGTGCTTCACGTTAATCCGTTGTCATTGAAAGTCATTACAGGTCGTCAGAGGCCCAAAATTCTGACAACCAGTCTTACCAAGAAGTATCGTATTACCCAGTAACTGGTTCGTGGAGGGCAGATAGGCAGTCGCTCCATGGAAAATACTGGTATTCAGTTGCATCTGGTTAGACTGGAAGCCAACCCTAATATAGTTGGGAAAAGGGTAGGCAGATGATGATAAGGATGAGTTTAAAGTTGATTTGCTATGTTTGCTATATTTCTGGTGTGGCTAACACTATCTATTTAATATTTTGACATTATAATTTATTATTAAACACTGGCACTTACGTCTTGCCTTCAGGTGTGTACACGTTGAGTCGGAGACAGTCCTCGTCCACGGGGTAGTTTTTGTAGACGGGTTGGGGACAAGCTGGTCCATCCTGCGTGGCGTCTACTTCGGTGGTGTAGTTCATTATCATCTGAGGGGGCTGGCAGAAGGAAGAATAATTGTTGTCAGTCATCGCAAAAACCTTGACAGAAATAATTCAATCAAATCTGTTCTAAAGTCAAAATTGCAGTGCAGTCATGTATCAGCGGTGAAGGAAAACATCGTGAGGAAACCGGCACGTCCTTGAACCAAAAATTTGAAGACATGTCATTGTACTATCAAAAGACCTATGTATAATTAAATTCCTATTTACCTGGAACCGCAGCTCTCCTACAGGGGGCTGTGCGTACCGGATCCCCCTGAAGGACTGGAACTTCTTACCGCGACGTGACAGCATCCAGGACCCTCGGAAGTGACCTGATACACTGTGAACCATCGGGTCGGTGGTTGACGGACTGGTCGGTAGTTCTAAACAGAAACATATTGTTTTAATATTATGAAGTTTTCTGTAAGTCATTTAAATCATAAGGTGTTGGTTCCTGAAAGTTTTTGTAAGTCAGCTTGTAGATTTCTAAGTTTCTTTCACTGGATATTTTCATTATAAACACGACTTATTTTTAGTTTGGTAATTTTAAATTTTCTTGAAATCTTTGCTTTTGCTTTGAAAATATAATTTTTCAGTACCATTGAAATCAAAAGTAAACTAGAAAAAGTTATTTCTCAGTGAGTACTTATAAAATATCACTTTGGAGGTTTCTTACAAACAATTTTTCTGAATATCTAAATGGGAAATGCACATAATTTTTCAACCTTTCTGGTAAATAGAACACATCCTCACCTGTTCCATGTTGATGGTCAGGATTATGATGATGTGTAGCGACCGCACCCGCGAGCACGGCACACAACAGCACACACAACATCATCGTAGCTCAGATGACGCTACTCTGAAGCCAACACTCCCTGAACAGGGCTTATATATAAACTGTAGAAATTAGGGCAGGATTATTCTGCAGTAATTGTCACAATTTACTATAAACTTTACAGTTTTTTCTTGTCAAATAGACCGAGCTTGTCACTTTGTCAGTAGTAGCATTTTATTTTATTTTATTGTGTTTGGGTGGCTCACAGCTATCAATACAAAAGTAGTGGTAAGCCATTTACAAGCCTCTACAGATAGCAATGGAGTATTATTGTACGAGTTATCAAAGATTATAACTCGTACAATAATACTCCATTGCTATCTGTAGACTAAATAACTAATTAAGTTAGTGAATAACTAAGATAAAAACTAACTAAATACATCATTAATCACAGGCAGAAATGTAGAAAATGTCTACATTTAGGTACACTTAGTACCAAAGAAAGTTGACCTATAGTCATAGTCATTTATTCATAAAACAAGTAACTTGTATCTGAACTTATACACAAAATTACATATTCACAAACAATAAAAAATAAATTACAAAAATAAAATAACAATACATGTTAACATAGATTGACAAAATTAGATCAAATAAATTCAAAAATTTAAAAAAAGGAAATAGCTAGATCAGTAAATTAGAATTAACAAAATGAAACAAAGTTTTACAACCCATGATTGTCTCGACACAATTAGTGTGTGACGTGTCAGCGTGTCACTCACTGCCGTCACTGCCGTCCTACACAAGTACCTCTGAGTTAATCTTAGAACAGATAATGTATTGTGTTGATGCTTGACTTTGTAACGTATTGTTGATATCCTAGGAAGAAAAGGTAAACAAGGAAGATTAGTCTGAAATGTTTAGTGGAACATAAACAATGATTGTAGATAGACATTTATCTTTTCATTTGTTTTTCATAATGGTCTTTATTTTTCATGATTTTATTTATTATTTATTTTTATTATCAGATTTCAGTCATTAATACATACATAAAAACATGAGGACAGACGAATTTTCTTATGAGGGTTGGCAGGAACGTAAACAATTATCAAAATCACGATTACTTAGTTTAGTAGCTTTAGGTAATTATCACAAAATTGCTTAGTATATGTATTATTGGGTTTTTCTATCTGGAATGTCTCAGTAGCAGTCTGGAGTCTGGTTTTGTGTCTGATTGATGGCAATAGGCTCGCCCCGTTACATGGGACTTAAAAAAAACTGGAAATATAGGTGTACTGTAGGGTCAATACCTACACCTCAACTCTTCAGGGCAACAAGGCGAGATTTCATGTTGCGTAAGTTCTATCATAATAACCTTAGAAAATAATTTGATTGAATATTGAGAGATAAAACTCCCAAGATATATCTAGCTTTTGTAATTATATTTACTGAGAAGTATATAAACATACTATGTATGCGGGTAGGTACCCACGCTTAAGGAAAATGCTCGTCGTCAGGGTATTCCCAGCCACGTTGAATGTACATAAAGGTATTAAAGTCATGTATATGACACTTCCTTGTGAATGACACTGACTTAGTGCGGTCAGATGCGTGGCAATCTGGAATGGTAGCAGTCAACATCTAATTTATTAAAAGTTTTTTTTCAATTATGACGCCGCCATAATTAACTATCGGTTAGCGCAGTAGGTTCGTTTCCCACAGAAGATAAATATTTGGATGGCCTACAGATAGGAGAACAAGGTGGTTCTCGCTTGGCTGTATGTTAGTTGTAAAGGATCAAATTAAATTAGCTAGCAATACTTTAGCCACGTGTTGGGTATCGACAGCGAAAACTAATGAAAACAAAGCAATATTTTTTCAACATTTCTACTTTGTTCAAAACTTTAAATTAGACCAACATGTACATTTTATTTTATTTTTTATTACTAAATGGTCCTGCCTTTTACCTCAATCACGCCTAATGGAAAGCGATTGGGGCAATCAAACGACTTATGTTTTGGTTTTTGGAAATTCGTTAATAATATCTATGTTCCAAGAAAAATTACAAAAAAAATTGATGGATTTCGGGCATTGACCTTCGCTCATCGAAAGACGGAAAAAATATTGTTCCATTAGGTTTCGATATCGATATCCAACACGTGTGTGAAGTATTGCCAGCTAATTTAATGTGACCCTGTATTTGTGTCTGTAGGTAAGTGTAAGTACAGGAGAAGTTCCGAGAGTGTGACACACAACTTCGGACTACTAAGTAGGTCTGTAGGTACCAGCTTAGCAAATAATAGCTTTTGGTTGCTCCGCTCCTTTAAATCAAACGTTAATGAATACAATATCAATTAATATGTATAATTGGATACTAATGGATTTGGTCGACAATTCTCCGAAAACTGTCATCATGATTATTATTATTTGTAAACAAGTTTATGATAGTCTGTTGCTATCTATCAATTTATTTTTGGAAGTATCCACTGACACATCAATCAATCAATCAATTTATTTACTATCTAATGTAACCATGACACATTTGTTAGTAAAAGACTTATCCTGTGTTAGTAATTAAGAATACATTGAAAAAACAAATTCCTGTAGAACATACACATCGGCAGCACCGTCCGACACATCACCGCAGCTGCACCATTCCATGGAAAATGGCGCAGCAGCCATTCGCGTATGGACAGTCCAGCCTGCTTGGAATTAGGGGCAAGATACTGTTGTTGCTGCCCCACACTCCACGCACCAGTGATGCACAGCGCTTACGCATTGTTGCAAAGAAACAATTCACATGTGCGTCCGCGAACATCCCTGATGCGCTGCAGTACCGGGCCAGCCCAAACAGCACCCTGAACGTATTGTTGTACTGCATACAGAGGGCACTGTACGACTTCTGAGTATATCTAACCCACAGGCTGCTCAAGTAAAATGTAGTGCAGTACGCTCTGTAAAGAGTACTTTGAACACTTACTGAACAAATAGCAAACCTGCACGCCAACATGCTCGCTATAACCGACAAAGCCCTCCGCGCCCGTTTAATGTCGTCGTCGTCCTTGAGACCAGGGGTAAGTATATGGCCAAGATATTTAAACTTGTATGCCTTCTTTAACAGCATACCATTAAGGTAAACTGATGGTACTAAAACAGGATACCTACCCTCAGCCCCAAAGACCATGACTTCACTTTTTCAGAAATGTAAATTAAGCCATGTGAGTTGGCATACTCCTCACAAATGGTAATTTACATATATATTTATCTATTAAGCATGCTGTCAAATAACTTAGATATATCAGTTGCTAATGAGATAGACCTATAGATTTCTATCAGCAAGATCGCCAAACAAATTTTTCAGTATGGGTCACAGTCCTTATGATCTCCCCAGGCACATACCCCTGTGACACGCAAAAACTATATAACATGGCAAGAACTCTGGGTAGATGAGGACAAACATATTTGAGGTGCTCAATGCCGAGCCCGTCATGTTCAGGAGATTTGCCACGCGACATGGATTTTATTATCTGCCTAATCTCCCTAGACTTGCACTTTAACCCTATAGTTCCTTGCCAGGCTCAACATTCAGCACCAACTGAGACGAACCTAGAAGAGACTTCAAAAAAAGTATTCCTTAAACAGGTTGGAAATCGCTTCAGGCTTGCTATGGAACTTATTCGTGCTTTTCCAAAAAAAAAAACAAAAATCGCGTTTTGAATGGTTTTACAATGTCCATCTTAATTTGGTCTTGCCTATCCTGAAAACATTTCAAATGGGAAAACAAATTCCTAGCCTCACACATTTGGTCGTAGATATAGTCGGAAGCAGTAGGCTTAGCACGAGCACCGTTCTGTCGACGGAAGAATAGACATCACTATTAAATAAATGATGTAATAAAGGATAAGATAGCTATGTTTTTCTATTCATTATCACAGTTATGCGCTCTAAACGAATCATGATTTTGTAGAAAATCGTATTTACTTTGTGGCCTTCGAGTAGAAAGTTTTATTGTCAGTGTCATTTTGACAATTTGGGAAGAAATATTCTTCTAAAATAGTCTACATCTACAAGGACCTAGACAAGTATCGTTAAAAACGAAAGACTAAATGACAGATTGTAGAAGGATATCTACGGTGCGATAACAAAAATGTTGGAACGAAATGTCTCTTTGTACTGAAAAAGCACTGTCTATTCTTCGTAGAAATACAAAGCGTCATGCTAAGCCCGCTGGTGTTCGGTACCAGACCCACAGCATACATTTACTCCGGGCCTCGGTGTGCGCCCCCGCCACGTGTTTATTCCAGCCAACCACTTTCCTTCTCGTCAAAAGCCTACTTGTTTCTCTGCCAACAACTGCAGCCTCACACAAGGCCTGAACAATATTACCGTACAATGTATCTATGTCTTTACTATGGAATTATTATTGTAATTCTGAAGGGAAATCAACTAATTTCAGTCTATCATTGCATTCTTTCATGTACACGCGTATTTGTTCGAAATTCCGCTCCTTTGTTTTCAGGTACATGATACATTTAAGTCAGAAGACCGAAAAGTATAATCTGCCTCTCTGTATGGCGTTTGTAGACTACGAAAAAGCCTTTGATTCGATCGAGACATGGGCTGTACTTCAGTCCCTCCAACGATGCCAGATCGACTATCGGTACATTGAGGTGTTGAAGAGTCTGTACGAAAACGCCACTATGTCTGTCCGACTCCAGGATCAGACCTCGAAACCTATCCTTCTGCAGCCAGGTGTTAGACAGGGAGACGTTATCTCTCCGAAACTCCGCGAGTACATCACTCACCTTCGGTTTGCCGATGATATAGTTGTCATGGCTGAGACCATGGAGGACCTCAGTAGAATGCTCGATGACCTCAGTAGAGCTTCCGAAAGAGTGGGTCTTAAAATGAACAAGGCAAAGGTCATGTGCAATGCCCATGTAACACTCACTCTCGTAATGGTCGGAGGCACTGCACTTGAAGTTGTGGACGAGTACGTTTACCTAGAACAAACTTTCCAGTTAGCCGGTCGAGCGGCCAAGCGAATTAAATTAAATACCGTAAAGCGCCCACGATGACGTCATCGCACCCTTTTGCGTCGTGGGTGGTCCGCCTCTTAAACCTGAAGTGGCAAAGGGCAGGGCACATTGCTCGCAAAACAGATGGCCGATGGGGCCGAAAAGTTCTGGAGTGGCGATCGCGCACCGGAAGACGTAAAGTTGGAAGGCCACAAGGTGGACCGATGACCTTGTGAGGGCCGCAGGAGTCCGCTGGATGCGGGAAGCACAGAACCGGTTGAAGTGGCGGAGCTTGGGGGAGGACTATGTCCAACAGTGGCCGTCTTTCGGCTGAAATGATGACTATCCAAATTCTTGGCACAGAAGCAACCGCTCCCACTTGGCCGACATTTCCAATCAACCAATTATAAAGACAGTTTTACTGCAAACAATAATTTTGTTGTTTTTGTCACGATATCCATTGTTAACGTTTTTATGATCTGATTCGCAATTAGCCATTAATTACGGATTAACTCTTTGTATGTCCGTTTGACAGTTTAGTAGTATATAATCTTCTCGTCACACCTGTCATGTTGTGTCATGACGCATGAGAGTAGCTTTTGTTTAGTTCCTAGATCAATGGGTCTAAAGAAGCAATCAATAATTATATAATAATTATAATATCAAGGTTTGTACTATTATAACTTCCATATCAGCCTATAATGTTCCCATTGCTGGGACACAGGCCTCCTCTCTGTGAGAGGGAGCTGTCTTAATCCACGCGGGCCCAGTGCAGGTTGGTAGGTGTCACATGTCTTCGAATTTTTGGTTCTAGGACATGCCGCTTTCCTCACGATGTTTTCTTTCACCGTTTTGAGAGCAGTGGTGATTTAATAATTTACACAAAGGTAAGCGCCTGTCTTGATTCGAACCCACGACCTACAACTCGTAAGTCGCAGCCGTTACCACTGGGCCACCACTGCTGCTGATTATTACTTCTTAGTAGATATTTATGTTGCACGTGGAGGAGGTTTATTCTGGTAGCCTAGAATGGAATGAAAAGTATAATTTATAAATACTTATGGTATTACTATTTATAGGTAGAGAATACTCTATTGCTACGTAAGTATTTACATAATTAAGAAACTGCTTTTGCGCTTAGTTGGCAGTATAGGTACAGCTCTGCACAACCCTTCGGGGAAAAAAGGCGTGATATGTGGATGAGTGTGTGTGAATGTGTGTATGCGTAAACATTTGCTTTTTACCGCGCCTTAAGTAAGCTGAACTGTTCTATTTTAGATAAAAATAAACAACCCAGCGAGGTCTTGTGTTAAGGCCAGACTTCCGTCCAAGTCTAAATATAAAGCCGTACTATCTAATAGTGCAATAGAAAGTCGATATTTTGTAATTAATAATAATTATTGACTTATTTTGTAGTAGAGTTCAACACAACAACTTTCAGTGAAATGAATGATTATTTATTATGTTTGATGGCGCGGCAAGTGGCTTCGTGTCCATACGAAGTTTCTAAAACAACCGAAAAGGTCAGATATGGTGTTTACTGTCACTCTAGCAGAGTGTCGTATCGATGCGTTCGAAATGCGATATGCATCGATGGTTGCGTGGCTGTTATCTTCTGTTGACAGCGATGATTTCAGGGATGCCGCTGTCGTATCACGTCACGTCCACGACAAAATGCTATATTGCGGCACAATCATAATGATATTGAAGCTGCTGAACCACTAATCCAAAAACCACTGGTAAAGGCTCTCCTGTGCCGATTACCTAGGTAAGTATTTACATGTTCATGAAAACCATCGAAAGCACGCCTTCGAGTTTAAAATATCCTTCCATTCTCACACTTGAGAATTACATGATTCTTGTGACTAACTCTATCAATACAATAACCGTTCCCTGAAGGCCGACTGAAACGTGTAGTGACAAGGCAGCAAGTTATGACATGAATGTAAATCATTGCTTTAAAATTATTGTTAGGCGCTTAGGAAACCAGTGTGGTAAAAATGGTAGGTACATACTTCCCTGCTTATTTAAAGGTTTTTTTTTTAATTCACCTGCTTTTAATAAAGCAAACAATCTATTTTAAGTAAATGAGTTTATTCGTTACATCAAACAATAACAGGACCTATTAATACCAATTAAGTAAATAAATCAACAAGCTGTAAAAAAAAACGATAATACTACTACAGCTAAAAAAAAGTGTCCAGTAAAAGATAGTCCATATTCTATTCAATATCGGTCAAACGTATCAGTCGTCGGAAAAGCTAGTTTTTCTTAGGTTCCGTCTTGTTAGTACAGACGCCAACACATCAAGCTACCCCAAACTGTGAATTTTTCCCAATTGAACATAAACCTTATGTTCATGGTTTAAAGTTAAAAATGTATCAAAGAAATTTGACAGATTAAAGTGTAGTGCAGTATACGACGACTATTCGGCCTACAACCAGCTCCCATTGAGTGATCTACTACATTGTGCCGTGGCTACCATCGTCGTGAGGAACTGTATAGAGTTGCTGCTCAGTGAGCAAATGAATTTAAAGTGTGACAAGGAAAAGCTTTCAAATGAAGGTCTCGACAGAAGAAACTCGTAAGTGTTGTCATCGTGACACACTAACACTATATGGATATTTGTGTCCGAAATAAAGCTATTCTATTCTACTAAAAAGTTGGCAGTTTTTTTAATAGAGTGTCTGACACAGAGTAGTGGTGAAATGAAATGTTTATTTTTTGTAAGTTGGTAACTACTTAGACCTTTTAAGACACTTTTACCTACACGTCGATATTTTCTTGGTCAAAATTTTAAAACTAGATGTATCCCTGAGAAGAAATGCCGAAACAAACTCAGAGGTCTCTTATAAAGTCCAACCACAGGCAAATAAGTTTTGGCAGGCATAGTAGGCTTATAGTCTAGATTTTCGAGTTTGCAACTTTATGTGATGTCCTCTCTCCAAGCAGTTTCAATTTCCCGTTCTCTCGCATGTCCCGCTAGCAGCCCAGTCAGCGCCAGTGAACACTTCCGAACGCGTCGGCCGAACGCGACCGCGCCTACCAGACCAAAAAAACATTTTTTAAAGTTACGGCGACCGCGTACGCAAGCGTGCCAATTGGAAAGTTGTTGTAAAATATTTTTATTTAAATTATTTTTGTTGTTTTTTTTTACTTTAGTTGTTAAATGTTCAGGTGAACTGTGCTACTTTCATTTAGTGTTGTGATTTATTTTTTCTACGGTTTCGGCGTTAACTATGGCGCGACAAACGTTAATATTTTTTGTAAGTGAATACTTTTACTAATATTTTAACTATATACGAGTACGTTACCTTTAAATATCTAGAAGAACAAAATCTAGGTACAGAAAGCTTTAAGTATAGCCTAGCATCTAAGCTGTAAACCATCAAATATCTCTCTCTCCATAATTATTATCCAAAACAAAATTAAACGTACTTTGACCACACTCTTCCCAGACCGGATCTTTGAAGTTCAATTTCCCATACTATCAGCTCGTGAAACTATTCCATTTTTCAAACCTATTTCAATAACAAATGAATTCCACGAAAGAAACTCAATTGAAATGAAAAATAGCCACATAAATAAGTGCAGACGTTGTTGTGTGTGCTGCTGTGGTAGAAAGCGGCCGTTCATGTCTTACGATTGGAAAGAAATTGTGCGATTACAAAAGGAGTAAGGCAAATAAAATTGTTCTACATCTCGGAGCGAGACTTTGAGATTGCTGAAAATTGTCTGTACGGTCCGGTGATAACGTCTCTCTGTGAGCGTCGTTTAAATTTCTAATCCCTTTGGTATATGGTTTACCATGGCAAGTAAGCGATACAGGAGTCTAAATATAGAAATTCAGTCAGATTTGTGTGAACTACAACAAGGGGCAGTCCTTTAGAAGACTAGGTACGTGATGGCGTAAAATGCTAGCCAGGGGTTTTTTTAATCTTATAAATCGATGATTTGGCGGCATCTATAGCATCATACCTGGACACAGTCGTGTGTGCTATTGATATAATGGTACTAAATTATGCATAGTTGCTAGATCACTGGTCGCAACATTGCAAGACATGGTGGACTTTGGTAGGTAGGTACTCGCCTGACCAAACATCAATAAAACCTGAAGTGGTTGATTATATAAACAGTAATTTTGTAACTGTAAAAGAAGAGCCATGTCACCCTACTATCCTCCTTACATACATTGAAGAGCAAGTTATGCTGATTATTATCAATTGCGTTATTAAAGACCAATGCTCTGCAAGCAATAACGTTCTAGATTTAGTCGGGTTAAATTAATGTTTAGCAATAAGTAAAAAACCAGCTATAATTGTATCTAAAGTTGTTGTCCTCCAAATTAAAGCATAAGACCCGAATTCAGTACTAAAAATGTTCAAAACCTATAAAACCAAACTCTACTGCCAGTAGTGGATGAAATAAATTTGACAGTCCGTAGCGTAATGGTAATGGTTATATCAAATAGTTAACTCTTAATGATAAAGTAACTAATCCATTTATTGAAATTGAGAGCTGTAACAAATTCGATGCTGTAATACTGATGGATGATGCCAATTATTTTGTAATACTTACTTCTATTTATTTCGTTTTAGAATTTAATATGAAATTAAAACTATCTGAATCATATTCACGTCCCGTAACTTCAATGTACAGAGGCCAGCACATCAAGCTACCCCAATCTGTCAAATTTCTTTGATAGGTTTTCAACTTTATTCCATAGGAATAAGGTTTATGTTCAATTGGGAAAATTTGACAGTTTGGGATAGCTTGACCTGCTGGCGACTGTACATACCTGCTCCAGATTCTTCACATTTTACCTTTTCTAGTTCTTTTCGTTCTATAAGTTCAATGAATGTTTTATAACGTTCTACATGCCAATCCGTTATAGATTCTTCTTGACTACTTATAACTAGAATATTTTTTATCAAAATCATCTATACTAAGTAGGTACAGACGCCAGCACATCAAGCTACCCCAATCTGTCAAATTTCTTTGATAGATTTTCAACTTTAGCACTCAAGCATAAGGTTCATGTTCAATTGGGAAATTTTGACAGTTTGGGGTAGCTTGATGTGCTGGCGTCTGTACTTTTCCTGACTTAATGAAACATAGCATAGTAGTACCAATTTTCTAATCGGTTAGTAAGAATGATCCTTCTAATTATAGACCTATATCTGTGCTTCCAGCATTGAGCAAATTTTATGAAAAAATCATGCTAGACCAGATGTTGTCACATTTTAACTCAAATGGGATTTTACATAGTCGACCTTAGTCGACAGTTTGGTTTCACGAAACGTAGGTTGATGACTGACGCGGGAGTAAAACTCATCAGTCTTATTTTGGAATTCTGGGCGAAGTCCCAGGATGCTATTGGCATTTTCTATGACCTCTTAAAAGCGTTTGACTGCACTGACCACAATACACTGATCTGTAAATTATACCACTACGGAATTCGTGAGCAAGCTGCTGATCTGGTACCTACTTTCCTATTTAGCAAACAGCAGCAAAAAGTTAACGATAACGGGGCGCCGTCCTCGGGGTCTCTAGTTAAGATGGGCGTGCCTCAAGGTTCAGTTCTTGGCCCTTCTTTATTTCTAGTTTATAATAATGACTTTCCGTACCTGATGGCTAACTTCTCGGAAATAATTTTATTCGCTGATGACACTTCTCTTATTTTTAGAATAGATAGAAAAGATACGGTTGTCTTACATGTCAACCATATTCTAGCTGTTCTTTCGAAATGGTTTGCGGCTAATAATCTTTTTCTCAATGCGAACAAAACTAAATGTCTTAAGTTCTCATTACCAAATGTACCCCAAGTGGGTCTAAATTTAAAACTTGATGGCAAGAAACGAGATGCTATTTCCGAAATTGTATTTTTGGGAATTACTTCAGATTCAAAATTGCAATGGGGTGCTCACATTAGAGCTCTTTCAAGTAAATTAAGCTCAGCTGCTTACGCAGTAAGAAAAATAAGGCAGTTAACTGATGTAGCCACAGCTAGGTTAGTATACTTTGCTTATTTTCACAGTATTATGTCTTATGGCGTTCTGCTGCCGGGATCTGCTGCTGACGTAGATAAAATTTTCATTTTACAAAAGAGGGCGCGCAATCTATAAAATGGGGCCTCGCGAGTCTCATAGAAACAAATTCAACGAAATTGATATACTAACTCTACCTTCTCTTCACATACCATAAAATATATGGTATGTTCGCTAAAAACTTAGGTATTTAAAAAAAAAACCTTGTCCATAATCTAAATACACGCAGTAAAGATGAAATTGTGATTCCAAAATTTAGATTAACTAAAACTAGCAAGTCATTTCTAATAAACAGTATCCGCTTCTATAAAAGCTTCTGCAAAGTCGGTTACAGAGATTAGCGATGGGATGTTTAAAACTCACATCAAACGTATCTTTATCAAAAAAGCTTATTATAAGATAAAAGACTGCGTTGAAGACAGGGAAGTTTGGCATTAATTTCATCTGCACATGTGGCTTCCCTGGTACCTCATTAACAGCATAACTAAGTGAAAGACTATTTGAAAACATTGGTAAAGCCAATTATTTTTAAAAGAGTAACCGTGGAGTTTCTTGCCGGCTCTTCTCCATAGGAAACGACAATTTGGAACCATGCACCTAGCTTCTGACGTTTCATAAGTGCCCATGCAGGTTTATATGAAATAAAAATATTTTGATTTTGACTTTGAACTGCTCCAAAATTACAATGTTAATTTTTATTCTTTGTATTTTTTGCAGTGTCTGACATATTCTCGTCATTATTTGAAATTATCTGACATATTCTCGTCATTATTATATAATTATGGAAATCATGTCACTTGGTTTAAATAGGTTCGTTTTATATAAGAAGGTTCTTTTACATATTGTGAATGAGAGAGCATTGTAGGCCTTACAGACTGTAGATTTGTAGACGATTTTCAATTTTTTATATTTATTCTTCTTAGTACGTTCCTGGTAATTATTAACAGGCCTGCACTGTCCTCTCATACCTATTATCATTGTAATTTGAATTTATTGCCGACTCTTCTCCTTATGAAGCAAAAAGTTGGAATCGTGCACCTAGCTTCTGACGTTTCATAAGTGCCCTTGCAGGTGAAATAAAAATATTTTGATTTGATTTGAAGTTTAGTTCCGCTATCTGGAGTTGGCTTTCATTATTTATTATTTTGTCAGTGATTCACTTCAACTATTACTAGAATCTTCGTCATCGTCTTCATTATAACTAGCAAACAAGTTTCTCAGCACTAGACCTAAATACTACAAATATTTCAACAGCTTTTGTTTCGCTCGCTGGCGCCACCGCAACGGTAAATAACATAAACGTATGTAAATCAGCTGGCTTGTTTTCGAGGACGTTAGCACCACATATACAAAAACTTTCTCTATAACAACTGGTGCAACACGCCGTAAACGCATCTTGGAGATCACTTCCACTTTTTTGAAATTTGAGACTCTCGAAAAGAGGTTAAGGGATTTTTCCGCATCGATGATGCGCGTAGCAGCTCCTTTCGTAGAATGTATGCAGACCAAATTGCGTTTAATAGTCTGTTGCAACATCTGAGTACCTACATAAAGCAATTTTATAACCACTTCAGAATTCCATAAAAAAGCTTCACAAAAAGCTATACTTATAAATTAGTATCTACCATAAAACAGTATCCAAATCTTAAAGTCTCAATATCCAAAAAGATAACTTATAATTAAGTCAATGCAAAGGTGAAGAGATCACAAAACAACACGGTTTTGTATTGGAAGCCGATGTCCCACTATAAAGAGTCTTAGAATGCGAGTGTATTGGATCTATAATCGATACGCACCCGATATAGTTCCGTTACCGATGAATATTTCACAGAGGTCTCCGTAGAACTGTAGACCATCACAATCGCTATTACATTGTGCATTGTCTCTGGGCTACCATTGCTCTGAAAACCCACTAAAAATGAGATGATTGTCATGATTTTCAATTCGATGTGCTTTGTAACTTGTTTTGTGTGCTTAGATTTTTTATGCACGCACACTAATCATATTGTAACTCTTTTCTTTTATCAGATTTCCGAAGAAATCGATGATACCGTTCGACGATCATTGAATTTGAATATTAAAATGACAAAAGACAGTCGCTAATCTGCGTTGTTTTGATGACTAACCTCTAAATATTTGGAATGTGTGTCCAATTGGCACAACGATCAACATAATTATGGTCAAGCTACCCACACGTTTCCAATTTCCGAGGATATAACAAGCCCCGTTAAGCTTTCTCTGGTCACTTATATGGACGACTCCTAAATCGTCGTCAAAGAATTAAGGCCATGCTTAAACTGAGAGTAATGAGTAAAAGCTGAGCCTTGAACGAAGAAAAAAGACAAAAGACAGGCAATTTTACTACAATTAGTAGAATAGCAAATTAAGGGCGCGTTCGCAATCAAGAGGGGTATTATAATTTCGCAGAACCATTTATCATAATGATCAAGAGAAAACGATGAGCTTCGAAAATAAATTACCTATGCCTATACGAGTAGGTGATAAATGGCATATCACGTTATTGAGAACTGTTAAAATTGAACATGAGCTTAGGTCATTGCCAGGAAAACTGTAACAAATTGATTATATTGATTAAATCAACAGTATGTCATAGAAAGTTCACCGTAATACCTATTATGGGGAATAAAGTCAGGGATAGACTTGGGAAATTACACAATAACGATATTTAAATATTGTGTAATTTATCAAGTCACAAACAAAATATGTAAAAGTAGAAAATAAATAATAATGTATAATCCAAGAAACTCACAATGATGGAGCCCCAAACTACGTTGGTAGGTAGGTACAACCTACATAATCTGAAAGTATGTTTGAAAGCCAGTTCTGCACTGGAAAAAAATGGAAAATCAAATTGCTGAGATTGGTAAAATTTGCAAACCACAAAATATTACGATCAGTTTTAAACATATGTTGGCTTTATTTGGAATCATACCTTCATTCTTTACGTATAGGCGTCCATGGCCCAAATTTAAATGATTATTCTGAACAGAATAGCTTTCTCTTGATCTTTTCTAACCACAAACTTTCGTAGTAAATAAATAAGTTTTTAACCAACACTATTTGACTTCAGTTCTATCTTGTGTTGTATCAGTCACTTCTACTGTAGGCATATCAGTCACCTGTCACACGTCCCCACTGGCTCTACTATCAGTCATCTGTCATACGTTTCTATTGGCTCCACTTTCTAATACAATTTGTAGATATTAGCTGTGGCATCATGGGCACGATTATTGAGTCGTGACCTTCACCCAGTGAACCGACCGACGAGTCAATGATCGTCACGAGCACAGCGGCGCGTGGGCAATGTAAGCATTCCTGCATTTAAATCATCGGTGGTCGCATTCCTTTGGATATGATCGTTATTAGATATTGCTTCCAACCTAGGATCTTGGTTATTGGAATCTTCAACATCGTGATTTGTTCTAGAAAATAACATTTTGAAATAAAGGTGCTACTAGATACAGGTATTACTAGAGATTTATTGTCTGTTAAGAATTTATTCCTCCAGTCTTCTGTGTATCTTTACGTATTATTTACTTTACAATTGTTCATGTTACTGTATTCAGTAAACACTTTTGGGTTTAATACTTTACCATCCCCTTTAATCTTTACTATATATCTACTTTATATTCACTTTTATAAGTAGCTTACCAAGTGTATGTTTCAATGCTCGTCAGCCCTTCAACTTGTGCGCATTCCACGTGACTTGATGCATTGAATTCAGAATGTTTGGTCCTGATTCTTGTCCTACAGGCTTACTTTACTTCTGAACGAAATACATTGTTAACTGCTAGTTACGTGATCAATATTGCTGATGATTACCTTTTGTTTGTATGTATGCATTTTCCTGTACGTAAATACTTATTAAATGTAAACATGAACAGACTTCTCGAAGGCAAGATCAGTTTATTCATACATTATTTTTGAAACACATAATAACAAACGAAATCAAGTTTTTTATTTTGTATTTCACAATTTCACTTTTACTGATTCACTTTTTCTTCTAGAGAGAAAGTTGAGTCAAAAGTGGTGCTGGCGTTATCTCATTAATGTCCAAATGTTACAAATAAATGATTGTTAATATCCATTCGACTCTATTTGTTCTAAGGAAAGGTATTCCTCTGAGTTACAGGTGAGATGTTGAATAGCGATTATTATTTGGAGTTCCTAAAGGCAACCTATTTCTTGATTGAATAACAGTCAAACACTTTCCACAGGTCAACATGAATAAATTCTCAATCTGTCTGTAAAACTGATCAAAATATTGACAGTCGATCCAACTCGAATATATGTAGGTGCTACGTATTATATATAGATAGACGCATATCAATATCAAAGCACAGAACAACAACTCTTAACCTAAATTCTTAGTTGCATGACGTCACATAAGGTGGGTACCGTTAACGGAGATGCGTGTGACCTTCACCCAGTTTCCAGCTCGACCGGCTGCGGTCAGCGACCTGACCGAACGATGCCCACTGTCCAGTGTCCATTACATACAGAGTAGTACGGACACTTCTAACAGAGACCTGCCGATGTATTCTGTAAAAACTTCAATGTGAAAACGGAGGTGAATTGAGCTGTCATCAGGTGGAATGACCGCTCCCTTGACCTACGTTTCCACGGTGAGGTTTTTACAAAATAGATCGACTCATCTACTGTCCTCCATTGGTGATTGTTTGTTTCAGAACAATATTTTCTTACTCTTCTTCTTCTTGCTTTCCAACTAGTTTATTTACGAGTATATATTTTCATGCATGCCTTTCAAGGGTGCATTTTATCTTAGCTTGTCCTTTCAGTGACAGTAAAATCTTAACCTATTTTTTTTTTAATAGTAGGTTTATTTGTGAAGCGTCTTATGGACCTTCGAATTTTTCTTCTTCGTGCCTTCAACTAATCGAGTTGAGAACATGATCGTATCGAGGATAAAGTGCATTCTGCATGTAAGTGTTTGTCACCTATCGCCACTCTTATTAGGTTATTATTTCGCTCTTTTGCAAGATTATGTGCTTTTGACAATTTCTGTTCATTGTTTGCCAAGAGCATTATGATATAATCTTCTAAACCTGTAAGTAAGTAAGTAAGTATTTATTTGCATAAAACATGGTATACATGGTGTTACAATAATTTACAATAAAGATCTTACATGTTTTGCCAGAATTGTACTTAGCATGCATATGTTCACTTAATGAGTCATGAAGTCAAGAATAATGTTCATGCATATGTTCGCCTGATGTATTTTCTCTAGTGTTTCTTTTTCCAGTGTCTTGTCCACAGATGTTTACTTAATCGTACATTACAATTCGCATGCTGATCATTGTTTCTTACTCTTTATCTAGATAATACCACATAACTACTTATATGGATAATTACATATCGTGTAACAACGTGTGAATATTCACTGTTTAATGTTGTACACATAACAATGACGGCTTGGTAGCGTTGGAGTGCCATTTGTTTTAGAAAAAGGGGAAAAAGGGGATATAGTTTGTATAAAGAGTTTTCTGTGAGAAGTAAATAATGTACACATATACCAGAGCCATATTAGACAGCACGGTTGGTGCAGTGGTTAAGCGATTGACTGCTGCGCTGCGTGTCGCGGGTTCGATATCCCGCACGGAACAAATATTTGTATGACCTACAAGTAGTTGTTCCGGGTCTGGCCGTTTGTGTATGTGAGTTTAAATGTTTGTAAACGCACCCACAATACAGGAGAAATTCCTAGTGTGGGGCAACGTTAAAAAATATATATAGATATTGTAAGCCTGAAATTTGCTGAGATGGTTTTGTGTGAAGGATAGTGATCACATCTAAGTACGTCAGAAGATAAATATTTATCCAACTAATATTATAAATGTGAAAGTTTATGAAGATGTTTGTTACTCAATCATGCAAAAACGACTGAACGGATTTGGATTAAATTTGGCGCACAGATAGATTAATACATAGGATACTTTTCATCCCGGTAATACGTTCCTGTGGGATAATTCCCGACTTCTACGCGGGCGAAGCCGCGGGCGGAAGCTAGTTTAAAATATACGTAATTAAGTAGGTACCTAATTATCATGAAAGTGATTTTGTCTAAAGGATTTTCCTTTACTTTCCTCACCTCTTTCTTTCTTGCTTTTTCTGGTAATTTAGTCATAAACAGCTTTTACTGTCCAAGTCAATGTACTGGCCTGTCCTTAATTTCACAAGGACTTACCACGACAGTGTAAGAAAAATACAGTAATTTTCAACAAACAACTCAAATATTCTCAACATAGGGTGAAAGATCCGGCTGTCGTCCGTCGTGGTCACGCTCTGGTTGCGCAGTAACGGCATCGCATCGCGGCTCGTGCGCGTTCGCAGTACACGCTAATGTTACGCATATCGTTAATGTGAGAGGTGGTACAGGTGGCTTGTCAAGTAGTTGTGAATTATGGCTTGATGGTGATAATTTGAAGGTCAAAAATTAGATTCGTGCTGTTATAGACACGTTGTGATAGAGCTGAGACATAATAGATACCTTAAAAGATTGTTGGCGCTATTAGACTTATCTTCAAATTATAATAAATATAATCATCAACACGAAAAACAAGTATAGAAAAAAAAAAGACGTACGACGAACATCCATATCTAAAGCAAGTAGAGATCCCAACATATGTTCGAAGCAATCCGAACAAGAGCACTTAGGAAAGAATTCTAAAGAGGTCATTCTGTCTGAATTGGGTTGAAGAAGGTGATCATGATATAGATACAATTGTTGTTACTAAATATATACAGAAAGTATTGTCAACTATTTTACTCAGTGAACAAATAGGTAGTAGGTAAAGGTATTGACACTTCTCAGTAGAAGTATATCAGTATATAAGTGGGTAATCTTTTAATGAAAAAGACATAAACAATTAAAGCCACATAAAACGCGTTTATAAACTAAAAAGTATTACAAAGAATTCTCGCGACCGCATGAAAGTGCAATTTAGTAGCGGTGAGTAAAAAAATGTGTGTCACTACAATATAATATCGTGCTGTCATGAAATGAAAGGGAACCACGAGCTTATGCGATAGGCGTCAATTGATGTCCACGAAGAAAGTGATTATAACTGTCAGTCATACGGAGATGCAATTGTCTAAACAATTTGATAAAAATTGTATGTATCACTTCACCTTTTAGTATACTCGTATAATTATTATATGAAGATTTTATCAAAGCCTTTTTATGTCAACGCACGGCTTGCCTGTGGACGTATCATTGTCAAAATTCTCAATGTGGTAATTCATGTCAGTTAATGTTGTGACAATTTCACAAAAAGATGAAGAATAATGTGAAATTTTTTACAAAGAAGCTACTTACTTACAAAAAAGATATTCCACTAACGAGAATATTTTTATTAGGTACACGCACAGCAACGTAACACAAATCACGGCTGGGAACCGTCGCTAATGACCACCTAAAGATGGCATGAACACTATACCATATACACACACACTAACATCACCCTAAGGCCTTGGAAATAAGAGCCATGATAACCCAAACTGATGATACAATTACATGGGAGTCCTCAACCAAAGATGACACAAATATCAGATCTCGATCACGCTAAAATAAACTTTAACTCTTTGGTATAAGAGATGGTGGAAGGAGGAAGGTATAATGATGTGGTTGTCGGCAACCGCAGGTAAACGCGTGTGACAGTTATGAGCCAACAGCTGTGTGCCTGTCGCAAGCGCCATCTTTACAGTTACTTGATTATGTAGGTTTGATGACAGAATCCCTACTTCCCTACTATATAATATTATAAATGCGAAAGTAACTCTGTCTGTCTGTCTGTCTGTCTGTTACGCTTTCACGCCTTAACCGCTGAACCGATCGTCATGAAATTTGGCCGAGATATAGCCTGGGATATGGGTAAGGACATAGGCTACTTTTTTACGCGATAACCGACATCCACGCGGGCGGAGCCGCGGGCAAAAGCTAGTCGTTTATAAGGCTGAAGTATGTTTTATTAGACTCCTGAGGTAAACAGTGCGTGGAACATTGATGAGGTCTTCACATATATCAAGAATGGTATGTGATAAAGTTTCTACATATAATTGTTAAGTTAGCAATGTCTTCAAGATTCTTGTCATATTCTAGAAAGTTTTAATGCTTATATTATTGGATTATTTTTGTAATTATCTTGTTTTTCCAGTTTACCTAACCTAACCAGTGGTGGGTACCTAGTAGGAGTTTAAGTTTGATGAAAGTACCAATAATCTTTATGGTAAGGCAATAAGGATTCTTTTTTTTTTGTTGTTTTTTTTTTAAACGTTGCCCGACGCTAGGTATTTCTCCTGTATTGTGGGTGCGTTTACAAACATTTAAACTCACATACACAAACAGCCAGATCCGGAACAACTACTTGTAAGGTCATACTAATATTTGTTCCGTGCGGGAATCGAACCCGCGACACGCAGCGCAGCAGTCAATCGCTTAACCATTGCGCCAACCGTGCCGTCAAAAAAATCCGTCTTTGTCTTTTTAACAAAAATAGTTTTCATGTAATATTTCAGCATTTGTTTCTTCTACCAATCTTCCTCCGTCTCTCAGTTTTTATATCAGTTTCATATTATCTGTGTCGGTTTATTTGATTAGTCTTTGATGATCCAATTTGTATGCTCTTGAGTTTTTTCTTCTTCAGCTTAAGATCGCTGTATGTATTTTTGTATTGGTCACAATATTATCTTCTGGGTGTCTTCTAACTCGATGTAGAAATCATTCTAGACTTGTCTTGTAATGAAAAACATTTCACTTGTTTGCAATAACTTCTACACTTTCCAGTTTCACTTAGAAATTATCAAGTTTAGCCTCACGGTTCGAGTTTTATTACTCATGAAACCACCTACTTACTTATAAAAGCGATCTTGATTAGTAAAAGTCTGGTAGCCTTTATATCTTCATTTATGTTAATTGCTTATTCACATTTATAGTTGCTTTAAACTTGTTTATACGTAAATATGTTTATTATTATAAATGAGTAGACATCGACGAGTTTACAATTCACATTGAAGTACTCTCAGGTGGCCCAATTCTCTCTCTAAATGTTGATAAGTTTGTGTTATGTTTCGTCCCTCTTTCTGTAAATTCTGACGGATTTCTTCTTAGTGGCTTTAACAATCATCAAATTAATGTTTTCACATTTAACCTTGTGTTCAGCAAAATGCAGAAAATTATCTATCCTAGAACTGGCGATAGAAACTACCAAATAGAAATAAAATTAACTTGACACATTTACAGAGGAAATTGATGGCAGAATAATAACTGTAGAAAGCTCATACGTCAAGTGTAGTTACAAAGCATTGCAACCATACAGTTAGTAGGTAAGAAACAATAGAATTATTGCCCAATTTTGGAAGTATTTTACACACCAAGTAAAACACTAGAAATTAAAGAGTTAGATTGTAACGAATTGTGCTTGTGGCTAAATAACAATAGCTGCACGGGTCGATCGGCCAGGTTAAGCTACGCTTGCCGCGGTTGGTCCGTGGATGGGTGACCATATTTACATACCAAGACTCCTCCGTGCCTCGGAAATCACGTTAAGCCGTTGGTCCCGGCTGTCATTTGTAGATCTTTGACAGTCGTTATGGGTCGTCAGAAGCCCAAAAGTCTGACAACCAGTCTTACCAAGGGGTATCGTATTACCCAGTAACAGGGTTGTGGAGGTCACATAGGCAGTCGCTCCATGTAAAATACTGGTATTCAGCTGCATCCGGTTAGACTGGAAGCCGACCCCAACATAGTTGGGAAAAGGCTAGGTAGATGATGATTGTAACGAAAATACAGTGACTATGATGACGATCACACGATCATGATCATCTACCTAACCTTTTCTCAACTATATTGGGGTCGGCTTCCAGTCCAACCAGATGATTACCAGAATTTTACACGGAGCGGCTGACGATCAGACGGTACCAGTAATAAAATACGTCGGTAGTGACAGTGTTGATCTAACTGAAAACAAAATTAGCTGCTGGCTGTTTTCACGTAGTACGCTCATATCACAAAAATGCATTAAATCTGCCCTATTTTCAAATTCCCACGAAACACGTATATGTGATGTATCGTACAGGGATTAGTACGACACAAATCAAAAAATCCACCAGCAATTGCTGCAATCTATAAATCCTTCGAAATAAATACTCAACAAGTTGTGCACTATGCTCGGCTACACTGCAAGTGTATCGGCTGCGGTGGTGCGGTGGCACGATGGCGATGGTGGGCGGTATGCGGGTCAGTGCGTTAACGGTCTGTCTGGGACGACTCCCTACGGCACGCGACTACATGCGAGCCGCTTGCAAGTGGAGCGGAGTGGACGCAAATTATTGATATGTTCTGGTGATTATAGTTGGAGAATAAGTCAGATCTTCGGATGTTTAGTTTGACTGCCACGCTGCAACCGGCAGATAAAATTGAATACTCTTGTCAAGAGCTAGGTGTCCTGCTAAACTTGGATACACATAAATATTTTTTCAACACACTTGCTCATAAAATGGCTCTAATTTCACTACAGTTAGGCACATAATGACACCTATTATCAAACTGTGACTTTTTCATTACTATTATTCACTAGTGAGTTATAGAATTGGTTGAGTTGCTTTATTCTTAGTGAGTTATAGGTTGCTTTTTGTTTGAGTTGCTTTGTTCTTAAAAACGATGATGATGGATGATGCTGGGTGATGATGGATGATGATGGATGATGATGGATGATGATGGATGATGATGATGGATGACGATGGATGATGATGAATGATGATGATGGATGATGCTGGATGATGATGGGTGATGATGAGTGATGATGGATGATGATAGATGACGATGGATGATGATGGATGACGATGGATGATGATGATGGATGATGATGGATGCTGATGGATGACGATGGATGATGATGATGGATGATGATGATGATGATGATGATGGATGATGATGGGTGATGATGAATGATGATGGATGACGATGGATGATGATGGATGACGATGGATGATGATGGATGATGATGATGGATGATGATGGATGATGATAGATGATGATGATGATTTAGTATTATTTTCTTCGCAAGTGTGTTGAAAAACGTCGTATGATACACGTGTGTATTGATGATTATCGTCCTCGGCTTTCTTAAGACCCTCGCCTGACGGCTCGGGTCTCAATGGCGCCTCAGCGATAATCACCAACGTTACACACTTGTACCATAATGTACTATTTCAACACACTTGCTCTTAAAATGGCTCTAATTTCACTACAGTTAGGCACATAATGACACCTATTATCAAACTGTGACTTTTTCATTACTATTATTCACTAGTGAGTTATAGAATTGGTTGAGTTGCTTTGTTCTTAGTGAGTTAGAGGTTGCTTTTTGTTTGAGTTGCTTTGTTCTTAAAAACGATGATGATGGATGATGATGATGGATGATGATGGATGACGATGGATGATGATGATGAATGATGATGATGGACGATGCTGGATGATGATGGGCTATGAGTGATGATGGATGATGATAGATGATGATGGATGACGATGGATGACGATGGATGGTGATGGATGATGATGGATGACGATGGATGATGATGGATGATGATGATGGATGATGATGGATGCTGATGGATGACGATGGATGATGATGATGGATGATGATGATGATGATGGATGATGATGATGATGATGGGTGATGATGAATGATGATGGATGACGATGGATGATGATGGATGACGATGGATGATGATGATGGATGATGATGGATGATGATGGATGACGATGGATGATGATGGATGATGATGATTTAGTATTATTTTCTTCGCAAGTGTGTTGAAAAACGTCGTATGATACACGTGTGTATTGATGATTATCGTCCTCGGCTCTCTTAAGACCCTCGCCTGACGGCTCGGGTCTCAATGGCGCCTCAGCGATAATCACCAACGTTACACACTTGTACCATAATGTACTATAATTCTAAACCAAACCCTAGGTAGCTTGCCTACCTCGATACCCTCTTAAAGCTTCACTCCGTATGGCACGCGACTACATTCGAGCTGCTGGGATGTTGAGCGAAGTAGACGCGTATTATTGAGATGCCCTAGTAATGAACTAATATTACAAGAAGAAGTAACTCAGCTCTCAATTGGGTATATATCAAGAATCAGGTACTTATAAAGGTGTCAAGCAAGAGAGACTACCAAATGCCAAGCGTTGCGTAAGATATCTATGCTCTCATCAAGTACGCGGTAGGTACTAGGTTTCTCACAAATTGCAATATTTATTTTAAACATTTTATGGCGCGGTCGGCACTCATTTTCAATCAAAATCAAAAGTCATTTGTTCAAACTAGGTTAAGAGTCAGCACTTTTTGAACGTCAAACCCAAAACGCCCGCCCTACACCACTTCCTAGTGGTTTAGCTGGGAAGAAGAAGTGGCGAAACAAACTCCCCAGCAGCACAGCTGTCTGTAAAGGTAGAAGAACGTTATTCTAACCAATAATAGGTAAATAACATTACTAAACACAAAACATAAAATTAAATTAATTTCCATATATCAGCTAACACACGGCAATATACCAACAAAACATAGTAATTAAACTCAAGCAGAAACAAGTAAATAATAAAAACAAACACTAGACGACAACGAAATGAATGTTAGTCTAAATACAAGTATTTTAATTTCGGCGCTGAGCCATGCGTTGGTATCTAGTGCAGTTTAGTCGTCGCCTAGAACAACGGGCATCAGATTCAGTTTCGGGAAACACTCCCTACAAAAGACTTAAACGAGCACTCAAGGGCCCGATACTTTGAGAAATATTAACTCTCAAAACGAAAAAAAAAACTACTGTTCGGTAAGGGTATATACATACGATACAAAACAGCTGAGCAAATGATAACAATCAGAAAAGGTACCTTACCAACACAGATCACAATCCTTCATAAAACGAATCACAAAGAAATAAAAAGTCTGTGCCTAGAATTACAAATTAGGCAACCGCCACACTTACGCGTCACTCACGCGTCAACAATGTGACATTGTCCGCGAACTCGCGGCAAGTGTGTGCAAGTATGCCACGCAAGTAGGCCAGTGGCGCGAGCGGCTCTAGATTATCACGGGATCGCGCCGGTGGCAGTGTGCCGAATGCCTAAGTGCTTGGGTCAACGTCGCGATACAAATAGATAGAAGATTAGTGAAACAGGGCTTAGATTAGGATTGATAGCAGTATAAGGAGAAATGGCTGGAAATATAAATTAAGTAAATATATACGGTTGAGATTAGTACAGATTAGTTACAGATAGTTGTAAAAGGGAAGACCTACATAGTTTTAACTAGGTGTGATAATTAGAGCTCTTGATTAGATTTCACTGACAGTAATTAACAGTGAAGGGAATCTGGGGCTGACCGTCCTGTACTCCCGCGTCCGGTCGCAGCGCGTCTTCTATTTCCATGGATACATCTCTATCAGCTGCCTTATCAATATTAATTCCGTCTACAATCCATCCATCATTTTCTTGATGCGGCGGATGAACCGTGGACATTGTTAACTGTTGGATCTGACCACCATCATCATCATTCTCTTGCCCTTGTCCCAATGTATTCGCCCCTTGTCCCAACACGTGTTTTACTTCTGCGCTTCTCTAGTCGTCATCTTGGTGCTCAGCCCCTTTGTAGCCATAGTTATCATCACACAGTCCATCCATCGTTTCTTTGGTCCTCATCTCACCAAATAAGTTTAATTTAGATACTAACAAGGAATATCTTCTGTTTATTACTCTTAAGATCTAGAATGTCTGTCTGTTCCACTTTCGGCTTCATGTGGCGTGTGGGGTGAATGTCCCTGTACCTCTCCGACCATAACCACCGTTATATATGCACACACTGCGCATAGACCTTAACATGTATGTAAGTAACGCTATAAATATACCATAACAAGGTAATTTGGTTAACATTATTCAAAGGCCTTCCATAGATTACTGTAAGTTGAGCTACAAACCGTAAAAGCGTTTGATTAACATCATTATTTCAGCCGAAATACGTCGATGGCTGGACATAGTCCTCCCCCAATGTAATCTGGTTTATAAAACATAACAAGTTAGATACCTTACTACCTACCTTACTTGGGTTACCACGTGTAGTGCCATCTACAATAAACATATGGCAACTAAATACTTATGGCTATCACTTAGCAACGCACTCCTCCCGTTTTTGAGCTAGCGTGACGAACATACATTAATAGTGTTAATGTTTCCATCAGATGGTTTCCCATGACACTGCCGTAGAGTAGTGTTATGTCGCGTGCAATATCATCACCTCGATACGATATGTTTTACGATACCGTTAACTGTAGAGTTTCCATCAACATGATTTTGTCTTTAATGGGTGATTAACTTTGTTATAAAAAATTAAGGCTGTGCTGACTCAAACTACTACTAAGTACGTCTGTTTTACGATTGATTCGATTGTCCAAACGTAGAGGCACTTGTCTTGATTTATTGACCTGCATGCCCTCATACCTCCATAGTACCCATAAGTCTGGTAGGATCCAATGAACGCTACTGATGATACTCAACTTGTAGCTAAGTTATATGCTACCTCAATTTACATTGCCATTACACAAAAGACGATTATGTAATCCTAAAAACCTACTGTTCTCATGGCCAGTCGCTATTTGCCACAAAACTTATCAGCAGTACTGTGATACACATAAGTTATACATCAGTCTAAAAAAAAAAACCTTTTCTCTTCAGATCCTGTGCATCACCACACGTTTGGTACTGCCGGAGCCGACCGCGCCCCCCACGGAGACGACAGCAGAGCCCCGCGATGAAGCGCAGGGGGATACCGAGGAGCCCCCGGAAGGGTACTACGCGTTTGTAGAGTCACCTAATGCCACACCTCCAAGGTAAGACTTGCAGTTTGATCGGGATTATAATTATTGGGTTAGACACACTAGCAGCTAATTAGCCGATGCGTATGTATGAAATAGCTGGGAGATATTTCATGTATCCAGCCGATTCTTGAACCATTTCAGTGTGGGAGCCTCAAGGCCGTCACATACACGTAACTCGGTTGGACAGAAATTGATTCAAAGGCTTTCTTTTTATGAATTTTCCCATAACTTAAGGGAATATCCATATTGATGTTTGTTGGCATTCAGAGTTTAAAGGTCTAAGAACACTTCATAGTGTTCTGTTAGTATTTTGATTATTTTATGCACCTGTAGCTGAAATAAAAGATTTCCTGATAAGTCACTCATCACTATGTTTCTGTACTCGCGGCATAACATGACGTATATATATTCCCTGAAGGGGTGTGATGAGGTGTGCAACCACATCTTGCTAGTTGGCTAGCTTATTGTCTAACTTGAAAGTCACAAGCCCGGAGTCTGCATTAGTTACTATATGTTATTCAAACATAACACTGGCTAATGCCCTACCCTTTTGGGGAATTCTGGCTACTTATTTGAACGGTTGCGAGAAAATACGTCCCATTGTCGTCGGTATTTGCGACAAGGTTAATGAGACTATTATTATGTGCTAATAAACTTGCCATAGACCATGAGGCTGCTGCCCAATGTTACTCAATTTCCTGTGCCTTCTAGTAATTGGTCCCGAGTTCTGAATATAATGAAAGTAAAGCCTGTAGTCTGAGGATGACACCAGCCCGAAGTGCATTGAGGAAATGTTGATGCCAACATTTCCACGTACCTCGTTTTGAGTCTTTGTTAAAATGAGGTGACATCCAGGGTGTAAATATACCTTTCATCGAGCCCTCGTCTATGCATTCTGCCGACAAACACACGACTACCTAAAGTACACCCGCATTTCGCAGGATATGTTTAAGTTCTATGTAATAAGGGGCGAGCCTATTGCCATCACCTGGACACAAATCCAGACGCCGACCTGCTACTGAGGAATTACAGATAGAAAAACCCAATAACACTTTGCCTGACCGGGGAATCGAACCCAAGACCTCATGCCAAACTTAGTAACCTTGTGCAAAAATAATTGCTGGGAAACTATTTTCATTTTTACTGTGAAAATTCGCTATTTTGCGGTAGTGCGCAATGTAATGTATGCAAAACATTGTGCTTATGGGTGCATGCAACGGTTCAGGGGTCAGGGGAGTGTTACCTCTAACATTTAAAACTTGTAAGCTCGTTCTTTTGAGGTTACGATCCACGTCGATTGAATAGACCACCGTTTGATTGCACCCTCATCTACTCCTGTCATCATTATCAATCATCATGCAGCCAAACTACGTCCACAGCTGGAAATAGAATCCGAAGTGAAGGCCGAGGGAATTTGCTAGATACGGCAGCCACAGGAATAGTCGACGTGGCGATATCTAGTTTGGGATGTGGCCAGTTGTAAATGCAGCACTTGCAAAAAGCTGTTTCGAGAAAAATGCGGATATCTAATAGTAAAATTTTCTAGTATGTACTGTGAATCTCGTTATCAAAAAAACATACTTCCAGTACCCAAATATAGGTTTGCCCCTAAGGATGCTATTTCTGCAAAAAGTGAAAAATCCAAAAGATTCGATTACTGCAAATACAATTAGCAGCCAGTTTTGGTTGAATTAGGATGAAAGCTAAATGAAACGTTGTCGCTAAGATATAGGAAACCGGACAAAAGTGTGGTTAATTTATTCTCAGCAACAGATATATTTTATAATAACCATACATTAGGTGTCTCGACGTGTTCTGAATGCATATTCTAACCATGAATCATAATTTTCTCTTAAGATGTAGGTGTTGCATTGTAGGGCGATGAAAGCTGTAGTTAACACTAACTAATGTTAGCTACAAATATACTAACACGGCAATATAGCCTAAATTATGTTTTTATTTGCCGTTTTAACAACCTCATTGATCTACATAAGTAGTCACACAACTTAACACGAGGTCTTGGGTTCAATCCTCACATCGGATAAAGTCATGTCATTGGGTTCGTTAGTAGTCCGGACTCTGGATTTTACCCATGAATGGCAATAGATTCGCCCCCATTACATGGGACTTAACATAACTGACGGCATTGTATCTAATGTTCGCACTGTTGCGACACTAGCCTCACCTCTGTGAGGGCCCGTAATCCAACACGCGGTGCTAGTGAGGGTTGGTGGATATCACATGTCTTCGAATTTTTGGTTCTAGGACCTGCCGGTTTCCTCACGATGTTTTCTTTCACCGTTTTGAGAGCAGTGGTGAAGAAATGATTTATACAAAGTAAAACGCCTGCCTGGCTCCTACGACATACAACTCGTAATTCGGGCCCGTTACAACCAGCCCAACACAAAATATAAAGTCATTTATTCAAAGTAGGCTGCGAGTCTGTACTTTTTGAACGTCAAAATTAGCACAGCTCCTATAGGTGATTTTTTCATATCTGCTACCTACCCCTCCGGCGCATGCCGGCGTGATGTATTTATGACATAACTTTCCACGATGGTCATTTGTTGCCAAAACATGTGAGACGAGACAAGAAGCACATAACAATTACGATGTTTTAACTTTCAACCTTCGCACGGAAGACTATAGTTACCGACAAATTCTCATGTATTTACAACTTCTAGCGAACTTTCTCTGGCAAGTTATTACTAGCATATTAATTTAAACATAATTACTTGCTGTCACAATCATCACTACATGATATAAAAACTACTTATGTAAGAAAGTATCCCTGTCTGTCTGTTCGCGATAAACTCAAAACTAGGTAAGTACTGAACGTATTTTCATGCGCTTTTCATAAATAGATAGAGTGATTCATGAGGAAGGTTTAGGTGTATAATTTAGAACCACCTTAGCTTGTTAAGGTGGTTCTTCAAACGCAGGTAAAAACGCTATTTACTATACGTTCGATCCCTCCGTACAGAGACAACTCGTGTCCACAAATGATAGACAACTCTCGAAGTCTGGAATATACTATAGATAGAATATGGCGAGGTGCCTCGCACTCACTTTCACTAACATCTGCCGAGTTAGGCTCGTAGGTATTGACATCAGTGACATTGAAAGAACATGCTTTGTATCTGAACAATACTAATTGTAAAACGTTTGTGTCAAGAGATGATTGATCGACTGCGAATTTGATCTCAAGAATGGGCGTGACCTGCGAACTATTTCTGATTGAGGACTTGAAGTTTAGAAGCTACAAAGTTCAATGATAGCCTACTTATTTTGACACCTTTAATCTAAGGGGTCCCTTTTCGGTCGGCTAGATTCAGCACACTGTAATGGCTAATCGAATATTATAGATAATGTTCACCCCATTGGGTTGTGGAGGTCAGATGGACAGTCGCTCCATGTAAAATACTGGTATTCAGCTGCATCCAGTCAGACTGGAAGCCGACCCCAACGTATTTTTGAGAAAAGGCTAGGCAGATGAGGATTATGGCGATGATGTACCTGTTCGGGAAAAGCCCGCGCGGTTTAGCTAGAATTATTTTCATAATTCAGCGAGGGTTATAGATGTTGAAAGGGGTTTGACGATTGGAACGAGCCGAACGACAGCAAAATGTGTGTAAGTGTAACTTCGGGTCAGGCTTTGTTGCTCAAAAAAAGATCTACCTACCGCTCTTTTATGAAATATTGAACATAATACCATTTCATCTAAGAACAGAGGCCAGGACGCGAAGTTTGCACATGTCACGAGTAATATGGGACTCAGTTCTATTTAGTGGTTACAATTTGAATAAAGGCACTTGGCATTTTTGTTCCGTTCGTTTCTGATGGCCGCGGATAGTCTGGCAATGCTAGAATGTTATCTTCCTGATCATAGATAGGTAAATGAGATTTATTCATGCATCGTTTATAATATACAAACACTTTAACACGTCATGTATTTTTTTTAACTAGATGAGGCCACTACTCTGAGAAGAAACACCGAAACCAACTTAGAGATCATAGTCCATTTTAAAGTCTAGACATAGTCTTAATCAGCTTTTGACGAAAGAACCACACAGAATTCAGTAGACCTGTCAGTGCACGCATTTATCAGTAATTGAGTTTGTAATATCTTGTGTTTCAGAGTCCGTCCCCCTCCGTATCGACAAGTGACAACATCGTGTGCCGAGGTGGAGTCCAACAAGCCGCACGTGTCGGCCAACAACCTGTGCGGAGACCTCAACAGAGGGCTTATACCGCGGAACCCTATGGGACAGAACCCCAATGGAGAGCCGTATCCCTTGTGAGTATATTGTATCGTTATAAGAGGTCTGCGGTCAACTACCTGTGGGACGTCAACAGAGGGGATAACCCCCAGGATCCCATGAGGCACAACCCCAAGAGAGAGGCGTATTTTTTGTGAATATAGTGTCATTAGAGAGGCCTCCGACCTTCAGCTCATAACATAGGTTACCTATATGCTCCTGATTACAATTTAGGTATACCTACTTAGGAAAGGACATTAAGCGTTTGCTATTCAGGTCTAAAGTGTAAACTGAAATTTTCCGCCATACAAGCCCTCGTTATTGTCATTACCAGGCAATTGGACTCCAAACGCCTTACGAAATACATAGATCCCGCGGAAATTATTCTCTAGATTTCAGACGAATTCAAGAGAATTCCCAATTTCCAGATGCATCAATTCTGTTTATACTTTCATAAGAGATTTTACACGATGTTCGTCTTTGTGATTGTTCAGAATCCTTTAATATGTCGTTTTGTTTCCAGCGAGTTGATCCGCAACCAGACGCTGCGCTTCCTGTCGCGCACGCTGCCCGTGCTGCGCGCCGACGACACGCTGCCCCGCGTGGCGCACCTGCCCGCGCCCACGCCCGACGTGCCACACAACCGGTATGCCATCTTCTGGCTAGCCAACTATGTGTTGCCTGTTTCAATGCTTAGTAGGGTCCTATTAGAAAAACAGGCCAGCAACTCCATGGAAACTCTTTCAAATGATAATTTTAAAACAAGAAACTCCATGTTCCAAATTAAGCTACATACTGTGGTCAGCCTGACTAACGTAGTGTCATCTCTTTTTAGCCTAGAGGAGCGCAGCAAGCGGTCAGTGTTAGAGGGAGAGCACGCCATCATGGAGGACAGTGACGTCATCCCGTCGGCCGAACTGCGCGCCGAACATCGCGCCGCCGACGCGCCGCGAGAGAGTCGCAAGTTCTGTGATAATGGCGGAGTGTGAGTATACATAACATAATGTACAGTCAACGGAATTAAGTGGAGTGCCACCGGAATGTCCATTTTGTTGTATTTATACAAAATGTTTATAATTGCGTGATAATCTGATTTTAATATACATATTTATTGAATGGACATAAAAGAAAAAAAAATTGGAAGAATGTCGGTCCCAGGATACTTCCCTGTGGTACTCCGTAATTACTTTAAGGGTGCTCATTGTTAGTACAATTATTTATAAACACATTTTGCATTCTATCCGTGAGATAAATAAAAAGATTTTAAATAAATGGATTTCGTAGAGTTTCGCGTACATCGGTATTCTCAAGTTTGAGTAGAAGTTTAGGGACAAAGACCGTTTCCAATGCTTTAGATAAGTCCAAAAAGATGCCAAGGCATTTCTTACTCTGATCTAGACTGTGGTATAGGAGATCTCCTACTTTATATGTATTGGGAAACCCAATCACGGCATGACCTGTACCTATGTCTGCCAACCTGACCAATGCACACACGGCTACACATCAAGCTATAGTATAAGCTGTTGCAGTATAAGCTGATCTCGCATTATAAGGGATTTCCGTACAGTGCGAGATCAGCGTAAACTAGTACCTACTTGAAAAATTCCGTAATTATGCTGCCAGATAAGTATTTCACTGCGACAAGATATTAAAACACTACCTAAGGTATTTAGTCTAAAGGTACGAAAGCGAAGCAGTTGACAGGTGACCCTAGTTTACCACTTTGTTGATTTGTTGCTTTCGGTAAGTATTTAGTTGCTTGTGTATTATAAACTGTGATTTGTATGTTGTGTTATGATTTTACTTGGATTAAGTAAACAATTTAGGTGTAAGAGTGTCTTAAAGATCTATCATTTTGCCTCATACATCCATATAAGTTTGATGTGGTTGTCAAATTGATCACTGGGACTGTGCATACAATTTACCAAATAAAACACTTCATACATGATCAAAGTTTATTGAAAATTAATAATTTAACAATACTTACAATAACATACAATTGACTACAACGCTTTACACTTCTCGTCACTCAAGGAGAATTACTCAACACTCTCGGAGCCAGTTCACACGAGCAAGACGAACGCAGAAATTTCTGTGAGTGGTGATTAATGCTCATCCCTTTTTTATATGAGAAAAGGCCCATTAATATGCAGTGTCAGAATAATTGGCTAATTTTGACCAATGACCATTGAGACTTTTTCAATGTTTATGTTGGGTTTGATTGACATCGGTGAGAAAACCTGGAGTTGAAGTTAATATAAGTCTGCAATAACCACGCTGTCCTGAGCGCACGTGGTGATCAATGCTCGTGCATTCTCTCTATGAAAAGTGGCCTTTGATCTGCAGTGGCACAATAATAGGCTGGTATTACACGTGTCATTTCAGGTTTTATCGAATACATGTGACCAATATGAAAATTGTATTAATCATAGCGTTTCCATATAAATCGCGATATTTACGTTGGATAAAATCGACGTCGTAGACACTCATTGCCTTTGGTATTCGTATCAAACGAGACGTCAGTGATAACGTTAACACTACCGCTCGTGTGCACTAGCTTTTAATTCTGACATTTCATTTTACTCTGTATAAAATATATACCAGTATACGGAGATTATTTAGCGACGATGCTCGAGACATATTACAGTCTCGTTCTAAAGCATGGCTGTCGTATAGCGCTGTCGCACTCTTACAGCATCTTCGATAGATAATCGACCTATTATAATGTCTAACCAAATTGTGCTTAAGGCGTCTTGTGGTATAAAGTAGGTACTGTAACAAATTTGTGTATAATGTTTAGGAAAATACATAATAATATAACTCCATTACAATATTAAACATCACTTTAACTGTATATTAGTTATTTTACAGTGTTTGTACCTCACGAAACGACGTGCGCTTTACTTGTGGTAACTAAGTGTTCAAACACGCTGAATGTGTGCATGAAGTCAAGTAAGGTCAGCACATAACACACACACACACACACACACACACTCCCGGCTGCGCCAGTGTCTTGGACGGTGCCGCGAGCTCCTGCGCTCACACACACACATCCACAGCGTGTTGGCCCACTTGGTTACCACTAGTAAATCGCGCGTCGCTTCGTGAGATACAAACACTATAGGCTGCATAGGCTTAACGACACGAGAACTAGAACTATTTCGGTAAAAGTTGGAGCTAGCAATACTTATATTAAAGACAATATTATTGCATCACATTGGCATAAATAGTTATATCATTACGTTGTGTGTCTCATGATTATATTTGATCGACGGTTTTCTTTCTTTACGGTGTTGCATTTTATCTTGCATTCATTTCGAAAATAATAATTTCACGATAACAAACAAAACATTGAAATGTGACTCTATCTCAACTTTTTACGAGTCACATCTCATTATTGTGACAGACAAAAACTTCACTAAGGTTTATATTGGTCTAAGATAGCTATAAAATTGGCTAGTTGTGAGGTGATTCCACAATCTTATTAGATACTGAACTTTCTATGATCCAATTAACATAACAGTAAATAAAAACCTCCGTTTTGAAAGAAACGGTTGGCTGTATCAGGGGAAGACTACAGAATGCGTGTCTTTACACACACACCGCTCGCCGGGTACCCACTGTGTGTGCTGTGCATGCTTGCACACGTAGCGAGATTGTCTTCCCACGAGACTGAATCTCGAAAAAAAGCATTGAGATTGCATTATATAATTTCCCTTTGTGTAGTTACTAATATGAGGTTAGACAATTAGTTTTTGTTTAGTGGAGTTTCACCAGCCAATTTATCTTTATATTCGCGACCGGATAGCCGGAGCATGTGGAAAGAGGGTTTAAGGGCTATAAATTATCACTTATTCAGAACATTAAATAATAAAACGAGGCAGACCGAAGCTATCCAAAGATTGCCGAGCGCCACCCACATAACAAATCGCCAGCTACGTGTGCATCGCTCGTAAGTCCGCCATGACAGTGTCGTACGCGTTCCCTTGTGTACCGTCTATGATTTTTACGCGTGCGTCTTGCTCGATCTGAAAATAATATCATTTTATGGTGAGTATTATGAAATGTATTTACTTAGCTAGTATCAAATCTCATAATGTTAGATCACGCCCGTATTCCGTGACGAGGCGCATGAGGTCTGTGTGAGTCTGGATTTGTGCCCGGTCGATGGCAATAGGTTCGCCCCCTATTACAAGGGACTTACTAAAATAATCAGTCTCAAAAAAAAAAAAAAACTGGCGATATGTAGGTGTACTGTAGATGGACCTCTGCGCAACCCTGCGAGGAAACAAGGGGTGATTATATTATGTATTTTATATGTAAGATGTGTTGGTACCTCCGCCCTGTACTTGATGTGCTCGGGCCACACGCACTGCTCGAAGTAGCCGGCCACGTCGGGCGGGTCGTACAGCCGGTACGAGCGGCGCAGCACGCACTCGCCGTACTCCAGCACGAAGTAATACCTGCGACATCAACATGGTCGCCATCATCTACTAGAATGTAACCTAAACACTTTTTAAACTATTTTTTGCCTGCGACTTCGCCCGCGTTGATGTCGGATAATATCCCACAGGTGTGATGAAAACTTGTAAAAGTATTAGACTCGTTTCTCTCTGAGCTTCGAAATCATCAAAATGTTTGGCATTTGTCTATTGTTTTTATAGCAAGTTTAACAACAAGTTACTTTCGTATTCATAATATTTGTGTGGTATAGTACTCTATATATTGAGTTAATCGATGGCCTAAACAAAATTAAACTAGTTGCTAATTGAATTGTTTAAATAATTATATTATTTATGACATTGATTTACACTCAGTGATTACTTTAACTCACACACTGACTTATTACTTGTTAATATTCTAGGAAAATCTTACAATGTTTGTAATTATGTGAGCACCATGTATCTATCATAAAATTAATTTATCTGTATTGCTTCAATTGCATTTTTTTACCTATTTTGGTATAGTAATTTTATTCTGGGTGCATCGTTTTCACACATAATTATATAATGAATGTACTGTGTTAAATTGTATTTAAAACATTTTAAAAGAGTAACGGTGGAGTTTCTTGCCCGTTCTTCTCCATACTACATTTTGGAAGGGGCGACTAGAATCAATTCTATTTTAATGTAAATGTTGACGTTCAAAAGTGCCTTTAAGTGCCTATTTGAAATAAATACTGTAACTTTAACTTCGACTTGGCTGGAGCAGGATTTGCCTGGTCTAAAACCAGCCTGCTCAGGTATTAAAGTTGGCCCAATTACAGCTGTGAGGCGGCTTAGCAGTAGTCTTTCGAATAATTTATATGTGCGGCATAACAGTGATATTGGCTGGTATGATGTTCCCACTGCTGGGACACAATACAGGCCTCCTCTCTTTCAGAGATTGAGTGGGCTGTAGTCTATCACGCAGGCGAGGCAGTGCGAGTTGGCAAAAGTTTAGTTTTTTAGAACTGCATTTATAGTTGTTAATCTCTAATTTTGTAACCATGGCTACGGTTACAATATAGGTAACTACTTCCATGGTTTTAATAGTCCTAATAAAGGACTAAAGACTAAAAGGATTTCAAAATCGCGCCTTCCTATTTCCTCAGATTATAAATGATACTTAAATGATTTTATTTCTGTAAGTAGATTTGTAAACACTTTTACGCGTCAATCATATTTTAAAACTAGTTGAGATCGGCGTTTCCTATCTGACTACTCTGAGAAGAAAGTCTGAAATAAACTCAGAAATCACAGTCTTTTTTAATGTCCAGACATAATCTTTGTCAAATCATGTGAAGACCATGTAGATTGGTGTCTAAAATTATCTTTTGAGCAAGGAACCACACATATTGAGTGGACCTGTTCCGTCAGTGCACGCATGTATCAGTAATCATGGAGCTCAAATTAGAACTCAAGGAATTCAATGGGAAGGAATTCAAATTTCACAAGGGGTCGTTCAACTACCGATGCCGGTGTTGAACTCTTAGGGCATATTTACAATGCATGGGAAAATAAATACGATGCCTTGGGCATCTTTTGCGATTTATCTAAAGCTTTCGATTGCGTGCTTCATGAAACTCTAATCAGGAAACTCCGCCACTACGGGATCCGGAACACCGCTCTGGATCTTCTTATTTCATACTTGTGGGGATTCAGTGTGTTGATGTTAACGGAAAAAAGATCTCCGGGATCCGTCGTATCAATGGGAGTTCCACAGGGCTCAATTCTTGGTCCTTTCTTGTTTCTTATTTATATTAATGACTTGCCTTACCTCATAAAGGATAATCATGATATTGTGTTGTTTGCGGATGACACTTCACTTTTGTTTACACTTAAACGTCAGCAACTTGTTAATGACGATGTAAATAGCGCAATCTCAAAAGTAGTTCACTGGTTCAATGTTAATAATTTGCTTCTTAATGAAAAAAAGACCAAATGCATTAAGTTTACGCTACCTCACGTTAAGCAGGTGAAAACTAATGTGTTGATAAAGGGCGAAGAATTGAATCCTGAAGATAGCATTGTACTTTTGGGCTTAACTTTCGATTCCAAGCTTCAGTGGGGCCCACATATAGCTAAATTGTCGAAAAAGCTAAGCTCTGCAGCATACGCTGTTAGAAAAATTCGTAATTTAACTGATGTGGAGACAGCCCGCTTAGTGTACTTTAGCTATTTTCATAGTGTAATGTCGTATGGTATTCTATTGTGGGGAAATGCCGCCGACATTCAGACTATTTTTGTCTTGCAGAAAAGAGCTGTCCGATCAATTTATAAATTAAGTCCGAGACACTCTCTCAGAGATAAATTTAAGGAGATAAATGTAATGACTGTGCCTTCACAGTATATTTATGAAAATCTTTTATATGCTCATAAAAATATTAAATTGTTTAAAAAATACAGTGATATCCATAGTATAAATACTAGGAACAAACACAAATTTGTTGTACCATCAACAAGGCTCAAGAAAATAGGTGGGTCATTCAGATGTCAATGTATACGCTTTTATAATAAACTTCCAAGCCATGTTCAAGATCTAAGTCTCAATAAATTTAAATCATTCATCAAACGTAAGTTGTGCCTGAAAGCCTTTTATACCGTTAACGATTATATTGAGGACAAAAAAGCTTGGGATTGACCTGCTCCAATTTTGTATACTGAATGTTGTTTTTTCTTTGTTTTGCTCTTTGACGTTTGATTATTATTATATACACTTTGACATTTCATTATTATTATATACACTTTGACATGAATATTTAATTTGAGAAGTATTGTGAATGTGAGGACTATGTGGTATTTTTGTTTTCGTCTCTTTCTCAGTTCGTTTTTAATGTTAATCTGGCAGTTTGAGTACTTTATGCGGCCTACCCAAATGTCCTTTCTTTGGTATTGTTCGTCAAATCGTTGAGCTCCTCAAGTTCTGAGTTGAGCCGTATGATTACTGATACATGCGTGCACTGAATGGACAGGTCCACTCAACCTGTGTGGTTCTTTCCTCAACAGACCATTTCAGACACCAATCCACATGGTCTTCACATGATCTGACCAAGATTATGTCTGGACTTTAAAAGAGACTGTGACCTCTGAGTTTGTTTCGGCCTTTCTTCTCAGAGTAGTCAGATAGGAAACGCCGACCTCATCTAGTTTAAAAATATGATTGACGTGTAAAAGTGTTTGTACAAACCTACTTACAGAAATAAAATCATTTATCAATGATTGAAGACGGTGGTCGAAGTGCATATTATTTCGGTGAGATTTGTAAAGAAAAAGACTGCAATGTACACTCACCTCAAATCACATATATCTGTAATCGGCTTATAGTTGAGCACGGTGAAGCCTTCAGCAATCAGGAACCGCTTCCCCGGCACCTTGACCTTCCGCGGCGCGTCGTCGGCGCGCGTGTCGTGCGCGCGGTCCTGGCCCGCGAGCGTGGCGCACATGTCGGCGTGCATGGCGGCCATGTCCAGTGCGCTGAGGATGTCGTAGTTGTTGTGCTCGAGCCCGTCGCACTTCACGTGCTTGGGACTGTCATCGGGGAAGAAGTACTTGTCTTGGTGGAACACATGAACTGGGGTCAGAGTGTCTTTTAAACGGTTTGCGAGGGAGGTTTTGCCGCCGCAGGTTACGCCTGATATTCCTGTAAGGATGGGTTTTTAGTTAGAGAATAGGAGATGCCAAATATTGTAAAACATTCTGTAACAGTAGAGTTTCTTGCCGATTCTTCTCCATATCAAACTACTTTTTGGAAGGGGCAACTATTGTATTGTTAATTTTGGCATTGAAAAGTCCCTTTTATAACCTGCAATGAATTAAATTTGACTGTAGCTTACTAGGTTTGTGCAAACACGGTGACAAAAAGTCCAAATGATGACAAACAGATAGAAAAAAACACAAACAGTTAAATAATGGTGCCGATTCTGTTGTACACCGAACTAAACGAGAATCTAAACGCTATTCTGCAAAAAAATATCTCTAAATTTAAAAACTATTTTGACACAACTAAAATCGAATTTGAGAATCGCGACTCGCACGTGGTATGTTTTGGCTTCGCAACGTGGTACTTGTTTGCCCTACCCCGTGATTTTTTTAGAGCCAGCAGCGCGCCGAATTTTCACTTTTTTCATGGAAAATATGAAAAATTATTATCCACATGTTGAGTTTTAGAGGTGTTTGGGGTTTTATAAGGGGGTCGAAATTTTCATTATTTTTGTGATAGGACACACCGTTTTCGAGATAATATAAGCAAAAGAAAAGAAAAAAAAAATACAGTACTATTTTTCACCAGAAGTCGAGGTGTCGGTGTGAATTTTAGTTCTTGACAACTAATTTTATTTCACACCTATTTAATTAAAAATAGTCAGATTTAGTTAGACAACCAAAATTTTAGGTTGAATAGAATAATGAAATTGACAACAACAGAATAGAAAAATTACCATTTTCACTAAACTAATGTCGCATTCCGAAATTCAACAAAAGTGATGATATCGCGAAGCCAACCAAAATAAAAATCAGTACTAATGATCTGATAGCTCTTAAATTTTTTGACTATTCAATTTGGTCGGGTTCGCGATATTATCACTTTTGTTGAATTTCGGAACGCGACATAATAATTCAGTGCAATCTTAGTGCTGTCAAACTAAAATATAGTTAAGTTGTGTCACTTTAGTCAATTTCAGTATAGGAAATCGTCGTTTGACAAGAATAAACTAAATTTTGGAGATTTTTAGTCTAGTTTAGAGAATTTTGTGACAACAGAATCGGCACCAATGACTACTTACACTATCTCTATTTGCGTTGTTAAAGCCATTTCATACGACTGACTAACTCACTCACTTATGATTTTGGATTTACACACGCTTTCAAAATGATCTCAACAACTAAGAAAATTAAACTTTATCTCAATTGGATAAAGTTCTTGTCAGAATGACAGTTGTTGCGTACTGTCTTCGTTCTGAAACATTCCTTATGTCATTGAGTTCATATTTATGCCGTGTTCCGAAATGCAACAAAAGTGATAATATCGCGAACCCGACCAAATTGATTAGTCAAAAAATTTAAGAGCTATCAGATCATTAGTACTGATTTTTATTTTGGTCGGCTTCGCGATATTATCACTATTTCTTGAGTCTTATTTAAATCTGTAGTTTCAGTCGTTACGGGCCGTCAGAAGCTCGAAAGTCTGACAACCAGTTTTACCAAGGGGTATCGTATTACCCAGTAACTGGGTTGTGGAGGTCAGATTGGCAGTCGCCCCATGTAAAATACTGGTATCCAGCTGCATCCGGTTAGGCTGGAAGCCGACCCCAACATAGTTGGGAAAAGGCTAGGCAGATGTCGATGACTGTTATTTATATCATAAGTTAATATTGAATTTGCTTATGAATATCATTTCCTAACTTCACAACTAAGTATCGGCACTCAAAGGGAGTATTTTAATGCCCCATGCTCAACGCAACTTGATTTGAAAACGGATTAAATGATCAGGATTACATACCGATTATAATCCAGTCGCTTCTATTCTGCACCATGACTGCCGTAACAAAAGTTGCTTTGATTGAGCGAAGCGGACAGAGGAGAGAGCGGAGCGAGCCACGCGCAATCAGAGGTGTGGGAGCAAGTGGTACAGCGTGAACGACATCAGGCCACCCACGAACAACAGGCCAAACGCGCCGCAGCCCAACAGAAACCACTGTGGATCCGGGATTACGCTGTACACCTGCGAATCTGGAAGACCAAACATATATGTCAACCTTTACCTGACCTGCAATTACGTAAACATTATATAGCTTGTCCAAATGTACCTGCGCTTCAACATACACCTCCAAACTTACGCTTGCGGAACTTCGCCCGACCAAACGGTTACGTCAAACACTACGTAACATCAGCCCATCATGTACGTACCTTGCAGTTGCAGTTCTGTAGTTTCTACCTACTCCCATGGGAAAAGGCGTGAGTTCATGTATCTATGTTCCTAGCAATTTAAACAGCTTAATGTACAGACCGTAACCATTTACGTTGATTAAATATGTGACAAAACTACAAAAGTATGGCTTCATACTTTTGTCACATATTTAATCAACGTAAATGTCGACTAAGTCATATGTATATCAATTTGTCTAGTGAAGAGATCTTCACAGAAATTCAGATTATTTATTTGTGAAGTTTTTTCTTCAAATTCTTCCATCATATTTACCAACATAAATATTATCCATAGGTACTTAAGTCGATAAATAAACATAAATAAATCGTACACAATTGATGTAAAGCTATAAAAATCAAAAACCTCACCTTCGTCTATAAAAGGGTAAGCATTGACCCAGAAGGACAGCAGAACGAACACCACACTGGTTGACACCAGGAGCATTCGACCAATCAGCGCATCAGGTATGTCCATATACGCATTACTTCAAATTGAAACTTATTGAACAACAAATTAAGCATACATTTGTCTGCAGAGTTTCTTTCTATACTGTTATGTGATATTGAAGCTTATCGTTTGTGTGGTAGAGCTTAGATTTAACTGCAGAAGAGTTCCTTCTCAAAGTCTTCGAATGTTTCTTCTTCAGGGAATAGGATGGACTTGTGGTCGTCTTGTTTAATTTCAATAGTATTCGCGAGTGGCTTGCGCTTGAGCGCGCGCTCCACGATCTGTCAACAATATTGATTTGCTTTGTAAGTTAGCTTGCATGTTTTGATAGGCCACAGATACTTCCGACAATCATCCTATAGGTTTTCGATTCAAATAAGTACCGATTTTTATTTTAACTCATCTGAGTTAATCTTGGACATTTCTGACATTGGTGAAGGAAAAATATCGTGAGGAAACTGGATTTAGTCGGTAATGGCCACCCGTATTGATGAAGTGTTAGGATCTATGTTCATGCCTTCTCTGTATGAGAAATAATAGGCCTTTATTATAAAGTTAGTGTAAAAATATTGTTCAACACTTATGGACGTCAAATACTGGTATTCAGCTTCATCCGGTTATACTGGAAGCCGACCTCAACATTGTCACGCAGATGGATTAAGACTGTTACACGTCGAATAGCTGAATGTGGTCTATATTTTTAGTACCTACTTATAGAAATTATATCCGACTACCACCGCAGATACACCGAAACAAACTCAGAGGTCAAGGTATCTTGTAAAGTCCAGACAATTTCTTGTAATGGGCACAGATCAGATCTGTCTGAGATGATCTCTTGTACCTAACAGATAGTATTGTTTATTATTTAATTTGAAATAAAAAAAAAAACTAGCAGTATTAAATTTAATCTCTATGCAGAAATGCGTAACTGACGAACGATAAGATCGCTAACTATATTTTTATTCCTATGAGAGTAGATATATCTAGAATTTGTTTTTCCAAGGTTAAGAGCTAACTGCAACGACATTTTAAGTTTCAAATGTCGGTAAAACAACTGTCAGCTCATCAGTAGTTGATTTTAAAGATCTAGGATGTGGATTATTTAGTTCTTTTTGTCCGATGTTTTATTTACTTTAAGTCTTTGTGATAGCCTATTAACAATAGGTATAACTATGCTTGGCTACTTCCAGATATTAGGCAATCATTGCTTTAAGTTACCTAAAACAAATATTTAAAAAAATTACCAAGCATCTCAAATAAACGAAAATTAATCTCAAACTTAATTTGAGAATGACGTAGGTAGGTACATGTACCTACGTCATTTTCAAATAGAGTTATGTTTAGTTTTTGATAACACGTTAAGTATGAGATTAATTTTCGTTTCAATCGAAGAGGACTGATGCAGTTGGATAGGTCATGTTTCAATTTATTAAAATACCACATCAGTAAATTGGTACCAGCTGATTTTATACTACTGCTATACAGTTTTATCTGGGTGTCCACACAATATGGGACTAAATAAAAACATAGGGCATAATCGGCCAATAATGTTCCCACTGCTGGACAGAGGCCTCCTCTCTGCGAGTGGATCGTAATCCATTATTTGACACAGTGCAGATTGGTTGATTTCAAATGTTTCCAAATTTCTGGTATTAGTTTCTCACTATGTGTTTCTTCACAGTTTGGTAAGATGAGAATAAGTTATCCTAATAATAAAAATGGCTCTAATTGACTTTGTAAATAACACAACCATGTTTTAAATATCATCATGATTCTAGGTGAACTAGCTTCATAGCTAGTAATCGACATTTGACAATTATTAGTTTCAGTACCTACAGTAAAAGTGATCATTTATTTAAATGGTATTATAATACCATTAAAAATAATTATACTATAGTATTTCTAATGAGAAACATTGACTGCCTAATTGTGTGGTTAATATTTTACACAATGATAATGTAAATCTTTTAATGAATCTTCACTTTCGGGTAAACATTCATATTTTTCTGATTAAAATTCTTTAGTCCTATTTTAATCTTAACACTAACTATATTTATACATTGTCAAATTGAAACATTATTGCAAAATATATGAATAAATTGAAATTGTGTTACTTGTATTGTGCTGCAAATACTTAGCTCATATTGCAAAAATTATATTACTAACATAAAACCTACTGTTCTTTTTTTAATATCACTACAATAGCCCACAGTATCAGTACGACAATTGAACCTCTCACTATATCTGTGCCAAGAGAACACACACACATCCCCATTGTCTGATACACATACACACACACACTTAGATATTGTGCTATCTTATCAGTGAAGTAGTGATGCATCACTTGAGACAACAATGCTAAACTAATTGTTTGATACTCAAATTTTATAGTAATTAGTGACTACAATTATCATTATTATATGCAGAGATTATCAATTAGATGTCGGCTTTATAATGAAAATTACATTGAGAGTTATTAATTAAATAACATCATGGATGTAAGCATAGAATCATTGGCTATAAAAATTTGTTGTAGGGTAGTTGTGGAATAAGCCACTTGAAAATGTAATTTCGACTAGACTATTTGGATGTTCCTTTAGCATTTTCTAACAAAAGAGAAATATTCAAAGTGGTTAAGCCATTTTTGAGTTTTAGCAAGACTAACAAAGAGCAAATGATTTTTATATTTATGGAAGATCAATATAAAATCAGTTAGGGGGGGGCTTGTGGCTAGGTTATAACAGCCGCACGGGTCGATCGATCAGGTTAAGCTACGCTTGCCGCGGTTGGTCCGGGGATGGGTGACCATCTTTACATATCAAGACCCCTCCGTGCCTCGGGAAGCACATTAAGCTGTTGGTCCCGGCTGTTATTCGTGGATCTTTGACAGTTGTTACGGGTCAAAAGAAGCCTGAAAGTCTGACAAGCAGTCTTTGCTCCATGTAAATAAAATACTGGTATTCAGCTGCATCCGGTTAGACTGGAAGCTGACTCCAATATAGTCAGGAAAAGACTAGGCAGATGATGATTTATGGAAGATAGATAGATAGACCATCACTCTTTCTGTTAATTCTCCAACAACATCAAATACTTCATAACAATTGAGAATCATAAAATTATTTGAACTTTTAATTTCCTCAGAGTTAGACATGAAATGAATATAATTAGCAAATATAATTGGGTAGCTCTTGTTGCTATGTATGCGTGGAATCTCACTAGTGTTTTAGAGCTATAGACAGTGGCGTAACTACAGGGTGGCAAGTCGGCAAAATGCCTTGGGCCCCCAGCCGGAAGGGGCCCCCCCTCAGAGGAGAATCCCAACTCCCAACATTTATTATTACACATTACGCACCATTTTATTTGATTACTACTCAAGATATTTCCAAAACAGATCAATTGTATGAACTTTACCGTTACTGTGTCATCACCATCATCATCATCAGCCTATAATGTTCCCACTGCTGGGACACAGGCCTCCTTCCGGTGAGAGGGATTGGGCCGTAATCCACCACGTGGGCCCAGTGCGATTTGGTAGATGTCACATGTCTTCGAATTTTTTGGTTCTAGGACATGCCGGTTTCCTCCGGTTTACTGTGTAATCGCATGAATTTGCCACAGGCCTCAAACGGTATAGTTACACCACTGGCTATAGATCTACCAGAACATCTACTACTACATTAATCAATATGAATTAATGTTACAATTTACTTAATGTTAAAAACTATAAATATCTAAACAATGTTATTTTTCTGGATTTAACTTTCATTTATATAAAATATTGTTACTTTTTCTGTGCCTTACTTTGTACACCTACATTTTGGCAAATAAAGCATTACTTACAGGGTCTGTAATTGTACCTCAGTTTTAAGCCAATGTTATGGAAAACCAGTAAACATTTGAATGAAAACTATAATGAAGTAGTTCTATAGTACTTGAATAACATACCTTGTCAGCCACACTGCTGTGTGCCACAGGTTTGCTGAGCTTCAGCAACTTGTTGACGTTCTCCTCAGTTATCTGCTCCTTCGATTTCACCGGCGCCTTCGGTTTCTTACTCTTACTCTTGAACAGATGCCTGTGATCTACACACAACAGTACTACAGTTAATAAATCGCGTGAGGAATTACAGTAAATTGATCGAGCATGCAATGTGTCGCTTACGTTATGTAAGAAAGGACCGTTAGTAATAAAATGGACAATAAAACCGGCGAGTCTAATCGTTGTAATAGGCGCAATAAAGTCGCGACACACGACGAGTGCCGTGGTTGAGTGACGTAATAACGATATGTATATCAATAGTAAGTCGATGAAGTTTGGACGAACCTTGACCCGCGTGTCGTGGCCGAGTTCTCCGAGATCCACGCTTCGCCTCGCCACTGTCTACGAAACAATAACAACATTAAAAAATACTCCAGAAAGTTACTAAGTTACGGATGAATTAGCAATGTTTTTGTTATGTACCTCCTTGGTCGACGAGTTCCAGAGCCTGTCGCACTAATGCTGAAGACATTTTAGTACCACAATGCGTAGAGAAAACATTTATGTGCAGTGAAACACGGAAATACAATTCTAACCTCTAAACTTGAAATGCGAAATAGTGAAACGTCAAGTGTCAACCCCACACATCAACCGATGGATTGTCAATGTCAGTGTCAGATTCAGATATTACAACACGTTTCTTTACATGATTGTTCTGCAGGTTATTTCGAACACCAAGATTTTTTTTTTTTATTGTGAAAATTGCTCGTACCGCGGTAAATATGAGTAGATTGCACATGTTCCCCTGATGGGCATACTACGTATCCTTTAATTTTTAATACGCTTTTATGATCTTATAGGTTCTGCATGCTGTACCGTGCTATCAACGGTGACAGCGAGTCGAGTGCGGCCGTGGAACGGCGCGAGGACCCAGGCCCACAGCCGCACGGTGCGGCCACGCAACATTCAGCGCAACACAGATATGAAGTGAGCAGAACTCCACAAACTCTTCAAACATTTAAAAAAATAAGAAAGACACATTGCTATACAAAAAACCGACAAACATCATCAAAGACGAAAACGTCATTGGTCCAGCTAGTGATTGCATGGTGTCCTGGCACTACTTGTAATCACAACCAGTCGATTCGGTGTTATGGTTCGTTATAGGGGAAACGCCACAAAATGGTAAGATAAAGAAAATTCTTATAGGTAGAAAATGTTTAGTAAATTACAATGAAGTGAATAAATTAAAAAGAAAACCAGTGGTAATTTTATATAATGATATAAAACCTAGGCACTTAACTACCTATTAAGTAGTTACCTATGTTGTTTTACATCGAATCAACTTAATTAGCAAACACTTAATCGAAAGAGTCCTCAACACAATCGTAAGTAAGTATCCGAAACCAGATCGAACGATTTTGAAGAGCTGTGCATATTCAATTACCGAGAAAAGTTATAATAGGATTTTTAGTAGCGTCGAAACTGTGTTTAATTAGCGCTCTGGTGCTGTCTCTACTGTAACCCTACGTGTCCCCCAGGGTCCCCCGACCCCGTGCCCGGCGCGCGTGGAGTACGCCACGCCGGTATTCGCGCGCAACTACCAAGGAGTGTGGCGCTATGTGGTGCAGATACCCTACGAGGGCTACTTCACGCAGACAGTCGAGGTTACCAGGTAGGTTTTGGTGATAAGGTTTTGGGGACGTAGGTGAAGGGTATTCTACCTGCGTCCTCCTTAGGATATTTGGAGGTGAGGTTGTGGTCGAAGAGCGGAAGTGAAACTGCAACTTGTTGATTGTACGATTGTATATTGTTACACACGTCTTATAGATTAGAATCAGATAGGTACACACGCTATCACGGTTATAAAACTAATTAAACTTGTTGGGACAGAATAAACTAATGATTTAAATCTAGTAAGTAAGTGTCCCGTGACGGTTGACTACTAACCGAGGGACGCTAAGGGTAGCGTCCCGAATTGTAGCTCAGTGTTGCCACTTGACAAACTAACACAAAACTTATACAACTGAACATAGTACAAACAACGCCACGTAATAGGGTGCGTACACAATTGCACAATACGTGACGCCACAAGGTGCTCCAAGAATATATTGGCGCCTGAATTACATTGACAGGAGGGCGTTGCTCGTAAACATTCGTAAAATTGTAGCTCAGAAATTGTATTGATAATACAGGATAGCGACGTTAGGAACTAACGTTTCGCATTTCATTTCGTATTTTGACGCATGACCAAAATCGGAACGATTTTGGTCATGCGTCAAAATAACCTTGTAGCATTGTAATCAGTCTACAAGCTGTTCTCCACGGTCATCACGAAACATCTAGAGTGCAGATTTGACGACTTCCAGCCTTTCGAGCCACGCCGGGTTCCGTTAAGGCTTTAGCACAGTAGACCACATACATACGCTGCGGCAGGTTAAACAGAAGACCGAAGAGTATAACCTGCCTCTCTGTTTAGCGTTTGTGGCCTATGAAAAAACCTTTGATTTGATCGAGATTGGGCTGTACTGCATCAGTCCCTCCAACGGTGCCGGATCCATTATATCGGTACATCGAGGTGTTGAAGTGTCTAAACGAAAACGCCACTATGTCAGTCCGACTCCAGGACCAGACCTCGAAACCTATCCTTCTGCAGCGAGGTGTTAGACAGGGAGAAGTTATCTCTCCGAAACTCTTCACCGCTGCACTGGAGGATGTCTTCAAGGTTCTGGACTGGAAAGGGGCTGGCATCAACATCAATGGCAAGTACGTCACTCACCGTCGGCGTCGGTTTGTCGACGATATACATAGTTGTCATGGCTGAGCATTGTACTAACGACCATATACAATGCTCGATGACCTCAGTAGAGCTTCCAAAAGAGTGGGTCATAAAATGAACATGGACTAGACAAAGGTCATATCCAATGCCCATCTAACAATGTAACACCCACTCTCATAACGGTCGGAGGCGCTGCATTCGAACTTGTGGACGAGTACGTTTACCTAGGAAAAATTGTCCGTAAGGTACTTAGGTCCAATTTTGAGGAAGAGATCAATCGTCGAATCCGAGTCGGCTGGGCAGCGTTTGGGAGGCTTCGCAATATTTTCTCGTCCCACATACCGCAGTGCTTCAAGACGAAAGTCTTTGACCAGTGCGTGTTGCCAGTGATGACATATGGAACCGAAATGTGGTCGCTCACAATGGGCCTCATAAGAAGGCTTAAAGTCACCCAAAGGGCAATGGAGAGGGCTATGAATGAAGTTTCCCTGCGTGATCGAATCAGGAATGAAGAGATCCGCCGGACAACCAAGGTAACCGACGTAGCCCGAAGAATTACCAAACTGAAGTGGCAGTGGGCAGGGCACATTGCTCTCAGAACAGATGGCCGAAGGGGCCGAAAAGTTCTGGAGTGGCGACTTCGCACCGGAAGACATAAGGTTGGAAAGCCTCCCACAAAGTGGACTGATGACCTTGTGAGGGCCTCATGAGTCCGCTGGATGCGTAAAGTCACCCATAGGGCAATGGAGATGCTTGGAGTTTCCCTGCGTGATCGAATCAGGAATGAAAAGATCCGCAAGAGAACCAAGGTAACCGACATGGGAAAGGGCTGTAGCGGGGACTGGAGTTTTTTGTTTTTTATTTGCCTTATTTAAATCCTGAAGGGTGCAGGTGCATGCCAGGCAGTAAAGGAAATGCAACCTATTCGTTGAATGGGCTCATCACTGCGAGGGGTCGATGGTACCTATATTTGGCTAGATTGGAGCTGCAGTGGCTAGGACAATTTTACTGTTACCATAGCCCGTATCCTCCCACTGCTAGGCAAAGGCTTCTCCCCATGACTTCTAAATATTTCGATCCGGGTATTAAGTGGACGAAGAATTGCCAAACTTAAGTGGCAATGGGCAGGGACATTGCTCGCAGAACAGATGGCCGATGGGGCGGGCCGAAAGGTTCTGGAGTGGCGACCGCGTACCGGAAGACGTAGAGTGCGAAGGCCTCCCACAAGGTGGACCGATGACCTTGTGAAGGCCGCGCGAATCTGCTGGATGTGGGAAGCACAAGATCGGTCGACATGGAGCTGAAATGACGATGGTGATGATTAAGTGGAGAGGCCACATAGGTATTTAAGTATTTATATTCCCACTAGCTTCTGCCCGTGACTTCGCCCGCATCGAACTTCTTGCTCCCGCCCGCAACTCACCCCGTCGCGTCGCATCGTATCGCCTGCCCTTGCGAGTACACTGTATTCGTGTTTTTTTCTTTTTCTCGGCTTCTTAGTGTCTTAGCGGCATGTTATATAGCCTTATAGCCTTTCTCGCTGAATGGGGTGTCCAACACTAAAAGATTTTTTCAACTCGAACCAGTAGCTCCTGAGATTAGCGCGTTCAACCAACCAAACAAACAAACTCTTCATCATCATCATCATCATATCAGCCGAAAGACGTCCACTGCTGGACATAAGCCTCCCCCAGAATGGGGGATTTAGCATAATCGCCACGCTTAGCAGGCGGGTTGGCGATCGCAGTATGGTGGTAAAATGCATAGAGAACGCTGCTGCCCATTCTCTAGAACTCCCTTAGTCGCCTTCTACGACTACCACGGAAAGAAATGGGATGGTGCTATTCTTTTACGTCCGGCACCACACGGAACAACAAACTCTTCAACTTTATAATATTGTCCGTGGCATGTCCCCAGATGCATGCAATCTCGATGCCACTACCTGGACGGCGGCTGCCTGAGCTCGCCGCGCTGGGTGTCGCTGCTGGTCGCTGAGCTGCACTACCCGCCGCGCCAGAACAAACATGTGCAGGTACCTATTGCACGCATAGCATCACGCATAACTCCTCAGAAGGGATAGGCAGAGGATGTGTTCACACACATTTCACCAGTTACCTATGTTTTAAATACCCTAAGGTCAGACCACACATTGTACTTCTGCGTAATGAAAAACTGCGATTGGAAATATTTTCAATTACGACGACCGTGAGCAACATTTCTAATTTTCCTGATGAATTTTATTTAACACTAGCTTCTGCCACCGGCTTCACCCATATAGAGGTCGGTATATTTCATCATCGTCATATTCCAACCAATTTACATAAAATCTTAACAAATTATGCACGTCGTTATCCGTCCTCATTATGAGTATTGGTGAAAACAGCATGAAAATCCGTTCAGTAATTTTTGAGTTTATCGCGAACAGACAGATAGATGCGGCGAGGGACTTTATTTTCTAATGTAGGTAGCTTCTTTCATAGGTAATGATGATGATGTAGTGCAGTGGTTTTATTTTTGTGTCATTAATATCATTCTTTTAGTATTTATGTTATTTTGTTAGCAATATCTGGTTTTCTAAAAATGAAACCTAGCTAGATCGATTTATCGCCCCCGAAAACCCCTGCATAATAAATTAATTGAATGAAAATCGTTGGACCCGTTTCCGAGATTCAGATTATATACAGGCTGTTCAGTAAATAGTACGACATAGTGTTGGGGGTGATAGCTTGGGTCAATACCTATACCTACCAAAAAAAACATAATGTATGGTCCGCAAAATGTTGCGAATTTACAGTCATACAAAATTTCTTTTCCTCTTTACATCAAATTATTCGTGAATAGTTACTCTACTCATTGATAAGTCTTTTTTGTATCAAAAACAGGAATGTTTTCAAGAAATACAATTTTTTTTTTGTCTAGTCTATACTGGGGCAACGGCCTCCCCAAATCCTTCCAGAAACTCTTTTCCCGCGCCACTTCGAACCAGCCCTCGCGTTACGCATCCAGGTCATCTCGCCACCGCTTTTTGTGCCGACCGCGGCGGCGTCGTCCATCTTCAGGCACCCATTGTGTAGAGATCTTTGCCCAGCGGTCATCCTGCATACGGCCGATGTGACCCGCATTTGAGCCTGACAGCCTTCTTACCTACGTCTTTTATACCCGATCTGGAACGCAGCGCGGTGTTCCGAATTTTATTCTGTCTTTTCACATCCAGAATGCTGCGTTCCATCACTCTTTGGCAAACTCCAAGGCGGAACTTTAGTGACTCGGTGAGCGACCAGTCTACTAATTTATAAACGTTACAATGATCTCTCAATGGTGTGTTTTTGACAGTTTTTGTATGGCAAATCTGTCAAAAACTTACCATTGAGAGACCATTGTGACGTTTATAAATTAGTAGACTTAGGCCCCTGGTCTGAGCACCGTTGGTTAGGACAGGAAGAATGCTCATGTCGACGAGTTAGCGCTTCAGGGAGATTGGCAACTATTATTTGTTAAAATTTCACTAAACACTTTTCTTATCGCCTAACACTATAACTGTAAATCCGTATCATTTTGTGGAACATATATTATGTTTTTTTGGTAGGTATTGACCCAAGCTATCACTACCTGCACTATATCGTACTATTTACTGGACACCCTGTATATACAAGAATTGCTCGTTTCAATGTATTAGATTCAACATTTAGAGACACATACGTATGCCCATTGCGTTTTCATTCCATGTGATAAGTGGTGAGTTTCCAATAACTTGGCACAAATCCAGAGGCTGCAAGTTCTATAGTCTTTTGTCATCAGTCCCAATATGTTTCTATCCCGTGCCAGGACTACGAGCAGTACCTGCAGAGCCGCGCCGGCGCCGGCCAGCCGGCCACACCCGCGCCGGCCGCCGACGCGCCGCCGCACTGCGACGGGCACGACGACATGGGGTGCTATCAGGTAACACACAGTTCAGCAACTATTTGAACACTCAACTTTGATATATCACAGGGTTATGCAGTCATCAACACATTTTGCATAAGGATTGATATGCAGTAATGTTATAAACTTATTTTTGTTTATGATTAATGTTCCGGCCCTTCTGATAATTTAAATCCTTCATGTCATGATTCAATCCCCCCAGCCATTATATCTGCCACGCAACCCTTTGATCTGCCCCTAATATAAAGTAAAATATTTTCACTATCATAGAGAAAAAAAAACTTTTGTCCTTTTCAACTTTTTATTACTTTGGAAATTCCAATTCTTTATCAGGAACATGCATCATCTTTCAATTTTCAGGTTCGTCTCTACTACGACTGGTTCTTGGTCCCCGGTTCATGCAAGTGCTGGAGACCAGACTACTTCGCGCGTTACGTGCGTCGCCGTCAGAATAATGAGCTTTAAGGAAATGGCTCACACATGCTGGAATTATTAGAATGTCATTAGACGAATTTACGAACAGGGACAAGACTATGGCTTCGTCTCTAAAAAAGCAACTAACATCATCTATGTAGGCAAAAGCTAAAATTTCATTTTTTTTATCAACGAATCTGCCAAATGATATTATTTGTGACATTATTGAGTTTTTTTTTCACTAAATTGTAGTGTTCATAAATAACTTCATAATTTAGTTTTGTATTTATCACCCAATATAGAATCTACAGGAAGCTGGTGGTAGACCTCAGCCAAATCTACAGCGTAGATTATTTTCATTTTTCACACTTTTAACGATATATTTTATTTATAATCATACCGAAATATATGTATTCTTAAAGCATTACCTATGTAATATGTTAATTGTAAATTTTGGTGCTATTGCTACTTAACGTTGTGAAATTAAGACTGTATCTAAATTATTATATTACCAGTGGCGTAGCTACTCGTAGTCCTAAAGGGGTTTTGTATCACGATTATGGCCCTTTTTACCCGACTGCAGCCAAGCTCAAAAAGACTGTTTTACATACATATTAAAGAAAACCGTACCTACAATGACTCGAGTGATAAAACCTAGCTGTCATTGTGGCCTTATTAAGAAAATGTAAGAGCGAATGAAGTGCCCTCGATAATTGGGGCATATTGACTCGAATATGTTAAATTTTCTGTTTTAGAGAGGAATTGTCCAGCTTGAAGCCTTTGTAAGATATAAACAAATTACGTCATTTTTCATTAGGTATTCATTCATTATAGGCATCAACAAATATGAGAGGTGTTGTATTTTATTTAAAAATGCTTTACAATACGTCGAGGCTCGAGGGGGCCTCGTATCACTGATGCGGCTGATACAGCGGTGGCTATGCCCCTGTATATTACGTAAGTAGGTTCGTACCAAAATATAAACGAATGGGAGGCGAGATCTCTTATCTATTTAGACTGTACTCGTACGTACAATAAGTTAGCGTTCAGTCAACATTTTACACAGACACCTATAAAATTTAATACCTACCCATTGGGACGGAATTTAAATAGTAGATTGTCATAATAACATTTCACCATCTATTCATTTCAGATGTTTATATTATTTTAAAGTTAATAAAGAAAGAAAGATAAAATTAAGTTCTCCCTGTAGAAATACTCGTTAGTGTAGATGTACCTAGTTTAGACAATAGAGGGAATTTATTGAAGCTCAATATTTGCATTTATAATTTGTAAAGATTGTGACTATTAGCACAACCATGCTTTCTTTGACTTACTTATTCAACATAGGATTTAGATGCATCTTTAGAGTTGAAAAAGTTTTCATCGCTTTGAATGAATATGACGCATAAAGACAAGTTTGAGTGAGCATGGTTCTCAAAATATAATGTACCCACTTAATATAAAAGATTAGAACTACCTACCTAATTTTAGAAATTATTTATTTAAATCTTTAGGTATAAGTTGTTTTAGTTGTATTAATAAAGCACTTCGACTATTAACTGTATTTTTAATAAATCTTACAATTCTCGCAATTTATCGCAAAACTTTCTCGTATGTTCCTAAAAAAATATGTATGAATTCAATATTTAAGACGTCCAGAGATACATTGCGTAACACACTAGAAGTAGGAATGGCTTTCATTTTGACAGTTCAACAACATTCATTGCGTTATTAACGTTGTCGAACAAACACATTAATGGAACATAAATGAAGCAATGGATTAGCAATATACTTCTATTTGATTAGTAATTACGAGGTGCTGTCATGTGTAAAGAAAATAGCAGAAATCAAACCAAAATTTACTGAAAGAAATATTCAAAAGTTATGAAGTACGGATATTATTAAAAGTAGAGTTTACACATATTATAAACAGCCTGTAACAATATCGAGATCATCATACAATGTCATAATCTAGTCTAATTTTCAAATCTTGTGATCCACCAACTATCACTCAGTAGTGTTTTCGAACTTCACATCATTCTGAAACGAACAGGTACCCTTTGTTGACTCTATTTCGTTCTATCTCACAAATCTATTTACCTACTATTGAGTATTGACTATTACAGAATTACCAATAAAGAAATAATTGAATGCGCACACTCTTGTCTTGTGTCCCAAGATACTTGTCTGTTCAGACAAGTAGTTAATTTCATCAATTTAATTCTGTCTTTAGGTACAGTCTGGATGTCTAGTACTCTGCTCTCCTACATTAACATTGCTGACTACTCTTGTCTCATTATTATTATTCAGATCTCAGCTCAGCCTCTCCACTATTCTGCCGTTGTCAAATACTAGTTCTGTTCTCTTCCCCGGTGCGACGCTTTCAGAGGTATTAATAGGAACGGATCGACCTTCGGCCCGTTTTCAATAAGATGGTTCTGTTGTTGTATGTGTACTTGTGGTTCTGTATTTTTAGGGTTTGTGAATGACACGAAGCAGGCGGAGAACCGTGGCGGGGGCTCCTCCGCGTCGTGCTTGTTGGTGCCGGCGCGCACGCACTCGAAGTACGGCGGCGGCAAGTCGGCACTCAAGCGATCTAGAGAGGCCATGTCCAAGTTATCGTCGTCGGGATACACTAAAATAATGAAAGTTGAAATGTTACTGTAAAGGTTTATAAAACAGATCGTCAAGTAAGCAGCAGTACTCGTAATTTTGTAACACTTACGAGTAACGGTTGTCTCGTCATTTGCTGCAGGCCTTCCATGCGACAGTTGTCTTCTTACTGAAATAAAAAGACGATCGTGTTTATGAAATTATCTTTAAGAAAACGTACACAATAAAGTCAATATTTACCAACGCGGACCGTCCGTCGTGGAATACCGACTAATGTGGCCGTGATTAACGTTCCACGGTCAGTCAGATAGAAATATCGATGGCATTTTATGATTTTTTGTATAGAGTGATGCTAAATGTTAATAAGACCAACCCTGTTTGCAAAATATTCTGTGACATGACCCAAGCTTTTGATTACGTTTGGCATGATGTTCTCTTAGATAAAAGTGCAGGCATACGGGATTAGAGGCAACGTTCTAGAACTATAACAGAAAGCATCTCACAGAAATATCCTCAATTAATACAAAAACTAAACGTGAAGAAATATTCCAATGACATGAACTTATAATACAATATTTGGATAGTAATAATTTAAGGATAAATCTCAATAAAACTAATAATATGCATTTCAGTCACCGCTTAGTAACTTTATCTGATCTTAAGGTCCAATATAATGACATAACCATTGAAGAAGTCACTACTGCTGAATTCCTCGGTGTAACTATTGACAAAAAGTTAAATTGGAAAGAACACGTTGAAATTTAAACAAAAAATTGCAACTCCTCTTATGCCCTACACGAATTAGCTGTCCTTAACACTGACGCATTGCTAACAGCTTACTACGGCCTAGTTTTATCGCACCTATGGTATGGAATTATCCTTTGGGGTAATTTGACTGACAAGGATATACCTTTCATTGCCCAAAAACGGTGTAATAAGACCATGTTTAAATTAGTTTCGACTGACATAAGACAGGGAAGTTTGGCATTAATTCCTTCTGCACATGTGGCTTCCCTAGTACCTCATTAACAGCATAACTATGTGAAAGTTTATTAACTGCTCTCAATGTTCTTTTTTTTTACAATGCTGACATATTCTCGTCATTATTTGACATTATACATCAATTTTAACATCAACAATTTTTTAGTGATTGTCATGTTAATCATGTTTAGTTAGGTTCATTTTATTTATGTAGATTATTTTACATATTGTGAATGGGAGAACGTTGTAAACCTTACAGACTGTAGATTTGTAGACGATTTTCTATTCTGTATTCGTCTAAGTACCTGGTATTTATTGACGGGCCTGCACTGTCTTCCCATACATTTTATCTCTGAAAACATTGTTAAAGCCAATCATTTTTAAAAGAGTAACCGTGGAGTTTCTTGCCGGCTCTTCTCCATAGGAAACAACATTTTGGAACCGTGCACCTAGCTTCTGACGTTTCATAAGTGCCCATGCATGTTTATATGAAATAAAAATATTTTGATTTTGATTTTGACAGTTGTAAACCTTATTTCGATCGATGGTTCGTTCCCTTGTAATTCTAATATTACAAAGGTTTGATCGTATTGCTGTCTTAAGACAGAAGCCAAGGCAAAGAAGTGCATTCAACGTACCTCTGCGAATAGGTCCTCCTAATTTCATAAAGATCGCCATCAGCACCACCACCCCAAACCCACTCAGAACCACCCACAGGAACTTCTCCAAGCTTAAGGCCAGGTCCGACTCACTGGCAGCCACTGCATTTGAAGGTGGCTCGGTCTGCACATTTAAGTTTTTGGTTTAAGAAATGATAAGGATAGTTATTCGGCCGTAGGTATACCAGAAATCGGATATGTGAGGGCCTCCGGATACCTGTGGCATTCGCTTTCAGAGCATTTCGTCTTTCTAGAAAGACTTTCAACAGGATTCTGTCGGAATGTTACATTATGTCAGTCCCATACATTCTTGACTTTTCCATTATCATCATCGGTGAAACAAACTTACACTGTATCTGGGCCCTCTGGTCAATTTATTAGTGGAATAGTCCGATATCCGGACACTCATATTCTAATCTGAGCGAGTCCATAGAGGAGAGACTCGAACGAGCGGGCTATTAAGGTATTATGACGTTGTTCATGCATGACTGAAGCGAAAGAATTGTGACGTATCTGCTGCACACATGACGTGACGCAACTCACATAAAACAATTTCTATAAAACTTCATGATTTTTTTCTACAAGTACCGCTACGTGCCTGTTTGAAGAAGCCTATTTGATACACTTGCTTTTTATACCCCTTTCAAATAGGTAGGAAATTGGTAATTATACAATATTTTTTTGTTATTTGCAAGTGTTTTTAACTACCAAGAAATGACAAAGTTTGTGTAGTTTCATTTGGAATATTGTTATCTATATATTTAAAAGGAGAAACTGACTGACTGATCAATCAACGCACAGCCGAAACTACTAGGACTAGGAACGTGAAATTTTGTACACGGCTTTCTTTTATAATGTAAGGGAGCACTTAGAAGGGGTTTTTGGTAATTCGACCTTTAAGGGTTTGAAAAGGGGGGATTTTGTTTGTATGAAAAATCTTATTCCTTGAGTTAATAAACTTGAAACTTGGCACAAATACTTTTCTGAGTAAATTATAAAGTTGGGCATTTATTGTTATACTAAACTATTCCCTGAAGGGGGATTGGGGGTGTCAAAGTCTGTATGGAAGAATTTTAACGCGCGGTCGGATTAACTCGAAACCACGTTGGATACTTTATATCCCGGTAGTACGTTGCCGCGGGATAATTACCGACATCAACGCGGGCGAAGCCGCGGGCGGAAACTAGTCAACCTATAAATGAACATAGTTCGGTGAAATTGGCTCTTAGGTACCTAGTGTATTGTTTTTGCTTTTGTTGTTGCCAAATGGGCTTTCTCTTGACCTCGGTGATTTTGACTGATGAATATTAAATTAATGTTTCATCAACATCAATATCACAGAACGATGTATTTGTAATAGTTATATACCTATCTCATGCTTGTAACTTATCAACTTTTCGAGTTATAATTGGATGTTCACACATACCTTGTTGTCGGGCGGCTTTGAGTCCAAGTGCGTTCCAAGTGGCGGTGTCAAAGTAGGCCTCTCCTGGAAAGGTCTCAAAGTAGGCCTCTCCTGAAACGGTCTGAACGTAGGCCTCGTGTTGAACGGTATAAAGGTAGGCCTCTCGTTGAGCGGTGTCATGGCACGTACGGGTGAGTCATTGCTATGAGTATTGAAGACACTCTCAAAGATTTTTGTGAAGAATCGCGTTTGTTGTTCCATTGCACAATAATAAACTCACGACTGCACAGCGGAGAGTTCTATACACAACTAATTAGGTATCTCACAAATTTGAGTCATTCTCATACTTATTATTAGTTATATTAGTAAACTTAATACCATTTTCCTTCCTCGTATGTATGCGCGTCTTCCGATTCTCGTCAATTAATTATTGTGTTTTCCACAAGAATTTCTCAATAAAACAGTTTGAACTTTTGACTTCTTGGTAAATGGTATTATAATGCGTACCGTGGGGGACGTACTCGAAGTAACAAAAATCGAGCATAGGAATTTCTCAAAAGAATTAATTTCAGACTAATTATTGTTTTTAATTTTACTGTAGGTAAGTCACAAAGGTCCTAACTAAATAGAATATAGACAGACATGACACAAAACTGTTACATACGCACAATCATTTCCTGGGAATGCAGGCGTGATGTTATTCCCTAGAAACGATTGAAATAAAACTTTGTGCTTTACTACCTTTATAGAATCGCATAGCGCATACGTCATTGTGTCATGACGTGTACGCTGTAGCCATTGTAGGCACGTACGACACATCATGTTTGTTGCACTACTTATAAATCGGTACATGACATCGCTAAATAAATTGTTTTTGATGTTTTATGTACAAGCAAAATAAAAACATTTTGATTTAAGCACTTGGTTTCATTCCACCTATATTAATTAATTTATACTGGTGCTGTTCTTTATTGTGCCCTACTGTGCACAATAAAGAACAGCACTCTAATTGCGTAACACACAATTAATCATAATCGGTTCCATTTTGACAGTTAAACAAAATTCATTGCGTTATTTACGTTGTTGAACTTATTGGGAATACTCCTGTATTTTTTCAAATAAGTTGCCATTATTAAAGTCGTGTTCCTGGAATCTGGTTGGTTCCGAACGTGGGAGAAATTTTCACTACTTCAATTTATAGTTTGTAAGTCAGAGTCCGAGGGGCCCCTTGACTTTGGGGCCCCGGGGCACTGCCCCATCTAGTCCTCCAGTAGCTACGCCACTGGTGATGGACGTGGTTACGACTGTTACGAGTAAGGAATCGTTAAATGGTCATAGTGAATTCAAGCCCTGGTTATACATATAATTGAGTTTGAGTTCATATAGGCGCGCCGAACCATCCGCCGCGTGTTTCTGTAATAGGTAATTGACCTTAAAAGCGATAGCCACAGTCCTTTCACAGTTATTTTAACTCTGATTGTGCATCATTGTAGCACAGATTACATTATAGGTACGATTATAAACATCACTGAATTTCGTTGCTATAAGATTGCTGTCAGAGATAGATAACTCGGCAAATACAAAATCCAAAAAGGTCAGCAACGTCGACTTTACCTACATAATGTCGCCTGACACATTTCCTGCGGCTACGGTTTCTTAGAAGAGCGATGGCCGCGAGATTTCCTATGCAATTTACCGGCGAATGACTTCACTGAAACGTTATTTATTATAATGTATATTTTTTTTCATTTAATAAAAACGGTTACAAAAAGAGTACATTTAGTCAACAGTAGTAAACCCAAACAAATATAGTGCCTAAAAATATAACTATTTCTAAAATATTTTTATTACAAGTGCAACTGATGAATTTCAGAATTAGATGTTAGGTAGCGGGCCAAGATTTGAGATTATGAGAGTACCTATGCTGGTGTATTTTCCTAGTTTTAAGTCAAATCCCGCTGTCCAAAGATTTAAATCGCTAGATTTACCCACACTCCACTTTTTCGAGTGACTTGTGAGCGTTGATTATTATATTATTATGCGGGTGTGTTTTTTTAGAATAGACTGAACTATGTTTATCAGACAAGTGGCAGCTATATTTGGGTCTTCCGTGTTAGTGACTTGAGAGAAATCCTGACTTTCCATATCTTCTACAACATTGGGATAATCAATTTTTGAGACCCCAAAAATGCAGCAAGCAGGAATGGTCTGTTTCAACGACCCTGGACCATCCATCAAATCAAATCAAATCATTTATTTTTTGCCAACATGGGTAGGGGTATAGATGTTACAATGTTTTTATAATGTTCTCCATGCTCTGTCTTAACATGGGCATGCAAAATTAAAAATTAAAATATTACTTTCAAAACACTTAAAAATTATTATGACAAAATTATTAAATTGGAAAATCATTTTAATCGTATTTTCAATGTCAAGGAGTATTTAGTAGTCAATAGGTAATATAAATGTCAGAGTAAATAATGGATAAATAACTATAAGTCTATTCATTATTGGCCATAAGGATTCCCTTTTAGATATTCCTTCACACTGTAATACGCTTTATCAGTTAGAAATTCCTTTAGCTTCCGCTTAAATATGTGCGAGTTGTCAATATCTGTAATGCAACATGGCAATTTATTATAAATCTTAGATGTCATGCAATATACACTGGAGTCCATTAAATGAGTTTTGCAGGGTACAATCTGAACTTTATTTCTGTATCTAGCACTTCGGAATTTTTCATACATATGCATATTACTTTTGACAAAGACTGACATCTCATAAATGAACAGGCTAGGTAAAGTAAGGATCTTAAGTTTTTTGAAATATGGTTCACAGCTATCAGTGGTCTTTAGTCTGCACATTGCCCGTATACACTTTTTTTGGGCTTTAAAAACAGCCTCCCATTCCGTCGAGTTCCCCCAGAAAATTACCCCATACCTCAGCGTGGATACCACGTATGCATGGTAGGCTGTCATGACAGTGGACAAGTTTACAATTTTTGTGAGCATGTATAACATATAGGAATATTTATTCAATTTCAAACAGACAGATTCCGCATGTGATTTCCAATTCAAATTACAATCTACATGCAAACCTAAGAATTTTGTTACATCAACTTCATTAATTTTTGTTCCAGCATAATTTATATTTAAGTCTGTTGGTGGTTTAGTCCTGTTTCTAAAGATCATGAAATTAGTTTTCTGTAAATTAATTAGAAGGTTGTTTGTTCTTAACCAATCGACAATGCGTGCTAATGTGGTGTTAATGTCATTTTCCAATGATGCATAGTCTTTGTTGCAAAATATGACTGTACTATCGTCTGCAAAAAGAATCATTGGAAAGTCCACGGTTTTTGGAAAATCATTAATGTAAATTAAGAATAATAAGGGACCTAGGACACTGCCCTGTGGTACGCCATATATCACTTCTAAGTAGTCTGAAACGTGATCAGTTTCTCGCTTCCTATTAGAGCAGAATTTTGTTATTGATGTGGCTTGTTTCCTATTACTTAAGTATGACATAATTAGATCCAGGGCATTGCCACGAATGCCATAAGCATAAAGCTTGTTTTTTAGTGTCATATGTTCCACATAGTCGAACGCTTTGGTTAAATCCATGTATAATGCACAAACGGGTACTTTTTTATCAACACTTTTAGTTACTATTTCAAGAAATTTGTAAATTGCTTTATTAATATTTTTATTTTTCCTAAAACCCATTTGTTCGTCGACTAAAATATTAAATTTTTCAAGGAATTGGTATAAGCTATTACTTATAAATTATTTTTTCGAGAACTTTGGAATATACCGGTATTAGGGCAATTGGTCTGTAACATGACATATCGCCTTTATTATCCTTTTTAAAGAATGGCTTGACTATAGTTCTTTTTTAAAGTACTTGGGAAGTGACCATGCTCTATGCAGAGATTAAAAATATGACTAAGTACTGGACTTATTACTGTGCTTACGTATTTCACTATTTTAGTAGCTATGCCATCAAAGCCGGCTGTTTGTATTTTTAAGCGATTGTATAATTTTGTCGATGTCAAATGGTGGAACAGGATTTATAAATATTGAATTATTTTGAGAGTATGTCGGTTTATGTGTATTTCTACTGTTATTAATTGATGTCATAGGTCTAACTTGGTCAATAAAATATTTATTAAAATTGTCCATACATATTAGTAGTGGAAGGTGATCCGTGATGTGGGATTCCAAGACAAGTATGCATGCAGATTTGTTGGATTTTAGAGAACGTGATCAATACAATTATTAATTCTAGTGGGGATGTGATGTCCAGGTAAAAGACCGTGGGTGGCGTTGAGGGTTAGGTAATTAGAACATCGTTCATCTGAATTAGACGGGTTAATATCTATGTTAGTACCTATCTCCGATTAGATATATACTATTACACTTATTTAATGTTGTAAGCACACAGTCCAGACTGTTTAGGAAATTATCAAAATCTACTTTAGAATTCAAAGAGGGAGAGCGATATACGGCGATTATTCATCATCATCATCATTTCAGCCGAAAGACGTCCACTGTTGGACCGGCCTCGCCCAAGCTCCGTCACAGCGATTATTGCTAGCTCGTTTTTGATTTGGCATGAAAGACAGTTACCACTAGTAAAACAGGCTCCTGAACGGTACACTGAATATTGTTTTTTATGTATGTACCTACCCCAATAGGTAACTACATTTATTTTAACCTTGGTTCGGAAAGTATTCACTGTCGTGCAGATCTCTTAGGTATATCCCATGACGTTCAAGGTCATTAATCACGACCGACATGCTATCTGCACTACCGTGCCCCCGCCAAGATGAGCCAAGCGAAGCCCTTATATCTTTTTTTTTAAATTAGTTTTGTGGCCTGGTTTCAGAGGCCTTTTAACCAACTCTTTATTAAGAACGTATTCTAGTCATAACAAAGTTATTGTAAAGCGGTAGTAACTTTACAATAACCTATTAGGAGTTTTTGGTGGAACACGAAAAGTCCACGTTAGTCACTTATTTTCACCTTCACTACACTTGTGCACTCACACGTAACTAAATTGGATAACTCACTACCAAAATTATACAATTTAATTCGCTATTTCACAAAATTTAATGATAATGAAAATTCATGCGACATGTTCCAACGCGATCCCGCCAAAAACTCCCCCTTATAACTTGGGTTTGGAGTATACCAGATAAACAAAATTATCGAGATATGTTGACAATAGCCGACTTATTAAACATATAAAGTTTTAATTGCATAGCTCTTAAATTTAAAATTTTATTGATGTAAAAAAAACACTGTTTTCGTCACTGACTCACTGATGATCATCAAAATTCTTACTTCCTAATGACCTAGAAAGCTGAAATTTGGTATGTAAGCTACTATTAGTACACAAACAACAAAAAAAAAACGAAATCTTGGAACTTTTATAAACCAACCCAACCCCTTAAACCCCCCCGAGTGGGTTCCCGCATTGTCGTTGCGGGGGTGCTCAGTAGCCGTGGTCTCCCAGCCACGGTGAAGCGAAGAGGAACCCTAAAGTGGGGCCGCTCGTCAGGGCTTTTGCCTCAAAGCCGACGACGTAGCGGCCAAAAAGGGTAGGTTGCGGTGAGGTGCACCGCAACTGAGGTGGATTGCGATGTCGAATGGGAGGCATCGCGGCTGAGGGTTACAGGCTGCGGCGGAGGAGGAGTGACGGTACTTTTGATCTCTTGCCTTCCGTGGCCTGGACGGGGACGCCACCGTTTGATGGCGGACGCGGTGGGGCCGCAGGGGAAGAGGAGTGTCGGTATAGCGTTGGCCGCTCTCCCTATGGCTGAAAATGGGTGGCGGGGCCACTGTGTTGACCCGTCAATGGGTGACCGAGGGGTCCGCAAGGGCCAATGCCTGCCACGGGTGCGGGTTGTTCGACGGAGATACCGTCGCTTCTGGCACATGGGCAACTGAGGGAACACGGGTGGGGTTTAGTCAGTAAAATTATGGCCCTCCTGCTCCACCCAGAGCGGGAGAAGTCATTTGATGATTTACCAACCAAAAAAGAAACCTTTAAACTAGGGGATAGAAGTTTGTAGAGACTTTCACAATTTTGACGCTAGAGGCTGATAACGCTGTTATTTGATACAGGGACTCCTTGTTATTTTAAATAATAAAAAAGATGTAATAAAATAGTAATGTGTTTTCTTAACAAACAAGAAAAAATATTATCACAAGCAACTTACAAAAAGAAGTGAAATCCTGCCAAAATCATTTTCATGTAAAATAGTGAGACCATAATGATGTGCACTGTCAAAAAGTTATCAGCTCTCATGTAGAGCCAAGCTTCTAACTCTACACTCCCTAACTCTACAAGGCCTAACTTCATAAACTCTACTACACCTTAGTCAAAATATGTGGCTTGGCCGTTTCGTTATTACAAGAACTAAAGAAGTTATTAATATAACAGAAAAGTAATGAATAGTGGATACTTTTATTTGTCACCTGGCCCATGTGAATGTAGCGAAATGGCCAAGCCACATAATTTGACTATGGTGTAGAGTTTGTGAAGTTAGGCCTTGTAGAGTAAGGGCGTGTAGAATTAGAAGCTAAGCTCTACATGAGATTTCATAACTTTTTGACAGTGCATGTCATTATGGTCTCGTCTTGGCAACATTTAACATGAAAATGTTTTTGGTAGGATTTTAGGGCCAGTTTGTCGATCCCTAGTTAACTTCTATCCGACGAATAAGTTTGACTTTGTTTTATTCTTCCGGTAAAAAAAAATTCTCTATTTATGTTAACCAAAAACTTAAAAATATTACTTATTCGATTTATATGTATAAGGCAACTTCTATCTATCTAAAATATTTGACTTTATGTTAATTTCATTCAAGTTTTTTTTTTTTTTGTAATGGAAAATCTTCTGTTTTTAATTACTTACTTCTAAATAAAAATTGAAAAATATGTGACGTTACACAAGGGGGAGGGGGTTTCACAAGTGTGACCACCTGTGACAAGGATGGGGGAAAAAACCATGAAATTTGTGTGACGTAATTTATGGATGGCCCCTAAACAAAATCTCTCTTAAGGGCACACTTTGCGCGGGCTCGAACTCACTGGTGGGCCTGGCTAAAAATCACGTTGTCTCACCAGGCTTCGTATCCGACAGAGTTAGTATCAGTGGTGAGCAGTTAGACTCTAGTCTACACGCACAACGTTGTTGAGTGAGATGCAGGAGCATTTTTGGCAAAAAAATCGCGAAAAAATTAAGAAAAGTCCTTCAGAAGATCGGGTTTTATGAAAAAACCACTGCATAAATCAATGACCAATAAAGTTTATTGAACTTATTGTTAATTGAACTTTGTCGGTACCGTCTTGGTTTTCGAGATTTTACACTCCTTTTATTACTTAAACACGCTCAAAGTTAGGTTAAATTAGCAAGAAAAACGAATCTTTGTTGGCTCATAACTTTTTAATAGCTTTTTATTTTAGTATTCTGTTTCCGTACAGACAATAATAATAACGAGACAAAACCATACCATGTTTAATTTTTGATGTACATAGTCAGACAGTGGAGTAAAACCCTCCCGAAGTTTGTATGGAAAAAATGTGGACAAGTGTCACCTTAAAAGCATTTCTCATATTTCAAGTAAACAGCTTTGAAGCTGTCATTTACAACAACCAAGCTTGAGAGAGCGAGGCTTTGCACGCTATATTCTTAAAAACTATTATTTGGATATAATCATTATTAACATAAAGATAGCTAAGTAGTATCCCATAAAGATCCCAGGGAACGAGGAGCTGTCCTCTGTGAAGAACAATCACCAATAAAACTAAATATAAGTTCAATAAAATGTATTAAAAATTGTTATTGATTTAGAGCCAATGTAGTAGGAGTTTGTTACAGCGGTTGTGATGATGTGGACGCCGACACTAGTTCACTACACTAAATGCGCTGCTTCTGGGGAACTATAACATTACAAAATATCTTACAGCTAGTCTACTGGTCAGGTATATTTGGTAAGCGAGCACCAATGTAAGTACGTATGATTATATATGTCATGCAAGGAAACATGCAGTTGTTTATAGAATGGGTTCGGTGCTAACTTATCAAACAATATAGTATTCCATAACAAGATTAAAATAATATAGATATTCATAAGGAAATCAGGAAAATATCGACTTGCACCAAATTAAACATTTCTAAAATTATTGGCAAACATATTTTGTTGACGTGCTTCTTGAAACGTAGCAGAAGTCTACTTTAAATAATATACATACATGTGCAGTAAAAGTTTTATACAATTTACAAGTCCTTTCTACTTTATCGCCACACATTAAAAATAAAATATTTTCAGAAACTTTGCAGAGTTTGTTCCAAGTTCACGATTATGAATCAAGAATCATTAAGAAGGGGTAAATAGTTGTAAATACTGGGAATTCTACCGTCAAAGTGAGATCAAAGACTACCGCTACAGATATTGTAACTAGATACTGTTAGTATTTTAATATTTAAAAATATTGAGACCTTTTTTGATTTTTACAATCTAATCTATTTATCATAACTTATCCCACTATCACTCCTTTGAGCGTTTTCTATACTCACATCATGCTGAAACGTACCGTTCTTCATTGATTCTATCTCAGAAATCTACCTATTGAGACTTTTATATTATTATACAAAACGAACAAGGTACAGTCTATCATTGAACTCAATCTACTCACACACAGTATCACGCACTCTCCTAATACTTGTCTGTTCACTCTATACAAGTAGCGCTGTATCAGGCGAAGTGCTCTCTGACGCAGTTTCATCAATGAACACAACTCTGTCCTTACAGTCTGCGTGCCTACTCTTCTGCTCTTCTATATTATCGTTACTGGCTACTCCAGCCCCACTATTATTACTATTCAGATCTAAGCTCAGCCTTTCTACTATCCTACCGTTGGCAAATACTAGTTGCGTTCTGATCCCCACAGGGTCGCCTTGAGAGTCATTAGAAATGGTAGCCAAGGCAAAGGAATCAGCTCTGGGTCCATTTTCAATAAGATCGTTCTGAACGTTATCAATGTCAGTGCTAGAATGTGCTCGCTCGTCTAGATCGTTCTGTAGTCGTATGTGTACTTGTGGCTCGCCATCCTTAGGTTTGGTGTACGACACGGAGCAAGCGGAGTAGGGAGGAGGGGGCTCTTCGCCGACGTGTTTGTTGATGTTGTTGATAACAGTGATATCGGTGATGCTAGGGCGCGCGCACTCGGAGTAAGGTGGTGGCATGTCGCTGGTGCGATGAACCACGTCTGGGAAATCTTCAATATCATCCAGATCAGTTGAGGAGCTGCTATCCTCTCTATGCACTGAAATTGATAAAATATGTACTTACATTTATTAACCTGCTATTAGATCATATTTTGTTACTATCATCATCATGGTCTTGTCTGATCATCGCTACGTATCTCTATACATCTACTTTATCCACCCTGTCAGGCTCAGTAGTCCCAGTTGTAACATAACGTTGGTATAGTGGTAGTAAAAGAAGACCAAAGTCTTATCTTCCTAATTTTTGTAAAAATGAAAATATTAGGGTGTATAGATAAATAGAGGCGTTGTAGGAGTGAGTAGGTAAAAAAAATGCACTTACTAATAGTGGCCATAACATTTGGCGTGGACCATTCATCCGACTCCTGTCTCCTTACTGAAATTATAATAGAAAATAAATTAATAAAATTCTACCACTACGCGTAACGAAGGCCACAATTTTTTTGACGATTTGAGAACAAACAACTTACTCTCTTAGCTTTGCTTAGCTCAATCTCTCAGGTTTCTGTTATCTTCGGGACTTAGGGCTGAAACTGCGTTATGCGGGCGCCCGCGACGGTCAACCGTCGCGGGTCTATGTGCGTGGACACGCGAGGTGGGATGGTAATGATGCCAGTCGCGGGAACATTTTATTTACGACTAGCTGCTGCCCGCGGCTTCGCGAGATCCGCGTGGATGTCGGAAATTATCCCACGGAAACGTGCTACCGCGACTTAAAGTAACCTACCCCGCGACGGACGCCCGCGCTTGGTACCGCGACGGGGCACATTTTTATGAAACCGTGCGGGCGTCCGCTTAGCGCAGTTTCAGGCCTTAAAGCTTCACCATTCATTAATCTATTCCCATCAATAAGCATTATCTGACTTGACCATGCCTTAACCCCACTTATTCCATCAATATTATAACATGTCTTAGAACGTCGAAAAATTACTTAACTAAAAGAATATTAAAGGGGTATCAAAGAAGTGACCCACCTCCCGGCAGTCGATATTGTCCTGGCCCGGTTTCGCTCTGCTGAAGTTCCCCCGCTCCCACATCTAAGCATACAAAGTGCTTACATTAGGCAAAAGACAATGGGCTCTACAATAAAAGGCTATACAGGGTTAAATTGGTTTAGCAGGCAATACTTTACCCACACGTTGGGTATCGTTACACTATCGGGCAAGGTAGGTGCGGACTTATATTGCACTCACGGACAAACAACACTCCCCAAAGACACATTTAGCACATCTCTTTTTGTTTTGTATTAAACTCTCGTCCTCTCAGTACTTGGAACTTATATAATGTTGTAGTACGTTAGTGCAATTTAATGTTGTAATTTTAAGAGTGTGAGCCTGGAGATCTGTAATACTGGTCTCGAACCCAGTATATGCTCCAGCTATCACAAAGGTTTGAATCTGACTGTAACCTAAATACCATGCACCAAACTTGTACCTTTTTGAGATAAATAAATAGTAAAAGATAGTAAAATAGTTATCGAAAAATAATAAAACAAAAAAGTAATCATCATTCGATGTGTACAAGTCGTAATCGATCAACTGGTCTTGTAATTTTTCGTGGAACATACTTACATATTTTTTGCGAATTTCCAAAAACCAAAATATGACAATCGTTTTGGGGAATCTAGAACTCAAACTGGTGGGCCTGGCTAAAAAGTACGCTGTCTCACCAGGCATCGTGACCGACAGAGGTAGTTTCAGTGATGAGCAGTTTTAAAGGCTAGTTTACACGCAAAACCATATTGAGTCAGATGTAGGATCATTTCATTATCGAACGATTGGGGTCCGATGTATGACATAAATGACCCAGAGGCGGCGGTTCAATATTTTTATAACACCGTAAATAACACATTTGATAGTTGCGTTCCAAGGAAGAGGAAAGTCTGTGTAAAATCTAGGTATAGGTACCCGGAGTGGTATACTGGTGAAATTATTCATTTTATTAGAAAAAAGGCTATATTGCATAAGAGGTTTAAAGAAAGTGGGGTAAGCAGTGACTACGAAATGTTTGCTCGGTGTAGGGCGGCGGTAAAGACAATGATAGTGCGTGCCCATGACCAGCACCAGGAGTGGGTTCAGCAACATTTTACAAAAGATCCTAGATCTTTTTGGGACTATGTGAGGTCTAAAAAATCAGCAGGGAACCGTAAAAATATCATGAAGGACGGTAACATTTTATCTGATTCAGAGTGTGCTAAAGAGTTTGCGCAATATTTTTATTCTGTCTACAACAGTCAGCAGCCCCGTCTCGACGTAAATGCAGCGGTAGCTTCAAGCGGCAGTAACAGCTCACGTGTTCACATAGGTCGTCTGGCATTGAGTCAAGTTACGGATACACTTACTCGACTTAAACCAAAACGGTCAGCGGGGCCGGACGGAATTCCCGCTTTTGTTATTAGGGATTGCCGCGCTGTATTAGCAAAGCCACTCTTACACCTTTATAATCTGTGCATAGAGTCCTCATATTTTCCTGAGTGTTGGAAGATCACGCGCGTGATTCCAATACCTAAGAGAGGGATGGATTCAGACGTGAGTGGCTACAGGCCGGTGGCAATTCTGTCAACTCCAGCAAAAGTTTTCGAGTCAACCATACAAAGGTGCATATTAGAGCAAGTTTCCAGTTTATTATCCGACGCCCAGCACGGATTTCGACCGGCGTGTAGCACAACCAGCAATTTACTGAACTTTATGTCGTACGTGGTTCCAAATGTTGATGCTGGAGTACAAGTCGACGCTGCCTACTTTGATTTCAAAAAGGCTTTCGATTTAGTTGATAATGACATATTGTTAGAAAAGCTGGCAGCAGTCGGATGTACTCCCAAATTGCTTCAGTTCTTTGCTAACTACATGAGGGGTCGACGGCAGTTTGTAGAATATGCTGGTTGTAAATCTGAACCTAATTATACAAGATCAGGAGTAAGCCAGGGCAGTAATGTGGGTCCGATGAGCTTTATTATTATGATAAATGACCTGCCGGAGGTTGTCAGGGGTGCCACTTGTCTGTTATTCGCGGATGATCTAAAGTTGCTCATGGCCATGCAGATAAAAGTGACTGTGCACGACTGCAGCAAGATATAGATCATGTAGCTGAGTGGAGTAGGAAAAACAAACTGCAGTTTAACGTAAAAAAATGCTCAGTCATAACTTTTAGCAGAATGAGGGAACCACAACACCACGAGTATAAGCTTGAAGGTACATTAATTGAGAGGGTAGAAAACGTATGCGATCTGGGTGTGGGCCTAAACACTGAGTTAACATTTCGTGACCATGTTGTAAATGTTTGTAAGAAATCATACAGAAGTCTGGGTTTCGTTCTTCGACGGGCATCGAGTTATACAAATATTAAAGCAGTTGCAGCATTGTACAATGCGCTTATAAGAACTCAGCTTGAGTATAATGCTGTCATATGGGCTCCGCATGAGACAAAATATAGTCTCATGTTGGAGCGCATACAAAACAAATTCACCAGATTTTTGTACATGAAACTATACGGTGTCTATCCCTTCTATCCGTTGATGTACCCAACCTTATTTGTTATCGGTATGGTCGGGTACAACAAATTCGAGACAAGAAGGGACTTAGCTATTACATCATATGTATTCAAACTATTACGTGGTAAGACCTATAATTCCGGTGTTTTGAAGGAGATTTGTCAGAATGTGCCTGACAATTACATTTCGCGGCGCCGAAAGCCACGGTTACTAGCAGTGCCACGCGCACGAACCAACTTGCTCAGCAAAGCGCCACTGACGCGCGCCTTGCATGCACTGAACGACACGGCTGACAGGATCGATTTATTTACGTGTTCTTTGAATAAATTCACAAAAGTAATATTGTATGTGTTATGTTATTTAAGATAGTTACTTAAGGTAGTCATTTAAGATAGTTTAATTAAGGACCACGCTACCGCATTAGGAAATTCCTGTAATGATAGCAGTGTTTGTGATAAACAATTACGCGCCTGTTTTACTATAAATAAATTTATAGTAAAACAGGCGCGTAAAAAATTAAGAAAAGGCCTTTGGAAGGTCGGGCTTTATGAAAAAACCACTGCATGAATAAATTATCAATAAAGTTTATTTAACTTTTTGTCAGTTGAACTTTGTCGGTACCAACTTGGATTTTACACTTCTTTTATTACTTAAACAAGCCCAAAGTTATGTTAAATTAGCAAGAAAAACGAATCTTTGTTGACTCATAATCATGAGTCATAACTCTGTAATGGATTTTTATTTTAGTATTTTGTATCCGTACAGACAATATTAATAATGAGATAAAACCATACCATGTTTAATTTTTAATGTAGGTACATTGTCGAACACAGGAGTCAAACACTCCCGAAGTTTAAATGGCAAAAATGTCGACTAGATTCACTTTAATGTACATGTCAGTGTTACTTGAAGTTTTGAAAAAAACAAAAAAAATGTTTTTTCGTTTCGTTCATTTTCGATATCTATACCCAACACATGGGTAAAGTAGTGCTACGTAATTTAATTTGACCCTGTTCAAGGGATCAAATTAAGTTACCTGACTTTACTTTGAGTAGTAAATATTATTCTCTAGTCTATATCTAGGCTTTCACAGTCAAGAGTGCGTCGAGAGTTCAAGACATGATCAGGAAAATTAAAACCAACAACGCAAAAACTATGATTAAAATTGTTTGTAGTATTCTTCTCGTATAAGAAAATTACGCGATATAAGAAATATTATGGTGGGTACACATACGTGTAATGTACCACACGTTGAAGCAAATTCACCTAGTTGCTGTGTTACATCTCATTTTGAATTTTACATATGTAGCTTCTCCCAACGATCTTAAACTGCTACCCTAAGAACAGCAGTCATACATTTTCAAAGACAATAAAACCTCACTAACTTGAATGCGCATAGATAGCCCTAAACAGTCTCTTTTGGAGGCAATTCTCCGCCGCCCTGACGAGCAGCACCAGCACTGCCAGCACCAGCGCGCCGAGCACCCAGCCGATGGCCCCGTGCGACCAGCCGTGCGAGAGGGGGCCCATCGTCCTCGGGGCACCCGCCGCCTGTACTGGCACCGGGGCCTGCTGGCCCGGCTGCACGATGGACGCCGGCTCGTACGGCCGGTAGCTTTGGACGCTCTGATGATAATATACCTGTATTGAGTATGCTGTCGGAGTTTTTATTTTCCTTATATATTCTACGATAGAGTGATGTGTGCTACAAGGATCTCTTGGCGCCTGAATGACATCGACAGGGGGCATTGTTGATAATCATTAAATTGGTGAAATATACAAGATTAGCCTGTCAGTTCTGATACTAAAAGAACTTTGTGGCGTTGTACATTGGGAGATCAATGCAGTTCAGTCTAATCAGATGAGTACACGTACACCTAACGAACTCATCTTATGGTAAAATTGCCGCTCCATAGCATCCACGGCTAAGTAAGGCACGTGTACTTAGCTTCACTTTATATTAAAGTACGTAATATATGAATGATCTGTAAGGACGTGGCCATATAAGATAGCACAGAGTAACTATAACAGTGGTTCAGGTAGAATTTAGTAGGTATAATGTACTAAGGTAGATAGGTGAGTTTTGGTGGTAGTGTGGTGATCCTGTCAAATGTATAGGCACTGTAATGGTGGCGAAGTCTGTGGCTGGATGGTGGGGTGGTAGTGAGTGGTCCACGTGCCACGTGACGGGCGCGCTCGAGGGTGCCCATTGTCTGTTCAGTTCAGCCTCGTACAAAATGGCACATACCTTAATGTCGGGCACGGCCCAGGGCTCCGTGTTGTGGTAGCGGTCCACACGCCACGTGACGGGCACGCTCGTGGGTGCCCACTGTCTGTTCAGGAGAAGACCCTTCGCAAGTGGGTCCAGCCTGGAATGGACATCGTCGTCTATGATTGTGGGGATATTCCTGTTACAAATACCAAATACGTCACTGATTCAGAATGGCAGGTTAACTTAAATATAAAGTATTAATTAAGCATTGGTTGAAAACTATTGAACGGATTTGGATGAAGTTTGGCACACAGATAGCTTCTAACCTGGATTAACATATATAGCTTTTATCCCGGATATAAGTACTCCTGAAAAAGCTCCTAAAGGTGGATTCGCTAAGGTTTAATGTAATTCGTTAAACCCCCAAATTCAAATCAGGCTGTATAAAAAACGAAGAAACTTTGAATTTCGCGGGCTACTCCGCAGCCATAACGTAACGTATTTTATGCTGGTGGTCGTTCAACTTACATAAATATAACTATATACTGTATCAATGCCTATAAGTACCTAATAAAGTGCCTGTTATCCTTCCTGAGCCCGTAGAAGGCGTACTTGTCATGTTCGCGAGCGCGCGGCGCCGCTAGGTCGCGGGAGCGCGCGAACTCGCCAGCCGCGCGGCTGCGCGCGCGTCTGTCCCACGACGACACCCACGCCCACGGTGATACTGTCGGCTGCATTGTGCTAGAAATTACAAAGTATTTGTTATTAACAACACTGTAGACAAACGACCCACAGCGTCCGACATTCCGGGCAAGTCAGCTCGCCCCTCATTCGCTGCTTTTACCGACAACTAGTAGACAGAGTTCTCCGCGATATAGGCTAGTTAAAATCTTGTTACTAACTACCTATCACTATGCTGTGCCTACGTTTTACTGAACTACTATTTTATTATTAGAACGAACTTTAAGAAGTTTGCTAGCCTTTTATTTTTTGCTAACAAAACATCACGCCTGTATTTCCCAAAGGTGTAGGTAGGAGGTACCTATGTTTTTTTTTGGGTGGGAAATCATCAAATAACTTATCCCGCTCTGGGTGGAGCAGGAGGGCGTGTCAGACTTTTACTGACTAAAACCCACCCGTGTTCCTTCAGTAGCCCGTATGCCAGGGGCTGTGGTGAATCTTTCGAACAAACCCGCACCCCTGGCAGGCATCGACCCTTGCGGGCCCCATCACTATTTGTGCTGACATCTCTTTGAGGCGCGCGTGGAACACAACGCGCCGTCGACTTGGGCTTGGTCCTTACCGGACAGCGAGCTACCCATTACTCGCCGTCCGCAAGCCCATGCCTACGGTGGCCGGAAATCGGCCTGGGATTCCCGACGCCCAGGGCGTCTCCGTATCCTGCGGCGGCTAGAGTCGCGAGGGCGCATATGCTGCCGCTCCCTCACGTGCGCCGCCTCCCTCTTCGCGAGCATCGTCATGAAGGAGGTGACGGCTCCCCATGCCCTCTCGCTCCGTACCATGGCCTGAACCAGGGCCGGACGCGAGAGATCACCGCCGCCGATCGCCTCCACGAGGACACGGCGGTGCTCCACCCAAGCTGGGCAGACTGCCACCGTGTGCTCCACCGTGTCCTCAGGGCGATCTTCGCAGTGGAAACACCCGGGGGCGGTACCTATGTTGCTGTGGCGTAGTTAGAATAATTAGTACTTAATACCTATGTAAATAAAATATTGTAATGTAAAAATAAATAAATTTAATAATATTTGTAAACGCGGACGGACAAGCAAACCATATTTGTTATTAGTGACCAAATCGGTCGGCCGCCTGGGAACTCCATTGTTTAACGCGCGAGGTGGGGGCTCGCATTCCTGAGCCGCGCCAGCGCACCAGTGTGCGCCGACCGCCCGCTAGTCAGCCGATCGCCTCGCAAGTGACCACCGTGTCGCTCTGTCCGCTATCCCCTTTCGCTAACTATCCATAATAATTTACTGTGTTTTCATTCTGTCTACTCCTTCAATCTATCTTCGCTACTCTTCATTCTTACTGTGCTGTGAACTTTAATCTGTGTACCTACTGCTCCAAGTTTTTCCAATAAACTATACCTATTATTACTGTGTCAGTGTACAAACTTTAATTTATCTCCACACACGAATACCTCGAGAATAAGAACGCTAAATTGCGATCGCAATGTACTTTTCAAACATGTAAACTTTAAGTTTTTGAAAAACGACTAATTAACGATAAAGATAATTTTCTTTGTCAAAACATGTGCATCCATGCAAATTAAGCATGCAGGATGTCACAATATGAATATTTCGTGCATACATGTTTCACCCGTAATACGTAAAAATTTATAAAATGTACAAAATGAAATAAAAATAATAACACTTTTATGTTAATAAATCTCGCATCTTTTTGAAAACTTTACGTGCAATGCTATAAATGACTGTGGTGTTTTATTATAAATTATAGGAGCCAAACAGAAAACGTTTTTTCCCATTAATGTAGTCTTTGACGTATACGAACACAGTTGATTATTGTCACGTCTATTAGGGGGGAAGGTGTCAGCTAGTCGTGGAAATAAAAATTGATTTACCCTAACAAATGTCGCAATTTCAAAAATAAAAAGAGATGGTAGAGTTAATAATTTGTGTTTTTTAACAACAACATGGTTTGGAAATTTATCCGGGTCATTACCCGGTATTTTCCCGAATTGGACTTTACCTGGGTATTTACCCAACGCCCATCTCTCAGGTGCCAAAACATCGTTATCGCACTAGAAGAGTAGTTATAGAAATGTCATGCTATGCGTGAGTTTATTGAATGTAGTTGTGTCCCATTTGTTCCGAATCACTGATAATGTAGTGTACAGTCCAGTGGCTCACGTTACAGTATACTGTGACGTAGATAGTAGCTCGATGTGTGCTACCAATAGTTTGACTTCCTCGCCACTGCTCGAGTGGCTACATTATGTGTATCTACATTGTTCAATTTGTTTGTGAACCAGCTGATTGGCAGACTCAGCGGAGCCATGGGCGGATGCTCAATAGATTGCGCCATCAAACGGTGGCGGCCCCGTCCAGGCCACGGAAGGGAAGAGCGCTGCTCGGAAGCACCGGCACTCCTCCTCTGCCGCAGCCTGTAACCCTCAGCCGCGATGCCTCCCATTCGACATCGCGACCCACCTCAGTTGCGGTGCACATCACCGCAACCTACTTTTTGGCCGTCATTGGCTTGAAGGTAAAAGCCCTGACTAGCGGCCCCACCTTTGGGTTCCTCTTGGCTTCACCGTGGGTGGCAGATCATGGTTACTGAACCCCCCCCCCCCCCCGCAACGACAATGCGGGTACCTACTCGGGGGTCGGGGGGGTGGCGGATATCGGTTATGCTGACGACATGGTTCTGTTGAGTTCGTCAATTAGTGCGCTCAGGAAACTTCTGGATATCTGTGTAACGTACGCATTGTCCCATGGATTCAAATATAATGCTAGTAAGAGTGTTCTCATGGTATTGAAAGCTGGAAATAAGGCTCCCTCTAATATGCCACCAATTAAGATCGGAGGGTCGGCACTCGTGAGAGTCTCCAAAACCAAATATTTGGGTCACATGCTGACAGATTGGCTACAGGACGATAAAGACCTGGAGAGGGAAAGGAGGGCGTTGGCAGTCCGCTGCAATATGTTGGCCTGCAGATTTGCAAGGTGTACCATAGATGTAAAGCTGTTAATTTTCAGAGCTTTCTGTCAATCTTTCTACACGTGCAGTTTATGGATCAACTTTACGCGGCGAGCTTACAACGCCCTACGTGTTCAGCACAATGACGCTCTGAGGGCAGTGTTGAGGAAACCCCAGTACTGCAGTGTTTCCGCGATGTTTGCGAATGCATCCATCGATGACTTCTTCGCCGTCATAAGGAAGAGAACTGCATCGATGATGAGCAGGGAAGCACCAACACTGTCCTCAGAATGTTAGCGTGCAAAATTGATGGTCCATTTACTGTGTACTGGGCAGGTACTTGAACAGGAACAGGAAATAGATCCTATATAAATATTGTGTAACTGCTAACAAATTACTAACATTTTTATTTTATTTATATTTAAAAAGAAAATCTGTGTGGACAACTAACAACTCTACTAACGCCTTCTTTATAAGTATTTTATGGACTATGTGGTCTGAAGTAAAGACAAATAAATACATAAAATTAATTGATTTCTATTCTATTCTGTTCTATTCTAATAAGGTCACGGTTGCAAAACCAGGGTCGTATAAAAACAAATGGGTTTTTCTTTCAAGAAATTCACATAGCAGTCTAGAGTGAGAAAGTCGACGGTGTGACTCCCCGTGCCTCGGAGAGCACATGCAGCTGTCGTTGGTCCTGCGCCTGATGTCCCCCTGGTCATGTCGTGTTGCCGTCCTATTGTCCAATGAGTTTGAGGGAAGAGAGTGGACCAGCGGGTGATTGCCAACATAGAAACAGTAGGAATAGCTTTTATTTTCATAGATCAACAACATTCATGCGTTATTTACGTTGCTGAGCACACACATTTTTCACACGTTTTCCCTGATCATGTGTGTATAGTACCGGATTAGCGCTGTTACGTGTGTGGCCTTCGGGGCACACAGGATACCTTGTTCCGATACACAATAACAGCGTGTAGCTTACGTTTAGTTACGTAACTAAACCGCGTGGGAGTCGGGTTGTGGGTTGTTGTGTGAAGCATTATAGTGCGCTGCAAGCTGTAATAGGCTAATGATTTTCATTTGCCTAATAATACCTCCATTACGCAACGTCAGCGTCAAAATATAAAAAATGAACAGATTTTTCAAAATAATCACATGAAAAGAGACATAAGGCAATGTTTAAATGATAAAGTAACCTGAACTCATTGTTGAGAAGCCAAATTAATAAATAAACTAATCGTTCAGTTTATCTTCGACCCTTAATTGAAACAGGTAAGTTACAAAAAGTATGATTGTAAATATTTCTACCTAATTAAAAATGTTTCTACCTTAAAAAGCTGTTGCTCGGAACAGTACCTAATGTTTTCTTAATGAAGCACGACTGTTAACTTAATTTGAACTAAGTAGTTAGTAAATTTAGTTTCTGTGTATTCGACACTTACGCGCTACGATGGAATCTTAGTAATGAGCTGTGTTACTAGTTTATTATTGTATTTCATCGCTGGAGTGACCTCACGGATTCCGTCCAAAATTCCACGGAGTATGAAGTGTAATTTATTTCACCAAAGTATTTATCTTCCCTTCCTTAAATAAATCATTAATAATCTCTTAACTAAGTAACTACTTTTCGTTGGCAAATGGTTTTTAACACTATAGGTAGTGTTCAAGGTAAGGTTCAATGTTCTTGTATCTCAGTACACTTAGCTTTGATCTCTCAATAATCGTTGGTCGATATTTTTTCATCCCTCCAAAAAAGGCGGGCTGGTACCGATTTATTAACCGAGAACTAAATACGTGCCATCACATCTTTTCATTATCTATCTAGCCACTGTTTACTTTAGTAACACTGTGTCGTGTTCTAGTGGCCCATGCCGTGTCATGAAGTCATTGAGTGAGGTTAACATAGTTAATTGATGGTGGGAGACGACCGGGCTCGTCTCTGAGGTACTTGCTCTCGTCAATCTATTGTGAGCACACTGACCACTGATTCCCGACATTGTCCTGGTCTGACTATGTGAGGACCATTCAGATTGAGACCTTAGGAGATAGGGGTGATTCTTTGAAACCGAGTGTTTTTGCTTCATTGATATGGAACATTTTTTTTCCTTTTAATCTTAATTAACATAGTTTTTTGTCCAGGTCATTACATTTATTTATTTATTTATTTATTTCATAACAGCTTAAACTATCATTACAGAGTTTACCCTAATGCGATAGTTAAAAACTTAATCTAATAACCTAAGCTAACCATAACCAAATTACAAGAAATTAAAAACTAACAACAGTATTAAATTATAACATCATTAAAATACAAAACACAGTTTAACATAATTACTTACTACAAAACATGGTTTAACAAATAACAAACATAAACACAAACATACTTTACTTATTTTAACAAAAAACTAAGTGTTATTTTGCTTATAGCATAATATAAATAGTAATACCCTTGCGAATTCACTCAAACAACATGTAAACACATCAATCCGAGTTTGAAGATCGTTGATGGTACGAATAGCTCTGGTAAGGGGTGCCTTGGCAAGCAGGTTAGTTCTGGCTGTAGGTACCAGTAGCAGTGGCGGGCTGCGCCGCCTCCACACGTAGCGATCTGGCACACACAGGCTCAAGCGCTGCAATACCTCCGGGTTACTCTCCACTCCACGAAGCACCTTCACCAAGTAGGCGACCAGCATAAACTCCCGTCGGACATGCAGTTGATTATAGCCAACCATGCCCAGGACAAACAGAGTGGGATACATCAGTGGGTAAAACGGATATACCCCATATAATTTCCTGTACAAATGGCGCGTGAACTTGTTCTGAACGCGCTCCAACATCACAGAGTACTTAGCTTCATGTGGTGCCCATATGACCGCACTATGTTCCAGATGACTCCTGACTAGTGCATCATACAGGACCCTAACTGCTGTGATGTTTGTGAAGCTTTGTGTCTGTCTCAGAACAAATCCCAAGTTTCTGTACGCCTTCTTACAGATCCTGGTTACATGCTCACGGAATGTCAGATCGGGAGTCATGAAAACACCCAAGTCTCGCACCTCCGTGACTCGTTGCATTGGCGTCGCATCCACCCCATACTCATAGAGCAGAGGTGCTCGAGCACGGGTGAAGCTCATCAACGAGCACTTGGACACGTTGAAATACAGTTTGTTTTCATGGCTCCATTGTACTATTCGATCGATGTCTTCCTGTAGGCGCCTGCAATCACACTCGGATCTAATCTCAAGTAGCAACTTGAGGTCATCAGCAAATAATAAACAATAGCCATGTCTTACGACTTCCGGCAAATTGTTTATCATTATTATGAATTCTAGAGGCCCCAAGTTGGTGCCCTGACTTACACCCGACCAAGTGTAATATAAGTCGGATTCACATCCGTTGCAGTCCACATATTGCTGTCTGCCTTGCATGTAACTGGCGAAAAACCGCAATAGATGCTGGGTACATCCGACCTCTGCTAGCTTCCGCAGTAAGATGTCATTGTCGACGGTGTCAAAAGCTTTTTTGAAGTCAAAATAAGCTACGTCCACCTGCACCCCAGCATCTACCACCGGCACTACGCGTCCCATGAAATCAAGAAGATTGGTAGCAGTGCTGCGCCCCGGCCGGAATCCGTGCTGTGCATCCGATAACTGTCCGCGCACTTGCTCTTGCATACAGCGCTGAATAGCAGACTCGAACACCTTTGCCGGAGTCGACAACACCGCCACCGGCCTATACCCACCGATGTCAGCTCCCGCCCTGCCTTTGGGCACAGGAATGACTCGCGTAACCTTCCAGCGAGCAGGGAACATACATGTTATAACATATTATATAAAAGGCACTGATTTGTACCCAGTAGTTTAGGAGTTAGACTGTGCTGATGAATTGGTCAACCAGATTACTGATGAATAAGGCAGATGAATGAGAATTTGCACCATATTAATTATAATCATGCAAATAAATGAGAACAACATATTTTCTTCAATCAACTTTTTACTCCTAAATCAGAAGAATTTATTGCTCTGTTGAGAAATGCTGCGCGAATTTCTAGATGGTGCTGGTACTACTGTTTTTTTTTTTTGGGTGGGAAGTCTAATAACTCCTCCCGCTCTGGGTGGAGCTGGTGGGCGTGTCAGACTTTTACTGACTAAAACCCGTGTTCCCTCAGTTGCCTGTGTGCCAGGGGCGACGGTGTCTCTTTCGAACAACCCGCACCCCTGGCAGGCATTGGCCCTCGCGGGCCCCAACAGTGGTTGCTGACATCTCTGACGGCGCGCGTGGAACACAACGCTCCGTCCCGCCTCCCACTTTTCGGCCGTAGGGGATAGGGAGAGTGGCTGACGCTATACCGACACTCCTCTTCCCCTGCGGCCCCACCGCGTCCGCCATCAAACGGTGGCGGCCCCGTCCTGGCCACGAAAGAGAAGAGCGCTACTCAGAAGCACCGGCACTCCTCCTCTATCGCAGCCCGTAACCCTCAGCCGCGATGCCTCCCATTCGACATCGCGGCCCACCTCAGTTGCGGTGCACCTCACCGCAACCTACTTTTTGGCTACGTCATCGGCTTGAAGTCAAAAGCCCTGACGAGCGGCCCCACCTTTGGGTTCCTCTTGGCTTCACCGTGGCCGGAATCCACGGTTACTGAGCCCCCCCGCAACGACAATGCGGGAACCCACTCGGGGGGAAGAAGCACATTGGAGAAGACGACTGTGCAATGAACGTAGCTTTTATTGTGGTTGGCGCAAATGTAATGCAAGTGGCGGCGCTAGACCACCGAAGAGAAGAGGGAGAGTCAAGAAACGAGAGCAAGGTAGTCAGCGCCCGTTACTCTACGCGCTGGAGTATGGGCAACCACTTTAGAAGTGACCGATGCGCAGACACATGATCATAGTTAACTACAACAATAACAATAAAACCATTAAAATCTATCACATATTTTCCTCATACATAAGTACCTTGCGAAAGGTGGGCTCTATGTACAAAACTTTGCATCTTCGTCGCGAGACAATCAACCTCCTGAATCCACCCTTTGGAAGGTTTAAATAAAACTTCAGCAACCACTTTTTCAGCAAATCGCTATGAAAACGTACATGCGTGCTATTTGTTTGAATATCATCGATCCGACAGGTAGTTAAGCAGCGATGCAATATTCCCCCCAATCGCCAATGTTTGTAATGTTGCACCAACTGTCTGCCAACATCCCTTTCCCCCATTTCAAGGTCATGCAATCAATGCAATATGAATATTAAATCACTCACCACAGAGTTCGCGTAGCCAGCCAGCCAGTAGAACAGACACACGTAATTAATAACCTGTCGTCTCCACTCACATTTTAAGAACTCCACTCAAACCACAGCACTATTGTATGTATTAATTGTGTCGTATTTGATCCAATGTTTTTGGTGAGAACGCGTTAGTCGCAACGGAATATCGGCGGATAAATAAACAGCGGGCGAAGGGTGTGTCGGACGCATGCGCGCAGCGGCCGGCACACTAGCGCCGCGCCTATGCCGCGGGGACCGGGGTAACTAGCGGGGAAAGCGTAGAGTAATGACATACTGGAAATGAGGGTTCGCCCAGCGGTAGATTATAATGAATAGTGCATAGATTGATTGACCTACAGATTGAATTTAGTCGCAGATTTGCAATAGAAGTTGATTTTGTTATACACATCATGAAGATCCAGAGAAGTAGGTATGCCCAATGGTCTATATTTCTTCATTTATGACATTCTTCACACACACTTGGGTATAAGTTTACTGTGATGCCAACTATAATTGGGTACCACTGACGCACACAAATACCATAAGGGTCGCAATTAATACAGCATCCGTATTTATCCTGTGGGTCCCTGCAAATTGTATGTCCACATCATGCATTTTATGCAACTTACTAAGCGTGTTGTTAAGGCACTTTTAACTAACACACCACAAAATTAATTAGAGAAAAAGTTCTACCTCATGTATTTTATTATAGTCTTACAAACATTGACAAAAAGGGTGAAATATGCATCTATTGCTGTCCTAAATATTCATATTATAATCAAAACCTTTTTTCAAAAATAAAATAACGACTTCCAAAAAACACTAGAAATTGAAAAATAACTTGAATTACGGAAGTCGGTGACTTTGGATATATATTTTATTAATTTCTTGTCACCGCCTTCCGAAATTAAAGTTATTTTTACATTTCTAGTGTTTTTTGAAAGTCGGTTGTTTTTTTCGAAAAAAGTTTTTATTTTTAACTTTTTAGTTACAGTACACCTACCCCACACCAATTCGAAATTTCATCATCCTTGGGGTCAAAACAATGCATATTTATGCTATAGCAGCAATCTCGGTTAATTTGCTGTCATTTTTCGAAGAGTTCTGTTGTCTGTCTCCGAAATGCATCATCCGATCTATATGAAGTTTAAATGGGAACATTTCGAAATAAACCCCTTTTGAACAAAAAAAAAAGAATTTTGCAAATCGGTCTTATGACGGAGTTATGCCCGAACCTCCACCTAACTCACACGGTGGAGCACACGGTGGCGGTCTGCCCAGCTTGGGCGGAGCACCGCCGTGTCCTCGTGGCGGCGATCGGCGGCGGCGATCTCTCGCGTCCGGCCCTGGTCCAGGCCATGGTACGGAGCGAGAGTGCATGGGTAGCCGTCACCTCCTTCTGTGAAGCAGTAATGCTCGCGAAGAGGGAGGCGGCGCACGTGAGGGAGAGGCAGTCTATGCGCCCTCACGACTCTAGCCGCCGCAGGAGACGGAGACGCCCTGGGCGTCGAGAATCCCAGGCCGATTTCCGGCCACCGTAGGCATGAGCTTGCAGACGGCGAGTAATGGGTAGCTCGCTGTCCGTTAAGGACCAAGCCCAAGTCGACGGCGCGTTGTGTTCCACACGCGCCTCAAAGAGATGTCAGCACAAAGTGACGGGACCCTCAATGGCCGATGCCTGCCAGGGGTGCGGGTTTGTTCGACAGACATACCGCAGCCCTTGACATACGGGCTACTGAGGGAACACGGGTGGGTTTTAGTCAGTAAAAGTCTGACACGCCCTCCTGCTCCACCCAGAGCGGGATAAGTTATTTGATGATTTCCCACCCAAAAAAAACCTCCACCTAACTCCTAACCGTTAAAGAGTTGTACCTTCCTTCATCAGCTCAGCGTCATGAGATGATGATGACCATACGCAAATGTATCAATAGCTTTAGAACATATTTTGGGAATCGGTCCTCAAATGGGGGAGAAATCGGGTAACATACATAAAAATTAAAAAAATACATACAGTGGAACATTTAACCTCCTCCTTTTTTGGAAGATGGTTAAAAATAGAAGGAAGTGTTATCCGGTTTGAGAGCATTGTTCAGCATCAACATTCTCTTCGTTTTATTGAGCAACAAGTCACAGTGTCTCAAGAGTTCACATACCCCACTGTGCATAACATAAATCATGCCAGTTTTGCATTAATTTAGTTATGTTTGAATCTCATTTATTAGAAGGCGAGTCCGACAGACTCCGGGTTGCCACTGAGATTTTCCTAATAGAAAAACCGGATAACATTCTGCTCAACCTGAAGAACCAGGACCTCATATGCAACAGTCGCATTTGCGACTACTACACCTGCGTGGCAGTCACTATCGCAATGAACACCAGGACGAGGTACTAACCTGGTCTTAGTGAGATGCATGTCGGTTGTGTAGTGCCACCGCCCTCCCTCGACCATATGGTGCCTCCCAAATATAGGCATTTCGATCCTGCAAGCCATCAAAGATTTGAATCCTTGAGTGCCACTAGCCCCCACGACAAGCTACGAGCCACCTTAACGAATGACGTCCCCCCACACCGAGCCACAAGCCACTGAGATAGCACGCATCGCAAAAATATTCCTTTTAATACAATTTTTATCACATATATTTCTATTTGCAATACATTCATGACTTTCACTCAAAACTATGACATTTTGACACATTGACACAATCTGCAAGATTATGGAGATCGGTAAGAAAGTAAGAATTAATTTGAAAGAAGTTTCGAATACCTACTATAAATCTTAATTTAATAATAAAAATATTTCTTATTCTTTGACCCTTAGAATACGTATGATTTATTCGCTGTGGGTCCCAGGTTCGATTCCTAATTCAGATTCAACAGTACCTACAAATATAGCAGTGCAGTAGAAACTGTATGAGTGGCAGGAAGGATGCAAACTTTATCTAAAACTCAATTCTGTCATTTGACGGCGGCCCACCGCGGGTATTTAGTTCCGCACCGGGAAATGATACAAACACGGTATATTAAGTTGTGGAGCATTCCAGTGGCATCGATTTCTCGTGACGTCATCCGCAGCCTTCGAACCACGAGCTATAATTTTATGAGAACTCTCTGTGTTGACAGATTTAACGTTGTTCTGCTGAACCCATGCCAGAATTGACTACTGCCAGAACAAGTACATAACAACATAACATAACTGTACCGAAGTACCCTACTACTGCAGCACAGTTATGTTCGCTAGTAGTCAGCTAGTAACAAGTATACCTAAGTACCTATGCTTAGGTATACTTGTTGACATACTGTGAAATACCAACTTACTTTCTTATTTCACATTATTATTGCCGATTGCTGTTCAGTCAGGGACTAATACAGATTTCGGACTGCAACTGCGAAATTCTAATTTGAACAACCCATACCATATAACATTTTAACTGATCTGGGAATCGAACCAAACACTGCAAGCTAAGCACTGGGCCACTGGCGCGTATGACAACAAACGACACTAGACTATACTTACTGTAGATGTAATAAGGTTTACTTTGCTATTGGATATTAATAAAAAAAGACGTGTGTTCTACTACAATTGGTGTGAAATGACCATTCCTAAGTAGGGAACGCGTTGAACGTAATACGTCACAACATCAACTGTACTTAATACTTGTCAGTAAGATTGACCCTTCGTACGATAAACATAAAACAATTTCACTTTGGTAGCGTCTTTATGTCGTAGAAGCAAAAATGGTTTTCGTATTTAATTTCATTACTTAGGGAGGCTGCTTTTGCATCTCCTCTCATGTTTTGTACCTACCTAACGTGAGCCAACAATTGCCATGCATGAACAACAAAAGTGAGCAGTAAGGAAAGAATTTTGAATTGTCCACACTCCTAACGGGGTGAGGGGATAAAAGTTTGAATGGAAGTTCGTCACTTGTGTGGGTACTCCATGAGGCGTACGACTTGCCGCAATAGAGATGATATGCAGGCAGGGGGCTCAGGGCCACAACTGAACGACACTCATCATTATCAGTATAACTGATTCAGTTATATTCAATACGTACACTCTCCACGTGGCGCACTGTTGGAAGTAAGGTATAGAGGCTTTTGTGATTAACTTTAATTTTAATGACTAGAATATTTTAGAGACCTGGATAGTAAACAATTTTACAGAAAATGGTTTGTAATAGATAAGCAGCTGCAAAATAACATTTCTGAACCCTTGCGGAAATTAAGTTCCTTATGTAATATGTCATACCACCTGGAGTAGTTACCAGAAGCTTGTCATTCGTACCTGACAGATTAATTTCAAATTAATTCAAACTTGCGACCCGCCCAGCTTCACAAGGTTCTCACGACTTCATAATCTTAATCATTTATTTGTCAGAATACGGTACTTTATTAAATGGTGGTGGTGATGTTTACTCACTACTTGACAAAACTTCGAGTCTTCAGTCTGTGTAAGTTTGACACTTACGTTTAATACTTAATCTTCTGGAATACATTCTCTAAATAATGAACCGCATCAAAATCCGTTGACAAATTTAGAAGAACAACGCGGGCATACAGGCAGACACACAAAATGTACTTAAATTCAAAATCTAAATATTTTATACCACACAAACTTACATGGGAATGGACATGGGTACTCGTAAATATCATTAGTAAATATTCACCTGTTACTTATAATTATTTAACCCGTCGCGTGTCTAATTAATTTAATTACATAATACAATACATTCAATAACATTATAAATAAAAATAAAAACAATACAATTAAAAATTCAATATCATTACAGCTATTACATACCAATATTACCCAGTTTCACATCTACTCGTATCTATCTTCTATCTATATCTATCTATTAGGTCTTTACCTATGAAATTGCCGTTCTGCAGTACTGGCCATTTCAAATCAAAATAATTTTTGTTTGGCTAAGAATTCTAATTTCAAATTAATTTTATTTTAAAAACATGGATTTTTTTTTCTAAAAGTAGTCATTTCTTTATTGATTAGTGTTACATTTTCATCGCATTTCAATCTTTTTCGTCATCATGGATACGTTAAAAATTCGAGTAATTATGGAATATGAGTACCGTCGTGGCAGCAACGCGGCACAAGCGGCACGCAACATCAACGACGTTTACGGAGCTAACACTACAAACCAACGCACCACCTGTTATTGGTTTGCTCGCTTCCGTTCTGGAAATTTCGACCTGAAAAATGAACCTCGCGGTCGTCCGAAGACTTTGGTCGACAATGACGAATTAAAGGCGATTGTGGAAGCTGATGATACACAATCTACGGCTGAATTAGCAGCAGCTTTCGACGTTAGCGTCAAAACAATATTGGTCCATTTGCGTCAAATTGGCAAGGTAAAAAAGCTTGACAAATGGGTGCCCCACGAACTCAATGATCGCCAGCGCGAAGTACGCGTCGAGACGTGCCTTGCACTGCTCAACAGACACACAAATGAAGGAATTTTGAACCGCATTGTTACCTGCGATGAAAAATGGATTCTGTTTGATAACCGTAAGCGCTCAGCAAGTTGGTTGGATCCTGGTTCAGCACCTAAACAATGCCCTAAACGAAAACTTACCCCTAGAAAAGTGATGGTCACTGTTTGGTGGTCTAGCGCCGGTGTGATTCATCACAGCTTCTTACCAAACGGGGTGAGCATTACTGCAGATGTGTACTGTGAAGAACTGAACACAATGATGGAGAAGCTGGCGCGTCTCCAACCAGCATTGGTCAATCGCTCGTCTCCGCTGCTCCTGCACGACAACGCGCGACCTCATACTGCACAGCAGACGGTCTCCAAGTTGCAAGAACTGGGGTTGGAAGCTCTCCGTCATCCGCCCTACTCACCAGACCTTGCGCCTACAGACTACTACTTTTTCCAGAATTTGGATAACTTCTTGGCGGGAAAAAAATTTAATACCCGAGAGGCAGTACAAAATGCCTTTGAAGAATTTGTTGCCTCCCGTCCAGCTGATTTCTTTAAGAAGGGCATCAATAAACTGCCACTGCGATGGCAAAGATGCATTGATTGCATGGGTGATTACTTCGATTAATACAAATAAAAAATTCATGAAAAAAAATCGTTTAAATTTTTTCATACAAAACGGCAATTTCATAGGTAAAGACCTATTATATAAATAAAAAGACAAGTCCTGACTGACTGATTGACTGACTCATCAACGCCCAGCCTAAACCCTTGGACCCAGAAAGCTGCAATTTTGCACAGAGGTTTCCTTTATAATGTAGACAAGGAATAAGGAAGGATTTTTCGAAATTCAACCCCTAAGGGAGTTAAATAGGGGATGAAAGTTCCGCGCGGGCGAAGCCGCTGGCAAAAGCTAGTCTATATATAAAAGGAGAAACTGACTGACTGATCAATCAACGCACAGCCGAAATTACTAAGACTAGCAACGTGAAATTTTGCAGACGGCTTCCTTTTATAATGTAGGGGAGCTCTAAGAACGGGTTTTTGGAAATTCAACCTTTAAGGGGGATTTTATTAGTATGAAAAATCGTATTCCTTGAGTTAATAAACTTGAAACTTGGCACAAATACTTATCTAAGTAAATTGTAAAGTTGGTCATTTATTGTTTTTATAAACTACCCCCTGCAGGGGGATTGTGGGATGTCAAAGTTTTTATCGAAGAATTTTAACGCGCTGTCTGATTAAATGGAAACTCGGTATTTATACCTAAAACGAAGAATAAAGAATACTGTGTATCAGGGTTTTTCGAAAATCTACCCTTAAAGGGGTAAAAAAGGATAGTCCGTAATATAAATGTGAAAGTTTGTGAAGATGATTGGATCTTTGTTACTCAATCACGCAAAAACAGCTGAACGGATTTGGATGAAATTTGGCACACAGATAGATTATAACCTACATTAACACACAGGATTTTTATCTTGGTAGTATGTTCCCGCGGGATAATTTCCGACTTCCACGCGGGCAAAGCCGCGGGCGGAAGCTAGTTAAGTAATTTAAATTTTAAAACGTAGATAGGTCATCGTCTATCGAATGCAGACATTTCTCCAATAGGAACGCTTTTAGTCTTGACTTAAATGAGCTCTTGTAAATTAAAGTTTTTAAGTCCAATGGCAACCTGTTTAAATCCGAACTGCTTGATATTGAGGACTATGTTGAACACTATTAAGTTCACCTTTTTACACTTACAATATCATTGATTAAGTTGGGGTTTTATTTATTTTTTAAATCTTTCCTGCGCGTACTTTCCCTCAACTGTATCTCCTCATTTGTTTCATAACTATGCAGATTTTTGTTTATATTCACCAACAATATTAAAACATAGAGGCTGGGTACAGTAAGAATTTTTAAATTTATAAAATGTGGCCGACAGCTCTTAAATTATGATATCCGGACTATGGTTCGTATGGCTCTATTTTGGAGTACAAAGGCTCTCTGGCAGTTATATTTAAAACTATTTCCCCAAAACTGGACACTATATCTCAACCTAGATTTTATTTCAGCATAGTATAAGACTGCGTAAGGCATAACACGCTGAGGAAATATACGAATCAATTGCTTGCAATTCCCTTTCCAATTTAAATATTTATCAATGTATACCCCTAGAAACTTTACCTCATTAACTATATCAGTCTTGACTTCATTATGTGCAATCGTCATGTTATCTTTATTACGAGCTGTTGTACTAAATAAAATTATTTTGGTTTTTTCGGTGTTATCTAATAAATTAGCTTGTTACTTTATAAAAATATAAGGATCTAGATTCTTAAAATTACTCAAAGTACATTTTTAGATAAATTGATTCACTAATACGTTTGCAACATCTGAGGGATTATCTATTATTTTACCGTCAAATTTAAGCAAGAGCATTTCAGAATGCGGTGCTTTAATTTTATTCGTGCTTTTATTTATAACTTTCCAAACCTCTCTACTTAAAATACAAGAACTTCTATTGTTATCGGTACACGTGGTGTACACTTGAAATGCGAAGAATGAATAAGGATGAACTCGTAGCCCGTAGCACTCGTAGCATCCGTAGTTAGATAAAACTGTCTAGAACAGCTACGTGTGCTACGAGTCCTGCGGTCTACGAGTGCTACGAGCTACGACCACTACAGATACGAATACTACGGGTTACGAATTCATCCCTCGTGTGATTACTTGTTTATACAGAGTCAAAGTGAAGGAGCCTGGGGGAGGCCTGTGTCCAGCAGTGGACGTCTTTCGGCTGAAATGATGATGATGATGATGATGCCAGAGTCAAATGTTAGAATAGAATAGAATAGAATAATTTATTTGTCAAACATAGGTAATTACATACGAAGATCTTAAGAATAAGGTAGTGCGCTATGTTTTACCAATATTGGCAAACAAATAATTAGTGGAGTAGTTCATTGTGCATGCAAGCGAATGTAATTACAATTCCAAGTCAATTTCATTTAATGTCAAAGTCAATTCAGAAAATCATTATTGTGAGGTATTTAAATTGATGTCAGAATAATATTAATTATAGAGATTGGTCGTTAAGAAACTCATCTATGGTATAACATCTATCAAGCAGTAACCCGTTCAGAGCTTTTTTGTACTTTTATAGTGGCACACATTTGATTGCATCGGGTACTTTATTATATACTTGTGGAGCAACACCAAAGAAGCTTTTCTTCATAAGAGTAGTTGTACATTTCACAAGGCATAATTTATTCCTATGCTGAGCACGCATCCGTGTTTTCTTCACTGCACATAGTTTTTTTAAATAATTGTGCATTGGTTTTTCCAAATAATGCAGTTTCAAGGATGTATAAAGCTGGTAAGAGTAATATTTTTAAATTTTAAAAATATGGTATGCAACTATCTGTCGTTTTTAAACCACACACACCACATTGAACGAATGCATCTTTTCTGCATCCTGAATACAAGTTCCCTATTAGTTGACTGTCCCCAAAAAATTACTCCATACCGCAGAACTGACGCAACTATTCCATGCTACCCTGTTAACAGTGTTTAATTTTTTTTTTTTTGGAGTTATCGACCGGTGGTTGTTTTCTTTAGAAAATCAGTTTTCTTTTAATTGTATCGTGTTTAGATATCGTTGCCCTTTACGTCACGTAAATGAAGTTTACAGAAGAAAAAAACACAGGCGCAAGAGACATTCTAAACATGTCCTTTACCACCTCGACCACTACTGCACACTATCTATATACGAGTATTATCAGCGTCAGGTATATTTTCTGCCACACACGTAGCTGGACTCCCTTGGTGCAACCTTGGGGTGCACACTGCACTATGTATGCTCGTTAGCTTTATATTATTACAGGAAGCATAACCCTTTTTACGAAAATCACGCAGACGGAGGAGTGTGAAAAATGGCACAGTTTAATTATTTATGGAGAAAGAGTGCAGAAAGCAAATAGTTTTGATTTAAATGAATGATGGTCCCGTGTGGTGCCGGACGTAAAGAATAGCAACATCCCGTTTCTTCCCGTGGGTGTCGTAGAAGGCGACTAAGGGACTTACTAGAGAATTGGCAGCAGCGTTCTTTTTGCATTTTACCACCATACTCCGATCGCCAACCCGGCTGCCAAGCGTGGCGATTATGGCAAACTCTCCCAAATTGGGGAGGCCTATGTCCAGTGGACGTCCTTCGGCTGAATGGTTGAATTTTGACCATTGGGCGACCTCTAGTTTCATTCAAAGTGTGTCATAGTCAAATGTGTTTAATAATAAATATAAAAAACAAAAAAAAAAATACACAAAAAAAAAACAAAAAATGTTTTTATTTTGTATTTTGGCGCCTTGTTTTTATTGTTTTCATAAATATTTTTTTTAATGTGCTTTAGTGTGTCGTGCTACTTTTTTTGAGTAGGTACACCAAATAAACCAATTAAATATCTGTCTCTGTATGAGAGTGGTTGTCTGTATGCTTCATCAGTGTGTCCGCAACAGTGTGTGTATTTGTGTGTGTGGGTCGCGAAGGATCGATGAGCGCCGCCACTCCGGCGCCACACCGGCCGGGACACAACGAGAACACACGGGATTACTGTGCAGTGAAAGTGACTTCCAAAACACGAAGAGGTTGTGCATTTAGTTTTTTTTTGTCTTTTATAGGTACAGGATAAGTTTTTAGCAAACTGTAACTACGAATTCAGCTTATAGTTCTAGAACCCCCAGCGCAGAAAATGTTCGTCGGTTACACAAAAAAAAATCTGCTATTCCATACATTTAGACCACGTAGGTTTTACACTGTTCTAAGGAAAAGCTGTTTTTTTTTTTTTGTATAACCTACGAACATTTTCTGCGCACTGGTTAAAAACTTATCCTGTATACACGGATACACCGTCATATCATCATCAGGAAGATGTTGACTTATTGGGCTGATTTACGTAATAATTTTTTTTTATATTTTTTATTACAGCCTGCTCTCGATCAGCTCGATCACGCCTGACGGAAAGCGATTGATGAGGTCTATTATGAAACGTGCGTAATCAGAAGATGCCTTTTCATTTGCATTAGGCTGAGAAAGCCCGCGCGGTGGTCCCATATCAACTTTATTAACTTTTCTTGAGCAGTTTCTAAGTTAGCTTTAATAGTTTTGATCTAAGTAGCACGTCTTTGTTGTTAATCTTCACTAACTAGTGTTGTAAAAGTATTTTATAACTTACTAGCTGTTGCCCGCAACTTCGTTTGCGTGAATATCAGTTATCGCGGTTGGATAAAACTAAGTCCTTCCTTGAGGTTTAAGCTTACTCTATACTAAATTTCGTCAAAAAGGCCGTCTTGCGCCTCATGTGCGCGTGAACCCGAACACACCTATTTTGTTGCGGAGTTATTTTAAAATTATGATATCTCCTAAGATGTTGATTGAAATCAGGTGATGTCAGGACAATTTTGTTCACAATTAAATACTTGTGATTAATAACCTATTTAATTGGATAAGGATTAATATTGTGTTGATGAATCTCCTTCGCAAATGATGCAATAATTTCGAACTTTGTTTACCATTTGGGTTATAGTGAGTCAATATTAAAAAAATCACATATGCTGTCGCGGACTTTTTTTTTTGAATTTTTAAAGAGGAACAATTCCATCGTACATGATAAACCGCTTACGCCGGCCACGCAACGGACCCTCTCAAAAAGAAATAATTTTTCCCGTTTTTGCAACATTTTCCATTGATGCTTCGCTCCCATTGGTCGCAGCCTAAAGCCTTTCTCGATAAATGAACTATCCAACACAAAAATATTTTTTCAATTCAAACCAGTAGTTCCTGAGATTAGCGCGCCGCTCTAATGCAACTCCGGCAAGGCTCGAGTGCGGCGCGTGGACGGCGCAGGGTCTGCGTACGAACATGAAATTTACGCGTGCAGTTTGCAAGCGGCTCGCGAGCGGCGCATTTGCCAGGTCTGGACACACCATTACACGCTGTCAAACTCATTTAAAGATTTAGTTTGGCTGTTCGAAATAACAACAGGTTTTCATGTCACTCAACGTGCAAAATCAACAAATTTTAAAAAAATTGTAAGAGGCTTTCGGAAACCGCGTTTGCATTCAAAACTTATAGGATGGAAAGTAACCAATTCCTTGTTTTCCAGCACATTCTAGAAAAAAATGGATCTTAATAAACTACTAAATTCCATCTAAACAAATATTCCCGCAACACAGCATCCATAAGAATATCTCAGTGTGTCTCTGACATACAGTTTTACTCTCATTTGTGCGACTTTGGCAGATCAGCCGCGCAGTGCCGCTGTAAACAACACCCTGTATCACGCGCCACCAGCACATCATCACCAGAAAACAATTGAAAATCAAAGAAATATTCTCAAACAAGTAAACGTTGGTTTTTTAGATTTTTCTCGAAGCAGTTATAATTAACTTTCGTGTTGTAATTTAAGACAGCTAATCAGGAAGTGATGAAAAGATGTTGTGAATTATGAAGAGGTTTTAAATTGATTCTAAAATTTTAAATTTCCTCTGCTGGCTAATCAGGTATGTGCTTGACCACTATCTAAATTTGAAGATAATATTAATATCATAAGTTAGGTCAAAGGACTGGGCTAGTCAATAATCTGCAAAAATCTCACCGTGAAAACTAAGGTGAAGTGAGCTGTCAATAGTTTCAATTTCTAGCATCAGATACAATGACAGCACACTTTAAGCTCATTTCACCTATGCTTTCACGGTGAGATTTTTACCAAGCAGCTCCTGAAAAATAAAAGTCCAATCGGCTGAAATGGAAAGCAAAATCCCTGACCTCGTTTGAAAACGACATCGAATTGTGGATGGGCAGCCTGAAACAGATAACATTGTACAGTCAGGGAAATGTTTTCTTTAGCAGTTTTTTTTTCTGTTATTGTCAAAATATATGAACAATCTAAGTTGTAAGTCAAAATAAAGTGCGTGACAGCAATCTACATATAGATTTTGATTCTGGATTCCCTAATTTCGGAGGGATTTAGACACTGTGTGCTAAATTTCATCGGAATCTGTGTAGCCGTTAAGACGTGAAAGCGTAACAAACTCACATTCAAATTCATAATATTAGTTAGGTAATATTCCCCTTTATTAATAAAACAGGTTTAAAGTTAAGTAATAATTAGCGACTGTTTAACCAAACTTTTTTGACCTTTAAACGTCTCTTATCTTATTCAATGTTTATTAATAAACCCCTTAATCTATAGATTTTATATTATTGTCCCGTGTTGTGATGCAGCGCGTGCGCGATGGGCGGCGCGGGCGCGGGCGGTGCAGGTGGCGGCGGCGCGGGGCCGGTGGCGGCGGGGCTACTGGCGGTGGAGATGTGCGCGCCGCTGCTGCTGCTGTGCTGGCTCTGTTGCTGGCCAGACGATGCCTCGGGTATGAACAGTGACTCTACAAAAACATTCACTTTGTTTAGAGCCGTTCAGACTCCTCAAGATCTGAGCTTCACGGTTGCTGACAAATGTGTGAACTACCTGGACAGGTCCAATCAAACCTTTGTGGTTCTTTCCTCCAAATACCTTTTAGACACTAGTCTTTATGAGCCACATACGACTCTATCATGATTATATCAGGACTATAAAAGAGACTGTGACCTTGAGTTTGTTTCGGTGTTTCTTCTCAAAGTACTCAGATAAGTAACACCGACCTCATCTAGATTTAAAATGGTTAAGTATAGTTAGTTATTAAAATATTGAAATTATATTTAGAATAAAACATTTAAAACATAATTTATTTTTGACGCGTAAAAATGTTTTATAACCTGCTAGCTTTGCTATTAGTACAACCTACTAGCTATGGCCGCGCCCGCGTGGAAGTTGAAAATTATGCCACGGGAATTTACTAATGGGATGAAAAGTATGTGTTAATCCAGGTTCTAATCTATCTGTGTGCCAAATTTGATCGAAATCCGTTAAGCCATTTTTGCGTGATTGAGTAACATACAAACTTTCATTTTTTATAATATTAGTAGGATCTATGGACATTTAATAAGAAGGCCAATTCTCGTAATTAAAACCGTTCAAAATCTAGTCGCAGTGTCATCTCAGCGACAAGCAAATGTCAAAAATGTATGAAAAATCTAGGTATTTTTGACAGATTGACACTGAGATCAGACTGTGAACGTTCTTAAAAATTAGTAGAATTGCCCCTAAGGTATCTTTTAGAATCTTGTCATATTATGATGCAAGTATTGATGTCAAAATTGTGACACGTCAACGAACATATTTAATATGCCAAAGTCAAAAGTCAAAGTGGTCAACGTTTTGTAAGGGGATCGTACGCAACCGCTGCACGCTGGCGTTCAAACTTAACTTCACCACGGCATGAACCAATATTGACTGTCTCGTGGGACTATTAGTTATTTGACTTTTCCATTACGAATGTGTCAGTAACAGCCTGCGGAGTTTGTGGCCGGTTGTTGGCTATAGACCACGTCTAGTATGCCACCTTGGTCATGTTGTGTGTTAATAAATTAAGTATAGTATTTTATTTGATTTCAGATAGCACTTCCGGCAAACACCCGCAGAGGCCAGTGCTCGCCCATGTCCACGGTGAGTTTAGGAGCAGTTCTTAATTTACGGATTCATATATCTTGACAACAACATACCTATAAAAATTCAAAAATTTAAAAACCCCCGACATAAACAGACTCTAAAAAGTAAAATAATAATACCTATTTATTAGCCTTTTAAGTTACAGGTAATATTTTGATCAAGACATTGTCAAGTCAGGCGACGGCTAATGAAAATGCTAGGCCTCCTCTGTTTGGCATTTTCATTGACCATCCCTCGACTTGACAATACCTTGATCAAAATATTCCCTAAAACTTAAAAGGCTGATATATTTTTTTTTACATTTTAGAGTTCTTGTTTGGGTCGAGGGTTTTTTAATTTTTTTATTAAACTTTTGTTTCCTGCTTTTTAATGTCTCGCTTAAATCTGCGCAGTGTTGCGTATGTTTCCCACAGCGAAGTTTGTTACTAATTTATCCTCATTCCCCGTCCTGATCACCATTTATCTATAACCTATTCATTGAGACCTTTTCAATAAGCCCAAATACGATACTTCTGCTGTTTGTTGGTGAATAACTTCCGGGAAATTCCAGGTGTTGCTCCAGCATCAGTTCAAGGTTACTTTGTTCGTCTAATATCATTGAAATAATAGAATACGAAATTTTTACTTGATCAGACCCGTGGAAGATACTCAAATATTTTCATCAACCAGAAAAGAAATGATAATCTTCAAACGCCTTCACCAATTTTGCTGAAACATGTCTAAGAACACTCCCGACTAATACACCTTTCAAACAAAAAAAAACAAAATCAAAATCGGTTCATCCGTTCGCGAGCTACGATGCCTCAGATACACAAACACACACACACACACACACACACACACACACAGAGAGAGAGAGAGAGACATCAAACTTATAACACCCCGTCGTTTTTGCGTCGGGGTTATAAATGGCGCCCAACGTGAGACCCAACCGGTCCATCAGTTGCGGTGAATACTTACTATTAGGCGGGACGTCAGCTTGTTAGCCATACAATCAAGTAAACAAGATTGGATTTATGTAAGAACGAAATAGATGTAAATAACAAAATGGCGCCCTTCATGGGACCGAGCTCGACGTCCATTGACGACGGTGATTACTTACCCTCAAGTGGAACGTAGGTTTGTTAGTCATGCAATAACAAAATAAAGATTGGTTATGAGGACAAAATACATGTAAAGAAATACTAAATGACACCCAACGTCACACCAAGAAGGGTGAAGTTATAAAGCATTACATTCGTTTCAGAGTCGGGCTCTCGTCGTCGCTCAAGTGATTTGTTCGGCAGACGCATCGGAAGCAGCATCGTGTCACTACACCTGCCCAGCACGTCAGGTAAAACATATAGACCAGTAAAACTTGTGTCAACAATGCATAATTATCACGAGTCTCTTATTAAAACATTTGTCCGGAATAATAATAGGGAACGTGCACGACGAAGGGTTTGCTACCTGGTGGCGCAAATTCGAAGTTTTTACACAAACATTAATTGAAATTGACACTTCACGTCTCAGATTAGAGCTTCACGATGAAACAATCTCATTAAATAAAATAGTGAAAAAACATAATTACTTACTTAGTGAAAATGTATTTTTGTGTTTCCGGATGATCAAATACTTCAAAGAAAAATAAAAATAAATCAAATTGTGTCAAATTCTAAACTACACAAAAAACTAAAGTACAGACGTGCTTACATTTTTTTTTTTTTAGATAGAAGAGCGCAATTTGCTCTTCTAATATTTATATTGCAATCAAGCTGAAAAGAAGGCGACATGAACATACATAATAATATAAACAAAACATTAACGTGAAAAATACTTAAACCACCTTCTACATCTAAGACATGTCCGGACTCGAAGATTTTTTGGCCTTTTACATATTCTGCCCACGCTCACGACCATTATTAATCAGCCCATATTTTATAATTTTAATCACTACAAATGGCCCTATACGAGGCACCAGTGTGGGCGCCTTCATTGAGGCGCCAACCAACACGCCGAATGAAGGCGGCCCATAGAGTCATGGCATCCGGATGGTCCGGGGAAACCACACTATCTCCGGTGAGGCGGCGGGCCTCCTTGTCGGATTACCGCCTTCGGATCTGGACGCAAAGGTCGTCGCACACATCTCGGAGTGGCGCGAGGAGGCAAAACGCCGTGGCGTAACACCGCTGCCTTGAGAAATCGCGGCACAGCGAACAGAGCTCCGGCGGGATCTCATGGCGACATGGAGAGTGCGATTGTCGCAACCCAGTGCTGGGCATGCCACGATTGCGGCGGTAAGTCCCCTCTTTGAGGAGTGGCTTGAGAGGCGGCATGGCATCTTCACCGTCCGCCTGACGCAGGTTCTCACCGGATACGGCTGTTCCAGAAGGTTCCTGTTTCGCATAAAGCGGGAGGAAACGACCGGGTGTTTCCACTGCGAAGATCGCCCTAAGACACGGTGGAGCATACGGTGGCGGTCTGCCCGGCTTGTGCGAAGCACTGCCGTGTCCTCGTGGAGGCGAGCGGCGGCGGCGATCTCTCGCGTCCGGCCCTGGTTCAGGCCATGGTAGGGAGCGAGAATACATGGGTAGCCGTCACCTCCTTCTGCGAAGCAATGATGCTCGCGAAGAGAGAGGCGGCACACGTGAGGGAGAGGCAGTATTTGCGCCCTCACGGCCTTAGTCGCTGCAGAAGACGCCCCGGACGTGGGCTTGCGGACGCCGAGTAATGGGTAGGTCGCCGTCCGGTAAGGACCAAGCCCAGGTCGACGGCGCGTTGTGTTCCACGCACGCCTCAAAGAGATGCCAGCACAAACCGATGGGGCCCGCAAGGGCCGATGCCTGTCAGGGGTGCGGGTTGTCCGAAGGAGATACCGCTGCCCCTGGCACACAGGCTGCTGGCTGGGCAACACGGGTAGGTTTTAGTCAGTAAAAGTCTGACACCCCTCCTGCTCCACCCAGAGCGGGAGAAGTTATTTGTTGATTACCCGCCCAAAAAAAAAAACATTGACGGCAACACAATGACAAAATCAAAAGCAAAAGTCATTTATTCAAATTAGGCTGAGAGTCAGCACTTTTTGAACGTCAAAATTGCAAAAGACAGTCCCCCAAAAACGCCCGCCCTTTACCACTTCCTCTTGCTTTAGCTGGGAAGAAGAAGTGGCGCAACAAACTCCCCAGCAGCACAGCTGTCTGTTAAGTTGGAAGAACTTGATTCTATACAATAATAGGTAAGTAATTAACATTCAACAAAAAATTAAAATTTCATAAATACAAAATCAAAAAATCAAAATCAAAAGAAATTTATTCAAACTAGGCTGACAGTCAGCACTTTTCGAACGTCAAAATTACATAAGACAGTCCCCCAAAAACGCCCACCCTTCGACACCTCCTAGTGCTTTGGCTGGGAAGAAGAAGTGGCGCAACAAACTCCCCAGCAGCACAGCTGTCTGATAAGTTGGAAGAACTTGATTCTATACAGTAATAGGTAAGTAATTAAATTTCATAAAAAATTGAAATTTCATTAATAAAAATAAAAAAAAAAAATGGTCTATACAGTCAAATAAAATAAACAATGCTATGGAGTAACTCATATAACCTGTCAGTAGGTAAGCTAATTCTGGTGAAAGAACATAAACGTTGTCTTGAGTTAATCACAGCGACCAACAATTCTTATCGTGTAAGTAGTCGTTGATTGAATAGTATGCCTTAGAACAAAGATTTGATTTTACTTTAGCTTTAAACGCATTAAAATGTAAATCTAGCAAAGAAGAGGGAAGCTTGTTATAAAAGGTGATACCGAGCCCAACGAATGAGTTATGAACTTTATGAAGTCGGTGAAAGGGACCACGTAGTTTGTCCTTATTTCTGGTATTAATATTATGAATATAACTGTTTTTAATCCCCGACGCAAAAACGACGGGGTGTTATAAGTTTGACGTGTCTGTGTGTGTGTGTGTGTGTGTGTGTGTGTGTGTGTGTCTGTCTGAGGCAACGTAGCTCCCGAACGGATGAACCGATTTTGATTTAGTTTTTTTTGTTTGAAAGGTGTATTAGTCGGGAGTGTTCTTAGATATGTTTCATCAAAATCGGTTCAGCCGTTTGAAGATTATCAGCTCTTTTCTGGTTGAAAAAGGGATTTTAGCCTCTGATCAACTCAAAATTTGGGATTCTATTACTTCAATGATATTAGACGAATAAAATAACCTTGAACTGATGCTGGAGCAACACCTGGAATTTCCAGGAAACCCAAGTTATTCACCAACAAACAGCAGAAGTATCGTGTTTGGGCTCATTGAAAAGGTCTCAATGAATAGATTATAGATAAATGGTGATTTAAGGGAGACATTAAGTTTAAAAAGCAAGAAATAAAAATTAAATTAAAAATTTAAAAAACCCCCGACCCAAACAAAAACTCAAAAAAGTAAAAAATAATATTTATAGGCCTTTTAATTTTAACGTAATATTATACTTGATTGTCAAGTCGGGGGACGGCTAGGCCTCTGTTTGGCGTTTTCATTGACCGTCCCCCGACTTGACAATGCCCTGATCAAAATATTACGTTAAAATTAAAAGGCCTATAAATATTATTTTTTACTTTTTTGAGTTTTTGTTTGGGTCGGGGGTTTTTTAAATTTTAAATTTAATTTTTTTAGTGTATAAGTGTATATTTTGCCTAATTTATAAGATGTTAGCGAAGATGAATTGTGATGCCACGTGAGAATACCAATATCTTAAAAAAAATCTCTCAGAGAAACTCTGGCACCTAATTGGTAAATTGCACGTACAGCTCGTTTTTGCAGAACAAAAATATTTTGAATGTCAGCGGCTTTGCCCCACAGCAGAATTCCGTAGGACATAACGCTATGAAAATAACTAAAATAGACTAACCGAGCTGTATTAACGTCAGTGTATTGTCTTACTTTCCTGACGGCGTAGGCAGCCGAACTGAGCCTTCCCGCTAGGCTTGTCTATTCCTGTCTACTTTAAAGATAAGAGAGGTATCATCAGCAAACAGTACAACGTCACAGATACCCTTTAAATAGAATGTTAATCATTAATATACACTAAGAATAAGAATGGACCCAGTATTGAGCCTTTAGGTACACCTAACTGAACTGGTAGCCCGGCAGATTTCAAACCATTAATATCTACACATTGGTGCCTATTATTTAAATAACAGTTTATTACGTTAAGAGCTTCATTTTGAACACCGTAACGACGTAGTTTACGCAAAATCGTGTCATGGTGCCCGCAATCAAATGCTTTGGAAAGATCACAGAAAACTCCAGTAGCGTTTTGTGAGTTCTCCCATGCGTTAAATATGTGTTTCTGCAGAGCAACACCCGCGTCTGTATTCGAACGACCTTTTGTAAAGCCATATTGATCATCATGAAGGAGGCTATTAAAATTAAAATGTCTTAGCAACTGCTTGAGTAATAACTTTTCTAATATTTTACTAAATGCAGGTAAGATAGAATTGAGCTTAAAATTGCCAACGTTATTTTTATTACCTGATTTAAATAATGGTATGACTTTATTATTCTTCATGAGGTCAGGAAACGTTCCTAAGTCAACACATTTATTAAAACTAATAGCTACATAAGGGGCTACGGTGGCGATTATATTACTTAAAAGTTTAATAGAGATGCCCCAGTAATCACCCGTTTTAGACTTAAGTGTGTTAAAAATATTAAGTACATCACGAGGCGTTCCATGTTCGAAACTAAATAAGCGACTACATTTGGACACACTACTATGCAAAAGGTTTTCCGCTTTAGATGGAGACGAATATCAGGTGCGAGTCGTAGTTAAAGGTATGATGGCAAAAAACTCATTAAATGCCTCAGCTACGTCAGCAGCTTCATTAACTAATTTGTTGTTGACCATTATCTTTAGTTGCTTTATCGGTTTAACCGACTTACCCATTTCATTATTAATAATTTTCTAAGTGGTTTGTACTTTATTATTGGAATGTTTCATTGTATAGCTTATTTTTTTTTTTATTTCGGACATACTCTAGAAAAGGACTCTATCAAACCTGTATTTTATCAAACCATATAACTCGTATAGTCTCGCTCTACTTGAATATATACCTGGAGTGGCGCATTGGTTGAAGCCAACGGAGGTCCCATTAATGTCAATGGTTTTGGTCTTGAAAGTAGATTGGTATTCTTTTTGCACAACTTCAAAAAGGGATCCAAAGATTTTATTAGGATTCTCGTGCCCTCCTATAGATGGTGTAATTCTATGAGCTACATTATTTTTAAATTTGTTGCAACGACTAGCTGTATATGGCCTGCATTCTACTTTATGCGGCTTTTTATGTAATGGTAAAGGGAAGCTAGCCAATAATCCACAGTGGTCACACGTCAAGTCAGTTATTATTAATTTATTTTTGGCATCACAATCACATAAACTATCAAGACAAGTCGACGTAGAAGCCGTGATCTTAGTAGGTTCTAAGAAATAAACTAATTAAATTCGAAGTTGTGAACAGTCTAGGACACCATGGCCTGTCTTGCAGCCGGAGCGCGGGCCGCTTAGCGCGGCACGCAAACATTAACGACATCATCCGACGAGCTTTTGTCACCGTCGGCGTTCCAGCTGTATTAGAATCTAATGGCTTGGCACGCGACGATGGCAAGAGACCGGACGGAATGTCTTTATTTCCATGGAAGATGGGTAGGCCTTTAGTGTGGAATGCAACGTGTGTCGATACTTTTGCACCATCCCATCTTCCTGGCTCGATGTGCTGTGCTGGCGCTGCCGCTGCGGCTGCGGAAATCCTCATGCGGCGAAAGTATAACAACCTAATTGGTAATTATATTTTCGAGCCGTTTGGGGTTGAAACCCTCGGACCGTGGGGTCCGAGTGCTCATGGCCTCTTTAAGGAAATCTCGAAAAGGCTGGTTGACACTTCCCGTGACCCAAGGGCTAGTTTTTACCTTGGCCAGCGGCTAAGCATTGCCATACAACGTGATAATGCTGCCAGTCTCTAGGGAACATTTCCAGTCGACAGCGATGAGGATGAATTTTTTGACGCCATTTTTAATTTGTGAATAGTATTAGTTAAGTTAATTAAATTAAAAGACCTAAACAGATTATGAAGTCTAATACTTAATGGAGTAACATCTAAAATATTAATATTAAAATCTCCCCTCAAAATTATACTATTATTACTTGATTTTGACTTACTGAGTAAATCCTCCATTACTGATTCAAAACGAATGAAACCCCCTAAGGGAGGTCGATAAACGCAAATTATAATGTATCGCTCGAGTTCAACACAAGACAACTCAATAGTACTATTACTAAAGATTAACTAAATCCAAACGTTGTTTACATTTCAACTTGTTTGAAACAAAGACTAAAGATCCACCGCGAATAGCAGTTTTTCTTACAAATGCACTTTGTAGGGTAAAACTTAAAAAAAAAATAATACACCCGACTTCCAAAAAAAAATACTACAAAGTGCAAAATACCTTTAATTTCGGAAGTCGGTGACTTTGGATGTGTATTTAAATTATTTGTCACCGCCTTCCAAAATTAAAGGTATTTTGCACTTTGTAGTGTTTTTTTGGAAGTCGGTTGTTATTTTTTTGAAAAAAGTTTTTAGTTTTCACTTTTTAGTTACCTACCCCACACCAATTCGAAATTTCATCATCCTTGGGGTCAAAACAATGCATATTTATGCGATAGCAACATTCGCTGTAATTTTTTGAAGAGTTACGTTGTCTGTCTCCGAAACGCATCATCAGATCTATATGAAATTTTAATAGGACCATTTTGGAGTAAACTCATCATTAATAAACACACAACCAGTGTTCAGTCAGACAAAACACCTGAACATCATAGTTCTGAACATCATAGACAGATCTGAACAGTTTCTTTATTGACCACACCGTGGGTCTCGTGTCGATTTGTGCTGCCATCTATAGTTTGTGCACGTTTCCTATAGCTCGTTTGGTACAGGATCAATAAGGGTAAGAAAAAGAATTGCTATAAAATAACCCCGTTGGTTTTTTTCAAAGCAACTTTTCTTAAACAAGGCAAAAGCGCGCATAAGATACATGTGGAACGCTCTAAATAAAAAAGTAGTGTGCGTAGCTCCTAGATTAAAGTCATATATGACAAGAAAGTGACTCTAGAAGTCACTATAAAATATAAAAGTTCACTGACTTTAAGAATTTGGCAGTCATCGAGGTCATTGATTCCTTATTGGAGAGGGCGAAACGAAAACCAATGCCTTACCCACTTACGACATGGTCTTGAAACCGAGCCAATAGTTACCAAGTCGATGGTCCATAAACGATTAGCAGCGAAGCCAATTTTCTTTTCTTCCAATTTTCCTCCACTCCATAAAAATAAGAACCACGAAACGATTAGTTTTATGAAATACTTTTAGAGCTCTAATATCTTTCCATAACCTTTCTATCAGATGAAAAAGTAACGACTTCCTTGCTACAATTTTCAGGATACAAAAAGTCCCTATCAGCTCACCGAAGCCACGAGGAGATAGGAAGGCATCGCAAGCTTTCCATCCACGAGGTCACCGACCCCGAGACACGATACCACTCGGCACCAAGCGTCATCGACGAAGTACTGCATCGTCGCGACTGGGAGCGGTCTTCTAAAGACCTGTACATCCCCCTTAAACCTGACCGAGAAATTCATTCTAACACCAGCTCCAGTGAAAGTCCTGAGGCACCGCACGCCACTCCAGAGTCCTCTTCCATTGAAGCTAAGAGCGAAGAACTACTCGCTAAGCCTTGCAAGAAGCACCATACCAACATCAAATCCTCTAAAAGAAAGAAGGAGAAGGAGTCCACTGACATAAAAGACGATGACGTTACTGAAGGTGAAGCTTCTAACTTCTACATCGGCGAGCATGTGGATGAAGGCTCTCCTATCAACAAGAACATTGATGAGAGATGCGAGGATGTCCACACCAAGGTAAGTTTTTCATTTTAGCTATCGGCAATACAAAGGCATCTCCTTCTCAGTTTAATACTAGAAAGTGGTGAAAAGCGTGCGTTTTAGTGATGTCTTATTATAATTGTTGACAACCAACAAAATGCTGATTCTCAGTTTAATTCGTATATACCTACAACTTTTGATATTGTTTATTTTTGTTTTTAGTCAATATACAAGGCTAAAGACGACAAGCAGTCGTTCAACGAGTCGATCAGGAGTAAGCATCGTCCGCAACAGATGGTGATGGTGGATGAACTGCACCCGATGACTCTAGGGTTCTGTCTCGACGACGTCATCGAACAGCTGGACCAGTTGGAGTCGCTGGACCGGTCGGGGGCCATGCACCACTCCATCGAGTCTAGGATCAGTCTGTCTAACCGACACATGTTCCCGCCACCTTCAGTCGGTGAGCTGATGTTTCTCACCGAGCTTGTGTATTATCTATTGTTACTTTATAATGAACGCATGTTATTATTTCAATATATATATCTACATAAATTGGAATTCATGATTCTATATATCCAGAAGCCCGCATCCACGAAAACTTCACAAATGCTCAAATAATTTATTAAAGAAGAAAGAGAGCCAACATTTGCATGCGAGATTTGCATTCAAAAGAATGTCTTGTTCAACTAAAGCATACTGAAAGTTGTATCGCTTACTGCATCCTGTCTATTCTAATAACTATCCCCTTATTGAAGCTATCCGAAAAACAGGCTTTCCCAACGCGTTGCATAAGAGCATGATCAAAAGGGTCTCAGAGACGAAATTAAAACACATGAATATTTAGGAACTGTTATTATTTTTAGTATCGAGGGGTCTGAAACGTAAGTAAGGTTGGGAGCGTCTGCTTTAAAAGCTGCTTTGTGTGTGCATATATGCGTGCATGCGTGTAGAGCCGGTGGGCTACGACGGCGGCGCGTGCTATCTCGCGGAGACGGGCGAGCTGGCCGAGCTGCGCCCAACAACGGGGCGAGGCCCCGGGCGCAGCGGCCCGGGCGCCATGCGCGCGCGCCATGCCAGCGACGGAGACATCCTGGCCCCGCCGCACAGGCCCGAGTCTGGGGCCTTCTCAGGTAACCTGTAACAGTCCATGACACACCGTCATCGATAACTCATACTTTTATCGTCGAGAAATCTTCAACGGATTCGCAGCATTTATGGAAAAGACATCGATGGTCACCAACAGCATACGGACAGGCGCAGTCCGAGGGGGGGAGTCCTAGGGGTCACAAACCCCCCAAAGTCGTAGTCGTAAACCTTCCTAAAATAGATTTTTTTCGAAAATATTATACATGTTCTTATTGTAGGTATATGTAGTCTTTGCCTGTGACCCCCCCCCCCCAAGTGTTTGGCTGCGACCGCGCCTGCATACGGAGGGAGCGGAAGAATCAGAGTGCTAGTTGCCCGTTCTAAAATTTGGATCTCTTTGGATAAGAACAGGCAAGAAGCTCCATGGAAACTCTTTTAAATCACTGTTGGGTACTCGTACAATCAGCTAAACAATAAATTTCTTCGACTGCACGTCCCCTCTGTGATTATAGCTGTGTACTGTCTGTTGCAGAGAGCGACCTGGACCTGGAGCTGGAGGGCGCGGAGGAGCGCCCGCCTGCCTACGAGGAGCTGCAGCACTACGCGCAACCTGATCGTAAAGAAACCGCCATTTAGAGTATCTTCTGATAATCCCAACTAAAGTGCTACAAGGATTTTTTGGCGCGTGGCCAAACTCGGAACTAACGCGGCCATCTTGATTTGTAAATACAATTTCCTTGACAATTTCAAAAATATTTCGCAAGTAACAACGCCCTCCTGTCAATGGCATGCAGTTGCCAAGACTTCCTTGTACCACTCTACGTGTATTTTATCTTAAGGTGGAGGAAGCTCCAGAAGCGCGCGAAATTCAACCTTTTCCGTTTACGTTTTTTGCAATTTGCAGGTCAGTGTCAGGTTGTGTGTTGATTAAAATATGATTCGCGACGTTTGCAACGTCATTACGGTATATGTGGCTATGTATTGTATTGAATTGTATTGTATGGCGTACCTGAAAGACACCTGACTTAAAGAATTCCGCGGACTACCTTATATAGCGCATATCCTCCTAAAAGCCTTTGAAAGACTAGAGGCAATGTGACTAAGGGGTTTATTTATAAACGTTGCTTAAAGTTACGAGCCGCTTAAGGGGAACCTAGTCGCGGGCTCGAACTCACTGATGCGCCTGGGTAAAAATCACGCTGTCTCACCAGGCTTCGTGTCCAACAGAGGTCGTACCTGTGATGAACAGTTAGACGCTAGTCTACACACACAACCTTATTGAGTGAGCTGCAGGATCAGTTAAGTAAAAAAAAGCGAGTAAAAAATTAAGGAAAGTCCTTCGGAAGATCGAGTTTTCTGAAAAAAAAACCACTGCAACAATCAAGGACCAATAAAGTTTATTGAACTTTACGATAGTTGAGCTTTGTCGGTACCGACTTATTTTTGGAGATTTATACATCTTTTATTACTTAAACACGCCCAAAGTTACGTTAAAGTAGCAAGAAAAACGAATCTTTGTTGGCTCCTAACTTTTTAATGGTTTTTAATTTTAGTATTCTGTTTCCGTACAGACAATATTAATAATAAGACAAAACTACACCATGTTTAATTTTTGATGTACAGTCGCCAGCAGGTCAAGCTATCCCTAACTGTCAAATATTCCCAATTTAACATGAACCTTGTGCGTAAGGAATAAAGTTGAAAATGTATCAAAGAAATTTGACAGACTGGGGTAGCTTGATGTGCTGGCCTCTGTACGTTGTCAAACAGTGGAGTAATGTACCTACTCCCGAAGTTTGTATGGAAAAAATGTGGACTAGGTACACCTTAAACGTCAAAAATGAATGGTTACAGGCTAATCATTACTTACCTTTAAGCAACGTTTTAACGCAAGGGGAAAATGTTTATAATATTTTTAACTTTGTTAAATGTTACTTATAAAGTTTTTTATGCTTTAAACCCACGTACCTAATTGTTTAAGCTTCGCGTCTTTTAAATGTGAAGCTTTCAATATTAACGTTTGTAGAAGTAAGTAAATAAATAAATCTTCTATACACAACGTGCAATTAATATTATATGGATATTCTTTGCTGTGAGCAAGAGAGCGTTAAATGTTGCATCTTAAAATGTTCTTTGGATCCGTACTTAATTTGAGTGTCAAAACAATCACTGTGAAAAAGAGATGGTGCCATTCGTCCAATGTAGTGCCATCTCTCTCTTGTAATGCAGTAAGAAAACTTTTATATTATGATATAGTACTATAAAGTAGATGGTACTTCCCCAAGTCCACATGTCGCTTTACAAAGTAACGCAAAGAGTTCAAAATAATATTTTACAAGAAAACTATATTTGATATGTGAATGACACGTGGGTAGTGAGACTAATTAATAAGCATGGAGCATTGTTACTGTAGCGCCATTACTGTGGGTGGCTACGACGATAGCCGGCACGGCCGCACAGCACGGTATGCATTCACCACTAATATCTAAAAGACACAGTAGGGTCACAATAATTGTATAATTTTATGGTACTGATAGGGAAACGGAGTGTTAATCAGTCGTATGAAATGTCTTAAACATGCATTAACTAAAGTGTCAATGTCTTTCACAATGCATTTGACTGTACATGTTGTTGAAGGGCAGGGGTGGCCCAGTGGTAACTGCGACTTACAAGATGTAGGTCGCAGGTTCGTACCCAGTCAGGCGCTTTGCATTGTTTAAATTATTTCATCACCACTGCTCTTAAAACCCAAACAACGATACGATTTTTGGTTGTTCTAGGACAATAAAAAATTGGAAGATATGTGACATCTACCAACCCGCACTCCTTCTTACCGAGAGGAGGTCTGTGTCCCAGCAGTGGGAACGTTATAAGCTGATTATGCTGACTATATATGTTAAATATTAAATAAAGATTGTGCACAGGTAATATGTATGTGGTTACGTGAATGTATGTACACATATGTGTGAGACGGAGGTAAGACCATCAATATAGTTATCAATCACTTGTACTGATTGATACAATCTGTAATGTATCATCAAATTGATGCTGTTACGGCCGAATAAAAAATGTCTTTTATTAGATACTGTCAATTAGCTTATTCAGTAGCTTTATTTACTGGCAATTAGATATTTTTCAACACATTCAATAATATATTCCAACATAACTGTAAAAGTTTCTACGTGAATGGTTATGTCCAATATTGCATTAACAATTAAATTGTTCACTTGTACATGGTGTGTTCAGCAAATTGTCTAACAACTTAGGTAATCCGTCATGTGTGTTCCAGTCACAACTGACATTCTTGATCAGCACCTTCATTGTGTTCCAGTCTCAACTGACATTCTTGATCAGCATCTTCATTGTGTTCCAGTCACAACTGACATTCTTGATCAGCACCTTCATTGCGCAACACAATAATAATCACATTCTGAATCATTTTGAAGGATATTGGTAATCCTTTGCTTTATATGTTCGAACGATTTTGCTGATCAACAACGTAAATAACGTAATGAATGTGGTGGAACTGTCAAAATGAAAGTTATTCCTACTGCTAGTGGGTGACGCAACTACTGCTAGTGGGTGACGCAACTAGGCCACAGTTATATGCAATGGCTGTAACACGGAAAAGTGTCCTAATCTGCTAAACGATGTTTTTCCCTGACTGTTCAAATGTTACATGTTAGTTTTATAAACTCTAGTCAATCGTTTCGTGTTAATAAAGTTTATGTTACGAACTCGCCTGTTTCTCTCACTGATCTCTTTTTATTGTTTTCTAAATGAATTCATTTGTTGGAAGGCCTCCCACGAGATGGACCAATGACCTGATGAAGGCCGCAGGAATTCGCTGCATGCGAGAAGCACAGGACCGGCCTATGTCCAGCAGTGGACGTCTTGCAGCTGAAATGATGATGATGAAATGAATTCAAATAATTCCTTGTATATGAAAGATGACTAGAAATAATTAAAACTACATAGTTTAGTTTCACATTAATATTTAATTTATTTATGAACAACAGTACAAATTGATACAGACACCAAGCTCGAATCCGAAGCGATATCCAACATTAATTTATTGTTAACTATTACGATACTATAATAATTGAGTATAAACGTACATGAAATTGTAGACAACATTCTGATTATATTTTCTTAGATTAATTACATTATTGGCCATAAACAACTTGGCACATTTTACTTGGCAACCCTGAGTTGGCAACAGACAATTAATATCAGTATACCTATGTTATTGTACATACAAAATCGCTAAAATATATCAGTATAGCAAATTGTTCTTAAGTAAGAAGATTGATTGATTGTTGCCGAGGTGGCAACTGTGGCAATTCATTTCATCCCGCATGTTCACTACACAAATAGATAAAAAACGTATTTAATTACTTTTATAAAACTTCTCAATAACATTATCTATTTGGCTAGGAAAGATTCAATTTTCATAAATTAATTGTTCATTCTACTAGGGATACTGCCTCCCTATTGATATTAAGTATAACCATCGAAAATCTTAAATATATTTACTTATAAATCTGTCTATCTAAGAATAACAAACAAATAATTTGGTCACAAGAGTATTGTCAGCCGCACGTCAATAGCACGACGACGACGACATAAATGCAAAAGCTGTCACTGTCAATTATTATTATTACTATGGACGTGCGGCTGACTGTACCTACATCAAGCTGGACGGCCGCAGTCGGTTGGACGAAAAACTACTTTGAGCACATTACAATACCTTGAATCTCTCACTCTTCTTGTGAAAGTAAATAACGAAATGCTAATAAGCATTGTTATCAAGGCATTGTAGTACAAATCTGGCCTTCTTCTGGCCTTCTGAGCCGCCTAAAGTTACTAATAATAAACTTGAATAACGACGGAAACATTACACATAAGTACATAGGAAACTTTTATTGATGAAAGTTTCTCAGGGAAAGGGAATTTGAAAAAGGGCGTACAAAAGTGACAATAAATACATTTAAATATTATTGTACATTTCTGAGGTAGTTATAGATATAGATATTATAACTGAAGCAGTTGGAACTGGAATTGATATTAATATTAATTAAAACACCGATAGTCTAACAGCATATTGTTCAAGAGTCGCAGAAATGCACCCCGCTGTGTCCCACTGACAGTTCTTAGTGCGGCCCTGGACACAGCTGTGTCACATTAAGCTCGTAGTAGACACATTTCACATTGTGGTGTTGAGTGCAACCTGTGGGCCAGTGTGGCCTACCTGACGATCTGTTCTGTTGACATCTCACCGTGAACACTGAGGTGCAGTGAACTGTCAACACCTTACTTAATATTGTGGAATGGTCTTTTGGCGCCTGAATGACATTGACAAGGTGACATTGTTGGTTAAGTGGACAATAGTTTTATTTGTACTAACATTTGTGAAATTGTACTGAGGGACTTGTGGCTAAGTAATAGCAAACACACGGGTTGCTCAATCAGGTTAAGCTATGCTTGCCGCGGTTGCCCCGTGGCGGGTGACCATCTTTACATACCAAGTCCTCTCAGTGCCTCAGAAAGCACGCTAAGCCGTTGGTCCGGCTGGTCATTTGTAGATCTTTGACAGTCATTACGAGTCGTCAGAAGCTCGAAAGTCTGCCAACTAGTTTTATCGAGGGTTATTGTATTACCCAGTAACTGAGGAGCTTGAGGCTTAACTTGACGCTTGTGGAGTTCAGATAGGCAGTCGCTCTATGTAAAATATTGGTACTCAGCTACATCCGGTTAGACTAGAAGCCGACCCCAATATAGGTATGTAGTTGGGAAAAGGCAAGGCAGTTGATGATTTGTAAAATTGGACTGCCTCGGTGTAATGGTCGCATGCACTACTGCTGAGCATGAGGTCGATTCCCAGGTCGGGCAAAGTATTGTTGTGTTTTTCTATCTAGAATTTCTCAGCAGCAGTCCGGAGTTGGATTTGTGCCCGGTTGGTAGCAATAGGCTCGCCCCGTATTACATGGGACTTAAACATAACTAGTGAAACGTGTGGCGACTATAGGCCTTCCCCTCGGGCAAACAAGGCGTGATATTATGTGATGTCACGTAACGTTAGTTCCAATTTTGCCCACGCACCTTGTAGCGTTGTAATTTGGAATCCCAGCTCACTTCACCTAAGTTCTCACGGCGACACTTTCAGTCGACGTTCACACAGTTAATGTGGCGGCGGGATTTTATTGCGCACTGGAGTTTCAAGTCTCGGTGTCGGTCCGAGTATTGAGAATCCAACAGAGCATCTCAACGCGTCGAAAAAACACATCGTTCGATTTTGAACTGTCGGCGCGAAGCAGTGTGTGTGGACGTCGACTTACAGAATAAACCGGCTGTACTAGTTTACCGCGCAGCGACGTCGGGCGCGACACTGACCGACAAGACCGGCACGACGGGTACTGGCGAAGGCTTGTCGGACCGCGGCTCGACGTCAGTTCTATCGGGCCGCGCGTCGGTCGCGTCGGGCACGTCGGTCGCGTCGGGCACGTCAGTACCCGCTGCCCCCTCGCCGGTGCTGGCCCGCAGCGCGGCTGGCGACGTGGACGTGGGGAACACGGTGTCTCCCTTACCAGCGGGAGGCACTTGCTTGCAGAGCTTGGCCATCGCGCTCGCACTATCACGTACCACTAGAATAAGACCATTTTACTATTAGTTAATTTTAGGAAAAAAATAACGATAATGATTTTGGTACACAACCTAAGTATCAAATCAAATCATTTATTTGCATAATACAGGTTCAGAGGATTTTATAAAAGGTTGCATTCGATTGCAAACGGTTGAATCTAGGCCTATTCACGCAAAAGAACGTTTGCTTTACGATCAAACACTAAGTCAAAACCATTGCGTCATTGGAGGAGTAACTAGAATAAAACTTACGTTAAACTTTAAGAAAAACAATGTGTCAGTAATCTAGTACAATACAATATTAATATTCTTTGATACGGTTTGGTAGTCTGAAGAAACCAGGTCGGCGGTGCGTGCTGGTCGGGTGGATGGAAGAGTGGCTGGGGTTACGTGGCTGCGGTGCCTACGTCTAGTCTTCAGACGCTTCAGCTTTTCAGGCGCGTCTGGGCTGGGGACGCGTCAGGACCTCGGGCAAGAGCGCGCCGACGACGTAAGTCGAGGCGAACCACGCCGTTATTAAGCCCGTGGGAGAACCGAAATTCGGCTTGTAACTTGAAGTCTTAAGATAAAGAAACAGAACGTTCAGACAACAGGCACAAGCAGAATCTTTGATAAGGAGGGAATCAACAGGAGATCAGATTGAAATGATAAAGAGAAATAAGTGACGGAAGACATACCCAATGAATGCGAGAAAACAATTATCGGACATATTATATTCGGACATTACAACGGAAACAGCTTTTACTTGTTGCTTTATTTAATCTCAAACAAACAGTCACGTTGCTTTAAACACGAATAATGATTACCACATGATTTTGGTGTATTATTTTCAAAAAGGAAATTGTACCACCATCAGTGGCTCCCAAATCTGCAGTGCGGTTGTCAGAATAAAAACAATAAAAGATAGGTATTTTTTCCAGATTCGAAGTTTAAAATGTGATTAAAAGCTATGAGGAGATTTTTTCTTGAAAAGGTTGGAACAGAAGTCAATACAGTTTTTAACCATAGCGGATTTACGCTACAATAGGTAAAATACAATCGTAGCGAAGCCGTTTAAGCCTACCTACATACTTTACTGGACAATCTGATTCGGCGCGCGGCGGTCAGTCTGTACCCTATAAATTGCTATGGGGGATGAGCAGTATTGCAAAATTGCATTCTTGTATAGTTTAGGGCAAATTGTAAAAAGGCGATGGCCAAGCTCTGCAAGCAAGTGCCTCCCGCTCGCACTATCAGGTACCACTAGAATAAGACCATTTTACGATTAGTTAATTTTAGGGTCTTTTATTATACGATAGCGTGACAGCAAAGACATCCATGTATTTTTGTACCTAGGTGGGGTTCTTAGTAGGTACCCTCAAAGCATCCTAATTTTACTAATGGCTGGATAGATTTCAACATAGGAATGGATTGAGGAGATTCCAATAATATAACACACAATTTTTTTATTATAACCAAAGACAACATAAGAAGCCTAAACCGATGTTTAGGCTCGTAAAACTTACAGTAAAATACGATTATTTTACTGTGAGTTTTACGAGCTTTGGATAATATCGAACGTTGGCAGTTACAACCACACATTTGCAAAAGCAGTCGTTGCATCATTATTTGCATAGTTGAAAGTTGTTTAGATACTAACGTTCATAAACAACCTAACTTATGTACACTTATGTCATGATTGACAGCTTAGCTACATAATGCCATAGCGTGATGATAATCATTTAAAAGCTTAAAGCTCGTATTTTTACAATTTGCCCTAAACTATACAGTCTCATCAAGACTGAATACAGTAGAACTGCACATGCGCGATTCAAACTTAGAAATTAATGGTATTCCGGAGCATCGTTCAGAAAACCTGGTCAACACAGTCATGCAATTGTCAAAAATTGTGGAAAGTCCTCTATCTGACAATGACATTCAGTATGCGACCAGGGTTGCTAAAATATCGAATGATAACGAAAGGCCTCGACCAGTAATTGTCAAACTGCGAACTGCCCGCCATCGTGATAATGTTCTTGCCGCGACTATAAAATTTAATCGGAAAACCCCTGATGGCAAACTGTCAACTCAACATCTGGGTATAGGAGGTCCAAAAAAGCTGGTCTTTGTTTCCGAACATTTAACACCAGCAAACAAGTCGTTGCACGCCGCCGCACGGAAAAAAGCTAAAGAAATGTCCTATAAATTCGTCTGGGTTCGTAATGGGCGGATTTTTGTTCGGAAAGAGGTCGAATTTCAGTCTATTCTGATTAAGAATCTTGACAGCCTGAACCATATAGTCTAGGATTGGTAGTTGATCTTATGATTTAAATGTTTTGGTATCAATCTCGACATAGTGCTTGACATGTATTACCAGAATGTACAAGGATTGAGAACAAAGACCAATCATCTCTTAAAAAGCGTACAAACTACTAATTACAGTGTAATCACACTTACAGAAACATGGCCTAACCCCAAAATTTGTGACAATGAATTGAAAGATGACCGATACACGCTTTATCGCAGAGACCGAAACTGCACACTTAACAAAAAAAAAAGATGGTGGTGGAGTGTTGTTAGCTGTTTCTAGAGACATACCATCAGCTAGAGTCACTAACTGGGAAAGCGGGGCGGAAGATTTGTGGGTCATATTAGACCTAACAACTGGAACTAAAATACGAAAAACTTTTTTCAAAAAAATAACAACCGACTTCCAAAAAAAACACTACAAAGTGCAAAATAACTTTAATTTCGGAAGTCGGTGACTTTGGAGGTGTAGGCATTTTAATTCTTTGTCACCGCCTTCCGAAATTAAAGTTATTTTGCACTTTGTAGTGTTTTTTTTGGAAGTCGGTTGTTATTTTTTTGAAAAAAGTTTTTATTTTTCACTGTTTTGTTACCTACCCCACACCAATTCGAAATTTCATCATCCTTGGGGTCAAAACAATGCATATTTATGCGATAGCTGCATTCGCGGTTGATTTGCTGTAATGTTTTGAAGAGTTCCGTTGTCTGTCTCCGAAACGCATCATCAGATCTATATGAAATTTAAATGGGACTATTCCGAAATGAACCCCTTTCGAACCAAAAAAAGAATTTTGCAAATCACTCTATCTGACGATATAATTCCCGAACCCCCACCTAACCTGTACCTTCCTTCATCAGCTCAGCGTCATGAGATGATGATGACCATACGCAAATGGTCAGCTTCAGAAAATATATGAAAAACATTGTTAATACCTACAAAATTTGAGGGTTGCCCTCGATTTCCCTTGGATTCCATCATCAGATCCTGATTTAGTGCCAATTGGACCACCTCAGGAGTATACTCTTTAAAAAAAAAAAGAATTTTGATTATCGGTCCACAAATGAGGGAGAAATCGGGGAACATACATTAAAAAAAAATATATAATAAACCCCTTTCGAACAAAAAAAGAATTTTGCAAATCCGTCGATATACGACGGAGTTATGCCCGAACATACATTAAAAAAAAAAACATGTCGAATTGATAACCTCCTTCTTTTTGAAGTCGGTTAAAAACTAGCAATCTGCGTTGTCTATTTACCCCCACCTGTAAAGTTAGAAGCTCTTACAATGTTTCTTGATAAAGTGGAATATGTTATCGATCAAGCTGATGATCTGGTCATTTTGGGTGACTTTAACCTGGGCTTTATTACTTGGAACACCAAAGAAGACTGCAATTATTTGAGTCCAACGAACTACGAGACCACTCTGGGACACTCGCTTGTTGACTTCCTTAACATGAATAACCTGTATCAGGTAAATTGTATTAATAATTGTGACAACAGATTACTGGATTTGACTATCACAAGTCTGCCTAGCGCCTATGTTACGAAACCTTTAAATGTTCTTAGCAAATGTTACCCAAACCATCCAAATGTATTGCTTAATATTCCTTATAACAGTCTAACATATTTACGATCAAAGCCAGAAAAAAAGAAAAATTTCTTTAAAGCTGACTACAAAGCAATCGTTAGTGAGCTAAAGAGTGTAGAATGGCAAGAACGAATTTCTAACTGTAATGGCGTGGATAGTATGGTCGCGGAGTTTTATAATATTCTTGAAACTGTTATTGAAAAGTCAGTGCCTAAAACAGGAACTGTAAGAGCTAAATTCCCTTCGTGGTTTAGTAATTCATTGATTAGGCTTATATCTGAAAAAGAAAAAATTCGAAAGAAATATAAAAAAATTGATAATCCCCGGGACAAAATTGAATATCAATTGCTCCGCTCTCGCTGTCACAGGTTTTACGATGAATGTTACTCCAAGTACAAAGAAAAAATAGAGACCAACATTCCTAGAAAACCAAAAGCTTTTTGGAGTTTTATCAAAAACAAACGAGGTGGTAAATCATCAATTCCTACAAAAATAATGCTGGGAGACGAAACCGCTATGGCTGGCCCTGAAATTGCAAACCTATTTGCTAATAAATTTTCTTCCGTGTACACGGCAAATGTTACCACTCAGTCCACAACTTCACCTCGTTCTGCTCAATCACTTGACCATCAACCACAGTATCGGACTTCGAATTTCATCTCGAGCTTGAAATTTGACGAATCTGATGTCCTAAAAGCAATTAAGAAAATTGATCCAACAAAAGGTGCGGGACCTGACCTTATTCCACCAGTGTTCGTTAAGAGATGCTGTTCGGCTCTGGCGCTTCCACTAAAGCTGATATTTAACCGTTCCTTAGTAGAAGGCAAATTCCCTGAAGAATGGAAGAAAGCTCGTATTGTTCCTATATTCAAAAAGGGAGATCCAGTAAACGCAGCTAATTACCGCCCTATTTCGATACTTTCATGTTTTTCGAAACTGTTTGAATCAATGTTGTGTCCCATTATATCACAAATGGTGGATGTAAATATCTCAGACTTTCAGCATGGCTTCAGACGTGGGCGTTCAACTGTAACAAACTTGGGCCCCTTTGTCGCTGAAATATCATGTGAGGTTGATAAGGGAATGCAGATAGATGCAATATATACCGACTTCAGCAGCGCCTTTGATAAAGTAAATCATCTTTTACTCGTTGAAAAACTAAGATGGTTTGGTATTGGTGGGGAACTGCTGGAGTGGTTTAGATCATATCTATCAAAAAGACCACAATCTGTAGTGGTAGGTGGCTTCAGATCTGAGGTATATTATGCAAACTCAGGTGTTCCTCAGCGATCTCATTTAGGACCACTCCTCTTCCTTATCTTCATCAATGACATAACTAATCATGTACGACATTGTAGAATTTCCCTATTTGCAAACGATTTAAAAAATATATAAAGTGGTGAACTCCCTTGATGATGCTGTCTCGATTCAGACCGATTTAAATAATATTTTACATTGGTGCAACGTAAATAATATGAGTCTAAACGCTGAAAAATGTCATCATATAAAATTCACACGGAAAATGATACCAATTCAAACAAGGTACGACATCGGTGGCGTAACACTGAAACAAGTGAATGACATTCGAGATCTAGGTGTGATCGTTGACAGTAAGCTGAAGTTTGCCACACACATTGTTAAAGCAGTAACAAAGGCCGCCCAAATGCTAGGATTTTTGAAGCGCAATTCCAGAGGGTTTAAATACCAGAGGACCAAGGTGTTACTCTACAATGCCTTAGTGCGCAGTCATCTTGAGTATGTTAGCAGTGTATGGACCCCTTTTTATGCAGTGCACTCGCAACGTGTGGAAAGCATACAGCGAGCTTTCACGAGACATCTTGCTTTCTCTGCTAGAGGCTTTTCCCACAGAAAACCCTATATGGAACGGTTAATTTTTTTTAAGATGATATCCCTTCGCGACCGCAGACGTCTGTTAGATTTATGCTTCCTCCATAAGTTAATTAATGGAAAAATACGGTGCAGTTACCTTTTGCAAACTTTTTCGTTGGCAGTTCCGAGAATTTATCCCAGGGCCAAAAAAAATAAAAAGGTATTTCATACACCTTTTGTAAAAACCAATCTAGGTTTACAGTCTCCAGTTTTACGAATGAGCAATGAATACAACAAAACTGTATTAAACATCCCGAACTTGGATATATTCAGCGACAAGCTTCCGGGATTCAGAAAGAAAATCATGCTATCCTTGCCGAGTTTTTCTTAATCTCTATTCTATTTTTTTTTTCTACTTTTATAATTATTATTATTTGTATTTCTTAACTTTTTTTGTTGGTTTTGGGTCTTTATTTATGCTGGTCTGTTTTACTGTAGTTAATTTTAGTTTTTAGTTTAGTATAATTATTGGTTAGTTTAGTTTTTCAAGGCAGCAAGATATTCTATCAATGCTATGTACGCCGTAATTGTCATATACATTAGTTCCTTATTTATTAAGACTATTCTAGCATAATTTCAATGTATGTGATGTGGCTGTGCTTTTTTAAATAAATAAATAAATAAGAATGCAATATTGCAATACTGTTCATCCCCGATAGCAATTTATAGAGTACAGACTGACCGCCACGCGCCGAGTCAGATTGTTCAGTAAAGTATGTAGGCTTAAACGGCTTCGCTACGATTGTATTTTACCTCATCATCAGCCTATAATGTGCCCACGGCTGTGACACAGGCCTCCTGTCGGTGAGAGAGATTGGGCCGTAATCTACCACGCGGGCCCAGTGCGGGTTGGTAGATGTCACATGTCTTCGAATTTTTGGTTCTAGGACATGCCGGTTTCCTCACGATGTTTTACTTCACCGTTATTTTACCTATAGTAGCGTAAATCCGCTACGGTTATAGTTATTTATGATACTAGTGCGGTAAGTTGGTTTTTACAAACGAGTAGACTAATGTAAGCCCGAGACGAAGTCGAGGGCTAACCATAGTCACGAGTTTGTAAATATCAATTTCTGCACGTGTGTCATACAATGTTTCAATGTTTTCATGTGTCACATTACGAGAATAAATAAGCTGACTGATCAAACCTCCTTGGACCAACTTACCGCACTAGTATCATAAATAACTATTATTGTTTTTATTCTGACAACCGCACTGCAGATTTGGGAGCCACTGATGGTGGTACAATTTCCCTCTTGAAAATGATACACCAAAATTTTCATGTGGTCATCATTATTCATGTTTAAAGCAACGTGATTGTTTGTTTGAGATGAAAGCATCAAGTAAAAGCTGTTTCCGTTGTACGAATAATTGTTTTCTTCCGCATTCATTGGGTATGTCTTCCGTCACTTATTTCTCTTAATCATTTCGATCTGATCTCCTGTTGATTTCATCTTCATCAAAGATTCTGCTTGTGCCTGTTGTCTGAAGGTTCTGTTTCTTTATCTTAAAACGTCAAGTTACAAGCCAAATTTCGGTTCTCCCACGGGCTTAATAACGGCGTGGTTCGCCTCGACTTACGTCGGCGCGCTCCTGCCCGAGGTCCTGACGCGTCCCCAACCCAGACGCGCCTGAAGAGCTGAAGCGTCTGAAGACTAGACGTAGGCACCGCAGCCACGTAACCCCAGCCACTCTTCCATCCACCCGACCAGCGCGCACCGCTGACCTGGTTTCTTCAGACTACCAAACCGTATCAAAGAATATTAATATTGTATTGTACTAGATTACTGACACATTGTTTTTCTTAAAGTTTAACGTAAGTTTTATTCTAGTTACTCCTACAATGACGCAATGGTTTGACTTAGTGTTTGATCGTAAAGCAAACGTACTTTTGCGTGAATAGGCCTAGATTCAACCGTTTGCAATCGAATGCAACCTTTTATAAAATCCTCTGAACCTGTATTATGCAAATAAATGATTTGATTTGAAACTTAGGTCGTGTACCAAAATAATTTACGTTTTTTTTTCCTTTTTTAAACCATAAAAAATTTCCACTAAGTTTCACTCCGCATCCAATCTCCCAAAATTGCATCAATTTATAACCCAATTTTCACCTCTTTTCATATTTTATATCTTTGGTGTTTTTGTATTTTCTATTTTACTAAACGTATTACGTGGCAAGGAAGTGTTCTTCGATCTTCACGCTACACTATGTATAGATACATAGATATCTGATTGAAATCGCCATCCCGTCTTGAACAAGCGTGGTTGTCAATGCTCGTGCCGAATCTGTATGAGAAGAGGCATTTGCCTTGAAGTGAGACAATTATAGTCTGCGTATTATATTATGAGTTTGTGTTGTGAATGTGTGTGTTACCTGGCTGCACGGGGTAGGCGCCAGCAGCGGGCGGCGGCCGACACGACGCCGTCGGTAAAGACAGCGTGTCGGATGAACTCAACTCTGTGGGAGAACCATAGACATATATAAAAGGACTGGGAGGACCGCACGTTACAATGACGCCACGAACTTGGTTCCAAAATGGTCTTCCCTATAGCGAAGTGAACTAGAACGCGATCGGCCGTCATCGGAGCGGTCGTAAATTTTTGCAAGCAAAATTGCCAAATTGTGCCGTGAAGGGTTGCGTGAACTACGACAAAAAGCACATTAAAAAAAATGATAACATTTCATATCCCCGGTAAGTTAAAAATATGCCATTAAATCGACTTCTAACATTATTTAAAACAATTTTCTTTCTTATTTGTCTCAACCTTTGGCAAGACGACGCGAAGCCGCGTAAAAGCGCGACATAACATTGCAGCGGCGCTCGTTGTAGCCGATGAAATGAAAAGATTGAATAATATTACTCTATGATTAAATTTTGTACAAAATTGATTTTTATTGTTTATTAAAACCAAATTAAAATGTCCAACGTCAGAAAACACTACGAATCCAAAATGGAAAATATTTCCACATTACCAAAAAACAAGATTTAAAAAAATGTTTTATTCGAAGGCCAATGAAAACTTAATAACACAAAACTGCAACAAATATAAATTTTGGAAAATATAACGTTTTTATTTTATTTATTTGTTTCTCGAAGAATATCACAAGGTTACGTCTAGGAGCAGACACGCCGATTGACATCGTAGTTCTAATAGATGGCGTTAGTGTTTTTTGTAAGGCGACCGCGTCCGTCAAATGTTCTGACGACCGTATCTTTACTATTTAAATCAATGGGGAGAACGTACCTAACATGACATCATAACTCCACGTAGGGGAGAAGGGGTTCAAAGATAAGTTAAGATAATGATTTATTTCTCGCCACAATATATAAGTAGAAATATATTTTTAAAACTTTAAAGGGCCGGGGGTAAGTTGTTCCGGCACAAATATTTTCGTTAAAAATAAAATAACTGTTAACGGGAATCGCGCGGCAAACTGTGGGCCATTGCGCTTAAAACGACGAGAACAAACCAAAACGAATTTTAGATATATTAATCAACATTGCGGGTTACTGATGGGATAGAGAGCGTTCAGCACTCAGAAATAAGTAAATTTATGATTATGATTGAATTGAATCATTTTGAAACAGATTACTAATCCATTGCTTCGTATGTTCGAAATATATGTCTGCTCAAAAGACTGGCCTTTGCTCAGCAGAGGGACAGAGTGGGCTAACAAAAAAAATGCTTAACCATTCCTTTGTATGTTCGACAAATTTGTCTGCTCAACAACGTAAATAACGCAATGAATATTGTTGAACTGTCGAAATGAAATGGATTATGATTGATCGTGTGTTTATCAATTAGGGTGCTGATCATTGATTGACAGGATTGCCTGTGTGTTACATGGCAGCCGGATCGGGATAACGTTTACTTGTAAACGTTATTGATGAACTTCATCGTTTACCAACGTTTTCAAGTGATTAATATCGCAGGCGTGGTGATTGTGTAGCACACAAACTGTGGAAATGACTTTTATTTTGACAGTTAAACAACATTCATTGCTTTTATTTTCGTTGCTGAGCAGACAAATTTGTCGAACATACAAAGGAATGGTTAAGCATTTTTTTTGTTAGCCCACTCTGTCCCTCTGCTGAGCAAAGGCCAGTCTTTCCAGGCATCCTTTTCCAGGGCCAGCTCGATCCAGCCCTTGCAATCCGCGTCTAGGTCGTCACGCCATCTTTTAAGTGCCTTAAGCACTAGGAAGTGGTGGGCATGCCACGATTGCGGCGGTAAGTCCCCTCTTTGAGGAGTGGCTTGAGAGGCGGCATGGCGTCCTCACCTTCCGCCTGACGCAGGTCCTCACCGGACACGGTTGTTTCGGGAGGTTCCTGTTTCGGATAGGGCGGGAGGAAACGCCCGGGTGTTCCCATTGCGAAGATCACCCTGAGGACACGGTGGAGCACACGGTGGCGGTCTGCTCGGCTTGGGCGGAGCACCGCCGTGTCCTCGTGGAGGCGATCGGCGGCGGCGATCTCTCGCGTCCGGCCCTGGTCCAGGCCATGGTACGGAGCGAGAGGGCATTGGTAGCCGTCACCTCTTTCAGTGAAGCAGTGATGCTCGCGAAGAGGGAGGCGGCGCACGTGAGGGAGAGGCAGCATATGCGCCCTCGCGACCCCAGCCGCCGCAGGATACGGAGACGCCCTGGGCGTCGGGAATCCCAGGCTGATTTCCGGCCACCGAATATAGGCATGAGTTTGCGGATGGCGAGTAATGGGTAGCTCGCTGTCCGGTAAGGACCAAGCCCAAGTCGACGGCGCGTTGTGTTCCACGCGCGCCTCAAAAAGGTGTCAGCACAAAAAATGATGGCGCCCGCAAGGGCCGATGCCTGCCAGGGGTGCGGGTTTGTTCGAAAGAGATACCACAGCCCCTGGCATACGGGCTACTGAAGGAACACGGGTAGGTTTTAGTCAGTAAAAATCTGACACGCCCTCCTGCTCCACCCAGAGCGGGAGAAGTTATTTGATGATTTCCCACCCAAAAAAAAAAGCACTAGGAAGTGGTGAAGGGCGGGCGTTGACTGTCTTATGTAATTTTGACGTTCAAAAAGTGCTGACTTCAGCCTAGTTTGAATAAATAACTCTTGATTTTGATTTTTTCTTGGCCGGCCTCGGCGGCGCCGATAAGAAATAATCTTGAAAATTATTCAGATTCAGGTGTTACGCAATGAAGACGTTGGTCAACGTAAAGCGACCGTTGTCTATTCCGTGATTCACATGTATTCATGGTTTTAGGTTAAGTGATTAGAATAGGAAAACTAACATATGGTAAGGAATATTGTTACTAACAAATTGAGTCATGTCACTTGATAAATAAAGATATATTATATTATTATTATTCATAGTCAAAGCATTTATTTCAATTAGGCACATAAAAGGCATTTTTGAACATCAACATTTACATTAAAATAGAATTGATTCTAGTCGCCCATTCCAAAATGTAGTTTCGTATGGAGAAGAACGGGCAAGAAACTTCACCGTTACTATTTTGAAATGTTTTAATAATTATGTGTGAAAACGATGCACCCAGAACAAAATTACCACGGTAATGTTATCTATATATTACCGTGAAATTACTATACCAAAATAGGTAAAAAAAAATTGTCTAGACTCTAGATTGTCCTATGGAGCAGGACCAGCATGTTTCCAAGCATCCTTATCTTGGATATAATCCTCTAATTTATAATACGCTTGTTTACAAAGTTTACTTTTAATATGAGTTTTAAATTTCCTTTAATTTAATTGCCATATATCACAAGGTATTTTGCTATAACATTTAACACAGTACGCCATAAAAGATGAATGTACTTTGGCTAATCTGAAAAATGGTTGATCTATTTTGTCTTTGTTTCTAGTATTAAAGTATTTTTTTGCACCTTCGGTTCGGAAGTTAGTCAGTAGTCAGCACAAAAATATTAAATTGTTTAAAATATACAATGATATCCATATTAATAAATACTATGAACAAACACAAATTTGTTGTAGGTACCATCAACAAGGCTCAAGAACATAGGTGGGTCATTCAGATGTCAATGTTTACGCTTTTATAATATACTAGCTTTTGCCAATGGCTTCGCCCGCGCGGAACTGTCATCCCCTATTTAACTCCCTTAGGGGTCGAATTTCGAAAATCCTACCTTATTCCTTGTCTACATTATAAAGGGAACCTCTGTGCAAAATTTCAGCTTTCTAGGTCCAAGGGTTTGGGCTGGGTGTTGATGAGTCAGTCAGTCAGGACTTTTCTTTTTGTTTACATAGACTTCCAAGCCATGTCGAAGATCTAAGTCTCAATAAATTTAAATCATTCATTAAACGTAAGTTGTGCCTGAAAGCCTTTTATACCGTTAAAGATTATTTGAGGACAAAAAAGCTTGGGATTGAGCTGATCCAATTTTTACCGACTGCAAAAAGAAGGAGGTTATCAATTGTATGTTCAGGTAAAACTCCGTCATATATAGACGGATTTGCAAAATTCTTATTCTTTATTTTCAAAAGGGGCTTAATTCCGAAATGGTCCCATTAAAATTTCATATAGATGTTTCGGAGACAGACAAAGGAACTCTTCAAAAAATGGCGGCAAATCAACCGCGATTGCTGCTATCGCTTAAATATGCATCGTTTTGACCCCAAGGATGACAATGTGATAAAAAGTTTTTATTGCATGCCGAATGTTGTTTTTGTTTTTACAAACTCTTTGACATTTGATGATTATTATAAAGGGTTATTGGACACCAACAACCTCTTAAGAGGTCATTGTACTCGTCATTATGAACAACATTTACTATGGGACCGAACCTGAAATCGCTGTTGCCTACATTTTGATGAGTTATACGAACATAAATGTAAGGAACAACAGATTTTTTTTTTTTGAGGTTGTTGGTGTTTTTGCAATAACCCCTGTATACAATTTGACATGAATATTTACTTGAAGAAGTATATTGTCATTGTTTTAATTATTATGAATGTGATGACTGCGTTGGTATTTAATTTAAATTTTTGTTTGTTTTTTTTTTTTGTTTTTTCATTTACTTTTAATCATAGTCTGGTAGTTTGAGTAATTTATGCGGCCTACACAAATTTCCTTTCTTTGGTATTGTTCGTCAAATCGTTAAGCTCCACAAATTCTGTGTTGAACTGCATGATAACTGATAATTGAGTGCACTGATTGGACAGGTCCACTCAATCAGTGTGGTTCTTTCCTCAAAATACCATTTCAGATACCAATCCACATGGTCTTCAAATGATCTGACCAGACCAAGATTATGTCTGGACTTTAAAAGAGACTGTCACCTTTGAGTTTTTTCGGCCTTTCTTCTCAGATTAGTCAGATAGGAAACGCCGACCCCATTTAGTTTAAAAAATATGGTTGACGTGTAAAAGTGTTTGTAAACATTTTCAGAAATAAAATCATTTGTCATTTATCATACCTTTGACCTTCTTGATGAAGTAGTAGAAGAAGTACAGACACAGCATGATGAGCAGCGACAGTATGCCGACGAGCGCCACGTAGTAGGCCACGTGGCTGGGCCGCCGCGTACCCTTCGGCACCGGGGCCGGCACGCCCATCGCACTGGGAGCCAAGGAGACCATCACTAGTATAATAGGAAGCAATCACAGAAATGGTATAAGCGCCTAGATAAAGGTCGGATAAAACAACTATAGCCCAGTCAAATAAGGTCAACGATAAGGGTCAGAATGAACAGCTAAAGCCAGAGCTCGGCGGCCTAACTAATGACACACGGGGTTGCGACAATCTTCGATAGGATCCGGCAACTGGGACTCGAGGTGGCCTTGCACAAGTCCGAGGCCATTCATGTGGACCTCGGAATGCGCAACAGACGGGTGCCCAAATAACTGCAGGAGGGGTTCACATCGGCGTCGAGTCGACGATGAAGTACCTGGGACTCGTCCTCGATAGCCGGTGGAACATCGTGGAGCATTTCTGACGTTTGGCTCCCAGACTGGAGCGGACCGGGGCTGGCCCAGGCCAAACGCCTCCTACCGGAGGCTCTACGCGGGGTTCGTGCGGTCCATGGCCCTATACGGGGCACCGGTGTGGGTGCCTTCATTGAGATGCCGACCAGCCCGCCGGTTGAACGCGTCCCACAAGGTCATGGCCATCCGGATGGTCCGGGGATAACGCATGATCTCCGGTGAGGCGGCGGGCCTCCTTGCCGGATTGCCGCCATGGAATCTGGAGACAAAGGTCCTCGCACACAATCGGAGTGGCGCGAGGAGGCCAAACGGCGGGGCGTAACTCCGCTGCCGCGAAATCGCGGCTTAGCTGACAGAGCTCCGGCGGGACCCCATGGCGACATGGAGAATGCGATAGTCCCAACCCAGTGCTGGGGACGCCACGATTGCGGCGGTAAGTCCCCAGTACCATTGAGTGGTGCCACGGCGTCCTTACCTTCTGCCTGATGCAGGTCCTCACCGGACACGGGTGTTTCGGGAAGTTCCTGTTTCGGATATGGCGGGAGGACACGCCCGGGTGTTTCCACTGCGTAGATCGCCGTGAAGACACGATGAAGAATACAGTGGAGGTCTGCCGGCTTGGGCGAAGTTCCGCCGTGTCCTTGTGGAGGCGATCGGCGGTGGCTATCTCTGGCGTCCGGCCCTGGTCCAGGCCATGGTTCGGAGCGAGAGTGTATGAGTAGCCGTCCCTCCCACTGCTAAGCAGTAATGCTAGCGGAGACGGAGCACGTGAGGGAGAGGCGCCCTCACGGCGCTGGCCTCCGCAGGAGACGCCCTGGGCGTCGGAAATCCCAGGCTGATTCCCGGCCACCGTAGGCGCGGGCTTGCGGACGGTGAGTAATGGGTAGCTCGCTGTCCGGTAAGAACCAAGCCCGGGTCGACGGTGCGTTGTGTTCCACGCGCGCCTCAAAGAGATGTCAGCACCAATTGGTGGGGTCCGCAAGGGCCGATGCCTACCAAGGGTACGGGTTTTTCGAAAGAGATACCGTGGCTCCTGGCACACAGGCAACTGAAGGAACATGGGTGGGTTTTAGTCAGTAATAGTCTGACAGCCCTAGCTCCCGGTCCACCCAGAACGAGAGAAGTTATTTGATGATTCACCACCCAAAAAAAAAAGCTAGAGCTATAGCTAGCTACTATTAGCTATGCTTAATTCATTTGTGACTAATATGCGACTTTCATAACATTGTATAAATTGTTATAGATGGACATGTACAAGAATCTTTTGTCTCTTATGCTTATTTCAGACCGACAACTCATGCGACTTAGTGGACGACATCAACTTTTCGAGTGCTACGCAGCGTGCTACATGGCTACGAGTGTGTAGCGACCGCTACGAGTTGTAGAACGCGAGGCAGTACGTGATTTCGCTGGAGTCCTTAGGACCTTTTATTTCAAATGTTATAATCATATTATTTAAAGTCTTAAAATAATAGGCTCCGTTCTGAATATGAATCAGAATCTGATGAACTATCTGTCACATTAATAATAAATCGTTCCGTTTTATTATCAATTATTTTGCTAGCTACAATAACACAATTTAACACAGGGAAACGCACTCGTGAAATCGTAAATGTCGAGAGCGCTGATCAAATTCGTCTGGTTAACCGACTAATACCTGCCACTTCAGTTGCCATAGGTACTACATCACAGTTGTACTTTTCAATTTAGCAACGTTATCTAATTCGTTGTATTCTCATAAAGGTTTAGGGAATTTGTATTTTTGGGCTCTTTACAATAAGCAGATTACAAAATATTACATTATCTAAACTAAAAAATTGTGCTCATCTAGGAAGAGTAGTTTAGGAATAAATGATAAAGTTAAATATATATTAATAAAATAGGAAACTATCGTTTATATCGAAAATAAATGTAATTTTGTTACACCATATTTTTAAACTAGAAAGTGTCAACTATAAAAAACCCTTTTTACGATTTGTTTACCTTTATTTAACTGGGAAACCGCATTGTTACCTCCAAGTTGGTGCAGTTTGCTATTAAGTATTTTAAAACAACAAAATAGGAATTATTTGAGGCACACAAGAAAAGGCACATTTATTGTATGAGTTTCAAAGTAAATGGGAACTATTTGGGCAAACATAGTACAAAGGCACACAAAAACTTAAACATAGGTAAATATGAATGAATGCATGAAAGGGTACAAGTTGTATAACGAGAGTACATGATGATACACTAGCTGAGGCTCTAGAAGTGCTACGAACACTCCCCGAACACTAACGACATGGATTAACAACTGATTAACATGCGCTGTAGATAATGCTCGCGATAATCTTGTTACCATACAATGTGTAAGCAACGGTCTCACTAGGAGTTATGTTCTTCAGCTCCCTGCATCGAATAAGTCCTAGCTACCTAACATTGCAGAACTCTGTGGTTAAAACTAGGACTATCCTGGAGCTGCTTATAAAGTAGGCACTAAAACTTCGTTCGTGTGGATCGGATATGCCCAACAAACTGAACATTCACATCACACTTTCAGAAGTTTATTGGGTTTATCTGTCTAACCAACATGTGAGACGTATTTTTTTTTTCACAAAATAATGTTACTTGTTAACTTTTACTAAGCCATGTGATCTCCGACCACACCTGTTTAGTATAATAGGTCCCTGGGCCGGCTGCCTTTCTACCTTATTTCAAAATTATTAGCAGTTTCGACAAATTTATTAATATGAATGTAGGAATTTTATACCTGTTTGATCGATGTGAATAATCTGATGAGGTCAATTACCGTTACAGCTACTAGTTATAGCCAAACAATCACTTTTTAAACCAAACACCATAACTAGAGCTAATTACCGAGTAACTGGGTTGTGGAGGTCAGATAGGCAGTCGCTCCATGTAAAATATTAATACTCAGCTGAATTCGGATAGACTGGAAGCCGACCCCAACATCATAGTTGGGAAAAAGCTTGATAGATGACGATGCTGATGAAACCATAATAGAAAGGTCACTCACCCTTGATGAGATCCGCTGAAGTAAGAACCACTGTCTGTTTATCCTTCTACTCTTAACTGTTCTCTCTTCGTCTCATACTTGAGGAGCCCCGCTCATGATACGTATACCTCACTGTTTTACAGAAACCTTCACATATCAACTGACACGGGAGTGACTCAAAAAGTGTAAAAGAATAAAAAAGTTTAATGGCGTATTTGTTGAGGAGATCATGTCCGGCGCGACGATGTCATTACAATGGTAAGTCTCCGACGACCCAGCCGCACAGAGAACACTGTGCTAGGCACACAGCAACACGGTGTTGGACACAAAGATACTGTGCTCGACACTGTGTCACTACAATATAGGGAGAAGAGAAGGGCGACTGTCCGGAATATAAATTCTAGCAGCACCAGACCTTTTTAACCGACTTCAAAAAGAAGGAGGTTATCAAATTAGACTTGTTTTTTTTTGTTTTTTATGTATGTTCGGGCATAACTCCGTCGTATGTAAATGGTCCTATTTAAATTTTCGGAGACAGACAACGGAACTCTTCAAAAAATTACAGCAAATCAACCACAAATGCTGCTTGCTATCGCATAAATATGCATTGTTTTGACCCCAAGGATGACGAAATTTCGAATTGGTGTGGGGTAGGTAAAGTGAAAAATAACTTTAATTTCGGAAGGCGACAAATAGGTAATTAAAATACACATCCAAAGTCACCGACTTCCCCCCCGAGTGGGTTCCCGCATTGTCGTTGCGGGGGGGCTCAGTAACCGTGGATGCCGGCCACGGTGAAGCCAAGAGGAACCCAAAGGTGGGGCCGCTCGTCAGGGCTTTTGCCTCAAAGCCGACGACGTAGCGGCCAAAAAGTAGGTTGCGGTGAGGTGCACCGCAACTGAGGTGGGCCGCGATGTCGAATGGGAGGCATCGCGGCTGAGGGTTACGGGCTGCGGTAGAGGAGGGGTGCCGGTGCTTCTGAGCAGCGCTCTTCCCTTCCGTGGCCTGGACGGGGCCGCCACCGTTTGATGGCGGACGCGGTGGGGCCGCAGGGGAAGAGGAGTGTCGGTATAGCGTTAGCCGCTCTCCCTATCCTCTGCGGCCGAAAAGTGGTAGACGGGACGGCGCGTTGTGTTCCACACGCGCCACCGACTTCCGAAATTAATGTTATTTTGCACTTTGTAGTGTTTTTTTGTTTGGAAGACGGTTGTTTTTTTGAAAAAAGTTTTTATTGCTAATAAACTCGTCTGGGGAAGTAAAACAAGACTATACCAACACACCAAGGACTGACCGACTCTTTCTTTGCCAATCACGCCAGGGCAGGCGGCTAAATACATTTCTTTAGGTTTTTTTCTTCTTTTTTTTGCTATTTGTAGTTCAATGTCAAGCTGTATGGCGAATCATTTAATTTAATTCCATTTAATGTGTTTTTTTTTTATTATTATAACGCTTTTATTACCTCGGGTTGTATGTATCTATGTATGTAACGGAATCTTTGAGCCTAATTTTCACTGGTTTCTAGACGTCTGATCAACTTGAAACTTTGCACACGTCTTAAGGGCCGATGACAAAGCAATAAAAGCGTGTTTTTTTAGTATTTTTAAACTATTATTTTTATGATATAGTCATTGAATCCCATTGAATGATTAAATAGTCATTCAATGGGATTCAGTGAACTTGTTGGGTTGTATTGCACATTGTAACGATAACAATTAGGTAAAGCCGTAGTTGTCACCCCCCGAGTGGGTTCCCATTGTCGCTGCGGGGGGCTCTGTAATCGTGGTCTCCCAGCCACGGTGAAGCGAAGAGGAACTCAAAGTTGGGGCCGCTCGTCAGGGCTTTTGTCTTCAAGCCGATGACATACGGCAACCCCTGGCATACGGGCTACTGAGGGAACACGGGTGGGTTTTAGTCAGTAAAAGTCTGACAAGCCCTCCTGCTCCACCCAGAGCGGGAGAAGTTATTTGATGATTTCCCACCCAAAAAAAAAGGTGGGGCCGCTCGTCAGGGCTTTTGTCTTCAAGCCGATGACGTAGCGGCCAAAAAGTAGGTTGCCGTGAGGTGCACCGCAACTGCGGTGGGCCGCGTCGTCGAATGGTAGGCATCGCGGCTGAGGGTTACGGGCTGCGGTAGAGGAGGAGTGCCGGTGCTTCGGAGCAGCGCTCTTCCCTTCCGTGGCCTGGACGGGGCCGCCACCGTTTGATGGCGGACGCGGTGGGGCCGCAGGGGAAGAGGAGTGTCGTATAGCGTTGGCCGCTCTCCCTATCCCCTGCACCCGAAAAGTGGTAGGCGGGACGGCTCGTTGTATTCCACGCGCGCCGTTAGAGATGTCAGTAATGACTGGTGGGGTCCGCAAGGGCCAATGCCTGTCAGGGGTGCGGGTTGTTCGAAAGAGACACCGTCGCCCCTGGCACACAGACAACTGAGGGAACACGGGTGGGTTTTAGTCAGTAAAAGTCTGACACGTCCTCCTGCTCTGTAACCAGAGCAGGAGAAGTCATTTGATGATTCCCCACCCTCCAAAAAAAAGCCGTAGTTTTTACGGTCGAGAATCACGTTATTTTCAACTCAACTAACAACGCCATCAAAAACATAACTTGTAAAAAAAACAAGTCTCACTCACAACTCAGTTCTTCCACCGTAAAAAGATGACGTCTTTAATGTTTAAAATAAATAGATTGACTTGTTAATCGCATGAAAACACAATGAATCTCACAAGTAATACATAATTATTATATTAAACTAGCTGTCCCGACAGACGTTGTCCTATCCATCCAAAAGTCATTCATACAAAATCTATACCCTACCTACCCTACCTACGCTACCCTACCTACCCTACACTACCCTACACTATCCTACCCTACCCTACACTATCCTACCCTACCTACCTACTCCACCTACGCTGCCCTACCCTACCTACCCTACACTATCCTACCTACCCTACCCTACACTATACTACCCTACCTACCTACCCTACCTACGCTACCCTACCTCCTACACTACACTACCCTACTCTACACTATCCTACCTACCCTACCTACGCTACCCTACCTAATACCGGGATAAAAAGTATCCTATGTCCTTCTCCTGGCTCTAAACTACCTCCCTGCCAATTTTCAGCTAAATCGGTTCAGCCGTTCTTGAGTTATAAGTGAAGTAACTAACACGACTTTCTTTTATATATATAGATTAGATTATTTAGTTTTGTTTGCAGGTAGTAAAGGCTGTAGCACAATTCCTCCAGTTATGCTATGCGGCAGACCTCAAAAAAGAGTTGCAAATTTTAAATATCTGGGTCATTGGGTCTCAGACGATCTAAAAGATAACGTTGATGTGGAGCGGGAGCGCAGGTCACTGGCTGTTCGATGTGGGATGTTGGCCCACAGGTTTGCACGTTGTACGGCTCAGGTTAAGGTGACGCTTTTTAAAGCGTACTGCCAATCCTTTTACACGTGCAGCCTGTGGGTGAACTTTACGCAAAGGGCATATAGTGGCCTGCGCATACAATACAACAACACGTTCCGGATGTTGATGGGGTTGCCGCGTTTCTGTAGCGCGTCCGGCATGTTTGCGAACGCAGGTGTTGATAGTTTTTCGGCCATCATGCGCAAGAGAAGCGTTTGCACCAATGTGTAGATATTAATGGTTTGAAATCTTCCAGCTACCAGTTCAATTAGGTGTACCTCAAGGCTCAATGCTGGGTTCGTTCTTATTCTTAATGTACATTAATGATTTACCATTCTATTTAAAGGGTATCTGTGACATTGTACTGTTTGCTGATGATACCTCTCTAATTTTTAAAGTAGACAGGAATAGACAAGATTTTGATGACGTAAACAGTGCACTCTCAAGGGTTACGGATTGGTTTACCACGAATAATCTAGTTCTCAATGCCAAGAAAACTAAACGTATAAAGTTCGCTTTACCGAATGTGAGAAATCTGGAACCCAACATCGTCTTAGATAATGAGGTGCTTGAAACTGTAGACTCGGCGGTTTTTCTGGGCATAACAGTAGATGCCAAACTTCATTGGGGATCACATATATCTAGCCTAGCGGGAAGGCTCAGTTCGGCCGCCTACGCCGTCAGGAAAGCAAAACAACACACTGACGTTGGTACAGCTCGGTTAGTCTATTTTTGTTATTTTGATAGCGTTATGTCCTACGGCATTCTGCTGTGGGGCAAAGCCGCTGACGCCTTCTTTCACCAGAATTAGCTTACCTACTGACAGGTCATATGAGTTACTCTATATCATTGTTTATTTTATTTGACTGTATAAACCATTTTTTTTAGTTTTACTAACGTCAGTGTGTTGAATGTTAATTACTTTATGTATAGAATCAAGTTCTTCCAACTTAGGGGCTGGACACACAGAAAAGACGTAAGACGAGGACGCGTCGCAGACGTCTGTGCCCTGTCTCGTCGTTGGGGCACAGTTAAAGTATATGAAAGAGACAGGGCGTGGACGGGACGCGAAGACAAGTGAGAGACGACACTGCATTTCTGACAGTTAGCTTTGCTTTTGAGACGAAAACATGTCTTCTTCAGAAGACGAGGATGTCCTGGCTTTAGTTCAACTTGCTAACATTCAAAGTAACAAAAAATGTTATGTTCTTTGAAAATTTGAACGTCAAAGGAAAACGTTATGTTTCATTTCGTTTAAACAATGTGAATAAAATGTTACACAAAACTGTTATGTTCTTTGAAAATTTGAACGTCAAAGTAACAAAAAACATAATTTATTTGTCAAAAGGTGTGGTTAAGCTGCACTACAAAGTTAGTTTTTGCTTTGCTCAAAAGGTAGATTTATACGATTTTGTTTTTGTTCATCAGGAATAAAAAGCCTTGCTTCTGTATGTTCCTTTTAAATGTTTACCTAATGTAACATTGTAATTATTGTTAAACATTTTATTCGAAATGTTCACTTTGTTACATTTGATTCAAAGTAACAAAGTGAATTTGAATTTGTTACTTCGACACGAAACCTTTTCAAAAAGCTATGCGATTTCCATAATCTGAATACAAGTAGTAAAGATCGTGCCTCCTTGCCGGATTACCGCCATGGGATCTGGAGGCAAAGGTCCTCGCGCAAATGTGGGAGTGGCGCGAGGAGGCCAAACGCCGGGGCGTAACTCCGCTGCCGCGGGAAATTGCGGCACAGCGGACAGAGCTCCGGCGGGATCTCATGGTGACATGGAGAGAGCGATTGTCGCAACCCAGTGCTGGGCACGCCACGATTGCGGCGGTAAGTCCCCTCTTTGAGGAGTGGTTCGAGAGGCGGCATGGCGTCCTCACCTTCCGCCTGACGCAGGTCCTCACCGGACACGGTTGTTTCGGGAGGTTCCTGTTTCGGATAGGGCGGGAGGAAACGCCCGGGTGTTTCCACTGCGAAGATCGCCCTGAGGACACGGTGGAGCACACGGTGGCGGTCTGCCCTGCTTGGGCGGAGCACCGCCGTGTCCTCGTGGAGGCGATCGGCGGCGGCGATCTCTCGCGTCCGGCCCTGGTCCAGGCCATGGTACGGAGCGAGAGGGCATGGGGAGCCGTCACCTCCTTCAGCGAAGCAGTGATGCTCGCGAAGAGGGAGGCGGCGCACGTGAGGGAGAGGCAGCATATGCGCCCTCGCGACCCCAGCCGCCGCAGGATACGGAGACGCCCTGGGCGTCGGGAATCCCAGGCCGATTTCCGGCCACCGTAGGCATGGGCTTGCGGACGGCGAGTAATGGGTAGCTCGCTGTCCGGTAAGGACCAAGCCCAAGTCGACGGCGCGTTGTGTTCCACGCGCGCCTCAAAGAGATGTCAGCACAAAAAAATGATGGGGCCCGCAAGGGCCGATGCCTGCCAGGGGTGCGGGTTTGTTCGAAAGAGACACCACAGCCCCTGGCTTAAGGGCTACTGAAGGAACACGGGTGGGTTTTAGTCAGTAAAAGTCTGACACGCCCTCCTGCTCCACCCAGAGCGGGAGAAGTTATTTGATGATTTCCCACCCAAAAAAAAAAAAAAAAAAAAAAAGTAGTAAAGATGAAATTGTGATTCCAAAATTAAGATTGACTAAAACTAGCAAGTCATTTCTAATAAACAGTATCCGCTTCTATAACAAGTTGCCAAAGTCAGTTACAGAACTTAGCGATTGAAATTTTAAAACGCACATCAAACGTGTCCTTATCAAAATTCATATTAAATGATAAAAGACTACGTTGAAGTTTGGCATTAATTAATTCCTTCTGCACATGTGGCTTCCCTGGTACCTCATTAACAGCCTATCTATGTGAAAGTCTATTAACTGCTCTCAAATAGGTACAATGTTCTTTTTAATTCTTTTAATTTTTTTTAATGCTGACATATTCTCGTCATTATTTGACATTATACATCAATTTTAGTATCGAAATTTTTTAGTGATTGTCATGGAAATCATGTCACTATGTTTAAATAGGTTCATTTTATATAGGTAGATTATCTATAAGATAATAATTGGAGAAACTGACTGACTGATCAATCAACGCACAGCCGAAACTACTAGGACTAGGAACGTGAAATTTTCTACACGGCTTTCTTTTATAATTTAGGGGAGCACAAAGAAGCACTTTTGGAAATTCGACGTTTAAGTAAAAAAAAGTACCTAGAAAGGTTTATTGGTTCTCAAACAATTGTTTTACAGCACAAAATTAAGGCAGCCCCGGTAAGTTATAAAGATACTTGTGATGGGGTTACCTCGCACCTTCCCATGGGTTGCTAACTACAATATAGAGACATTTAAAAGAAGAAAGAAAAAGCTTATGTTCTAAGGTGTTAACAAAAATTGTTGTAGGATGTTCAGGTATGTGCAGTGTTTGTGTGAGTGTATGTGTTTGTGTGCACGTATGTGTTTATGTGTGTGTATGTGAATGGATGTGCGCGGTGTGTGAGTGTGACTAGGTATGTCTGTGTTAATGATTGATTGACTGATGCATGGTACAATAAGGTACAGGTTCTTAATTAGCATATTCTGGTTAATATGAGTTCTATTTCATCGTACGTTTGTGATTTTAACCATTCCGTTACAGTTTTTTTACATTCGTAACTCAACATGGGGTAAATATTCAGTTTAAGGTTCAATTTATTATAAATATAAGTGGATTGAGTATTATAATGACGCCTGGCGAAAACTGTACGGACCCGAGGGGAATGGGCCACAATATCTTTACGTCTTTTCTCGAGGTTTGATGGATCAAATGAAAGGGTCTTGTGCAGATGTATGGTTACATTCAAAATATATAATTTCCTAACAGTGAGCAGATTGCTAATTTTGTAAAGGTTGTCTGTAGAGTATCGAAAGGGCTTAAAATACATAACTTTGATGAGAGACCTTTGAGCCCTTTCTAGGTCTAGAAATTTGGTCTTGGTAGCCCCTCCCCAGATCGGTATACAGTATGTGATGACCGATTGTGCCAGAGCAGTAAAGATCTTATTAACTAGAAGCGGTGGCATCACATGCCGCAACGTTTTGAAAATCCATATAAGTTTTCTGACCCTGGTCATGGTATTTTCGATATGGGAGTGCCAGGACAATCTTTGGTCAACTGTTACACCAAGATATTTAGTGACTCTAACTTTCTGTATGCTTTGACAATTGCAAGGATAATGGGAGTTTACACACTCATGGATCACGATCCCAAAATCTGTACCTGGCTGTGAACTCTGGTTTGGAGTAAAGCAGATGAAGTTAGTTTTAGATACGTTTAGGATTAAAAGATTAGCATTTAACCAACTTGCTATAACCGCTAATCCTCGTTCAGCAGCAGCACGCAAGGAGGACCAAGAGTCAGCGGTGAAAACTACTGCTGTGTCATCTGCATATGAAAATACTCGTCCGCCACAGCTCCCGATATTACACAGCTCATTTATATAAATCAGGAACAGTGTCGGAGCGAGCACACTTCCCTGCGGCACTCCAAAACATACAGTTGCTTCATCACTGATCAAGTTTCCAACTTGATCAGTGATGAAGAAACTCTATGTTCCCTAACCCGCTGCTTTCGGCCAGATAGATAGCTACCAAAAAGAGAGAGAGCCGTACCCCTTACGCCGATTGTTTCAAGTCTGTGCAGAAGGATGGGGACGGAAACGGTGTCAAAAGCCTTTTTTAGGTCTAAAAATACTGTTTTTTCTTGTTTTTCTTTAAGGGTGTGAAAAGGGGGGATTTTGTTTGTATGAAAAATCTTATTCCCTGAGTTAATAAACTTGAAACTTGGCACAAATACTTATCTAAATAAATTATAAAGTTAGTTTTTATTGTTTTTCTAAACTACACCCAATTTTAACGCGCTGTCTGATTAACTCGAAACTCAGTATTTATACCTAGAACTAAAAATAAAGAATAACGTGTATCAGGGTTTTTTGAAAATCTACCCCTACAGGGGTAAAATTTGCACACATATAGATTATAACCTAGATTAACACATAGGATACTTTTTATCCCGCCGGTACGTTCCTGCGGAATAATTTCCGACTTCCACGCGGGCAAAGCCGCGGGCGAAAGCTAGTTTTACATATTGTGAATGAGAGAACGCCTTACAAACTGAAGATTTGTAGATGATTTTCTATTCTGTATTCGTCTAAGTACTTATTTAGATACAGGCCTGCACTGTCCTCCCATTCATTTTATTTCTGTAATTTGGAGACATTGTTAAAGCCAATTATTTTTTTAAAGAGTTACCGTGGAGTTTCTTGCCGGCTCTTCTCCATAGGAAACAACAATTTGGAACCGTGCACCTAGCTTCTGACGTTTCTTATGTGCCCATGCAGGTTTATGTGAAATAAAATATTTTGATTTTGATTTTGACGCGAATGTAAGTGAAACTGCGCGGGCGCGTGGGTGCCACTTGTTCAAAGTAAGCCCACGCGCACCCCTTTCTGCCGCGTCTTGTCTGCGCCTCGCCTCTTCTGTATGTTTTCGAATAGGGCGCAGTCGTTTGCGAGTCTCGTCCGCGCCTTGTCTTTTCTGTTTATTTTGAGTCACGACGCTTCTATGCATTTTATATGAAAATTAATTGAAGGGGCGTCGCGTCTACGACGCGTCCTCGTCTTTCGTCTTTTCTGTGTGTCCAGCCCCTTAACAGACAGCTGTGCTGCTGGGGAGTTTGTTGCGCCACTTCTTCTTCCCAGCTAAAGCACTAGGAAGTGGTGAAGGGCGGGCGTTTTTGGGGGACTGTCTTATGTAATTTTGACGTTCAAAAAGTGCTGACTGTCAGCCTAGTTTGAATAAATGACTTTTGATTTTGATTTTGCATCACTGTACAAATCAGTGATCTTTATTGCCAGCACAATAAGGTCGCTGTTGGATTGCTGTTGCCAGACCTATAAGTTTACTGAAAAAGCCATGTACACCTCGTAGTACGGACAGTCGAACCACGGGGTCATAGGCGTGTAGAAACGAAGTCAACTGGACACTCTACGCTCTTCTATTTATTTGCCCCATCCCTATAGTTAGCACTGCTATCATGCTAAGGGGATGTTGTGTGTCTCCGACACGCTGTGCCCCAGTGTGTCTGTAGGTGGAACACGCAGTGATGTGGCGCAGATGAGCGACGCGACATCGCAACAAGTGTCGGCGACACTCTGGCGCCTGTGATACTGTGCTCAGGGGTGACACGTCCGCTTTCTTTTCATACGAGAAACACACTATATAACTTGGTCACTCTTAAATCATATACTTAGGTAACTGATGCCGAGAAATCAGATGTATACTATGATAAGATTTGTTTTATCGGCATTGTATCTACGTTGTTGTATGTACGTAGGTATGTTCGATGTAAGTATGTAACTAAATTGTGCATTTGACGAAGCCATGGCGCTCGTATATTTCAGACAGAAGAAAGTTCAGAGTTGTCGTTTTAAGTTCCAGGTGTTCCATTATTTTAATTAAGTCCAACATCAACTTAAATAATTTACCTGAAATCTGAAGACTGCCTGCTGGTCTAGCAGTTCGTCTCGCCTCGTTCAACACCCAGGTCAGGCAATGTCTTTGAGTTTTTCACCTGCACTCAGTAGCAGCCCGTAGTCTGAATTGATAGTAATAGGCTCACCTCCCTGTGGCACTTGAAACATGAAACAAATAGTTCAGTGACAAGAATATTCCCTTCCCTTGTATTTAAAATAAGACACGAGTATTCCTTAGATCAGCCCTGCAGACCGCGATCTCGTCGCGCCAGAGTGGCGCCGCATACGCGCGTGCGCTCTGCCGCGGCACGACACGTCGCTAAACATGTCAACTAGTGACAGGTGACGTGACACATCACACACAGGGTACAGTCGGTTCACAGTTATTTCACCTCCGACAGCAGCAACCTTATAGCAACCAGAGGGGCAATTCTCGTAATTTTAAGAACGTTCACAGTCAGATCAGACTGTCATGTCTCAATCCGTCAAAAATACCTTGAATTTCCATACATTTTTGACAAGTTTTTGACATTTGGTTGTCGCTGAGATAACATTGCGTATAGATGTAGAACGTTTTTAATTACGAGAATTCGCCTTTTTATTGAAACCAGGTTAAAGATCACTGTGATTTGTCAGACTTGGCAATGACCGCAATCCAAAAGCAACCTTACAACAAAAGTGATACAGATCACTCTAATTTCGACAGTGATTCAAAGTCAGAGGTAAAATAACTTGGAATGGACGGTAGATAAGAGTATGGTATAGATTAGCTATTTATATTTCTCAGGCGCTCATAACGGATGGTGCTATACGGGGGAACCTATCACTTTTCCGATTTGTTTTTGTTCAAATTTCATTTTACCGAAATCTATTGACCGATTTATTTTTTGCTATATGCATTTTTTGACATATTTTTAAATATTAGGTACCTATTATTTTACAGAACTATATTTCGCTGATTTACAAAATAACTTTTTGTTATTGGTTGAAGCCACTTTTGAACTTTTTCATTTGCCAAAATATGATTTATTTGCCATATTTACAGCACACCGAAACAACATTTTACGGAATATTATTTGGTCACAAATATATATCCGGTCACTTACTTAGTATAAGCATTTTCAATATTATGTAAATTAAAATAGTAATAATAGGTAATAGGTAATAGGTAAAACGGGCTGTTGTCCGCAACTCCACGTCAAAGCGCGTATTTTGCGTACGGGTGGGAGAATCGGTCATTCGATCCACCCCAGCTCCTCGAAAAAGGCCAGCAACGCCTTGGTGTTGCTGACAATCTCACTTAGGGTACCTGGGTTACCGAAGTATTTTGCCCTGTAATTAGCAACCGCCGGGCAGTTTAACAGCACATGAGCCGCTGTCTCGTCGTCCTCCATGCAGGCCCTGCACAGCGGACTGTCTGTTACTCCTATGACAAAGAGATGTTTATTAAATGACCCATGGCCAGTTACGGCTGCTGTAACTGTACGCAGCTGTGGTTTTGTTAAACGGAGAACCTGTTTCGTGAGGCGGACATCGAACGCAGGAAGTGCTTCCTTAGCCTGCCTGCACTCACTTAGGTCCATCCATATTTTGTGATGATGATCCCTGGTTCGTTTCCTTACCAGAGTGCGTAGATACCCGAAGGGAAGTGGCGCAATGGGTTCTGGTCCCACTGGTGTCATGCTCGACCCCCTCCTGGCAAGTTCATCGGCTGCATCGTTGCCTAGCGAACCGCTGTGTCCCTTGATCCACTGAATGGTAATATTGTTGAGGCTACCTACCTCGTTGAGGCGCTGGTGGCACTCGTGTATCAGCCCAGAGTCAACCGTGTGACTGTTCAGCGCTTGCAGAACAGCCATGCTGTCTGAGAGTATACGAATCGAGTGATCCTTAACTTCCCTGGCCATGATAGCAGACGCGGCAAGGGAGATGCCCATGCATTCGGCCTGGAACACTGTGTTATGGACCCCCAGTGGTGTGGCTATGTGGATGTTGAGGTCCTCCGAGAAGACTCCAGCCCCTGTGCCACTACCTGTTTTTGATCCGTCCGTGAAGATACGCAGCTCTGCGGGGCGCAAGCCTTCGCATCGTCGATCCTCATGCAGTTGGATTCTGTATTTTTTATCGAAGATAAATTGTTTGGGCACCCGGTCATTTATTGCCTTCGTAATGGGGAACTCACTGTTGAGTTCCTTAAGCAGCCCGGTGTGTTGTGTGTCTGTCTTACTCCATAGATTTGTAGCCTTTAGACGCACCGCCGCCATCGTTGCTTCCTGCTGAATGAACAGGTGGAGCGGCGGCAGCCCCAGCATGGCCTCGATCGCTGCAGTCGGAGTAGTCCTCATGCAGCCCGTGGTCGCCATGCAGGCTAGTCTTTGCATGCGCTGTAGTTTGTTGGTAGCTGTAACTAGCTTGGTGCGGGGCCACCAGACCACGGCCCCGTAGGTGATCATGGGGCGGATTACTGCAGTGTACAGCCATAGTATAATTTTGGGGGATAGACCCCACTTCTTACCAATCATTTTCCTGCACTGCCAGAATGTGATGCAGGCCCTGTTTAGCTTGGTGTCCAAATGACTGCTCCAGTTTAGCTTACTGTCCAAAGTAACCCCGAGATACTTAACTTCATTGGCCAACTGAAGTTCCGTGTTGAATAGTTTCGGTAGGCAGAAAGGGCCTAATGCTCGTTTATGGGTGAACATTACTAGTTCAGTTTTGGTGGGGTTAACTGATAGCTCAAATTCCCTACACCATCTCTCTACGATACGTAGTGCTTGTTGTGTGAGGTTACAGATCGTTCCCGTCACCTTCCCCGAAACAAGAATTGCGAGATCGTCTGCATAACCTATTGTAAAATAATGGTTGGCGTTGAGTTTGGTGATAAGATCATTAATCACGAGATTCCATAGGAGGGGGGACAGTACCCCTCCTTGGGGGCAGCCTCTGGCTATCATGGCCAGCTGCTGCTCGTCCTCCAAGCGAACCACTCGTTTGCTAAGCATGTTTGTAATCCAGTCCGTTAGTACCTGATCTACCCCATGTCTGGAGAGGGCGCTTCCGATGCTTGAGAAATTGGTTTTGTCGAAGGCTCCTTCGATGTCTATGAAGGTGCCCAGGCAGGTGCCTTTTTGGTGTATTGCTTCTTCTATCTGACTGACCACTTGATGAAGAGCAGATTCGGTCGACTTACCTGAGCTATACGCGTGTTGGTTACCGTGTAGCGGTATGGTTTTGAGGGCGCCGTCTCTCAGCTCCCTATCACATAACCTTTCCAGTGTTTTCAGTAGAAAAGAGGTCAGGCTGATTGGTCGGTGGGATTTGGCGTTAGTGTAGTCACCTTTACCTGGCTTTGGGATGAATATAACTTTCACTTCTCTCCAGCCTTTGGGAACGTACCTAAAGGCCAGGCACGCTCTCATTATAGGCACTAGTCTTAATGCGACAGAGACTCCCCCCCATTGTAATAAGGCGGGGAACACTCCATCGGGACCAGCTGCCTTGAAAGGATGGAAGCTGCGGATGGCCCATTGGAGTTTTTCCAGCGTAATCACCCTGCATGTGTAGCGCCAGTCATTCTCAGATGGTGTTTGGATTACATCCTGCCAGTCGATTACCTGCGCGAAGACGCATCCAGGGAAGTGAGTTTCAATTAGGACGCGTCTAGCTTCTTCAGGTGATGATGTGAGTGTGTTATCAGGTTTACGGAGGGTGGTGGGCCCGGAAGTCTTCTGTTGCGACAGTACCTTCCTTACCCTGTTGGCTTGCTGGCAGGATTCAATGTTACCGCAGAATTTGCGCCAACCCGTGGTACTCCTGAATCTGATGCATTTTTTGTATCTGGATTTGGCTGCATAGTAGCTATCCCAGTCCTCATCCGCACAAGTGTTCATGGCTCTATTTAAAGCCTTCCTTACCTTACCGCGCTTGCGCTCCAGGTCAGCGCCCCACCAAGGTTGTTTGCCCGGTGTGCTACGCGGGGTGGATTCTGGGCAGGCAGTGTGGTAGCTGTCTATCATTAGTTTAGTGATATGACTTACTTGTGCCTCAATTTGTGTCGTGTCCGCAAATGACGTCGGACCGCTTGGCGTCGCAAGCTTAGCTTCTAGGCTGCGTGTATAGGTGCCGCGATCCGTATTACGCGGATTGCGACGTGGTATCGTAGGTGGAGCGCAGACCTGGATGTCAAAGCGAATCCACCTATGATCCGAGCAGGAGGCCTCCTTGGAGACCTGCCAGCCAGTGATGATTTCCGCCGCGCCCTCTGTTGCCAGGGTCAGATCAATGATCGTGCGACTACGCCTGGTTACGAAAGTAGGTTCAGCGCCGGTGTTTAGTAGAGATAGGTTAGTTGAGAATAAATATTCAACTAAACCCTTACCCCTTTCGTTTTGGGTGTCCATGCCCCATAGTTGGTGATGAGCATTGGCGTCGGCCCCGACGACGACCTCAAACCCGCAACTCTCGCAATGGCTCACGAGACGGGCGAGGTCGTGGGGGGGCGGCGCCTCCGCCTCAGGCATGTAGGCCGAGGCGAAGACGATCGCCATCTCTACGGCGTTGGCACGATGTATTACTAGCTTTGCTGCAGAGACATCTCTGCAACAGAATTCAGTTAAGAGCTGTGTTTTAAGGTTACCTGTAACATAGATACACGACCTGGGTTGGTCGTGATCAGTGGTAACCAGGAGCTTACCCCCAAGATTGGATAGTCCTTGTATGCGGCCGGCCCTAATCCACGGCTCTTGGATCAGAGCAATGGCCGTGTGTTGTACCTCCAGCCACTTGCGGAGCTGAGCCGTCGCGGTCTGACTGTGGTGGAGATTGGCTTGGAGGACTTTACAGTCGGACAAAAGGCACGCCATTGCTGATCGCCGTTCGTCGATCGTTGGGGGTGCCACAGGAGTGGGAGGGTGTTTCACGGTGCCAGTATTACCCAGCACCGGGATTCGTGCGGCATGGGTCGGATCGGCAGTGGTGTTAACCGTCGCCATTGCACTCACCTGGGTTTTAGAGGGGTCGGTACTGGTCCCAATCAGCGCCGACGTCCTCTGTTTTTTTTGGGACTTGTTGGTTTTGGTCTTGGCTGTGGTTCTCGCCACAACCGGACCAGCGCGAAGTGCAAGCACCTCCCTTTAGAGTCTCATTGGCTTTCGCCTCCACTCCAGTGATTTGGGTTTTAACTGGCCTTAAGGCATCCATGTTAAATTGTCCATAAAAATTCGTCTCTCTGGCTCCCACCCTCCATGGAGCCCGCACCTGGGAACGTCTCACTATAAAAAGATCGAACGTTAGGACTACCAGAGAGATATAGGGGCGCGAGGCTGGTTTACAGTGCGACATCGGGTGTTCGATCAGGTTGGGAATTAAAATAGTATCATAAAGTCATTATGCTAGGTTGTGCTGAAACGAATCGCTACAAAACCGACTTCACGCAATTTTGTCTGCCCTACTACCCCTACGGTATAATTTAGCCCGTGTAGGCGCGTAGGAGTGGGGCGGCCCGCGAGCTGAGGAGCATTTGGTGAAGGCACGCCGCGGCTGAGGCAAGCCGAAGCTGCGGTTGTGAGCGTTAAAAACCATCTGTGATGATAAGCTCTCGTGGGGCAGCCCAAACCCCGCAACGCCGGAGCCGTTACAGAAACAATGCTTGCTGCATGTTGCATACCTACCTGCTTGCATGTTGTTTGCTTGTTTGCATTGCTGCATGCCCGCTTACATGTTGCATGCCTACTTGCATACTGCATGCCTGCTTGCACGCTGCATTTTTGCTTGCATGCTGCATGCTTGCTTGCACGCTGCATGCTTGAAGCAAGCATCCATGTTTGCATGCAAACAAGGATGAAACGAAAATATGAGATAATTTTTTAGAGAATAGAGATGAATAGAGGTTGAAATTAAAATATGGTACCTACTTAATTAAAACAGTGGTATAATGAATGTTCGGAAACATAACATTTTGAACAAATGTTATTTCGACTAAGTGTAAGTTCGGTAAAAAGTTTTTCGACCAAATGAAACGTCGGAGTAACGAAAAAAATCGTATTGTTATACTTATAGGTCAACTGATACTCTTCCCATCCCCCCTTTTCCTCTTGTTTTTCTTTTTACTTCGACTTTGCGTGTGTATATAGGGTGACTGGTAATTAGTGACCGACATTTAAACACATGATTGTAGGTACTCATCATTATTAACAACTTTTACTATGGGAGAAAACCCAAAATCGCGAAAAAAAAATTAGGTGTTCCCTACATTTTGACGAGTTATGCGAACATAAATGTAGGTAACAGCTGATTTTTTTTCGCGATTTCAGGTTTGGTTCCATAGTAAAAGTTTTTTTTTTTTTTCCTTTTTGGCAATTGAGCCGATGTCGACTATTCTGCCAGCGTCATGTAGGGACGGCAACACAACAAGATGAGCCGTCGAACTTGGCACTTTGTGGTAGTTGTTATTTGTTACAGTTTAGCTGAAAGGACAAGACAAGTTTAGTTAGTTGGCTATAATATATATTAATAATTGTTATACTACTATATGCAGATATCTACAAACTTATAATTAGTATTACACACCAAACTACATTTTTATGTCATTATCATTTAAACATTTTGATAGGACTTGTATAAGTTTAGGGGAAAAGTTAGTCAAAAGGGAATGGAAATTAGTAGGAAGCGTTATTTTAATTTTGGGGAGCATAAGGTACAGATCAAAAGATTGGGAGTTTGAAGGACATGAAAAAAAGATATGGTCCAGAGTACCATCATCAAGACCGCATTCGCACAAGGAACTGTCACGAACACGGATCTTGTTCAAGAATACTGGACTGCAGCAGTGACCGAGTCTCAGTCTACACAAGGATGAAACAGTTCTTTTCGATAATTTGGTGCATTTAAAAAACCAAGGTTTCCGCTGGATGTCGGGTTGGATACTGGCGTAGTACCTACGCCCCTTTGAGCTTTGAGCTTACCTGCCACACTGTGGACCACGAGTTAAACATTTTCAATTTTGTGTCAGCCCGTAGGTCGTAGCTATGGACGACAAAATGTTTGTGGTCAACAACGTTGGATGTAGAAAATTTAGCCAACCGGTCGGCACATTCGTTGCCACTTATACCCGAATGGCTGGGAACCCAAGCTATTTCAATGTTTAAATCGTTGTTAGAGCAAGTGAAGAGTAGATTTAGAATGTCTAAAATGATTTTACTGTGAATTTTTGATTTTAATTGATTTTGACTTAGAGCCTGAATGCTAATGCGAGAATCTGAAAAAATTACCGAGTTTTGAATATTATGGTTTTTAATAAAATGAATTGCTTCTAAAATGCCAATACATTCCCCTGTAAATACCGAAACCTCTGGAGGGCACTGAAAGAGAAGGGCTATTCTGGAATTCTGGAAGTATGTTGCAATTCCTGTGCACCCTGTTGGAGTTAATTTAGACGCATCTGTGTAGAATAAATTCCAACCCTTCCAGTACCTCTCAATGACCCGATCAAAGTCACCTTTTACGTCTTCGGAACTCTTTGTGATGCCAAGCTCCAAAACGACTTTTGGTTTAAAGTGGACCACCTCGTATGCGGAAGAAAATACAGGTAGGGTGGGATATTGACAAACAGGTGAGGAGAGGTTTTTAAGCTCTCTGTACCTATTCATCAGCGGGGGAACTTGCCTATGTTTCCAATAAGGGGATATTTCTAAAGATAGATGGATTTGTTCCAAGATGGGAATTAAGGGATGGGACGAGAGGGCGAAAACTTTTGACAGGAAGCGATCTGCTAAGTATTGTCTTCGAAGACTAAGGGGAGGCTCTGCACATTCTACCTGGAGGGCATTTGTAGGGGAGGATTTCATTGCTCCTACGACAATCCTAAGGCATTTTGCTTGAATGGCGTCTAGCTTACGTAGTGCCTCCTTACTACAGGGCTCAAGTAAGAAACAGCAATAGTCCATCACACTTCTGACCAGAGCATTGTATACTAATTTTAGAGTGAATGGGTGAGCTCCCCACCAGACTCCAGATAGGGCCTTTAGGACTGATACTGAGCGCTCACATCTTTTCACTACATTGTTAATGTGATCCACACCCGACATTTTGGAGTCCAGGGTAACTCCCAGAAACCTGGCCTTTTCCTTGATCGGGATAGCTTGACCATCTATGTTTATATCTACCTGGGGGATAAGACGTCTGCGAGTAAAAATGACGGCTGTGCTCTTTGGAGCGCTCAAAGACAACCCATGATCTACTAGCCACTGGTTTAATGAAGATAAAGAGACATTCAAAGATAGAGCGGCATCCTCTATGGAACTGCCAGAGACCAATAGTGCAATATCGTCAGCATATTGAAGGATTTTACAATTATAATTTAAGCATGAAGGGAGGTCTGAAGTGTAAATATTATACAGTATGGGACTAATTACGGATCCTTGAGGTAAGCCTCGCCAAGTCACCCTCTGCTCAGGATTTTCCCCTGGAATCCGCAGATGAAGAGTGCGGCTTGAAAGAATAGTACTGATGATCTGAATAATCCTAGCCGGTATTCTCAGCTCATGCAGTTTTTGCCTGAGAACTGGATAGTAAAAGTTGTTCATAATGATGAGTACAATCATGTGTTTAACTATCGGTCACTAATTACCAGTCACCCAATATAATTATACAACGCAAAGTCAAAGCCTAGTCTATTTTAAAGTACTCATTAAGTGCGTGGGTATTACAAAAGCGTATCCACGAGAACACTGCCGACAAACTGTAGGTACAGCAGTTTGGCAGAAGAATAAAATGTATTTTTCCATGTAACTTTCTTGAATAAATGGTTTTAAAAAATACAGCGGCAGACGTGACTCCAATGAAGTAAAAAAAAAAAACGAAATGATAGTAGTTGAGGTGAAATGAAAATAGGTCAAACACCTTTCGAACTTTTGATAGGTACCCTACATACGGTCATCTATATAAGTACTAATAATAAAGAGGAAAGATTTGATTGTTTGTTTGTTTGCATTGAATAGGCTCCGAAACTACTAAACCGATTTGAAAACTTCTTTCACTGTTGGGAAGCTACACTATCCCCGGGTGACATAGGCTATGTTTTATCCCCGTATTCTCAGCAGTGGTGGCCCAGTGGTAACGGCCGCGACTTACCGAGTTGTAGGTCGTGCGTTCGAACCCAGCCAGGCGCATTACTTTGTATAAATCATTTCATCACCACTGCTCTCAAACGGTGAAGGAAAACATCGTGAGGAAACCGGCATGTCTTAGAACCAAAGATTCGAAGACATGTGACATCTATCAACCCGCACTGGGCCCGTGTGGTAGATTACGGCCCACTCCCTCTCATGGAGAGGAGGCCTGTGTCCCATCAGTGGGAACGATTATAGGCTGAGTATGTATGTATTCTCACGGGAACGGGAACTACGCGGGTGAAACCGCGGAGCGCTACTAGTAATCAAATTAAGAAAATCTACATCACATATTGATATTGTTGAAAGAAATATTAACAGGATCAAAAGCATTGTTCGGCATCAAAATTCGCTTCCTTTAAAAAAACGAAATGTGTGTGTTGAAGAGTAGGTACCTACATGCGTCAGGTATTTAATCTCACTATCATTAACTAAAAGCCTATACCTATTTACATAGAGAACAAGCATTAATCACTAACCTTGCTTTCGAGTTGGAGATTTCAAACCATTTTCAGCCTTGTGAGATTTGTCAGTAGATTCACTGGGTCTTCTTTTTTAACCGACGAAAGACGGAGGAGATTCTCAAGTCGACGCGTATTTATTTTTTTCTTTAGATGACAACGCATAACTTTTTTCAGAGTAGGGTCAAGTAGGGGACAGTGTAACAGGGGGCACAGTATAACATCAAGATTATCTCTGTCGTTTTCTAATTTTCCTATGGTATCTCTTGACGTTTTTTGTCAGCCTTATTCGCCGCCATCATAAACAGCTGTCATCGGACGTCTAATTGCTGGATGAACGGAAGAAGGCGTGAATTTATGTTTTTTATGAATTTGACTAGTGAATTTTTGTTTTTGTTGGAAAACTATTAATTTCTGGTGAGTCAGTATTATGGTCTCATTAATCTTCAATTAGTTAGTGTGTAGTAAAGAAAGTTTATAGCAATTTCTAACCTAAACTTTTTAACGGTTTTTTGTTTTAAACAGTAGCGTGTGGGCTACAGTGTAACGGGGTACAGTGTAACATGTTATTGTAAGATAAAAAAACTTAAGATGTGTTTTATCGAAAATGATTTGGAATTTGAACGAAACGAGACGTTCAAAATAATATATTTGTTCGTTATAAAATTTTCGGAAGTTATATTGGAAAATTATTTTAAAAAGATGGGGAAGATGAATAATGACGTCAATTATGTCCGCAAAAGTGGTGAAGTTGATAATGTCCTTTATTTTCTTTTAGAATCGGATCTGGTTATTTGCTGTCTTGTTTTATTTTAGTTGGATGTATGTATAATCTACTATTTAAGTGTACTCCATCTTGTAATACCGTACCCCTATGGCTGTTATATTGTACCCCACCCCTGGGGCACACTATAACAAATCGGTGATTTCAAAAAACTAATAAAATAAGTAGTTTCTAAGTATAATGTTGATATCATTTCAAGCCTAATATAAAGGTTAAATACTGCTCGTTCTATGGTAATAAATAAAAATGCGAAATAAAAAGCATCTTTTTTTCTCAAAATAAAAATGTTTTTTTTGTTACACTGTCATTCTTTTTTTATTGGAAAGGGAAGTTGGTCCCATAAAAATTTCGAAAAAATAATCCAACCCTAAGAGTAGGATAGCATAACTTTTTACAGAGTAGTCCGATTCTGATAATTCTTTTTTTATTGGAAAGAGGAGTTGAAGTTGGTCCCAAATAAATTTGGAAAAAAACCTTAAGGGTAGGATAGAAATAGGGGTGATTTATTGTTCAATCGCAAACTTTTATGCTGAGTTGTGTATTACAAAACAAAAAACCTTAGATCTGTTACAAAAAAGTGTAAAATAAAAACTTTTTAACAAAAGTAATAATCCGCCGTAAAAACTGAAAAAGCAAAAAATAATAAACCTATTTTGTTTAACCTTATCAACTAAGTTCTTAAACTAATGTAAGTAAGTAGGTACCTATAGGTACCTAAGTAATTTTGAGTCGGCGCCAAAAGATCAATGAACAAAGTTTAGAAAATTACCTTCAATTTAAAGAAATAACCAAATCAAATTAACAAAGCAACGTGAAATCTCGCGATAAACATTAACATTCCAAAAATCTGCTCTCTGCACGATCACTCGCAACAACGTGTGCCCTCACGTGTGTACCCGTTCGAGTTGCTGTCTCGCTGAAATTAACTTCGTGAACGCTCGGCATTTTTCGGCGAAGGCGGCCGCTGCCGCACATCACGCTTTACGTAATTATTTAATTTGCTTGTTTGGCGCCAACTCAAAATTACTTAGGTATACTTACATTAGTATAAGAACTTAATTATTAAGCTTAAACAAAATAGGTTTTTTATTTTTAGCTTTTCTGTTTTTTCACCGGTAGTTCTTTTTTTTTTTTGTTAAAGTTTTTTCTCAGTTTTAATGGAAATCTGGCAGTTTGGGTTCTTTATGCGGCCTACCAAGATGTCCTTTCTTTGTTATTGTTCGTCGAATGGTTGTGCTCCTTATATTCGTAGTGGTCTGCACGATTGCTGACAAATGCGTGCATTGACTGGACAGGTCCAATCAGTCAGTGTGGTTCTTTCCTCAAAAGACCATTTCAGACACCATTCTACGTTTTCTTAACATGAACTGACACAGATTATTTAGACTTAAAAAAACTGCGACCTTGAATTTTTTTTCGTCTTTTCTTCTCAGAGTAATCAGATAGGAAACGCCTATTTCATGTAGTTTTTTATTTTTTTATATTGATTGACGTGTCAAAGTTTTTGTACAAACCTAATTACAGAAATAAAATCATTGTATAATTTATCACTAATTGGATTTCTCGTCTTGCCTCTTAGGTTGATTTTGGCTTGGCACAGAACAAACAACTCATGATCGACTGTACCTATCTACCACTCATCAGATAGTCACCAGGTTTATCCTACAATTAAAATGAGATCACATCACGGTCAAATGGCAGCTCGATATAGGTACAGCAAAATTTGTTCAAAGGCTAGAAGGATAAAGTAATTTCCTGTTCTCTAGTCGGTGATAGGTAGGACGTGTTCAAATAAAACCCACAAGGTCATGCGTTACGCAATTTATTTAATATATTTTGTATGAAAATTAAAATACACTTGGTGACGACTTACAAAACGAAACTGAAAATATTTTTATCATAACAAAATGCACCTTAACGTTTACGAAATAAAGCTCAAAATTATATTTGGAAAAGTACAGTATTCTTATCGCCTAGGGTAAGTAATAGTAATCTGATACAATCTCGCTGAAGATACATAACACCTACTTATGTACTCCGCGCACATATCACAATGAATTCTTAATATTAATACAGTCCCAAGTACGCTCGACAGCACAAGTGTTCATATTTACTATAAAAGTGAGCAGTCTACTGAACTTGGAAGATCTCACGGTTGCTTAATTATTGTATACGTAGCCTCCGTAGTGGTTGAGTCAATAACGACGCGATATATAAGTAGAATCAAAGGCTAATTCTTGATAGGTAGCGAGAGGAACAGTTTGTGACATCACAACAAGTGTACTGTATTGTACCTACTAAGTTTACATATTACACAACATTCAGATTGGCATTACAGGTATAATAGAGGTATTATTCTAGTATTTGTTACCGGTGTACAGTGCCCGACCGTAAATATGGCACATCGAGTATTGGGAGTTCGCGCTGCTGAATTTTGGGCCAAAGATGTTTGATGATTTTGCCATCCGATACGCTATAGGTCAGCCTTGCAGAGCGCCGTCTCTGTCTAGCGCTCGATGTGTCACATAAAGGTCCGGATACTGAACAAGTGTTTACCGCCGGTAAGCCGCTAGAAGAGAGGTAAATAGGTACAAGTAAACGTTTCTATATCACTTTAGTAGACAACTGTACAATGGATATAATTTTCTATAAAATTTAAACTATGAATTATTAAAAAAATCGATTCGATAGAAACATTTTGATCTGGAGAGGCAATTACGTTAGAAGTTTTACAATCTTTCATCCGATACTTAGAATTATTCATACAATGACATGAGATACACAGTAGAAAGTTTACTAGTAATAATAATTAAGTACTCGTCGCAACGACTGTACATGCTACAGTAAACAAGTGTACAACTAAGACGATATTTGTAAAGGATTCTAGTCAAAACTGAGCATTTAGAGAACAACCGAATGTGACGTCACACTGTGATACAATACGTACAGAGTAAGTATACAAGGAACAAGTATTCAATGGCATTTTTTTAATTAATGGTATTATTGTGTATATTTTCTCTCATTTAACAGAAAGTTAGGAATTCAAAGTATTTTCCTATCCATATTTTGATACAGCTGTTCTTAACTTCAAATTATTTATAAGTGTTTACTTGCCGATTATTAATATAAATGAACAAGATTTATATGTATTTTGTCTACAGCAGCAGTAGAATATTTAAAATCGATTTATAGATCATTCTGTATCGTTCCTTTATTAACAAAGTGCGTGTAGTAAGGGTCTATGAAAATAATACTTTAAACGAATATCGATGAGATAAAAATTATAGCATTCAAATATTAAACACTGTAATTGAAAAAAAAACCTTCACTTTTCACTACCATTCACATCGACAATCCAAGTTATTGTTATGCTATTCTCATCCTAATGTACACTGTCATGAGATATATAACGCCCTGCACACATGCCCGTATGTCTGTACATTACACTAGGTACTGTCATTTCAGACAACAACAGATCAATCAACAAACCCTAATATATTTTGTTATATCATAAATATGAAAAGTACTATTTATAGTCAACCAGGCTCATTAAACACATCATCATTCTATTTACAATCAACCTGGTTAACCCCCAATTAAATACTGCAATAATTGAATTACATATACAATTAACTATAATTAATAATCTAGAGATGCACCGACAACATTGGATTACTATCGACTAAACTCTGCGGGCGATTAGTCGATTTAATCGAATAGCAAGATGTTATGTGGATGCATTTTTAACATTATTTTGTAAAATTTGCAATATTTGAAAATCTTTAATTACTTTAAAATGTACTATATATGTAGGTAGCTATCGTGAATCTGATCAAACTTCTTTTTACAAATTGAGATCAATTTCACTTCTAACATTCATATTTTAAATAAATCTAAGTATTTTAAGGAAATTTTAATCTTTAATTGTATGTTTTTGTAAACTAAAATAATCACTACTCTCAAAAATAATTCGGAAAATATACATGGTAAACAATCTCATAAGAAAATAATCATTATATCTTAAATAAATACAATGGCGAGTTACTATATTACCTGACAACATACTATACGTACCCTGCTTCACTTAATCATTATACATATTTTATTTTACTAAACTAAAGAATATATCAATTGTAGCGAGGGAGCTAAACCACAGAGCCAATATCCAAGGGTAGAAAGAGACAGACATATCAACTTAAGAGCAAAATGTGATAGATACTAAACCTTACATACTTATAACCGGACTGTGTATTGTCGGTCGGACATCTTCCCAGTTCGACATTGATATTTATTGGTGTTTTTTGAACATTGGTAACAGTGATCGGCTCCACAGCTTGTTCCCTCTGAGCACAGTGTGCCAGTTCCGTCGAGTATCTTTATATCAGTCGACTGACTAGTCGATATGTTCGCACTCGATTGTACTTGTAGTCGATAAGTCGAGTGTACAACACTACCGAGACATAAGGCCACACACCACGCGATCTATCTCCGACTATAAAACATCATCGTAGGAATAATTGCGTTGAGTTGCGAACACCATTCAAATGGAATAAGGTGTTAGAGTATTAGTTTATTTGTTTCAGAGATTGATAAACGTATCAAATAAAAATGTAAACATAAATATACGCAAAAATTATAAAAAATGTTTACATTGCAACTAACGAGTTGCAATGTAACATTGCAACTAACGAGTTGCAATGTAAACATTTTTGTAATCTCTTAGTTACTTAATTTTTCTCAGAATATACCTATTTGTGTCAAAATAATAGAGGCAAATACATTTTTATAAACGGAATTCGTTTGTTACTTTTAAGTTAGCCACAAATACATGATGTTCATATCCATCAATATATCGCGAGGCGTACAATCGCCTGAAGTATTTACCTCGTAGAAAAGTTTCAAAAAGGTCGAAAGGGTCTTCACACATCACCGCCGATGTGACAACGACGCACCCTAGTGTGTGTGTATGTGTGTGTATGAGTGTGGGTGTGTGTGTGTTTATGTATGGGTGTGTGTATATGTATGGGTGTGTATGAGTGTGGGTGGGTGGGGGTGTGTTGGTGGGTGGGGGTGTGTTGGTTGGTGTGTGCGTGTGTCGGTGTGTCTAGTGCGGCGCGTGCGGGTTGTAGGGCAGCTGCTTGTGCTGCTCCGTGCTCATCACCTGGTCGTACGAGGGCGGGCATGCTGTAACATAATATATTACTCTTTAGTTTGTATATCGCACTAATTACTTTCATAAATAACACATACAATACGTGACAGAAACTCAAGCGACCACTGAGATGAACAATGACAGAACAGACATACTCGTATAAGGTGAAATTAAGCAAGCTGGCAATATTTTACCCTTGTGTTGGGAATAGATATATAAAATAATATAAACAGAAAAAAAAAAACAAATTTGTTCAAAACTTTAAATGACAATACGTGAGTCGTATTGCCAGCTAATTTAATTTGAGTCTGTATTCTTACACACATACACACATGCCACACATACATGTCAGTATTCTTATTTAAAGAAAAAAAAAAACACGAACGGATACATGAAAAAAAACTACCACAGCAAAAATACACTTTTTTTTTTTCAATTCATAGCTGCTGTAAGTAATTAAATAAACATGACAACCACTAACGAATTGAAGGACTAAAGTTACAATTTGGACAATATTTACAAACGAAACAGTCTGCATGGGCACACACACTAAGTAACTACCACTACAGTCTAGTTGTACAGATACACCCCCAGCAGAACCATTCAGCAGATCAATACAGGAGAACATTTTAACCAGTGCGCAAACTGTAACATTGATTTCAGCATAATTATGCTGTTGTAATAATGACATGCTGAATTCATGGTTACAGTTTGCGCACTGGTTCAAATTTTATCCTGTATAGTCACCGTTATCGTGAAACCTGTTCCAATAAACTTGAACATGTCTTGTACAGTCAACGTTGTATTTTCTTTACCACTCTGAGGTTGGACATGTGTCGTCACGTACACTTCATAGAACGACAAGGTCTATTTTCGCTTACAGACCACCGTGACGGTACTAAGTTACGTTTTGGGAGTGTTTGTGCAAAGTGGTAAAGCCAATTACGAGATCGCACGGTACCCGGGCTTAAATAGGACACGTTGAAGATTAGAAACAGACCGGGACTTGCACCCGGTGACAAATATCACTTGTCATGCGTTTAATTTTGACGCGTCCTGCGATAAGATCCATTCCAGAAACCATCGCGAACTGTATTTTCAACGGGAGTGATATAAAGTTTCGAAAGACGTTATTTCGACGCACGATATTTCGAAAAAATGTACTCGTGGTACGCCAGTTTGAAAGCACATTGAGTCGAAAACCGTTTTATCGAATGACGTTGTCGCGAACACTCTGATTCGAAAAATTGTTTGAATCGTAAGCTAGTACGAAAGTCTTGGTATCGAAATCCACTGTTGCGAATAGCATATTCCAATCTGAATTTGTCTGGGGATCGAACTCGCGACCCCGATAAAGCCTTATTTTTGTATTGGGTTTGGGAAACAAAAGCAATGAGAAGTAACTTACATTTTTAATTTCCTTTAGTATGTTAATCAACAAATAAATCAACAAAACAAAATTATAAGTGGTACTCATTACAAAAAGTAACAAGACTGTCATATTGATGACAAAATGGTATATTCAAGTCAATATACATTAGTATTTAATGTTAGGTACAGCTCTATAAAAATTCAAAAGTGCTCATTGTGTTTTTCTTTTGTAAAATCGCTGCGATAGCATTTTCTTTTTTTTTTTTTGCTGGCTGCGTCTTTGGGCGGCGTATTAACCAAAATTCTCCAAATTTTGGGGGTAGGTATTCTGTTCGTCATTGAATTTGATTTTTTCGAAATAGCGTGCGTCGAAATAACATCTTTCGAAAAAAAAAAAAATCTTTCATATCACTCCCATAACAGTCGGTGTTGAGTCGAGCGTTCAGAATCCAATGGAGTGCATCCCGGCGCGTGAGCGTGTCGACAACACACACTGTTCGATTTTCAATTCTCGGCACCGCACTGCATGCGCAAAAAAATCTCGCCTCGATATTTTTAGGTACATAGGTACGTCCGTAGGTACCACGTGGAGTTAATGTGCCATATTCACGAGCGGGTACTGTACACACTACATGGATCTATTCACTCGGTCCATAGGGTAACGAAACATTTACCGTCCGCGACCAACACTATCCACAACAAGCTAGATGCCACTAACGAAGCATCATGTATCCATGCCCAGTACGAGTAGTACGACCTACCTTGCGCGCTCCAGCCCGGCGGTGCGACTCCATAGAAAGCTTCACACAAAGCGAACACGTGTTAGTTATAATATTATACACATATACAAGGTACTAGTATTACAAAGGCTGGATCGAGTTGGTCCTGGAAAAGGATGTCTGGAAGGATTTGGGGGAAGCCTTTGCTCAGCAGTGGGAGGGTGGAGGCTAACAAAAACAACCAAGGTAATAGCTATATCTGGCCGATTACCGCACGTCGATTGCACTGATAGGCCCATTTGCACCACAAATCACTAATGACGTTTAACACTATTAGGTATTTAAAACATCTTTCGATACCTACTATTGTAGAGTCAAGTTTATCTAACTAAACTAGGCAGCTGTGCTGCTGGAGAGTTGTTGCGCCACTTGTTCTTCCCAGCTTAAGCACCAGGAAGTGATGAAGGACGGGCGTGCCTGGGGGGAACTGTCTTACGTAATTTTGATGCTCGGAAAGTGCTGATTCTCAGCCTCATTTGAATAAATGACTTTTGTTTTTGTTCCATTTCTGTCAATCATTTGAAGATGACATGAGACCGAATACGTTTAACATTAAACGCATTTAGCAAATTGTGGTGCATTCGGGCCTTTAACTACGAAAACCTCAAATGCGTACGAGATAAAGGCGCTGAGAGTCAAATAGGAACGGTACACGTGTGGTTCTTGTTCCTCACAATCATTTGAGTTACTTATCATGAGGAAAATTACAATTTAAATTGTTTACTTTCAATTCACGCTGTAAAATTTCATCCTCATCATATTTTTGTGTCTGGATTGTGAATTAATTCTGTGGTTCATTGTTATTTTATTTTTTTGAACTTGGCAACACATCACAAGCCAACATAGACAGCAGATTACCAGTCAGACTTTAAGAAGGGGGGGGGGGGGGCTGGGTTGTGTCTACATCAAATAGTAATATATTTACAGTAGGCATCAACAAGGAGGTCAATATATGCTAGTAGTCCTTGCTATGAACAAATGAATGTGAAACTTGTTACAACGATGGACCAAAATATAGTGTTTGCATTGCGTGTAAAGTCATGGAAACAAATTGCTTTAGAAGCAACTTGCAGTACGTTGTACACATTATATTGATGTACGGTCAACCACAAATCCATGGTAACACTTACATTTTGACAATATTTCGCAAGTTTTGTCTTGTTTGACGTGTAGTTGACCTTACAGTTAAAACATTGAATAAAAAGGATATAAATAGAACTTGGTATAACTATTATTGTGTTGTGATTGATATTGACAACAACGGCGCACATTCAGTGCACCTCGATAAGATAACTGTTGCAGCCACAGTCAGCCACACTGGACAACGAGTTGATTCACACCAACCACTAAGCATACAGCTACATTTTTATGCAGTACGCGTAAAAAAAATTCGTCGGTTATACAAAAAAAAAACCGGTCAAGTGCGAGTTGGACTCGCGCACCGAGGGTTCCGTACAAACCTGTGGGTATATAAGTAAAAGTTCAAAATTGTCAAAAATATTTTTTTTTATATGACGAAACTAAAAATTTACGGTTTTCGTAAGTTTTCCTATATCTGTACTATAAGACGTGACTTCGTACAAAATTTCAAGATTCTAAGTTCACGGGAAGTACCCTGTAGGTTTTGATTCCCGTGCGAGTTTCGAAAATTTGCGGAAATCTGCGGCCTAAATGGCTGTATCTTTTGATTGCGTTGACTTAGAAGGTTGATTTTTCTACAGCTTCCAGGGACAGTAGAACTAAGTATCATATAGAAATTTCAGTTTGATACCTCCACGCGTTCCTGAGAAAAACGGTCTTGACAGACGGACGGACGGACGGACGGACGGACAACAAAGTGATCTTATAAGGGTTCCGTTTTTTCCTTTAGAGGTACGGAACCCTAAAAAACCAGCTGTTTTATAGAAAAGTGCAATACGTACGCGGTCAAAATATATGGAACAGCTGATTTTTTTTTGTATAACCGACGAAAAATTTCTACGCTGGGTGATCTACAACGATATGCTGAATCTATGGTTACAGTTTGCGCACTGGTTACAATGATCCTGTACCTATTTACCTAGTACATATTGAGGAGGGCATCGTAGGGACATAACATTTCAGACGACGCATTTGTAAATAGATAGACTGCTACAAGCATGTCTTGGCACCGGAACGACATTAGGTTCTTGGAAAACATTTTATGAAATTGTTACAAATATTGTATTGAAAAAACAAGATGGCGTCGTCCGTACGATTTTGGCTCCGCGCGAGAACGGTCCGGTACTGCCATTCCAGACACTGCAGCTAAACCACAGAACTTGGGAACATGAACATTGGGAAATAATGTTATTTAGAAAACTTCTTTTGAGGAACGAGGTCTTCCAATTTTGTATATTTGGTTTATGTATTAAGAAAATTACCTGGCAAATTTATAGTAGGTATCCCTGTGATTCGAGTAATAGCGCGTTCAGTGAGTCATGAGAGTAGCTTAAGTACTGTTATAAAAATAACGAGGTTTGTTCAACGATTCATGACTTGAGTTAACAATAAAATATTTTACAATAGTGAATTCAAAGCAAGTCGGTATTTTTGGTAAACTCAGTACAAGTAATAACATTATCATTAATTTTATCATTATCATCATATCGGCCCGGAAACATAAGTCACGTTTGCCAAACTCACGCATTATACCTATTTCGTTCTTATTGGCCATATTTCATGTCAGTTATACACATAAAATAAAATGCGTACTCTTATTATAGTAATTAGTCACATATGGTTATTTGGAAATACCGCCTCATCGTTGTTTTATTAATATCGTGAGTATCGCATAAGGTCGCTCGCCGCGGTCAGGTTTGGTGACGTCATCGCAGCTCATCATTAACTTTTCCTTATATCTGGCGCGTTGCACTTGAACAACTTTTGTTGTTTTCACTTAACAAGGACTTCTGATACTTTTTCTTTGGCTTGGATATATTCCTGTGGGTCTCACAAAGACTTGGATAACGGTCTAAATAAATTTGAATGCCAAGAAAATATAATTCTTATCTGCAAAGTGATATTTTCATTTTTTTAAACCACATCATCTAAATAAATGGCTGCTTGTTTTCGCTGATATGACCAAACATGGGCAACGTGACGCGTCACAATTATTTGATAGAGATAGCAATCCGGTAGCGACCGGATGTGCGACACATCATGTTTCGGAATCCAAACGTCATGGCTGTGTAGTGTACGTACTCACACGATGACTACTTATCAATGACAATCAGTCAATATGTGCTGAGTGTTCAATCACCGAGCTGTCCTTAAGTATCGCGACATATTGCAACATATTGTGTTGTACATGAGCACATTTTAACAGAAGCTTTAGACGCGAACATTTACATTACCGGCCAAGTGCGAGTCGGACTCGCGCACGAAGGCTTCCTTCCGTACCATCTATATAAATAAAGAGAGAAGTCCTGACTGACTGATTGACTGACTCATCAACGCCCAGCCCAAACCCTTGGACCCAGAAAGCTGAAACTTTGCACAGAGGTTTCCTTTATAATGTAGACAAGGAATAAGGAAGGATTTTTCGAAATTCAACCTCTAAGGAAGTTAAATAGGGGATAAAAGTTCCGCGCGGGCGACGCCGCTGGCAAAAGCTAGTATAAAACGGCAAAAAAATCATGTCCGATGTCTGGGAGCACTACTTAAATATTTGTTTTATTTTAATTTAACTATTTATTTTTAAAGTGAATATATAACTAAATATTCTGTGAATATTTCAAGCGTATACCTGTTTCCGTTATGAATACCAAGCAAAAACGAGCATAAACATCACGTTTGTGGAATAGGAGCCTCCTTAAATATTTATTTTATTCTGTTTTTTTTTTTAAATATATTTGTTGATATAGCGGCAACAGAAATACATCATCTGTGAAAATGTCAACTGTCTAACTACCACGGTTCATGAGAAACAGCCTGGTGACAGACGGACGGAGAGCGGAGTCTTAGTATCTAATAGGGTCCCGTTTAACCCTTTGGGTACGGAACCCTAAAATAGTAATTCAATTATTAATCAGCCTATAATGTTGCCTGCTCTGCCAGGGGTGCGGGTTGTTCGAAAAAGATAGTGGCGCCTGGCACACAGGCAACTGAAGGAACACGGGTGGGCTTTAGTCAGTAAAAGTCTGACCCGCCCTTCCGCTCCACCCAGAGCGGGAGAAGCTCGTTGATGATTTCCCATCCTCAAAAAAAAAAAATGTTCCCTGCTGGAATACAGACCTTGTGTTGAGAGAGAATGGAACATAAACACAAGTTCTCTATGGGACCATAGAATATATACTAGGCCAGTTTTTATTGGGCAATAATTTCACTGATTGTAAGGGTATTTATAAACTTGATGATACTGTAAGTAGGTACAGAGGACTCACTGAAGTTACCGCATGTCAAGTGGTGGGCTGGTGGGCAAGATTAACATGAATCGTAACTGGATCACATACAGTTTACATCGCAATTTCAGGCGGAAAATCTTATCAGGCGTGGCGTTAATAAAATTAGAACAAAAATAATAGTAGGTAACGGTAGGTAAAGCGATACCGAACTATTGAAAAACAACGAACCTTTCGTTTGTTGAAACTTTTCCTCAATAACACCGCGTATCTTGCCTGACGAAGCAAAATGTTCGAAAAAATAATAACGTTTTACTTCACGACATGAAATAACAAACCAATTTTTGCGGGCGAGCTAATTAGCACTGTAACCTGCAGGCATGCTACGAAACCTCATATTGAGCACTGCAGGCATGCTACGAAACCTCATATTGAGCACTGCAGGCATGCTACGGAACTCATACTGAGCACTGCAGGCATGCTACGGAACTCATACTGAGCACTGCAGGCATGTTACGGAACCTCATACTGAGCACTGCAGACATGCTACGGAACTCATACTGAACACTGCGGGCATGTTACATAACGTCGTTGAAGTTTAGAACTGCACCACGTAAGTCATTTTTTGGCTGTTTTGACATTTTGATGCCATTCGCTAGAGAATCGGAAAATTAAGCAGTATTTTCTCTTTCCTGAAAAGTTGCTATTTTTGGACTTACGTGGTGTTAGAAGTTCAACGACGATAAACTCATACTGAGCACCAGTGTTGCCAATTTAGCGACTTTGTCGCTAGAAATGACGACCTTCGTTTCAGTCTTAGCGACAAAAAATAAGATTTGACGACAAAAATGTTTTAGCGACTTATCTGACGACTTTTGGAGTACACATCAAAAAAAAAAAATTGAGCTTGTAATAAATACATTTTTTGCTATCTCGACACAGAATTATATAGTGCCAATCCCAAACGCGCTTGCTTAATTTCTCAAAACTTAGATTTCTTAATCTAATTATAATTCTTTTTTTTATAAATACAATTGCACGTTTCTATTATTTCTGGCAAATTTTCACTGAAACAACAATTTATGTGATTGTTACAATGATGGTATTTTTTTTTTAAATAAACATTAGTATTTTTAAATGTATTTAAATTATAATCCCAGAACAAAATACTGAGTCCGTTCCTGATAGAATCAGTTTTAGCGACTTTCTGGCGACTTTTGACATTGAGCCTAGCGACTCGAATTTTTAGGAATTGGCAACACTGCTGAGCACTGCGGGCCTGCTACAGAACCTGTGCTCAGTACGAGATTCCTGAGGGGTAATTCTCGTAATTTTAAGAACGTTCACAGTCTGATCTCAGTGTCAATCTGTCAAAAATACCTCGAGTTTCCATACACTTTTGACAAGTTTTTGACATTTGCTTGTCGCCGAGATGACACTGCGACTAGATTTAATTACGAGAATTGCCCACCTGATGTCCGCTGTATGTCCACAAAACTTTAGAGCACAGCATATAAATACGGTGGCGCCGTCCTACCCTTTGTATGGCGCGGCTATAATCATTGATATAACTATCCCGACCTTATCGGGCCGACCACACACCACACTAAATTGCCTTATTCATTGTTACTTATGGTGGTCACGTGATCAGACCACTGCACTGCGTTTAAACAACAGCATTTATTATCTGATGAACAAAGTAACAATAACAAAAGATAAGTAGATATGAGTACTTGAAATAGTTATACGAATTTATAGCTCGAGTTTCATCTTTGGTGAGTGGGAGACGATGTGGATTCCAACCTAGCAGAGAAGCTGTGTAACTAAATGTTACTTGTTAAGGTGATTAAGATACAGGATAAGTTTTTAACCAGTGCGCAAAGTGTAACTATGAATTCAGCATTTCATTCTACCCCCCACCGCAGACATTTTTCGTCTTTACGAATTCATGGTTACAGTTTGCGCACCGGTTAAAAACGTATCCTGTATAAATGACACATATGGTGGTTAAAGGAAAATTTCGAAACAAGATCTAAACCAGAGAAGGAGCCAAGGGTTTTGCCGATTTTAGACGCCCAGAAATCAGAAACACTCAGAAGCAAGCTACAAATAATAGAAAGACTGCCCTGCAGTGGTACTCGGTGGACCGGCAGGTTACTACAGGTTATAATAAGTATTTAAGTTTCAAATAATGAATGACGAATTAAAGTCGGCGAACATGACTCATCTGCAAACTATCGACTCACTTCATTACCTTCAAGTTTGATTGACGCTCGCTACATCGAAACCATTTTAATTACAACCTCATTAATTTAGGAGCTGTGTCGCGAATCCGCGATGACGTCACAAATAGGGGTACCTAGTTGTCACCGAGGTAATAGTTTTACGGCACCATCAGGAGATTACTCCTGTTTCCGTGTATCTGTGTATGCAAACGATGATAAAACTAATATTTTAGGCAACGGAGATAATTGTATACGACTGAACCAAACGTGTCATGAGCGCTACAATTAATTTTATTTTTATTTTTACTAAAAATACGCAAGGCTTAACGTCGGAACATTTGAAACGAACCGTTGAACAAACCACAAGGATGCGATCTTCACATCATTGTTCAATTCGTTTTTCAGCTAAGCCACATCAGCTATCGCAGTACAAGACAGTTCTCTACCCACACGCCATTGTGCCCTTATGTGCCACTTTCAACACCGTAAAATGAACACAGTACCTACATTAGGGTAGTTCTTTATTTACAATTTACAAAGCCTGGAGAGTGTAGCCTCCACTACATTGGCCTGTCAATGAAGTGGCGGCTATACGATGCGACTGTTACAAGTTAGTTGCGGTGCGTGTATATGTTGCAAGGAGGTTAGTTACCGAAGCACCTACTCGTATACCTTACATATCGACAAGCTCCTAACGTTCTGCATTACAATTGCGTAATTCTCTCACAACTACAATCCATTGTTATTTTAATAATTAGTCCGGCCAAGTTAGCTCAAAAAAGCTGTGAGCTGAAAATGTGTGCGAATGTTGGAAATGTCTATACCTAAACGAGTGCCATTCGCTTGTCTTCCCCAACCTGTTTCTATTCATGGTTATGTATTTCGGGTAAAGTTCAAGTGTGGATTGGAAATCAACTGGACCTAGAAGACTGGGGTTGTAAGTTTACCCTCTTATTTATAACTTTAAGAGTATGTTTAAACGTCAAATATTTATGGTTAAACAGTCGCTAATCACACTACTTAACTTTATGTAACTTTTATAAATAAGGGGGTAATTGAGAATACATTGGAAGCAATCCTAACTTTACTAACACCTGCAACGGGTAAACTCCTCAATGCATTGTCAAGGCCAGTCGTGCTCCAATGTTGAAACACCATCTGAAGAGCATTCTTACGATATCGGCTAGGAGACATCTGACGCATCGCTGTTAGAACAATTTACTTGTATCCAGCAGGAACAAGAAGACGGAAGAGAGGAAGTAGGAGAAGAAGAAGACATTACACTTGAAGTTCCATTAGGCAGTTCTATTTAAAAACGGTAGCGTTTAAAGGTGCATATATTGGAGAACACAACTTAACTTTTTGAATCGTTATATCTTATAAATGGTGATTTTTAGAAAAAGTTCAAGAACATTTTTTACAGAGAAATAATAGGGTATTTTCCAATTTATTAAAAACTATTTTAATTAGAAGATTGGGACGAAAAATTGATTTACTCGTATATCCATTTTCTCAATTAATAAAATGATTTAAATCAAATTTACATTTCGTTGTTTTGAATTTACCACCAAAACGCTCCTTACGGTGACTTTTTATCACGTGACCACCCGTGACGTCAACTTTGTTTAAACTAAAGTAGTTGTAAACAAGTAACTGTCGAGTTTATTCTTAGCAGGATTTTTAATGGATAGAAAGTGGTATTACTGGTGTGCGGTGCCTCTGTACACAAATACTTCTAAAACTACGCCACAAGAAGTATTTGTACCGGTGCCGTTTAAACAAACCTGACGTCACGTGTGGTCACGTCATAAAAAGTCATCGTAAGGAGTGTTTAGGCGGTAAATTCAAAACATATAAAGATAAATTTGATTTTAATCGTTTTTAATTGATAAAATGGATATAAATACATTTGTTTCTCTTATCTTCAAATTAAAACAGTTTAATAAATTGGAAAATACCCTATTACATAATCTAAAATTTTTGTCTGGCCTATCCTTATGATAAAACTTACCTTTGGTTGAATAATGCCATAAACCCATATTAGCGAACTTTGACCTAGAATTTTCTTTTTACAAATGTGGGATCGATGGGGACTTTTCACATTCAATTTATAATGGTGTTCCCAACATTCCTACCAATTTTCAGCTCGCGAATTATAACGTGTAACCTTGAATGTCTATTTTGACCTAACTATATTTGATTGTTCCACAACGTAAAGTAACGCAATGAAAAATTTTGTTGAATTTACAAAATGAACTTTACAACAGATTTTAGCAGAAGCTCGAGCTTGATGGTGGTGGTGGTGGTAATGATTAGCGACGGTTCATTTAACCATACATTTGCCCTCTTATTTATAAACGTTGCTTTAAGTAAATTAATTATGAGTGACTGTTTAACAATACATTTTCGACGTTTAAGCGTCTCTTAACTTTAAGCAACGTATACAACTAAGAAGGCTAATGTTTAAACGTCTCTCAACTTTAAGCAATGCTTATAAATAAAGGGGTAAAATTAGTGTAGTGACTTACCGGTAGCATCAGGCGCCGTGGGAGCGGGCGGGTAGGGCGCGTTCGTGGGGTAGGGCGCGTTTGTGGGGTAGGGCGCGCCCGTGGGGTAGGGCGCGCCGGTGGGGTAGGGCGCCGTCGTGGGGTAGGGGGCACCCGTCGGGTAGGGCGCGCCCGCGGGGAAGGGCGCTGCCGTCGGGTACCCCGCGGCGCTCACCGGGTACACCGTCACTGTTTGAGCTGTTGGCAGCAATGTCAACGGTTAGCGACTGGCGATGTCTGGACCGACACAGTTTAGATTGACATCGGCATGCTAAAGGAGAACTCTACAGTCTACACACATAAGCACGAATTAAGAATAGATTCGACTTAACATAGAATAAATATTTAATAAATGTCCTCTGCATTCATTGATATTACAAGACGGTCACATTTGTACATACACCGGGCTTCTGAAAGGTGTCCTTCACCACACAATCCTCACCTTTGAAAACTTAATGAAAATCAATTTTGAAAACGCCAAAAAATAGTCAAGAAAGAAAAAATCCAAATCAAATATTAAATAAAATAGTTTTGCAATTTTATTGTTCGCAACTGTACCATAATATTATGTATGTAGAAGTTTACATGGAAGTTTAACATACTACTACATAGTAAACTAGGTCGAAATTATCATGGTTGGAGACGACAATTTCTTGACTATTTTTTGACACGAAACTCAAATTCAAAAACGTAAGCATTTCGCGGTAATCTGGTGAGGATTGTGGCGAGAAAACCTCACCACGTAACCCTCACCAAGACACCTTTATATCTTTGGAATCCCTTAATGACTATTTTCGAAATTTGGCGTAGCATTACGACTATTTTTTGGAATAGAAACCAAGTGGATATTCCGAGCCGTTTCCTTGCACTTAGGTGAGGATTCTGTGGAGACATTCACCCCACAATCCTCAACAACACATAGCTATAACTTCGGAATCATAAATGCGACAAAATAATTTGATTTGATAATTTTTTTAACCTTTGTGACTATTTATGACTATTTATTGACTATTTTTTGGCGTTCTCAAAATTGATTTTCATGAAGTTTTCAAAGGTGAGGATTGTGTGGTGAAGGATACTCTGAAAGCCTATTATATTAAGGCCCTGGTAATTTTGAATGTATTCATCGTATTGTCGTTATGAGCGATAATAGTTCTTACTGCAATCCGATACGGGTTTAAAATCTGTTGAAATAAATTCAAATAATAAATGAGCAAGCATTGATGGATTTTGAATTGTTTTTTTTTTCCGAAATAAAAATAAATAGGTATTATTATTATATTATTGTCGTAAAAATGCAAATAAAATCATTTAAAATTAGATCTTAACTATTTGATTGATAATAAATAATCCATCACTGGATGCAGTTTGGCATTTAGAATTTTATTGTATATTTTTAATTATAATTATAATTGTTATTGGAGGGATAAACTGGTTTTAAAGATGATTAAGAGGCGACTTTGATGACTTTTTTGATGCATTTAAAGTATGTTTAATTATGTTTTGAGTACCGTCACTATATGCAAAAAAGACTTGTATATATTTTTTGTTTTCAAAATTATTTACGGTTAAAGAGATACACTGGTTTAAAAAAAAAAACATTATTTTGAGCGGTTTCAATAAATCTCCGCCTTAAATGTTGCCAGACAATCATGAGTAGCCGTCTATTGGCTGTTATTATACCTATTCCTCGTCTGAAGCCGAAGGAATGATCTGATGGAAATGTAAACAAATGGGTCAGAAAACGTGACTGGTGGATGTTGTAGTGCCACTTAAATGTTGAGAGTTTTAATTTGATTATTTGAATAAATAAACCCGAAATTTTAATTTGAAATCATCATAAATACCGTTAAAGATGTTTTTCATTTGGCAATAATTTCGTCTTCAATTTTTTCATTATAGTGTTATTTAGCCAATGTATTATTTATTTTTGTAGAAAGTGGTAATACATAAATTTTATTTTAGCAGTATTTGTTAACGCTATGATCCATCTTCTGTTTCGACGATCCAAGCTCCGTCGTTTTCTCACGCGATAATCACAGGCAGTATGTTAGTGGACATTTCACCTTGTTCACCTGGTGATATTACCACCTGTGTGCGTTAGGTGCAATGATCCGTGTTAGTATGAGAATGAAACATGAAGCTACGCTACGTCACCTTGTCCTGTACTCTCACCGGGGTATATCGGTGTGACGTACTGCTGCTGCGGGTAGGCCGCCGGGACGGCCTCGTCGCGGGGGGGCGCTGGAATCACACGCACACGTTAAAGGGGGTAAAATAAATGTCAACGTTTCCTATCTGACCAACTCTGAGAAGATTTTTTATTTGTTTTATTAGCCGTTAACGTCCCACTGCTGGGCGAAGGTCTCCCTACTCTCCGTCCAAAGCTGACAAGGACTAATCTTTATTAAAGAAGTCCAGCTCATCCCGCCATCTCCGTCTGGGCCTGCCGCGACGCACAGTGGGCTGAAAATCGATCTTCATAGACTTAGGGATCAATTTAGACTTTTTTTTTTATCGGCAGAAATGGGTTTAAGTATCATAATAGATCTATGTAATGCTATTTCAGTTTTTCAATAAACGTTTTTCTTTACTTTGTAGCACTTGGTTGAAAAAAATGTATGGAGAAATATGTTAAAAAGGATATATTTCGACTTCGCTACAAGTGCGCCTAATTTGCTTTGGCACGATTATACCCCTTATTTGTCTGCATTTTTTGACATAGCGCACATTGCGCGCACTTGTTAGAGTTTGGGAGAAAAAAAAACAAAATGTGTTTTTAAAATTCAAAAAAGGTTTTAATGTGTTTTTAATTGATATTAGGTACTAAATGATTATAAAAGGATTATAAAAAAAATATATGAACATAAATGGAATAGCAATCGATTCAACGTAACAACTAATAACAAGGTTCATGGTAATTATCTAATTATTTTTGTAATTTAGTGAGAGTAGTTAGATAATCTCCCTATATTAATACCCTTCCATGCATTTTTTTATAAAATATGCATTACAATACAAAAAAATCTGAGTGACTGACTCATAATTAAATAAATGAAAAATATTGAAATAAATATAAAAACAAAATTAAAGCTACAAGCATCCTAAACATCTATATCAGATTCATCGGACTCTGTGTCATAAATAATGTCATCTATGTCACAGAACTCAATATCATCCTGTTGCTTCGGTCCAACAATTAAAAGATCCAAAGTTTCTTGCCTCATCTTTGTTTTATGTTGAGCACGATGCATTATTGGCCGTATTGCAGAAACGTAAGGATCTGAGGTCAGAAGCATCATCTTCATTATATCCTCATTTGTGCTCGTCCTATTTATTTTACGTGAATGGTGCTCCCTGTATCTGCGAAAGTCTTTGTTACGCGCCTCAGATGCTTCTTCAGATAGATTTCCAATCGGTACAATGGAGTTTTCGATGATTTCAGCTCCGTGAATCAACAATTTATGCACTGTTGCTGACATATAGTACCAATGATAGAACTGTAGGTATCTCTCTGCGGTCGTACGGGTATAAGCTCGAAATTTTTGAACATCGATGTTTTCACCTGATGTAATTGCTTGTAAAATAACTGCGAATCTGCGCACTATTTCTTCATCCAAGCCAGTAATAGCTGCCGTTTTTTCAGGAAATGCGAAGAATTTCCTTGCCGTATTTCCGTCATTTGTTGTCCCTGCTCCCTGCTTCACGATATCTATCAGAAGCCCTAACTCCTCTCGAAATCTCTTTTGTATCTGTGTCTTCCTCTGCTGCATCATGGATTTGTTGTCTTCTCCTTTGACAGACCAAGTTTTTAAGTCTTGTCTGTATGCTATGTGCAAAAGACACTCCATGCTATTAATTTGAGCATGCAAAGGTGACAAACCAAACTTGATCATATCAGATAACACTTCTCTACGCAATACTGCATCGAGATCGTTCATCTGAGATGGTTTCGCCAAACACAAGTAACACACAGCACTGGAGCGAGCTCCCCCCCGAGTGGGTTCCCGCATTGTCGTTGCGGGGGGGCTTAGTAACCGTGGTCTCCCATCCACGGTGAAGCCAAGAGGAACCCAACGGTGGGGCCGCTCGTCAGGGCTTTTGCCTTCAAGCCATTGACGTAGCGGCCAAAAAGTAGGTTGCGGTGAGGTGCACCGCAACTGAGGTGGGCCGCGATGTCGAATGGGAGGCATCGCGGCTGAGGGTTACAGGCTGCGGTAGAGGAGGAGTGCCGGTGCTTCTGAGCAGCGCTCTTCCCTTCCGTGGCCTGGACGGGGCCGCCACCGTTTGATGGCGGACGCGGTGGGGTCGCAGGGGAAGAGGAGTGTCGGTATAGCGTCAGCCGCTCTCCCTATCCTCTGCGGCCGAAAAGTGGTAGACGGGACGGCGCGTTGTGTTCCTCACGCGCGCCGTCAAAGATATCAGCAACCACTGGTGGGGTCCGCAAGGGCCGATGCCTGCCAGGGGTGCGGGTTTGTTCGAAAGAGATACCACGGCCCCTGGCATACGGGCTACTGAGGGAACACGGGTGGGTTTTAGTCAGTAAAAGTCTGACACGCCCTCCTGCTCTACTCAGCAGGAGAAGTCATTTGATGATTTCCCACCCAAAAAAAAAAAAAAAAAAAAACAAAAAAAAAAAAAGCACTGGAGCGAGCTTCTGATAGATAAGTGCACACTTTTCCATCAATCATCGTCATGACGAGATTGTGTTTAACTTCAATGCCATCAACACATTTGGATGGGCTTAAAGTTTTTATCTCTGCTTGCATTTTCGTCATTTCATCTTTGACTACCAACTCACTTTCTTTGACAAATATAAATTGTACAGGTCGACAGAATAGTGTAGAGCACGGCTTAGGATTTTCCCATATAATTACTTCCTTTCCAACTGCAGCAGTCAGTTTTAGGGGAACCAAAGTAGTCATAAAAATGGCTTCATCAGTCTTTCCTTCTTCCATTTTTTGTTTATATCTACTTTGGCTTGATGACCCATCGAAACCCCATTTTGATAGTAAATTTAAGGACTGGTGAGGCGCCTTATCTGGTAGACTTTTGAGTATACGTTGCACAGTTATGTCAAGAAGAGCTTGAAGAGATACTTTAGCCATTGTATCTGTAAAACTAAACGCCTCCTTTGGAGGGTAACATACTAATTTAGCCTGCTGCACTTTATAATACGATGGATAAATATCAGATGCACCCTCGTGGATTGTAGATTCTCGCAATGTAATATATTGCCACTTCGACAGTTTAAGTGATAGCAGCAATCCAAGTGCTTTCTCCAGAGTAAAAGTAAATTTCTTGTGCTTCTGAGTTTTAATTAGTTGCGAAAATGTTGCTACCTCTTCAGGATTTTTCATTAAGTAATCAATGACTTCAGCCAAATTTTCTTTGCCATCTTTCTTTAACTTGCTTACTGTAGCGTAAGCTAGTTGGTCACTGTTTTGTTCATTCTGTTCTTCAATCCTCCGTTTTTTCTGTTCAGTACACAATTCTACAAATGGTTTACAAGGACTAAAACACTTAGTTAGTGTTCCAACAGATACAGATTGGCTGGTTGAAGGTGCTTGATACTCTGTAATGGCATCCTCTGCAGCTTGATGTGGAACAACACAAGATGGCCAATCCACTGTAAGGGCCAACCAGTTTTCGTATTGTTTCTTAAATGTTTCAGGGTTTAATTTGGCATTCTTCCATCTTTTTATGACAGCTTGGCTGAATCTTCGACAAAATTCCTTTAAAGTATCGCTGTCTTCTTCCGAAAGATTTAAATTGAACTGTGACACAACAGTTCGCAGCAAAGCAAGGTAGTTACCCAGCTTGCCAGACTGCTTTAAAATAACAAGTAAGTCAAGGTTATGAACTAAATTCACTTGTTCCATTTTAGAAAAATAGGTTATCACTCTTTGCAATAACAAAGTCGATTGAAAATAGTAATTAAATGTACACGATTTATACCTACTTAAAGTTCGAAAAAACTATGAAGGAAGGGGGGTAGTTAGTTAATGAGATCTAATTATCTTAGTAATAGGACATTAGATCTCATTATGATAGATAATAGCCAATGGATCATAATATCTCATTATTTATAACCATCCTCGTTATTAAATAACAAAAGATGTTTAATTACTTTCTATAATATTTTTTATGTTTACCCGGTAGCTTTTACATTTCTGTTCATATAATTTATTTTATAACCCTTTTTTTTGCGTGGGAAATCATCAAATAACTTCTCCCGCTCTGGGTGGAGCAGGAGGGCGTGTCAGACTTTTACTGACTAAAACCCACCCGTGTTCCCTCAGTAGCGCGTAAGCCAGGGGCTGTGGTATCTCTTTCGAACAAACCCGCACCCCTGGCAGGCATCGGCCCTTGCGGGCCCCATCATTTTGTGCTGACATCTCTTTGAGGCGCGCGTGGAACACAACGTGCCGTTGACTTGGGCTTGGTCCTTACCGGACAGCGAGCTACCCATTACTCGCCATCCCCAAGCTCATGCCTACGGTGGCCGGAAATCGGCTTGGGATTCCCGACGCCCAGGGCGTCGCCGTATCCTGCGGCGGCTAGGGTCGCGAGGGCGCATAGACTGCCTCTCCCTCACGTGTGCCGCATCCCTCTTCGCGAGCATCACTGCTTCGCTGAAGGAGGTGACGGCTCCCCATGACCTCTCGCTCCGTACCATGGCTTGGACCAGGGCCGGACGCGAGAGAATAACCCTTAAGTACCTAATATCAATTATTAACAGATTAAAACCTTTTTTAGATTTTAAAAACACATTTTATTTTTTTTCTCCCAAACTCTAACAAGTGCGCGCAGTGTGCGCTATGTAAAAATATGCAGAAATATAAGGGGTGTAATCGTGCCAAAGAAAATTAGGCGCACTTGTAGCGAAGTCGAAATATATCCTTTTTTACATATTTCTCCATACATTTTATTCAACCAAGTGCTATTAAGTAGCGAAAAACGTTTATGGAAAAACTGAAATAGCATTAAATTGATCAATATGTGATAGATGAACTCATTTCCGCCAAAAAAAATTAAAAATTACTAAGTTGATCCCAAAGTCTATGAAGATCGATTTTCAGCCCACTGTGCGACGTCGTTTGCTATTAAGCGCGACCCACTGGGTCGGAAGTTTAGCCCATTGATCGTCTGACACACGGCAGATGCGTCCAGCCCAATTCCATTTAAGCATGGCAGCTTTCCGAGTGACATCAGTTATTTTCGTAATGGAACGGATTGTTGTATTCTTAACCCGGTCCACAAGTTTGATACCCAGAATACTCCGTTCCTTAGCTCTCTGGCAAACCTCGAGCGTGGACCTCTGCTGAATCGTCAAAGACCATGTTTGAAATCATGGCTCCTAAATACTTACGTCTATTTTTAAGTGTTGCGAGCTTATACTTTTCTAGCAAATCTTGGTATGGTATCCATAGCATCTATAATGTATGGTACGCAGGAATTTATATTGAACACATTCAATCATTTCAACGTACTTCTTGTAGTATGGACTCCAGACGGACACGGTATTATATACTATTGACAACATATCCCGAGACTTTTATTTATCTGGTATAATTCAAACCCAAGTTATAAGGGTTCAAACGCTTCGAGAATAGGTAGGTATTGCCGTTGCGCTCCGCTTGGCTCGTCTTAGCAGAGGCACTACCACGCGCCCAGATTTGTTACAGTCATGGACTCACCTCTAAACGTCTCATGAACAGACGATTCAATGGGATGTTACCAAATTAACATACGCAATATACGCATGTACGCATTCCATTCCTCAAGCAGGCCTGCGTCCCAGTAGTTGGAATGAAAACATTATAGGCTGATTGTACTTCTGCATAAGTATATGTACGGATACCTGTATTAATTTGTGGCATTTAATTAACACGAGCAATAGTATAGTAGGTTTAATTTGTAATTCTTAATGTACCTATTAAGATTAATGTACAAGGATGGAATTCGGATAGGTAGACCAAACAACGTCAGGATTTATGAGCCCGTTATAAAAAGAAAAGCACACCGAACACTTCAGTAGGTGATGGTAAGTTTAATTATGAATATTCATTAATGTATCGTCTGTGACTGTATTACGTAAAATACAAAAAGCGCGTCACCACAGGATGACACAAGATGTAGACAGCCCGGAGAATCCTAATCGCGGCCAAAATGTTATCGACAGAAACTCGTCTCGATAAACTCCGGTGAGGTAGTTCGGTGCCTCGGTCCCGCCTGTGCGGTAGAGGAAAACCTCGCAGAAATGCAACCGACACGCGATCATGTATACGTGTATTACAAGTACTTGAAATCGAATGATCAATAGCCCAGTAACATTAGAGTGTGGGGTGTATTGTATAAGGATCACGGTATCGCATTAAGAATTTCCTGTAATGATAGCAGTGTTTGTGATAAATGTATAAAATTATTGTACAAAACATAGGTAGTCAGCGTCAACAAATATAGGGACTACCAGACTGTTTTTAATACTTCCAAATGACTTTATGTAATGTCTCTTAATATCTTGTACCTATCACATTTTATGCGAATAAATGTTAATGTTAATTCTTTCGTTTTTTCTAAAGTTTATCTAAGTTTATCTGTGAGTGTGACGCTCAAACTGTTGTAACATGCGGGAATTCCAAAATACACAATCATACATAACTGATTAGGCCTTAAAATTTCGCGTTTTTAGGCAGCCAGTCCCTTTTTTAAAATGCAAGTAATGTATTCATAAACACATAAACTCACACCTTCTTAGAACGGGGGTACGCAGAAAGTACACAAGGCCACCTGCTACGATCCTAACATAGGTACACTTTATGCCTCGTGTACGTTCATATGGTCATAACTGCCCGCTGCGCCGGTTGCAAGACCTAACCTTTTTGAAGACCCTCACCAATAAGCTATAATTATGTCCTCCGAGGGCGTCCCCTGTGGGCGTTTCATGTAATGTTTAGTACCTATGTTCGGGGTGTGGGTGTGTAGGTGTGGAGCTACTCACGGGCAATGACTCTGCCGCGCGAATTGCTCCGGCAGCAGCAGCGGCAGATGATGGCCAGCAGGATGGACGTGACAACGGCCGCCGCTAGCCACAGCAGCAGATCCATGCTTGGGCCTCGCGGGACGCTCACCGTGTGCACGCGGCCCTGGCAAACAACACAGGTTCAGTCACACTACTGCAATACACAACTTGTACTCATTTGTATAATTACTAGCACTTCCCCGCGACTTCATCCGCGATAGTGGACTGTATCTTCAATATTACACACTGTATCAATGGACTTGTAGATTTTGATTTGGCCGGGAACTTTTTGTAAAATTTAATTATTGATTTCATTGACTGTATCGTTCCTAGGTGATACGATAGCCCTTGAACAAAGGCAATGAATGTCTATTTAGTACATTTTCAACGTCAGGATATTTTGCATCTATAAGTTGCTGCAGACTGTGTACTATACGACCTACACTCTTATTTATAACGATTTCCGCAGCGTTAGCGCCCAATGTTGGAGAAGAAAAAGACTCCAACTTTGAGTAGCTGTTGTGGAAAATCGTTATTCTTATTTCCGATAAGCTGGGCACTCATGTCAATGCGTAAATTTAGGATTTGAGTTATCCGTATCCATAGGGGCGATGATTTTAGACACGCCTTGATGATGTCCGCACATGTCCCTTTTGTGACGACGGGGGAAGTGTCTGCCGAAAGTCACCAGCAAACACAAAATTGACACCACTCATGACAGTGACTGAGTTTCTGAGTCCTTAAGTGTTCGTTCCACTGCTTCAACGTGAGCTCAGAGAGAGCAGCAGAGTTTGAAAAACGAAAATAGCGTGGTCTTGCACGGATTTTCGGCCACTTGTCGCGCCGTTCCTGGTGTAAAATATACCCTTTGACCGTTTTAGTGCACAGCCAAATGCACGACAGTGGGATGTCGGTCGTGGATTAAAACTCAAGTATTCTCCAGGCGGCTTCCAATACACCACACATTACAATAATTTTTGGTGGGTGTTTGGATATTGTAGGTTATTGGATAAAAGTCCGCACAAAGCATGATTTAAAGCGGCAATTGAATGTTGTGTATTGCGTTTTAGTAATTTTATATCATCTTCGAAACTATTTAACCAATTCACATACTGTGAAGGGAAAATCTTATCTCTATGATGTTCTTGTGATTATAAAATACTAGCTTCCGACCGCGGCTTCGCCCGCGTGGAAGTCAGAAATTATCCCGCGGGAACGGACTACCGGGATAAAAGTAACCTGTGTTATTATTTCTTTTATTTATTTTCATTCCATAATATCTACATTTTTAAATATTTTTATAAAAGTAAATTAACAAAAACATTTAAAAATATAAAAAATAGTGGTTCACCGGCATCGGGAGCAGGGTCCAAGCTACCGGTGGTTAGGGCTCCAGAGACAGGAACCTCCTCACGATGCGAGCCGTATCGAGGAGTACTGCCTTCTGAATCAGGCCTTTGATCCAACCGCCTAACGAGAGCCTCGAGAGATGTTGATCGAGGCTTTCGGCCATCAGTCCATTGGCTGATATAACTATCGGCACAATTACAGCCGAGTCCACATTCCACATGTCAACAACCTCGTGAGCTAAGTCAAGATATTTAATTTGTTTCTCTTTCTCAGCTTTCACGAGGTTCCCGTCATGTGGAATGGTAACATCGACTATAATTGTGCGGCGCGCTAACCGATCTATCACCACTATATCAGGCTTATTGGCTACAATAGTCCTGTCAGTAATGATAGATCGGTCCCAGTACAACGTGACATGGTCATTTTCAAGAACTGGGTCGGGCACATACTTGTAATACGGTACCTCAGTATCAACAAGTTTATATTGCAAAGCAAGTTGCTGATGAATAATCCTGGCTACTTGGTTATGCCTGTGTTATTAATACGGATTTTTTTGTTGTTTGTTACTCAATCACGCAACAACGGCAGAACGGATTTGGATGAAATATGGCAAATAGATAGATTATAAGCTGGATTAACACATAGGATACTTTTATCCCGGTAATACGTTCCCGTGGGATAATTTTCGAGCTCGACGCGAGCAAGCCGCTGACAAAAGCATGATTGAAATAAATGTTTTGCTTTGACTCTACTTATAGGCTAACAGGGTTTAAATGGTGAGAACAATTGAACAAACTTAATCCGTTTGGCTGACCTGAAGACGTGTATGCACGGCCGTGACACGTCCCGGGCTCGGCCCTGATGTGTGTGGATAGACCTTAATTACATGACACGATACGAAAACCGATGTTAATTTGTAATGTCTTGTTATACTAGGGTTGCCAACCGCTGAGATGCACGCTGTTGAATACTCAAAGCTCAGTGCTGACGCGCTGAGATGCACGCTGTTGAGTAATCAACGCTCAGTGCTGACGCGCTGAGATGCACGCTGTTGAACACTCAATGCTGAGTACTGACGCGCTGAGATGCACGCTGTTGAATACTCAACACTCAGTGCTGACGCGCTGAGATGCACGCTGTTGAATACACAAAGCTCAGTGCTGACGCGCTGAGATGCACGCTGTTGAACACTCAACGCTCAGTGCTGACGCGCTGAGGTGCACGCTGTTGAACACTCAATGCTGAGTCCTGACGCGCTGAGGTGCACGCTGTTGAATACTCAATGCTCAGTGCTGATGCGCTGAGATGCACGCTGTTGAACACTCAATACCGAGTCCTGACACGCTGAGATGCACGCTGTTGAACACTCAATGCTGAGTCCTGACGCACTGAGATGCACGCCGTTGAATACTCAATTCTCAGTTCTGACGCGCTGAGTTGCACGCTGTTGAATACTCAATGCTCAGTGCTGACGCGCTTAGATGCACGCTGTTGAATACTCAATGCTCAGTTTAACACAGAGTTGAAAATCCAGTGCGCAAAAAATCCCGCCGCGATTTATTACGTCCGTATGAATGTCGCCTTACATCTTGTCTGACGACCGCTTTTATCGTTTTGGATGTCACCCATTGTCTCTGGAGACACGTGTCGCTTACATTTTCCCGTTAGTGCATACATGGCCTAAACCACTGAATATGTTCACCATGCTGACTACACCATTGTAGACTAGAGACAGACTAAGGGCGCATTCCGTATTAGACAAATAGTGATAATATCGCGAAGCCAACCAAAATAAAAATCAGTACTAATGATCTGATAGCTCTTAAATTTTTTGACTATTCAATTTGGTCGGGTTCGCGATATTATCACTTTTGTTGCATATCGGAACACAGCATAAAATTAGACTTTGTGAAATTTGACCCCAAGAATGATACTGTATATGCGGACTAAGTTGCTGGTGACAGCTAGTTCAGATTACTTGCTACTGAATTTAGAAGGCAGTTATCCTAACACTATAACATTGACGGGCTATTCCTATCTCTATAACTACAGCAACATCACTTCCCTTTCAACCGGAATGTGTGGGTGGCTGCGTGCCTGATGCCAAGATAACATACATCATAGCATTTGCTTTGGTAATTTTTTACCATCATAATTATTTACTTAAAATTAAAATGTTATTAATTTATTACAATTCCAACCAAAGCTGCCTAGCCAGCCTAGATAAGGGGCTGTTTGAAGACAGCAGGTCATCCTTACTTATATAAACGCAAAAGTATGGATGTATGTATGTATGGATGTTTGTTACTCTTTCACGCAAAAACGGCCAAAAGAATTTGGATAAAATTTGGCATACAGATAGATTATAACCTAGATTAACACATAGGATACTTTTTATCCTGGTCACTAGTACGTTCCCGTACATTTATAATTTCCAAACTCCGCGCAGGTGAAGCCGCTGGCAAAAGCTAGTCCAATATAATGAGATAATAAGTATTATATTTTTCAACTATTTCAATGTGTGAATAAAACAGAATCTAAACAATAAGCAAATATCATAGTGTAGTTCAAGTTGTGTGCGCCTGACTCATACTACGCAGAAACACTTCAACTTATCAAATTACAAAGATACTAAAGTGTTTGATGCCCTGCTCAGCTTTACCTAGTGTCAGACTCAGCCAGCCCGCAGCTATTACTATGAGTTACTGTTAACTTGCTAACTTGTTCATGTTTAGGATTTCAATAATAATTATAACTAGAATGGTTTTTTGAATGTACACAATGTTTGCGTACAACTGATTTTTATTTAATTATCCTTTGAACAAAGCGATTACAACATTTCTAGTAAGATGATAATGTAGACCTTCAATATTAAAAGATGAAATTCAACAAAGTTCGTGTGGGTATTACATTTAAACTACTGATAGTGAGATTATTCTGAAAGAGTTCTGATGTAACTTGTTATCACTAACAAAATAAACTAAACTTATTATAATATACCCTTGGAAACTTCCCAACAGAGGACTGCTTGATAACAGGACTTTTGAATGTTATCTTATGAAAACTAAGCTTTGAATACAGCAGCATGTGTATAGCATTCACTTTGTACACACTAATGTAAGAAAACCATGATGGTCACACTCATTCACTCGAGGCCCACGGCTGAGCCGTACGGTACATGGAAGGTACTCACAGTTATCTAGGTACTCATTACCTGCGACAATACTCAACAGCAAGCAGGCACAATGTGGCACTGAGATCAACTGAGCATACAGCACATTAACACTACAACACCATGAATGAACAACTATCCCTGCACTGTTCCGTATACGACACTACACTTGGCACACTGAGGAACACTACACACTGCAGACTGCCACTATTTCACCTGTGCCATCACCTATGCTGATTACTGATTTTTAATCGGAATGTAACTAGTACTGCTGATAATGATATGTGAGTGAGATAGCAAATCAGTTGTGTGGAGCGGTCGCGTGTGACTGCCGCCGCTCGTGACGCTCCCACCTACCTTGAAAAAGTCGTCGTCATCAAACTCATTCGAGTCGAACATCACTTACAATTATAAAACAATAACAATGACACTGCGCTCCACTGAACAGTCTCCACGCTACTGAGTTACTGACCCAGGCCCAGCAGTGAGTGAGCAGTCAGTCACACAGTTACGCAGAAACAAGAAACGACGACGTATGAGTCACGCTCAGACGCTTAGTGAGGACGGTTTGACGATTCACGGGACTTTCCAGATTTTTACAAGGAAAACAAGATACGATTACTATTCTATGAAAATCTGTTTAAAATGATATTCGCGAAATAAAATTAATAGCGCTTAGAACCAAGGAAGAAGAATTTATTTAATACAAAAACAGCTATCAAGAGATTTACAAGATAAACCACAAAAACAATAAAATAACATTAACATTTTACCTTTGTACTTGGGGCGATCGTATCGCGGCGATGGCTAGTGAAGCGATGCGATGCCGGAAACGAATAACGATACTGTACTGAAGTCGATTGGCAAGATCGGCTAACACTCGACAAACGTCGAGACTTCAATTTATAATTGTTTGATAAAATATTTTTGGACACAATTAACTCAAAGACGTTAAATAAATCTTAAAAAGTAATTATGACCACTCCGCGAAATCACGTCATGCTTATGATAAGTTTAGACACAGACTGGTTTATGAATAATCATGTTAGTTAACGGCAGGAACAATGTAATACCTATTATTAAAATAGGTAATCATATGAGTGTTATCTCCAGGAAAACAAAAAGATTATTGTGACGTTTAGCAGGAAAACCCCTCAACTAAAGCTGGCAATAGCCTGTTTCAACTTGCATTTTAAAAGTAACTTTACAAAAATGCAACAAACGAACACATGCAATTGATGCAATGATTGTGTTTAATTTACTACAAGACCACAATTCAAGCTTATGTTTTATTTTTTTTCTTAAAATTTGTAATAAAATAGGTAAATTTATATCGATTAACTCGCTTCATTATTTTCATTATGCTGTTTTCCTAATCCCAATTAATTTGTGGTCTGTGCAAAAGACATTCCTCCTAAGCAGGATAGTCGTCATCTCGGTATTTATCACCTCCTTTCTCACCAATATCATCTTTCATACAGTTCATCCATCATTTCTTGGGTCTTCCCTTACTCTTAGCGATTGAAAGTTAAAAACTCGCATCAAACGTGTCCTTATCAAAAAAGCATAATTTATGATAAAAGACTACGTTGAAGACAGGGAAGTCTGGCATTAAATCCTTCTGCACATGTGGCTTCCCTGGTATGTACGGACGCTAGCAGGTCAACCTATCCCAAACTGTCAAATTTTCCCAATTGAACATGAACCTTATTCCTTTGCAATAAAGTTGAAAAATTATCAAAGAAATTTGACAGATTGGGGTAGCTTGATGTGCTGGCCTCTGTACCTCATTAACAGCAGAACTATGTGAAAGTCTATTAACTGCTTCCAAATTACAATGTTCTTTTATATTTATTCTTTTTATTTTTGCAATGTCTGACTTATTCTCGTCATTATTTGACATTGTACAGATTGTAATTGTACATCAAGCTACCCCAATCTGTCAAATTTCTTTGAAAGTTTTTCAACTTTATTACAAAGGAATAAGGTTTATGTTCAATAGGAAAAAATTGACAGTTTGGGATAGCTTCATGCTGGCGACTATACATACATCAATTTTAATATCGACTATTTTTTAATGTTTGTCATGGAAATTGTCACTTTGTATAAATAGGTTCATTTTATTTATGTAGATTGTTTTACATGTTGTTAATGGGAGAAAGTTGTAGGCCTTACAGACTGTAGATATAAAGACGATTTTCTATTCTGTATTTTAATTCCTTTAAGTACCTGGTACTTATTGATAGGTATGCACTGTCCTCCCACACCTAATATCACTGTAATTTGAAAACATTATTTTTAAAAGAGGTAACCGTGGAGTTTCTTGCTGGCTCTCCTCCATAGGAAGCGACAATTTGGAACCGTGTACCTAGCTTCTGACGTTTCATAAGTGCCCATGCAGGTTTATATGAAATAAATATTTTGATTTGATTTCCTTTACTACGTTTCACAACATTTTCGTCAATCCTCCCAATACAGCTTTTAAGTCACCGGTGCCACTTATAGACTTCCTCTCCCGAGAAAGTCTGTAATCAAATTCTATTTTATCATTTTTTATTCTATCCATACGAGCCCAATAACAATCGATTTAATTAATGACTGATCAAATCGAGCGTTCGAGACATCACTATAAGACGTTTAGTTTGACATTACTTTATCATTTACCGTCATTGTAGCATCAGGGTAGCTGACAGGACAATGCATCATGATCAAAGGAGGATCAAAGTAGGTACTCTGTGCAATTATATTATATTAATTTGTTTAAAAAAAATATTTTGTTGGGATAAAATGCTAGAGCAAAATAATAATTTTATGTAAATATCTAATTTCTTGGTTCTTTAGATGCAGTCCCTAAACGTAAATGTCACTGTCACTAACAAAGTGACAACTGACTATTTTTCAAGCAAGCTGACAACTAATGTCAGGGTATCTATGTTCTGTGATTATAGGGCGCATTCCGTATTAGACAAATAGTGATAATATCGCGAAGCCAACCAAAATAAAAATCAGTACTAATGATCTGATGGCTCTCAAATTTTTTGACTATTCAATTTGGTCGGGTTCGCGATATTATCACTTTTGTTGAATTTCGGAACATGGCAATAGTGTAGTGTATTAGTGTATTATTGTTATGCTCTGTGGTAGTAATAGATTGCAGCATTTCAAAACATAACCTAAATTCTCAATTTAGTCAAAAAGTCCTCGCATTTCCTACTCTTATTATTTCCTAAAGTTGTACACAATGTATCCTAGATTCTTGAGGACTTTATTATCATTGCGCCAGGTGTTCGTCGTTCAGTCGTCACACTTGCACAGTACAGCCGCTGATAATGCTGCCGTCAAGAAAACTACATCCGCCGCAGGAGGTGAATGAATTATCTGTTACTAGCTTTACCAGCAGCGGCTTTGAACGCGTGCAGGTCGAGAACTATCGCACGGGAATGTACTACCGGGATAAACAGTGTCCTATGTGTTAATCTGGATTATAAATTATCTTATTGCTAAATTTCATTCCAATCTGTTCAGCCGTTTTTGCGTGAATGAGTATGTAACAAACATCTAAATATCCAAACATACAAATTATCACATTTATAATATTATTAGTGGGATAGTAGGATTGTTTAATCATAATCTTCTCAAATACTTGCCTATGGAAATATTGACTTTGTTAATTTCTAACAATTCTAAGTATTAGCAGTAGTTAGCGCTATCTGGTTTTATGGGTTGTATAAAAAGCCCATGCTGCAGAACAAGCATTTTGTTGGTTTTAAAACAGTTGTATGACTACATATTCTGATTCTTAGTTCAAATAGATGAGCTAGTCATTATTTTAAGTACCTATTCAGGTCTCCCTCTTTCATCACTTCGCATTCATGCCAGAAAACACTCGCTCAGTCAAACTGAATATGGCATGAATTAATTCAAGTCACGAGTCAATATATACAGAGAGTGTACTCTTTTGCTTTTGTAGATTATGAAGTAATTGCATGAAATGGAGTACAATACCCTATACGGGGTGGCAAAGCCATCTATGCGCAACCTGCAACCTTGGCTTCAGTACAGAGTATAGTTGTTTGCTGGCAATCATAGTGGTCTGTGTCCATTGATTGAGCATTGATAGTAAAGATACGGTCGTCCGAACATTTGACGGCCGCGGTCACCCTACAAAAAACACTAACGCCATCTATTAGAACTAGTATGAACTACGATGTGAATCGGCGTGTACGCTCCTAGACGTAACCTTGTAAGAGCGGGGTGTGGTATTTTTCGCGGTACCTATCGGCGTGTCTGCTCCTAGACGTAACCTTGTAAGAGCGGGGTGTGGTATTTTTCGCGGTACCTACAAAGAAATTAAAAAAAAACCTTTTATTTTTCAAAGTTTATATTTGTTGCAGTTTGTTTGTGTTATTAAGTTTTCATTGGCTTTCGGCAATTTTTTAAAATTTTGTCTTTTTGTTATTATGGACATATTTTCCATTTAGTTTTCCATGTAACATTATTAAATCTTTTCATTTCATCGGCTGCAACGGGCGCCGCTGCAAAGTTATGTCGTACTTTTACGCGGCTTCGCGTCGTCTTTGCCAAAGGTTGAGACAAATAAGAAAGAAAATTGTTTTAAATAATGTTAGAAGTCGATTTAAGGACATATTTTTAACTTACCGGTGATATGAAATGTTATCATTTTTTTTTTGTGCTTTTTGTCGTAGTTCACGCACCCCTTCATGGCACAACTTGGCATTTTTGCTTGTAAAATTTACGACCGCTCCGAAGACAGCCGATCACGTTCTGTTTCACTTTGCTATAGGGAAGACCATTTTGGAACCAAGTTCGAGGCGTCATTGTAACATGCGGTCCGCCCAGTCCTTATATATATGTCAATGTCTGTGTCACATAATGAAGTAGGATGGGTCTACTTCCAGGTGTGATGGGCCTGGGCAAGGGCAAGAAGAAAGGTGGGAAGCTGGGCGCCATGGAGAAGAAGGAGATGCCAGTTGAGACTGACCCGCACAAGCTGGTCAGCCAGGTGTGCGGCTCTAACATATACACCACTGGCGAGGATGTCAAGGTGACTTGTTATGATTGTTTAAGGACTAAGAGTCTTTATTCGAGCCTTAACCACCGGTAGCTGAGCTCTGGCTTTCTATCCCGGTGGTTAAAGGATTATGCACTTATTACCTACTTAGGATCTTGCACAAAAATTATAGTCTACCGATGTCACGTGTCTACCGATACCGATGGTTTATAAAGCCCTGACATCCATTTTGAGAGCTAAAATGTACAATCATATAGACACCAACTCTATCATGTCTGCCTCTCAAAATGGATGTAGGAATGGGTACCATGGTACTAAGGAGCTGCTCCTCATTGATATGGCCATTAGCCAACAGCTTTGTTGTTCCCGAAGGGATCTGTTGACATGTTGGATAGACTATAAGAAGGCCCATGACTTAGTGCCACATACATGGCTCAGGAGGGTTCTGGAGTTGTATAAAGTAGATGCAACCCTGCGCACCTTCCTGATGTCGTATATGGGGCAGTGGAGGACGGTCCTTCGCTATCCAGGATGTCGAAATATCCAGAGGAATAGCGAGCCGATAAGGATCGAGCGAGGCATATTTCAGGGGGATAGTTTGAGTTCACTCTGGTTCTGTCTAGCCTTGAATCCTCTTAGCACACTACTGGAGGATTCAGGTATGGGCTATCGATTGAGCGTTGGTCAGGTTATATCTCACCTCCTATACATGGATGACCTTTTTGCCTCTAACAAATTGTAACTGATGGAGCTACTGAAAGTAACTGAAACCTTCAGTAGCGCCATCAGGATGGAATTTGGTGTGGACAAATGTGCGGTCATACCTTTAAAGCGAGGGGAGATTCTGGAATCCGTGGGAACCCAACTCTCGGATTCCATATAAGTAACTAAGATGCCTCTCCTCAACCGAAACATACAAGTATTTGGGTATGTCGGAATCGTTGGGCATCAACAATGCTGACATGAAACAATCGTTGAGGGAGTGCTTCTTTTGCCTCCTGTTTTTTTTTTTAAATAGTTTTGCCTCCTGAATAAAGTATTAAATAGTATTTTATTAGGCGGAAACAAGGTGCGCGCCTTCAACGGTAGGGTCATGCCCGTTTTGATGTACTCTTTCGGCGTGGCATACTTAAAGGGACAGACGGAATTAGGAGACCCTCCTAGGTCTGCTGCCAGGGGTGCGGGTTGTTCGAAAGAGATACGGCCGCCCCTGGCAAACAGGCTACTGAGGGAACACGGGTGGGAAAATCTGACACGCCCTCCTGCTCCACCCAGAGCGTGAGAAGTTATTTGATGATTTCCCACCAAAATAAAAAATGAAAAATGGGTAGGTTACGTAGGTACCTAATTAACGTTAGGATAAAATAAAATTAAAATATTTATAGAAATAGTAGATCAATTGTCGAGGTCGCTAGTTAACTACATCTTGCAATATAACACATTACAAAAAAAAAATAGGTAGTAGATTAGGTAGGTATGTCAATACTAAATAAATTAAAATAAAAATGAATTTAAACAGTCAAATAAAAACAAATAATTATGATATTATAGAAATGACCTGTCAGTAAGTAGGTAAGCTAATTCTGGTGAAAGAACACAAACTTTGTCTTGAGTTAATCACAGCGACCAACAATTCTTATCGTTTAAGTAGTCGTTGATAGAATAGTATGCCGTAGAACAAAGATTTGATTTTACTTTAGCTTTAAAATGTAAATCTAGCAAAGAAGAGGGAAGCTTTTTATAAAAAGGTTATACCAAGATCAACCAATGAGTTATGAACCTTATGAAGCCGGTGAAAGGGAGCACGTAGTTTGTCCTTATTTCTAGTAATATTATGCACCCACGATCATCGATGATGAGACTGTATATCCCGCGGAAGTCGAGGTTTCTTAAATGCTAAGATCCTGCACAACCGTGAGGTATGCAGTTTCAGGGAACTTACTAGATTTCGACGTGGGGATGCACCGTTGTAATGGGATCGATCTATCATCACTGACAGGACTATTGTTGCCAATAAGCCGGACATAGTGGTGATAGATCGATCAGAGCGTCACACAATGATTATAATAGCAGTCCCGCATGACGAGAATCTCGCGAAAGCTGAAAAAGATAAGCAGATCAAGTATCTAGACCTATCACGCGAGGTTATCGACATGTGGAATGCAACAGTCATTGTGCCAATAGTCGTGACGGTTTTTTTTTTTTTGTGTGGCAAATCATCAAATAACTTCTCCCGCTCTGGGTGGAGCAGGAGGGCGTGTCAGACTTTTACTGACTAAAACCTACCCGTGTTCCTTCAGTAGCCCGTATGCCAGGGGCTGTGGTGTCTCTTTCGAACAAACCCGCACCCCTGGCAGGCATCGGCCCTTGCGGGCCCCATCATTTTTGTGCTGACATCTCTTTGAGGCGTGCGTGGAACACAACGCGCCGTCGACTTGGGCTTGGTCCTTACCGGACAGCGAGCTACCCATTACTCGCCGTCCGCAAGCTCATGCCTACGGTGGCCGGAAATCGGCCTGGGATTCCCGACGCCCAGGGCGTTTCCGTATCCTGCGGCGGCTAGGTTCGCGAGGGCGCATATGCTGCCTCTCCCTCACGTGCGCTGCCTCCCTCTTCGCGAGCATTACTGCTTCGCTGAAGGAGGTGACGGCTCCCCATGCCCTCTCGCTCCGTACCATGGCCTGGACCAGGGACGGACGCGAGAGATCGCCGCCGCCGTTCGCCTCCACGAGGACACGGCGGTGCTCCGCACAAGTCGGGCAGACCGCCACCGCACAGTGTGTTATAGGACCTGAGTTGCGGTCATGTCTCGTTTATGTGTCCATTCGATAGATCTAGCCATGATACAGCGTAGCTAAAAATACCTACAGTATTTTTTTGCTTAGATAATTAATGACCTTAAGAAAATCTTAATTTCAAGATTACTCAAAAAATATAAAACATATAGTTTTTTTTTAAATTGATAATGATGTTGCAGGATTTTATAAAACTACACGTTAAATTAGAGGGTTGTAGCTTAAATTATTGAAGAGTAAGGATTTTTTTTCTGAATTTCACATATATTTATTTTTTTATAAAACTATGGCGATGTAGCATTTTTTTTTTTTTTACATAAAATAGTCACTACTGTTGGTAATCATATTCTAAAATTTCACAAACCAAACACATGCGGCAAAGGAGATAAATCGTTTCTATGTATTTTAGGAATTTCTATGGAAATAGGGTTGTACGTAATAAAAATTGTGACATTATATTAAATACCTAGTACATTTATGGTATCGTTTGAGGCGAGATACTCGACGAATCGTACAGCGACGAGGGTGATAAGGAGCCGAGAACATCTCCGAAAAAATTATAAATAATAGAATGAAAAATAGTTTTGCCATAATTATTAGCAAAATATGACATAAACTTTATTTTTATCCCCGCTTTGCTTTCGCTAGGTTGAGAGAAGCAAAGGCCACTAACAGCCTAATATGTTTTTTTTTTTTTTAATAATTTTGTGTTTAGAACACAAATGTTAATCTGTTCAGTATTTCTTAACAAATTTAATAACACAATTTAAATATTCAAAAAACATTAACGCCTCTTTGCTGAAATTTAAAAAAAAACAATCACCGCCGTCTATAGGCATTGAAACAATAAATTTAGATCGGGTCGATCGTCTTTGCATAATTGGTCTCCTAGGATGTTAACAGGTACACCCGGAGAGTGAAGAGTACCTATATCTGCCACTCGCTGACCAACATGAGGGCTGGCGCCCTCATGTCCCTCTTGCACTAAGTCACTCGGTCGAGGCCCGAGATGACATCCCCCAACAGGATGGGTCAGCTCCTGTTGAGGCGAAGCAGCGCCATAGGTCTTTGCCGGCTCCATGACGCCTCACCCCCGCTTCTCCGGACATCGTGTATGAGTATTGGGTTTTAGGATAGCTTAACGAGGGTGGACCCCTTCCCAATACCAAACGATGCCCATCATAAAAGAAATAAAAAAAAAAACATAAAATGTTACAATCACTTTGTTGACAACCCTAAGAAAATCTTTAAAAATCGATATCTCTGGTACCCAGCTTTTGTAACGGCTGATTTTTTGTACGAATATACATAAATATGTATACAACATAAATACACTGAAAGAAAATACGACCATGCAAAGTTTCGCCAGAAAAAAAATGATTATGAAATGATATTAAAAAAAAAAACTGCTTACAAGAGTTTGATTAATCAGTTATTTATACGTTAATTTGTTCTTTTCGTCATGGTCTATTATACCGCTAATCAGTTTATACTTAAATAATAGACAGAATGGAAGTAATCACTTTTTTTTGGTTTCTATGGACTTTTCTCGATTTTTTTAATTTCTCAAAAACTACTATAGGTAAAGTCACCGGGATTTTTTTAAACGTTATTTCCTAAGAATGTCTTTCTAATAAGCATTGAAAATGGTGATGACCGCAACTCGGCTCCCATAACACACTGTGCACCGTGTGCTCCACCGTGTCCTCAGGGCGATCTTCGCAGTGGAAACATCCGGGCGTTTCCTCCCGCCCTATCCGAAACAGGAACCTCCCGAAACAACCGTGTCCGGTGAGGACCTGCGTCAGGCGGTAGGTGAGGACGCCATGCCGCCTCTCAAGCCACTCCTCAAAGAGGGGACTTACCGCCGCAATCGTGGCGTGCCCAGCACTGGGTTGCGACAATCGCACACTCCATGTCGCCATGAGATCCCGTCGGAGCTCTGTCCGCTGTGCCGCGATTTCCCACGGCAGCGGAGTTACGCCCCGGCGTTTGGCCTCCTCGCGCCACTCCCACATTTGCGCGAGGACCTTTGCCTCCAGATCCCATGGCGGTAATCCGGCAAGCAGGCCCGCCGCCTCGCCGGAGATCATGCGATATCCTCGGATCATCCTGATCGCCCTACCGACCCTATGGGAGGCCCTCAACCGGCGAGCCGGTTGGCGCCTCAATGCAGGCGCCCACACCGGCGCCTCGTATAGGGCCATGGACCGCACGATCCCCGCGTAGAGCCTCCGGCAGGAGGCGTTTGGCCCCCCTAGATTGGGCAGGAGCCGCTTCAGCGCAGCCCCAGCCCGCTCCAGTCTCGGAGTCAAACGGCGGAAATGCTCCGCGAAGTTCCACCGGCTGTCGAGGACGAGTCCCAAGTACTTCATCGTCGACTCGACGCCGATGTGAACCCCTCCCACCGTTATCTGGGAACCCGTCGGTGGCGCATTCCGAGGACCATGAAACCACATGGCCTCGGACTTGTGCAAGGCCACCTCGAGTCCCAGTTGCCGGATCCTATCGACGATTGTCGCAACCCCTTGTGTCGCTAAGTCGGCCGCCGCCTGGTACGACCTCCCTTGCGCCAGGACCAGCGTGTCGTCAGCGTAGCAAACTACACTGACGCCGCTAGGGAGGTCGGCGCGCAGCACCCAGTCGTACCCAATGTCCCACAGATGCGGCCCCAGGACCGATCCCAGTGGGACACCGCACGACATTTCTTGCCGGTTCCACTCTCCAAGGTGACCGGGGTAGATGACGGCCCTGTCCGTCAAATAGGCCTCGACAGAGGTAGGTCGGCCACACGACAGAGTTAGGTCGGCAGCCGGTGATACCGGAGTGCCTCCCTGATGCAACTCCAGGGCAGGGTGTTGAAGGCATTGGCGATGTCTAGAGACACCGCCAAGACGACCCCACCCCGGGCCACAGCATCCCCCGTCGTGAGGGCTCGCACGCGCATGATGACATCCACCGTGGAGCGCCTCCTGCGGAAACCAAACTGGCTCTCTGCCAAATCCGGCCCCACCCGCACCAGCCGCCCAACGAGGCGGTCTGCAATTACTCTCTCAAAGAGCTTGCCCACCTCGTCGAGCAGCACAATGGGCCGGTAAGCGGACGGAGAGTCCGCTGGGCGCCCCGGCTTCAAAATCAAAATCAAAATCAAAATATTTTTATTTCATATAAACCTGCATGGGCACTTATGAAACGTCAGAAGCTAGGTGCACGGTTCCAAATTGTTGTTTCCTATGGAGAAGAGCCGGCAAGAAACTCCACGGTTACTCTTTTAAAAATAATTGGCTTTAACAATATTTTCAAATTACAGAGATTAAATGTATGGGAGGACAGCGCAGGCCTATCAATAAGTACCAGGTACTTAGACGAATACAGAATAGAAAATCGTCTACAAATCTACAGTCAGTAAGGCCTACAACGTTCTCTCATTCACAATATGTAAAATAATCTACATAAATAAAATGAACCTAAATAAAATTGATGTATAATGTCAATTAATGACGAGAATATGTCAGCATTGTAAAAATAAAAAGAATTAAAAAGAACTTTGTATTTGAGAGCAGTTAATAGACTTTCACATAGTTATGCTGTTAATGAGGTACCAGGGAAGCCACATGTGCAGAAGGAATTAATGCCAAACTTCCCTGTCTTCAACGTAGTCTTTTATCTTATAATATGCTTTTTTGATAAGGACACGTTTGATGTGCGTTTTAAACTTTCCATCGCTAAGTTCTGTAACCGACTTTGGCAACTTGTTATAGAAGCGGATACTGTTTATTAGAAATGACTTGCTAGTTTTAGTCAATCTAAATTTTGGAATCACAATTTCATCTTTACTACGTGTATTCAGATTATGGAAATCGCATCGTTTTTTGAAAAGGCCTAAGTTTTTGCGAACATACAAGATATTTTCTAGGATGTAAAGAGAAGGCAGAGTTAATATATCAATTTCGCTGAATTTGTTTCTAAGAGACTCGCGAGGCCCCATTTTATAGATTGCGCGGATTGCCCTCTTTTGTAAAATGAAAATTGAATCTACGTCAGCTGCCGATCCCCACAGCAGAACGCCATAAGACATAATACTGTGAAAATAAGCAAAGTAAACTAACCTAGCTGTGGCTACATCAGTCAACTGCCTTATTTTTCTTACTGCGTAAGCAGCTGAGCTTAATCTACTTGAAAGAGCTCTAATGTGAGCACCCCATTGCAATTTTGAATCTAAAGTAATTCCCAAAAATACAGTTTCCGAAATAGCATCCAGTTTCTTGCCATCAAGTTTTAAGTTTAGACCTACTTGGGGTACATTTGGTAACGAGAACTTAAGACATTTAGTTTTGTTCGCATTGAGTAAAAGATTATTAGCAGCAAACCATTTCGAAAGAACAGCTAGACTATCATTGACATGTAAGACATCCGTATCCTTCCTATCTATTCTAAAAATAAGAGAAGTGTCATCAGCGAATAAAATTATATCCGAGAATTTAGCCATCAGGTAAGGAAGGTCATTAATATAAACTAGAAATAAAAAAGGGCCAAGAATTGAACCTTGAGGCACGCCCATCTTAACTTCTTAATGAGGACCAGTTTCCCCGTCTTCCAACGAAGCAGAAACTGGCCCTCCTCCAAGCATGCGCTTAGGAGCCCTCTTAGTCGAGGCCCGAGAGCCTGCAAGGCCAGGATCCAGGCTTTTCCGGGCAAGCCGTCGGGTCCTGGGGCGGTATTTTTGGCATTCAGCCTACGTACCGCCACTCTCAGGTCTACCTCGGTCACCTCTGGAGAGTCGTCGTCGTTGTGGTCCGCATCGGGGACCGCAGGAGGCGGAGCCATAGGCGGGGAAGCGTGCTCTCCTCGCGAGGGATAGTCGTGACGGTCAATGGCATTATAGCCAAGAGTCTTCAAGAATTTTCAGTTCGAATGAATTAAATTCTTACCAAAGAAATTAAATAACCATCCTTCGTCCACGATCTGGGGCACCCTTCTGAGAGTTCACGGCATCAAATAGGCCGAAACTAGCCGGGATTTAACTAGATTAAATAAATTTTATCAGAAGCTCATGTCTGCTGCTGCAATTTAGGACGCAAAGTGACAAACGTCAAATTGACAGTCGCGGGCTGATCCGACACAAACAACCAATGACAGATTGACAGCAAAGAAACGTTCCGAAATCGACTAACTAGCGAAAAGCGATTAACGATGATTTAAACTCGTTACACAATATTACTACGGTCACAGTACCTGTTTAAAAGTGTGTCCAGAGAAATTGTAAAGTTATTTAATATAATATTTGGCTGTGATGGTGGCCGGTAGATACCTATAACGATAGTGTCCGAGTTTAATTCTATAACTAGACAGGTAGCATCAATTAAGGGAATTTTTGCCACTGAACAACTGTAAGCTACGATACCATCATTTTGATTTTTATTGTTTTTGAATAGTCCGTCTTGTAGTTCTTTAGGGACGGAATAAAAATGAAGCTTTGGAATTCCATGATTCGGTTAGGATAAGTATTTCACATGATATTTCGAGTCTAGATAGAAAGAAGGTCTTCCAATTTGACCATAAGTTTTAGTGATACTTCGTATATGTATTTTGAGTTAGGATTTTTAAATGATTGTTGGATGATATATTAGACGACAGTACGAGTGAGCATGATTCTGGTTCACACAAAAATGATGTTTTTTTTTTTTTAATGACGGTTCTGCAGATATTTTGTCTGTGTTAAGTACTAGATTATTATTAAATATAGAATCGAATTTTGTTTTAGAACTACCAATGACGCGGCCACATTAACTATTATTATTTTAAACAGCCATAATAAAATGATTGGGTTTTTTTTTGGGTGGGAAATCATTAAATAACTTCTCCCGCTCTGGGTGGAGCAGGAGTGCATGTCAGACTTTCACTGACTAAAACCCACCCGTGTTCCCTCAGTTGCCTGTGTGCCAAGGGCCACGATATCTCTTGCGAACAACCCGCAGCCCTGGGAGGCATCGGCCTTTGCGGGCCCCATCAGTTGGTGTAAAATATGATGACCAATATTACAAAAACTATAAAAATGAATAACGAATAATAATAGCAAATCAGAAACTTAATAAGTAGTAAAATTTAAACCAAACAAGAATTAGGTGGATTATAAACTAAGAATAACGGTAATATCAAAACGAACCCTAAACTTGGACTCATATTCGTAATCAGTAACTTGACAGTTCGAAGAAACATAACGTTACCATAGTAAAAGCACAGTATAAAAATCATACAGTAATTCGACGCCTTTGATCTTTGATAAAATGCCGACATCGTCTAGACAGTAACGCATCGGCCAGGGTTGTCACAAGTAAACAATATTTATGAAATTATTTATTTATTGCAGATCAACATCGATAGCAGTATTGATGTTGATCTGCAATAAATTTACTTCGGAATTGACACCCATATCATATTATAAATACATTTAAAATGACGTCCGCCATCTTGGATTTCGAAAAAGGATGGCTTTTTCGTAACAAGCACCCCAATTAAACTTAAAATTGGTACCGATTCTCTTGTACAGAGGCCACCACATCAAGCTACCCCAATCTGTCAAATTTCTTTGATAGTTTAGCAACTTTATCACAGAGGAATAAGGTTCATGTTCAATTGGGAAAACTTGACAGTTTAGGATAGGTTGACCTGCTGGCGTCTGTACACCGAACGAAACTATAACTAAAATTCCTTACTTTTGACTATGAGAATCTTAACGCTATCCTGCAAAAAAAAATCTCTTTTAAAACAATTTTGACACAACTAAAATCGAATTTAACAATCGCGACTCGCACGTGGTATGTTTTGGCTTCGCAACATGATAGGTACTTGTTTGCCCTACCCCGTGATTATTTTTAGAGCCAGAGGCGCGCAGGGGCGGCAGCCTCGACGTAATTTATTATTAACCCACATGTTGAGTTTAGAGGTGTATGGGGTTCAGTAAAGGGAGTAGAAATTTCCATTATTTTTGCGATAGGACACAGCATTTTCGAGATATGAGCAAAAGAAAAGAAAAAAAAACAGTACTATTTTTGCACCATAACTCGAGGTGTCGGTGTCAAATTTTAGTCTTTGACAACTAATTTTATTCCACACCTACTTAATCGAGATTAAAAATAGTCAGATTTAGTTTGACAACCAAAATTTTAGGTTGAATAGAAAAATGAAATTGACAACAACAGAATAGCAAAATTGCCATTTTCACTAAACTAATAACTCAGTGCAATCTTAGTGCTGTCAAACTAAAATATAGTTAGGTTGTGTCACTTTAGTCAATTTCAGAATTGGAAATCGTCGTTTGACAGGAATAAACTAAATTTTGGTGATTTTTAGTCTAGTTTAGAGAATTTTGTGACAACAGAATCGGCACCATTGACACCCAAATCAAATTATAAAAAAAACGACGTCTGCCATCTTAAATTTCTAAAAGGATGACTTTTTCGTAACAAGCACTAATTGAACTCAAAATTGACATCCATATCTTATTATAAAAAATAATGTCCACCATCTCGAAATTTACCCTTAGTAAATAATAAAAAAGTCCAACACTTTCACATTTATAATATTAGTAGGATTTCCAAACAGATGCCCTGTGCGATAACCTGTGCCTAACCTTTTTTTTACCGTACGCCGGTCGGCCATTTTATTAGCGTTATCAACGTGGCACGACATTATAATATTTTTTTTTACTGCACTCTACAAGTACAAAACACATTTATTTACCTTTCTTCTGTACGTGGAAGCTGATGAAACCGCAGATCTTTATTTATACGAGATGAGGACTCGCAATCACTCACAGCCAGGGACCGGACAACCCCGCTTAAGAGTTAAGCCTTTTGACAGGGTAACCCGTACATGGGGTAATTCATATCGCAGTGTTACCTTTTGTTCGAGTTTCATGCGCGAAACCCAGCGAAATGGTTAACACCTTTATTATGGTAACCACGTGAAGGGGTTAACCCCTTCAATGTCTTAAGCCTTTGAAGGGGTTACCTTCACGAAAAGCTTTTATTCGTGTTACCCTGAATTACCTAATCCACTTGAGCTGCATGTATAAACTTGTACCCGAGCGGCGACGCGGCGCGGCGGTGTGGCGCCTCATTGTCTTACTTACTATTTTTATTCAGTTATTACGAATTTGACAACAAGTCACGATAGATAAGCGATAGTCCGGTCAAAATAGACATTCACCCTTGCATAAATTCCTAAGACGCTGAATTTTTACATAAATGTTACGGATACCATTATAATGAAAATTCTCCATCGATCCCCTGAGTGCAATTTGTTTCCATTCAAGGTCAAAGTTCGCTAAAATTGTTTTTTTTTTGTTTTGGGAAACGTTTAGTTTTATGATAAAAATAGGTGAGATAAAAATTGTAGATCATGCAATTATGAATCTATAAAAATTTACTTTGGATGGGAAATCATCAATTACTTCTCCCTTTACTGACTAAAATCCACCCGTGTTCCTTCAGTTGCCTGTGCCAGGGCCACGGTACCTCTTTCGAACAAATCCGCGACCCTGGCAGGCATTGGCCCTAGCGGACCCCTTTCATTATTGTTGACATCTCTTTGAGGTGCGCGTGGAACACAATGCACCGTCGACCCGGCCCTGGTCCGTACCAGACGGCGAACTATCCATTGCTCGCACTGCGCAAGCCCGCATCTACGGTGGCCGGAAGTCCGCTACGGAGTCCCGACGCCCATTCCGTCTCCTGTGGCGGCTAAGGGCGCGACAGCACAAGGATTGCCTCTCCCTCACGCTCTCCGCCTCCTTCTTCGCGAGCATTACTGCTTCGCTGAAGGAGGTGACGGCTTCCCATGCACTTTCCTCCGTACCATGACCTGGACCAGAGCCGGACGCGAGAAATCGTCGCCGCCGATAGCCTACACTGATCGCTTCCGCGAGGACACGCGGCAGTGCTTCGCCCGAGCAGGGTAGACCTCCATCGTTCCGTCCAGGCGATTCACACAATGGTGACACCCGGGTGTTTCCTTCGGCCTTATCCAGAACAAGAACCTCCCGAAGCAGCCGTGTCCGGTGAGAACCTGCGTAAGGCGGAAGCTGAGGACGTCGAGACCCTTCTTTCCCTCCGTGCCCAGCACTGAGTTGCGACAATCGCACTTTCCATGACGCCATGAGATCCCACCGGAGCTGTCCGTTGTGCCGTTATTTCTTGCGGCGGCGGAGTTACGCCCCGGCGTTTTGCCTCCTCGCGCCGCTCTCACACATGCGAAGTCTCCAGATCTCAGGGTGGCAATCCGGCAAAGTGGCTCGCTGCCTCACCGGAGTTCGGACGGTATCCCGGGACTAGCCGGAACACTTTATCCCCTAAGATTCACCATTTCTGAGAAAAATCGATTCTAAAATTTACTTAAGTTGTATTCCCCATAATATGCACACATTTCCACGCCACCTACGAGGTAGTGTACTTGACGCGTTTTTTTTTAAGCGCCATTGATCAGGCCGGCTGACCACCAGACGGGCAGCAAGGCATGCACGAGGGATAAAAAAGCTGATTCAAACTGTAACATGGGGCCCTCGATGTCAGCTCGCTCACCGCCCGCCGGCAATAACGCCCAGGAAAGGGCTGACGGGGTGACTGAGTAATTGCCAGACCTTCGTCTTCTCCAAGGCAATATCAATCTTTGCACCAGGGCTCAGGACCTTTTGCTCCAGGCAAGGCGAAGTGGTTGATCAACGTTGCCATAGCCGCCGAAACATACTTTGGTCCTCCCAAGGATGACAGGATGGGTGACATTGATGGCTTGGTGACACTTATCTTGAGGCTGGCCGCTGACACTCTATCCCTTGAGACCTTCAGTCGGGACGGGGCTTTGTGGCAGCCTTAGTCGAAAATATGGTCGTGGAGATTTATTTCTCACCCAACCGACCTCTCGCTGACTTTGAGACTTTATTTCGGAATCGAACCCAGTCGTCAGTCGAAGCCGTCCTCACCCCGTCCTTGTCGTGAGGTACTTCAACGCCGAGTTCACAACTTGGAGTTCCCCAGCAACGGATGTACGGGGTGTGTTATTAGAAGAGTGGGCGATGGAGTCAGGCCTACTGCTCCTAAACCGGGGATCCGTTCAGACATGTGTGCAGCAGTGGGGTAGGTCTATAGTGGACTTATCGTTTGCTAGTCCTGCTGTGGCACGCTCTGTTCAGGACTGGCGTGTATTGTAGGAGGTAGAGACGTTGTCGGACCACAGATACATCCAGTTTGATGTTTCCGCCCAGACTTCGAGTGGCCCGGTCCAAGCGGCCCCGGCCAGGGTTGAGGATGACTGTTGACGATGGGTGGTCAAGCGACTGAACCAGGAAGCTCATCTGGTGGCCTCAATGGTGCATGCCTGGTTAGACTCACCAGTCAGGTCTATCGATATTAACGACGAAGCAGAATGGTTCCGGGAGGCCATAACCCAAATCTGTGATGCTGTGTTGGTCCGCGTTTAGTCTCTATCTACCAGGCACCAGGTGTATTGGACGTCACAAGATATTGCGCAGTTGCACATAACATGTGTAGCGGCGTGGCGCCCGTACACTAGGCACCGAGGAATGCGCCGACCAACACCAGATGCGCTAGTAAGAGAGGCGGAACGGTGTGAAGTGTACAAAGTGGCGGTGGCGGAGTGGTGGTGGTGGGTGATAAATTGGATTGCTAATTGAAATATAATTTGCTGTGTCTAATGGACGAATTTAGAATCAATTGATGCTGTGTAGCGTCCGACATCTTATATTTGTACGCCGTTCGGGCAAAACATGACTGTCTTAATCATAATTTGACGTAACATCTTGCATGCTATGTGTGTGTATACTCATGTTTTGGACAAATAAAAAAAAATATCTTATCTTAAGAAGGCTCTTCAGCTGGAAATTAAGCGAGCAAGGGCCGAAGCTCATGATACATTGCTGGCAATTCTAGAAAGGGATACGTGGGGGTGACCATATCGTTTGGTTTGGTTAGGTCCAGCGTTGCTAGAGAGAGTGGTGAGCGCTTTATTCCCCTCTCAAGGGGAGCACACACCACCTAATATGGTTCCGCCTACTATAGTGCCCAACACGGAAAACGAAGATGACGACGCGCTTGAAGTGACCCAGGTAGAACTGAGACCGGCAGTACAAAGGCTTAAGGCCAAAAACACTCCAGGACCAGACGGCATTCTTGGCCGTGCATGGGTTCTGGCCATCAAGGCTCTCTGGCCCCGCTAAGTAGGACTCTTGAGTGCATGTCTGGAGAGAGGCCAGTTTCAACGCTAGTGAAAGACTGGAAAGCTGGTCCTGCTAAAAAAAAGAAGGGCATCCTGCGGGCTCTCCATCCGCTTACCGACCCATTGTGTTGCTGGATGAGGTGGAAAAACTCTTCAAGAGAATTATTGCAAACTTCATTCAGCACATGGCAAGAGAGGGGCCGGATCTAATCTGGGTGCTTACTCTCGAATATAATTCCGATGGATCGACATTGGAATTATCAGTCAAACGTCAGGGATTGGCTAGATTCAGTGAGTCCAGCCAATCCCTGACGTTTAACTCAACCAACTGACGTTTTATCAATGTCGATCTATCGGAATTATATTCCAGAGTAAGCACCTTGATCGGAACCGGTTTGGTTTCTGTAGGGGGTGCTCTGACGGACAGAGAGTATATTTTAGAATCGCTTTTTCTCAGAAATGTTGAATCTTAGGGTATAAAGTGTAAGGATAATTTATGTATATGTACAGCATCCGTGCACCTAGCTTCTGACGTTTCATAAGTGCCCATGCAGGTTTATATGAAATAAAAATATTTTGATTTTGATTTTGATTGAGTCGCCAGCAGGTCAAGCTATCCCAAACTGTCAAATTTTCCCAATTGAACATAAACCTTATTCCTTTGTAATAAAGTTGAAAAACTATCAAAGAAATTTGACAGATTGGGGTAGCTTGATGTGCTGGCCTCTGTACTTAGATAATTGCATGATCTACATTTTTTGTGAGTGAGCTAATTTTATCATAAAACTAACAGTTTCGCAAAAAATAAAACATCTTTGCGAACTATGACCTTGTATAAAAAATTGCACACAGAGGAACGATGGGGACGACTTTCACAGTATCAATATAATGGTATCCCTAACGTTCATGCAAAAATTATGTTTCTTGGGAATTTATGCAAGAGTACACCTATTTTTCGGGCTAATTTGACTGGGCTATATACGGTGTCCAGCATCTCGACTCGGCTGTGGCATTTTCACAGAAAAAGAAACTAAATATTATAAAATAAGAAATGTAGGTAATACCACACACACTTAAACAAAAACACAGCTAAGTAGTTCCGTCCGAGTTTCAAATTAAATGATGAGAATGTAAACAAGTATAGACACGAAAAAGAAATAAGTACGTCTATTACAATGTTTAGCATGTGCGACAAACAAAATTGAACTGTAAAATCATAAAGGCAATAATTAGAATTCCATGTTTACAAGTCGCTCGGTACATGCAACCATGGCGCCGCCGGGCAGAAAGATGTCACGTGCGGTCGTGGTTATACAATTTTCAAACTAATGTCGATTTCAAAGAGTGGATATTACAATGTGTTGGAATGGAATGGCTTACCCTGTTACAGTGTTACAGGGTATTCAAACGTTAACTTGTTCGGAAGGGGTTACATTGCACCCATTCGAGGGTGTAACATGTATCAAAGGGTTTATTTTTTAAGCGCTTAAAAAAACCCCTTCAAAAACCCTTTCAACGAGTATCCGGCCGGTCCCTGCTCACAGCACACGTCGTATGCACCATTTTAAATAAACAAATAAAAAACAAACACGCGTTAGCCCCAAATGTTAGAGCCCGAACTACTAACATCGTTTTGTTCGCAGTTCGGGCTCGGCTTACCCGCGTCTCGCGCCTCACACCCCGCACGATTGCCCTGTCTAGACGGCTTCGTCGGACGACTGTATGATTTATAGACTGTGGTAAAAGTCAAGTTACTGAATACGATTATGAGTACAAGTGTAGTCATATAAGATTTCGAAGACTCACCAGTTGTGATTCATCTTTTACTTCGATACAATCTCCTTACGGAGTTATATTTTGGCCATGGCCATCCGGATGATCCAGGGATAACGCGCGATCTCCGGTGAGGCGGCAGGCCTCCTTACCGGATTGTCGCCATGCGATCTGGAGGCAAAGGTCCTCGGGCACATGTGGGAGTGGTGCGAGGAGGCAAAACGCAGGAGCGTAACTCCACTGCTGCGAGAAATCATGGTACAGCGGTCAGAGTTCCGGCGGGATCTCATGGCGACATGGAGAGTGCCATTGTCACAACTCAGTGCTAGGCACGCCACGTTTGCGGCGGTAAGTCCCCTCTTTGAGGAGTGGATTGAGAGACGCCACGGTGTCCTCACCTTCCGCCAGACGCAGGTCCTCACCGGACACGGATGTTTCGGGAGGTTCCTGTTTTGCATAAGGCGAGAGGAAACGCCCAGGTATTTCCATTGCGTAGATCGCCCTGAGGACACGGTGGAGCATACGGTGGAGGTCTGCCCGGCTTGGGCGGAGTACCGCCATGTCCTCGTGGAGGCGATCGGCGGTGGCGATCTCTCGCGTCTGGCTCTGGCCCTGCAGGCTTAGCACGAGCACCGATTTGTCGACGGAAGAATAGACATGATTATTAACTCAATGATGTACAATAGGAGAAGATAGCTATGTTTTTTATTAATTATCACAGTTATGTGTTCTTAACTAATCATGATTTTGTAGATAATCGTATTTACTTTGTGGCCGTCGAGTAGAAAGTTTGTTGTCGGTGAGATTTTGACAGTTTGGGAAGAAATATTCTTCTGAAATAGTCTACATTTATATGGACGTAGACAAATATCGTTAGAAACGAAAGACTAAATGACAGATTCTAGAACGATATCTACGGTGCGATATCAAAAATGTAGCAACGAAATGTCACTTTGTATTGAAAAAGCACTGTCTATTCTTCGTAGAAATACAAAGTGTCATGCTAAGCCCGCAGGCCATGGTAAGGAGCGAGTGTGCATGGGTAGCCGTCACCTCCTGCGAAGCAGTGATGCTCGCGAAGAGGGAGGCGGCGTACGTGAGGGAGAGCGAGTTTATGCGCCCTCACGGCCCTAGCCTCCACAAGAGACGCCCTGGACGTCGGGAATCCCAGGCTGAATCCCTGCCACCGCAGGTGCAGGCTTACGGACGGCGAGTAATGGGTAGCTCGATGTCCGGTAAGGACCAATCCCGGGCCGACGACGCGTTATGTTCCACGCGCGCCTCAAGGAGATGTCAGCACCAATGGGTGGGGTCCGAAAGGGCCGATGCCTGCCAGGGGTGCGTGTCGTTCGGAAGAGATGAAAGAGATATCGCTGCCCCTGGCACACAGGCAACTGAGGGAACATGGATGGGTTTTTTGTCAGTAAAGCGGTATAAGTTATTTGAAGATTTCCCTCGCTAAAAAAAAACCTCTGAAATATAAATTGGTGTATGTTGTCCTGGTAATCCTTTATCAGCCGCGTTCAGACACGTTGTTGTTTCTTGTAGGATTTGGAATTGTATTCAGTAACTAGACAGGTGTCAATGATAAATGATTTTATTTCTGTAAGTAGGTTTGTACAAACACTTTTACACGTCAATCATAATTTTTTTTACTAGTTGAGGTCGACGTTTCCTATCCGACTACTCTGAGAACAAAAGCCGAAACAAACGCAGAAGTCACAGTCTCTTTTAAAGTCTAGACATAATCTTGGTCAGATCATATAAAGACCATGTGGATTGGTGTCTGAAATAGTCTTTTGAGGAAAAAACTACACACATTGAACAAAGAAAGGACATTTGGGTAGGCGTAGGCCGCATAAAGTATTCAAACTGCGAGATTAACATTAAAAACGAACTGAGAAAGAGATGATACACAAAAACAAAAATATCACATAATCCTCACATTCACAATAATTAAAACAATAATAATATTATACTTCTCAATGTAAACATTAATAATAACCAAATATAAAAAAAAAAAAAACAAAAAAAAGAAAACATTCAGTACACAAAATTTGAGCAGGTCAATCTCAAGTTTTTTTTGGTCTCTATGTAATCTTTAACGGTATAAAAGGCTTTCAGGCACAACTTACGTTTAATTAACGATTTAAATTACTTGAGACTTAGGTCTTGAACATGGCTTGGAAGTTTATTATAAAAGCGTATACGTTGACATCTGAATAACCCATAGGATTTCCGTACAGTGCCAGATCAACTTAAACTGGAAATGTACAACTTGATGTGTAGCCGTGCGTACAACAAATTTGTGTTTGTTCCTAGTATTTATACTATGGATATCACTGTATTTTTAAACAATTTAACATTTTATGGGCATATAAAAGATTTTCAAAAATGTACTGTGAAGGCACAGTCAATACATTAATCTCCTTAAATTTCTCTCTGTGCGAGTGTTGATCGAATAACCCTTTTCTGCTAGACAAAAATAGTCTGAATGTCGGCGGCATTCCCCCCTATATAATACCTTACGACATTACACAATGAAAATAGCTAAAGTACACTAAGCGGGCTCTCTCTATATCAGTTAAATTACTAATTTTTTAATTAGCTTTTTCGACAATTTAGCTATATGTGGGCCCCACTGAAGCTTGGCATACAAAGTTAAGCCCAAGAATACAGTGCTATCTTCAGGATTAAATTCTTCGCCCTTCATCAACACATTAGTTTTCACCTGCTTAACGTGAGGTAGCGTAAACTTAATGCATTTGGCTTTTTTTTTCTTTTTTTTTTCATTTTAAGAAGTAAATTATTAACATTGAACCAGTGAACTACTTTTGAAATTGCGCTATTAACATCGTCATTAACAAGTTGCTGACGTTTTTTTTGTTTTTTTTTTTTTTGGGTGGGAAATCATCAAATGACTTCTCCTGCTGAGTAGAGCAGGAGGGCGTGTCAGACTTTTACTGACTAAAACCCACCCGTGTTCCCTCAATAGCCCGTATGCCAGGGGCTGTGGTATCTCTTTCGAACAAACCCGCACCCCTGGCAGGCATCGGCCCTTGCGGACCTCACCAGTGGTTGCTGACATCTTTGACGGCGCGCGTGTGGAACACAACGCGCCGTCCCGTCTACCACTTTTCGGCCGCAGGGGATAGGGAGAGCGGCTGACGCTATACCGACACTCCTCTTCCCCTGCGGCCCCACCGCGTCCGCCATCAAACGGTGGCGGCCCCGTCCAGGCCACGGAAGGGAAGAGCGCTGCTCAGAAGCACCGGCACTCCTCTACCGCAGCCCGTAACACTCAGCCGCGATGCCTCCCATTCGACATCGCGGCCCACCTCAGTTGCGGTGCTACCTACTTTTTGGCCGCTACGTCGTCGGCTTTGAGGCAAAAGCCCTGACGAGCGGCCCCACCTTTGGGTTGCTCTTGGCTCGGGGGGGGGGGGGGGGGTGAAGGACCTGTGGTTAATACCTTGCTTCTCGTGCACGAGGTTGTGGGTTCAAATCCTGGCAAGTACCAATGTGACATTTCAATTCAAATCAAATCAAAATCAAATAATTTATTTAGAAAACACTTGTTAAAAAGGTGTTACGAAGGTGTTGAAAAGGTATAAATGATTCATTGTATTATAGCCTGGTAACTACTGCTTTTTATGGCGTCTTACGCATATTTTATTTTTGTGTCGTGTGCTTCTTAGATGTGTATATAGACGTAGATTTGCTTTGACAAAGATAGCCACTTCATAAATATAAACACACGGTAATGTTAGGATCTGATGATGGAATCCTAGGGAAATCGAGGGCAACCCTCAAAATTTGTAGGTATCAACAATGTTTTTCATATGTTTTCTAAAGCTATTGAGACATTTGCGTACGGTCATCATCATCTCATGACGCTGAGCTGATGAAGGAAGGTACAACTCTTTAACGGTTAGGAGTTAGGTGGAGGTTCGGGCATAACTCCGTCATATATAGATCGATTTACAAATTTTTTTCTTTTTTTTTAGAAATGTCTTTATTCCGAAATGAAATCCCATTTAAAGAACAATGGGCAAAATGTCCCTACCCTTGTAGCACTCCCGTCTATGTATCAAATGAAAGTACTTGAAAAGTGTATCATTTTATTGTATGACAGCAAATCTGTAAAACATGGGGGAAAAAGGTTATTGAGATTTAGAAATCAAAATACAAATTCTACATAATATTTACTAAAACTCATATATATCTTCAATTTAATTTAATTATGTATGCGCTTATTGCGTCGATGTTTCATATTTTACAATAAACAACGCGCGGCGCGAAGTATGAGTAGGTGACAGACAGAATCCGAGGCGAACAAAAGCGCGTGTGCAGGAACAAAGGCATTTTATTACCTAACGCTTTGTGGCTCACCCGAATTCCTGTTACGCACGCAGACAGGCACATTGACATTGACCGACAAGGATGCACCTAAATAAAAAAACCAAACAGATATAATAGATGTAATACTCGTCTATGAGACGGTGTTCTTTTAACATTACACACCACTCAGTGCAGTCACAAAATAAAGAGAGTAAAGAGAGTACAGAAGGCAATCACATCTATGTACTTCGATTTTCATACCTACGCTCGGCGGTCGAGCTGGGGTTGTCAACTTTGGCTTACGCACAAAAAACTATCGTGGTAGTGGCACTCGTATTTAGGTCTTTGCCATGATGGCTCGCCGAGCAGTTCTATCTTAACTATATATAATGAGGAAGTTGAGCGTATTTTTTAGCTTATAAGTACTACAATAAATACCTAATATAAATTGTAGAAATAATAGAAGGCCACAAAGTCATTTTCGCTTACCCACAACTAACTAGGTATTCTGTGTTACGTTAAAACAAACCATCGAACTCACCTCTCTGGTCAACTCAACAACAGGTAGCTTAAAAAAAGACATTTCACAGTTTAATGTTGAATTTAAACAACCGTCCACTGAACAGTTATAGTAACTTTTTTGGTTGCTCCGTTTTTGCATTTCACAGACGCGTGTCTCAGGGAATGGCACTCGCGCTCGCACTGGTCCCAACCGGTCCGAGATATCGTGTCCGTGAACGGTGTCTATGTGTGCGTTACTCGAGCGCACTATGTATGTAGATTGCCTTCTGTACTCTCTGTATTTTGTGGTGCAGTTCTTGTGCTTATGCGTCGTTCACGTTTCTGCATTTTTATTATTTTGACATCGCTTCTCTCACTAACTTCAGCTAGTCAACGGATTTTTGCCTGGGACAATATTATTGTACAAAGCCGAAATACAATATAGTAGGTATATTTAGTTCACATTCGTTTATTTATTTATCCCCAGACATAATTAGAATACAGGAAGTAAAAAAGTAAAATAATTTTACGCAAAATACAATATTCTCGCATTCTCCCATTCATTCACTCATTCATTCGTTCACATTTGTTATCTTTATAACAATGTACATGTTTCCATCCAAAACTTAAGATGCTACAAGGGTAGGGACGGGGTTCATACAAAAACGCCCATTGTTCTTTCATATAGATCTGATGATGCGTTTCGGGGACAGACAACGGAACTCTTCGAAAAAAGACAGCAAATTAACCGCGATTGCTGCTATCGCATAAATATAAATTGTTTTGAACCCAAGGATGATGAAATTGGTGTGGGGCTTACCCCACACTAATTTCATCATCCTTACCATCCTTACCATAACTAAAAAGTGAAAAAAACAAAAACTTAAAAAAAAACAACCGACTTCCAAAAAAACACCAGAAAGTGAAAAATAACTTTAATTTCGGAAGGCGGCGACCAGAAACTAATAAAATACATAATTATCAAAAGTCACCGACTTCCGAAATCAAAGTTATTTTTCACTTTCTAGTGTTTTTTTGGAAATCGGTTGCTTTTTTTTTTTGAAAATAGTTTTTGGAATATAACAACTGTAACCATACCTATGTTTAACAAAATAAATGATCGATTGACACTTTTCTTAGGTTATGGAGAGCATATGAATACTGGCTAAGCTTTTTGCATGTATTTTCAACGTGTGTTTTCGAGCACATATTTTTATCTATCCAAATAGATACCTAAGAATTTAGTGTGTTCTGCTTCACTGATAGTCTGGTGACCGTAACGAATATCCGGTTTTTCATTGTTTGTTTGTTGTTCAAATGAAATGTAATTTGTCTTTGCAACATTTATTTTTTAGTTGTTTTCAGTTAACCAAGTTAATTATCAATTATTTCTTTTTCGAATGTCACATCATCTTCCTTTTGATTAGTATTGTGCTGTCGTCAGCGAATAAAATCATTGGATTATTAATAGTTTTAGGCATGTCATTAACATGAATAGTAAAGGAGCAAGATCACCACCCTGCGGCACACCAAATAATTATGCGTTTTCTATGTGTGAAGACATAAGTCTTTTCAGTTCTTGTATGGGGGCAGATTTTCATTATGTATGTAATTTGTTCTCTATTAGTCAGATATGATTTGATTAGTTCAAGGAAATTGCCTCAAATTCCATATTTTCCAGCTTTTTTATCAGTATTTTATGGTTAACATAGTCAAATGCCTTCGACATGTCCATAAATAATAATAATTCACATGCACTTTCTGATTTTTTATCTTGGACATTACTGAAATTGGTGCAGGAAAACATCTTGAGGAATCCTGCACTTGTTTAAATTAGGTCTGTAATAGCCAACCCGTATTGAATAGAATAGAATAATATTTATTTGCAGTAAAACATGGTATAAAAAGATGATAAAAACAAAATAACTAGAGCATACATGTTTTTGCTTAACAGTTATGAGCGTACAAAACACAAGAATATTTAACATTTATAGTCAAAGAATTCTTTGACACTATAAAAACGATGACTACACTACCATTCATGCAATTTTTTGTGTAATAATCTCATATTTAAAGTCTTGACATTAAGAGGCCTACGTACAATGAACTGTCCATACATACGTAATACCTAAATCATTTGCAACTTGAGCATATTCCCATCATATTATGATGATATTCGGATTCAGACAGTATTTATCTAGGCTCGTAGGGGTTTTTTTTTCCAAAATTTTTACCTGAAATGAAGTTTAAGCGAATTGCATTTCGCACATTTTTACAGCGTAAATGACATGTTTTCTCACTGTTTTTTTGGTATTATAACCAACAATTTCCGTAATATTGTTGTCTCAGAAGCATAGTTCATATTATCAAGTTGTAAAATGTCGAAAAAAATATTAAAAAACAATAAGTTTTCATTCATCATTTTTGGTATTACGGAACACATCCAAATTCATCATAAATGGTCAGTAGCTAGTAGCGCTATCGCGTCAAGCCATTGTCAATGTGTGTGTGATCGTACTGCTCACTGTAGGTATGTATCCTCGACAGGTACTAACACTAGCGCAACGATAGCAATTTTCAGACGAAATATTGTCTCCGCCCGAATCCTAGTTGCGAGCTTCGGTCGTAGGATCCTTAAGGTATCTTATTATAAATACTTACGTACACACATGGATACACAACTTTTATTATATTTAGCTAGTCTAGCAAGTGAGCGAGCATGGTGATCAATGCTGCATGAGAAGAGGTCTTTGCCTTGTACTGAGACAATAATAGGCTAGTATTATTCATATGTCTAAATTGTATCCCCAGCTAGAAGACGACAGCGCATACCCCTCGTGGCTGTGGAGCCTGAACACGGGCCCGGCGCCGCGCCTGGACGAGCTGGACCCGAGCAGCAAGCGCTACTGGCTGCGCGTGCGCGCCGCCGGCATGCGTCGCAACAACAAGCTGCGCTCCATGAGGAACTTCTAACGACTGGCTGTAGCGAGTGTAGCGCTTCAAGGTTATTCTGGCGAGTGGCCAGAGTCGGAACTAACGGCGTCATCTTGTTTTTTTAACGCATTTCAAGCGTAGATAGTGCTTGACGGTTACTTGTATTGTACTGGTACTGTATAATGTAGTTGTGATTAATATTCATTCAATAGGATTAAATGAACTTACGAGGGTTGTATTGAAGATTTAAATAATTTTTAATGATGTAAACCCATATTTATTACGATCGCGAATCTAATTTAACATACAACCCGACACTGATCTGCATATTGCAAAACTTGGAAGATAATTTGAATTTCACGGGCTAACTAACCGCCCACGCCCCCACAACCTACTGTGTGTAATGTTTATTTGTAACCTGCCATCGGGGCGCTCACAATGCTGCATTGTCACTGCAGTTACACAGGCATTCCGTAAGTCCAAAAAGGGTAGCCGTGCTGATCCTGTCAACTATAGACCAATCGCCATAACCTCCACACTCTGTAAAGTAATGGAAAGGTTACTGAACCATAAGCTGCTAGCATACCTAGAAGACAATGATCTCCTCAGTGACCACCAGTATGGATTCCGTCGTGGTCGGTCAACTGGGGACCTTCTTGTGTATGTTACGCATTGCTGGGACGAGGCCATTGAGAAACACGGCGAAGCCATTGCAGAGTCGCTTGATATCTCAAAGGCCTTTGACAGGGTCTGGCATGCTAGTTTGTTGGGTAAGCTTCCTGCATTCGGCACCCCTGCTGACTTCTGCAACTGGATTTCCGATGTGCATCTGGATTGAGGGCCCATTTTTTAAAAACCCTTGCGAAACTAAATAAGACTTTAAGGAAATTAGTAAAAAAATAGTTAAAAAAAAAAACAAAGCGCCATTAATTTCTTAAACGTGAATTAAAACTGTTAAGATTAAATAACTTGGGCCCTCAATCGAGACGCTTGCATAAAGTGGCAAAGCCTAAATAATAATTTTTAATTAAGAATTTAGCTATTTTAATAAATTCCAATATCTGTAGAATATGAGATTACAGATTTATGGCGGTATTTGTGGTGTGGCTCTCAAATTCATTCATGTCTTTACTGAGGAATCTGCAAAACATGAATTTATCTGAAGAAATACTAACATACGACTTTAATATGTTTTATTACTAAGATACCTCTGTAAATTAGTTAAAAAGAAATAATGACCCAAAAGCTAATGGTTAAAAAGTAATTGAACGTCAAATTTTACTAAAACGTCTGATCTGAGAGCCCAATATTTTCGGCTTTATTGGCTAGGCTCAACTTCGTAGATTATCGCAAATTAGAATACCTTTTTTTACTATTTTTTTTTTATTAAAATGGAACACATCGTCCATTCTTCCAAATACCATACTTTAAGAGAAAATTTATTTCCAATTTAGTATAGGAGAAAATTTTGTAGGGTGGATATGATTTTGTTACTTTTTACATTTTCTGTAGAAAATTGGAAATCAACTTTCTCTTAAAGTATGGCATTTAGAAGAATAGACGATGAGTTACATTTTAATAAAAAAAATAGTAAAAAAGGTATTCTAATTTGCATTATTCTACGAGGTTGAGCCTAGCCAATAAAGCCGAAAATATTGGGCTCTCAGTTCAGACGTTTTAGTAAATTCGACGTTAAGCTACTTTTTAGATTTAATGGAGTACAGTAAAGTTATTCCACTCTTCAAATCTGGCGACAGCAAAGATATGAATAATTATAGACCCGTATCGGTTTTTCAGCAAGGTGTTTGAAAAATGAAAAATGTTAAATCAAATGCTCAATCATTTTAATCGTAATAACATCCTACACGATCAACAGTATGGTTTCACAAGAGGACGTTGCACAACTGACGCCGGTGTCACCTTATTAAAACACATCTTTGCCGCATGGGAAGAGGCGCAAGATGCAATAGGTATCTTTTGCGACCTATCCAAGGTGTTTGATTGCGTGAATCACGAAACACTTGTCTTGAAACTTGAGCATTACGGACTGGGTGAACTTGCGCTTAGCTTGGTAAAATCGTACTTGAATGATAGACTGCAGCAAGTTCAAATAAACGGTGTGAATTCCTTGGGCTTAAAAGTCAAAATGGGAGTACCGCAAGGTTCAATATTGGGTCCGTTCCTCTTTTTAGTATATATAAATGATTTACCTCATTTACTAAAAAAACAACTACAAATGGTGTTATTTGCTGATGACACATCACTGATTTTTAAAGTTAAGAGACACGCACAGGAGCTTGACGAGGTAAATAACGCTATAGTTAAGATCCATAATTGGTTTACTGTAAATAATTTGGTATTAAATGGAAAGAAAACTAAATGCATAAGATTATCGTTACTGAATGTCAGAAGTAGTGAATGTCACGTTATATTGAATAAGGAGATAATAGAATTCGTCGAACAGACGGTTTTCCTGGGGATCACGCTTGACTCAAAGCTACAGTGGGGTCCTCACTTAACATCACTTGCAGGGCGGCTAAGTTCTGCCGCTTACGCTGTTTGGAAGATCCGCCAATTAACAGACGTGGATAACGCGCGACTTGTTTATTTTAGTTACTTTCATAGCATAATGTATTACTGTATTTTGCTATGGGGACGGGCTGCGGATGTTGACTCGATCTTTATTCTGCAAAAGAGGGCTGTCAGAGCCATTTACAACCTCCGCAGACGCGAATCTCTAAGGGAACTGTTCAAAACAATTAACATCATGACGGTACCTTCTCAATATATTTATGAGAACATTATGTATGTTCGGAAAAATCTACATCTTTTTAGTAAGATAAGTGACAGGCATAATTTTAACACTAGAAATAGGAACAAATTAGATCAACCACGTTTCAGATTGTCTAAAGTACATACTTCTTTTATGGGGTACTGTGTAAAATGTTATAATAAACTACCAGTCGATATTCTTGAACTAAGTGAAAATAAATTTAAGTCATGCATTAAACGCACACTATGTAGACAAGCATATTATAAGTTAGATGATTATATCTTAGATAAAAATGCCTGGCTTAATGCTGGTCCTGCTCCACAGCCACCTGGGCTTACTAATTAACATTTTAATATTTGGAAGAGATGCTTCCCCTTTTTTTATGTTTTCTGACATTACGAACACTTATGTTCCTATTATTATTATTTTTCTGACATTGCGAACATTTCTGTTCCTATTTTTATTAATTTTGTGACATTACGAATTTGTTTTTGATTTTACTGAACCAAGTATTTTATATTAAAATTTCAATAGATACTTATTATATATTTTTCTTTCTTTTTGGAAGTCAAATTTTATGAATTTCTCAAATAGGATTGAAACTATAGTTTTGTATAATTTAGAAGCATTTTGTGAAATTTTTGTAAATGTGAGTACATGCATCCTTATAATATGTTGTTTTGATGTACGTCGACTTGAAAAAACGTGGTAGTTGAGAGTATGTCATGCTCACTTAAATGTCTCACTGATGGTGGCGTGTGTGTTGGATCATTCGGTTCCCTAGAAAATGGTTGAGCTGGATGGTGCTGATCCATGCGTCAAGTTCGTGAACGGGCGCCGTCGGTTGAGACTGGTCATCTCTTATCTGCCATGGCTTATTTTGAATCTAATTTTTTTTATTTATTTTTTACATTGTTCTGACATAAAGAAGCACCAAGAATAATGTTCCCAAAATTTTGTAATACCCACGATTTAAAAGAGTGTCCTTGGAGTTTCTTGCCCGTTGTTCTCCATAGAGATCTACGTTTTTGGAATGGGCACCTAGCTTCAACTGTGATTTTTGTTTGACAATTCAAAAGTGCCTGTGAAAGGTTTAATTGAAATAAATGCTTTGAGTTTGAGTTTAACAAATAGCTTTTGGGTAATTATTTCTTTTTAACTAATTCACAAAGGTATCTTAGTAAAATATATTAAAGTCGTATGTAGTATTTCTTCAGATAATTTCACGTTTTGCAGATTCCTCATTAAAGACATGAATGAATTTAAGGGCTGTAGATATACCGCCATAAATCTGTAATCTCATATTCTACAGATTTCGGGATTTCTTAAAATATTTAAGAAAATCTTAACTAAATTCTCAAATAAAAATTATTAACCCAGAGATACTTAGTACTTTCTCAGATTTAGGCTATGCCACTTTATGCACGCGTCAGATTGAGGGCCCACGTTTTGAATCATAACAGTTTTAATTCACGCTTAAGAAATTTCCCTATAAGTTTTATTTATGCACATGGATTTCCGACCTCCTGAGTGATCGATCTAGAGCGGTCATAGATGGCTGCTCATCGGATCATAAGGCTATTAATGCCGGTGTTCCTCGGGGGTCTGTTCTTCCTGCGAATCTATTTCTGTTGCGTATCAACGACCTGCTACATCTTGGTGCTATCGGGTACGCAGATGACAGCACAGTTTCAGATAGATACCTGTCCAGTGCAAAAGCCAGCATAGACGAAATAACTGCTCTTAGAGAAACCATAGTGGAGCGATTGAATTTGACCTTAAATTTTGTTTCCCAGTGGGGGAAGACAATCTCATCATCATCATCATTTCAGCCGAAAGACGTCCACTGCTGGATATAGGCCTCCCCCAGGCTCCTCCACTTCGACCGGTCTTGTGCTTCCCGTATTCAGACAATCTGGTCAAATTCAATACTCAAAAAACAGGTGTGTCTTTTTACTGCCAAAAGGAGTCGGTTCCGGTTATCCCCAACTTTCCGAGGTGTATCTGTACCAGTTACCGATCGCCTATCGCTTTTGGGCATGAAGTTGACGTCCGATCTCAACTTCGGCTCAACCATCGAGTCAAAAGCTCAGACTGCAGCAAAGAAGCTGGGCATCCTAAATAAGGTGAGGTGATACTTCACATCTGGACAGCTTTTGAGCCTGTATAAAGCTCAAGTGCGTTCTTCTATGGAGTATTGCAGCCACTTATGGGATGGCTCAGCAAAATACCAGCTTGCTGCCCATGACTCAGTGGAACGCAGATCAAAAAGGCTCATAGGTGACAAAACGTTGGTGGCCAAGCTTCACAGCTTAGCTCATCGCACTGCAGGGTACCATCCGCACTCGGTTAATATTCCGTCGGGTCGTAGTCAACGCAACTCCTCCACATTTATTATGCGCACAGCTAGTGCTATTTTCTGGGCACGTTCGATCCACCATAGAGCTCATCAATCGCTTTCCATAAAGTGTGATCGAGGCCAAGAGCAGGCCCATCTAGTAATAAAAATAAAATTAGAAATACCTACTTAAGTCCTTTTGATCGAAATATGTTTTATACACAGAAATAACCCCATTTTGGTCGGAACGTCATTTTGTTTAATTGGAAATACGTGCTTTTCGATCAGAAGTTTATCGAATATAGATGGGATTTCAGTTAGTTTCGGAAAAAGAAACATTTCTTTCTACAGAGAAATAGGACCTTTTGAACAAGCACTCCTCATATGTCACCGTAAGATTGTGAACACCATTAGTTTATATTCTATCTCGCGAGATTATAAACTGTCGATAAATTGTGAACTGCAAAAACCATTTACAATTTAACGCACTATTTTTCGATAGTTTATAATCTGTCCGTCAAATTGTGAACTGGTATCAAGACGGATAGTACCTTGCGCTATTACTAAATAGCCAAGTAACTGCCACTAACTTAGAAGTTGGAAGTAGCTCTCGCCGTCCGTTGCCGCGGCACCGCTCGCTTCGCTCGTTCGGCTCGCGCGCGGTTGGTCGCAATTCTAACGTAACCTATTTGGTAAGCAGTATGGTGCAGTTCACAATCTATCGACAGTTATAATCTCGCTAGATAGATTATAAACTAACGGTGTTCACAATCTTACGGTGACATATATGATTTAATTAGCTACTAATTGTCAAAAAATAAACAAGTTATCCGGAATAAAGATTTATTAAATTCACAAAGACTTAATTTCAGAACTGTTCACAATACGATTTACAAAAGTTATCTCTCTAAACAGTGCAAATGACACGATTAATATATTTTCACATAATTATCAACTAAATACACTATTACAAAAAGTCTAGAGAATAAGGCAACTGTACCTATATTTTTATTTTTTGCGCACGCACATTTGAGCTGGACCGAAAATCAGTAGTCATCCTGTTTCCAGCAGTCTCGCTTCCAGGGGAACGCGTGGTTATAACGTTCCTGGTCGTCGAAATGGACCCCAGAATTCTGATTGTCATATCTTTTCTACACGAAGCAAATATGAGACGATATCGCGACGGGGTTGTGCTACCATAGACCTCTCTCATAGATCCCTCTTCACTTCATGTCTATGTACGAATGTCTAAAACTTACCTTTGTTCCCTACACTTTATTGAGTAGGTAGTGACGTAGTAGACGATTTAAACTCAACCGAAATTACAAAACAATAGATTCGATTCCCACTCGGCTCACAATAATAATGGACGTACATCACAGACACTTTGGACATATTACGCGATCTTCACCTAAAATACAATAGCAACTGGTAGGTACTTCACAAAATTGCAACTGAATATTTTCCTAAATTATTTGATTTCTAATACAACTTTATTTTACTTCCCTGGACTGTATGATTTTTTTTATCGTTTACTTTAACTAACACATTGACATCATTTACACGTCATATATATGCATTAGAAATCTATGAAATGGCCTCCTCTATTGATGTTCGGTCATGTTTGGATAACCGAACCCCATCACAAAATAAGTGGAGCTATTGCCAGTATTTCTAATAACCATGGAGATCTATGCTAGCTACGCTTACTGAGAACGCGTTCAAATGAGCGACAGTCGTCAGCGGCGAGTACTTAGCTATTTCATGTGCACTGGGAACGCTGTCATTGTCCGTCTCATGTAGGCAAGTGATGGACGTGGCCAGACATGGCCAGACGTGGCTAGACGTGGCTAGACGTGGCCAGACGTGGCCAGACGTAGCCCGACGTGGCCAGACGTGGCCCAGCCGTCACCGGCCACGGTAGCCGCACGCTCGAACCATTGCAGTGCTACAGACAGTCCATGGTGTCCTCCTTGACGACGAGGGGCGGCGCGTAGTCTCCGTGTTTCGTGCCAAACGAGTACGAGTAAGGGTTCTGAAATGTTACAAATACCGACTAGAATCAAAAGTGCCTTTTAAGTGCCTAAATGAAATAAATACTTTGACTTTGACCAATGCAGCGGTCGCACAAGCATTCGACAGGCTATCGTATCGAATGTCACATTTCGACATCCTGATGTGTCTTGCCCCCGACAGCAATAGCTGTCGAAAGAATAACGTGCAACTAATTTTCGGATTTTGGAGTTCTGAACAGCGTTTAGGACTCCTACGCGTTTTTATGTCATAATTCTTACAAATGATCGCGACAACCGCGTACTTGCGTGACGGTCACTTTTACTTAGGACACGAGTTAACAGAGATCAAACTAACAGAGCTTAGTAAAATTGGTCGTATTGGTACCTAATTGACATAGGGTATTAGAGGGCCAGCGTTCTACATCTGGATCAACAGGGAGACGTTCTGAGGAGACTGAGTAGTTGTCGGGTCGATTACCTTCTTCACGTTGTAGAGGTCGGGTGGGTAGGCGGCCGGGCCGGGCGTGCGCGTGGCCTTGCCCGCGCCCTCCAGGCGCGCGCCCAGTGAGTAGATCGGCTGTCTGCACACACAACACGCGCGTCAGGCACGCACAACACGCGCGTCAGGCACACACACACGCCCTCGTCACACTCGCTGCGGCACGTTACTAGTAGTACCAGTAGCGGAGCGCAGTCAAAATTATTCAATCGTAATTTACAGGTCTTGCAGCGATTGTAATGCCGAAAATTTAGGTTTTAGAATTTGTGTCTGTTTGTCTGAATGTATGGTCCAGCATGACATCATGCAAAAACTACTACGGATTTTGCTCACATTTTGCACAGATATTCCCTAAAAGTTTAGTGTGGTCATTACACGTTTGCCGCTAGTAGGCTATACAATTTTTGCCGCCCCTACTAACCTCTGAAATTCAAAACCCTAGTTTACAACCATGTTCATTACATTTTCTTCGTCAGTAAAATTGCAATTTTATGATTTGTGCTTTATTGTCATCATTACATCAGCTCTTTCCCGTTATTAGTATGATTGTTGTGTCAGTTCCAAGGTTATTATTACAACTACGTTAAAAAAGATAAATTTTAAAATAATAAAATTTAATAAAAACATATAAAAGTTATTGAACTTTTTATAAATATCTTGATAAAAAAACGAGCTTAAAACATGTAAAATTAAAATAATTCAAGTCCATTACAAAAAAAATATGTTTGTTTGTTTGTTTAAAAAAATCCAAATCAGCAACGCTAACATAAATGTGTTTTGTCTCTAGTCCCTGCGATAAAAAGATATGGGATAAATTTGCCCATATCTTTTTATTATGGCGGTATAATGGGTAGGTACAGACCCTGCATGAGTCGAGAGTTCGAGTCAGTTTTTTGTATTATTTATAAGTATGTTTCATCTGGAAATTACGATAAAATTAGTGATGCGTCCCTCACTCATGAGGCCCCTCATTTGAGGTACTCGTGATCGCAAATTGAAAGAGTTACTCGAATTTCAATATTGAACCACCTCATTCCTCATCACCCCTCATTTGAAAATTGACATTGACATTATTGACAATAGGAAATCGAGGCAAGCGAGTTCGTGACTCGCGAATGAGGATTGAGTAATTGAGTGAGCTCAGTGAGCGAATGAACCGACTCAAAAATTGTATGGAGAATTGAGAATGAGTGAGGTGAGGTGTGATCTTAAAGTTTGGACAACACCGTGGCACACCGCACAGTAAACATTATTTAAATTATTTCAGCTACGATTAATTATTATGAACTCTAAAAGCATTAGCATTAGATTGGTAATAAAGGGTCATTGATTCGTTTATTTTGGCGGTCTATTTATAAGCGAAAGAAAATGATGTGTGTGAGAGAGTGAGGTTGTGAATAATCGGATTATCGGAGAGTCGTGACTCGTGAGTACTCGTGAGTCGTCGTTGCACCCGCCCGCCTCGCTCACTTGGAGCTTCGTTTGAGTTCGGCTCGGGCTCGCGAGTCGTGAGGCGCATACGCCGTCGTACGATTCCTCACCTCAAATGAGGGGTCCCTCGTGAGGACCTCACGAAGCAAATTGAGGGGCTCCCTCATCCTCACATAAAATTGATGAGTTACCCATCACTAGATAAAATGTAACTAAACACCGAGACCTTGACCTTCGCGCGTTAGTGGATTGTGTAAGTGGATTTAATAACATTTAGGTGCACAGAAAAAACAATTAGTACCGTAAAATGGGGCTACATTGATCAATTTTAAAATTCGGAATTAAATATTTCTGTACTAAGAAGGCTGAAAAATAAACAAAAAATAAATTTAATATCGGTTTTAAGGGTTGTATTTAATTACATTAAAGCAATATTTATTTGGACACTACTTTTTGAGTAAAAAAAAAATCATCGCGATCAACTTCATACTGACATCGGGGCTACTTTGATCACACTAGTTTTTGGTACGTATTTTGATAGTAACCCCAAAACGAACAAAAACACAAAAAACTTAAAAAAAATCGGTCAACAAATTTTTGTGCTGCAGTTGTTTTAAGGTGATGGGGTTTCTTTGATAAATGCAAATACTGAATATATAGTTCAATACTTATATATTTATTGAAATTAACAGTCTTAGTACTCTTTTTTATAATCTTAAAAAATCAACACAACATTTAAATTAACAAAGAGGCGTTTCATCATTAATTAGGCAACGAAATCAACAAAATTTGAGAAATTATTATTTCTGAGCCCCTCTAATTGAGTTCACAGATATTAACTTCGTAAGGAAACACAAACAGTTCGTCCCCTTTTGCATCAGTCTTTATAATAGGTTTAGGCAAATATGCCACAACGTCTGTTTCTATATCAGATATGTCATCTGGAATCAGCTTAAATGTTTTTTTTATTTTGGACAGATTTTAACCCAACCACAACTAAGGGTGTAATTTGGATGATGCGACAAACATAACGATATGTTTTTTTACCACGACCAGAATAAAACTTGGCTAGTAAATATCGCTCCTCAGCCAATTCATTATCTTCCTCTTCTCTTGGCAAAGGAGACGAGTTTATGATGGTGTCACTGTCCTCTTCCTCACTGGACAGTATATCCCTATATTTTTTATTGGTTGGTTTCCTTCGTCTTTCAATTCCTAAATTTTCCTGAGATGTACTGCATTCATCTTTGTCTGCCGAAATACTTTTACCAGGATCCACATCGAGTCTCTTTTTCTTTCTAATGCTATGTGATGGTCCTCCAAATCTCTGTTCTTTTAATAATTCTGAGAGAACACTTTCAGATTGTTTGACAACGTTATTGTCATCAGGTGGCAAGCGCTTAAAAACTTGATCCGGATTAAATGGAAATATGCCCGTGGCATCAAAAGACTTGGTTAGATTTCGTTTAATTGCAGATGTTATATTTAGTGATGGCGTTGAAGAGTGTTGAGGCTGTTTCGGTTTAGCTTCATTCATTCTTATTAGTGCCTTATTAAGAAGATTTGGAAAAGCATCCTTTGGAATGGTGGTCAGTCTCGTATTCTCGAATTTCCATTTAGTTAGTACAAAACGCCAGGCTTCCCTCATGGGCCGAAAGAAAGCAACATCTAGCGGCTGAAGTAGATGCGTTGAATTTGGCACCAGGCAGCCGAAGGAGATGTTATTTTCTTCACATGTGCGTAAAACGTCATCATCCAAATGCGATGACAAATTATCGCCAATCATAACTTTGCGTCCATTCAGTCTTTTTGCATGTGGCAAAAAACATGTCATAAACCAATCGCGAAATGTAACAGAATCGAACCAGCCGCTTGCAGTTCTGTTATATCTGGTACCGCGGGAGCAACATGGTTCATCACAACAAGGCGGTCCACGAGGTCCATTTTCTTTCCAAGTGTTGTATAGATGGGTGCTTTTATAAATGACGTAAGGCGGTAAAAGTACTCCATCTGCAGACCCACACATCATGACACTTGTGGAACTTTTAGAAAAGTTAGTTATTTTTTCAGGGTACTTTAGCCCCCTTCGATAAATGTATCGCTTTTTACCAGGGTCGTCACTTAAATTGGACTCATCATAATTAAAAATGTTGCTACTCGGCACGTCTTTTATAGTAGGCTCTAAATTTTGAAAGTATTCTTTTATAGTTTCTCTAGAAACTTGCGCTCGTGCCCGCTTTATGTTAGCTGCAACACGTTGGCTATAATTTTCTTTGTGGCGCTTTAGCACAGAGTATGCCCACTCCACGCCTGGTACATTATTTGGGAATTTTGCCACTGTACGGCCCATTCTGTCTGAGAAAGATTTGGCGAACATTCTTAAATCTAAAAGACTCAACGGAAAACCAAAATCTGCACATTTAGCTGCAGCCTGAAGTATTGCTTTCTCTTGTGCTTCAGAGAAAACAGGCTGAGCACCTGGTTTTTTAATATGTTTTCCATGATACCTGTTGTATAGTGTTCCATACGGAATATCAAACTGTTCTGCGGCTCCCCGAATAGATGCACTTCCATTAGCAATTGCCTGCACCGCGTCTTCTAGTTTGGACTCCGCATAGTTTTTATAATTTCTGCTTCCAAGTGGTTTTTTATATGTTCGAGGCATTGTTCTGAAATAGACAAAAACACAACCTAAACTATCAAAATATTGTACTAAGGAATAAAAATAACTATAAATGGGGTAACTTTGATCTACGGGGTGACATTGATCAAGTGATCAAAGTAAACCCGTACCTCTGATCAAAGACACCCCCGGTTACATTTGAAGTTTTCAAATAATCTGCCAATCAACAACGAACCCGTCAAAACCAGTTTCGTATTTACAAAACTACAACTTTTTACGCAAATAAGACGAAACCATGAAGAAAGCTATAGATTTTTGAAGCATCAAAAGTTTTTCTTACCTTAAAATGCCCAGTAACCGGTACACCAACAAAACCTTTTTATATTATAAAAAACACGAGCACACACGGAATATCTACAACGCCATATTAAAAAGAAACTATCAGTGCTGCCAACCAAAACATAAAATCCTTTTGGATGCGTTCACAAACCGAATAAAAAATAGTTTTTCATAAGTCGAAAGTTGTTATCAAAGTAAACCCGTAGTATCAAAGTAACCCCATTTTACGGTATCTAATAAATAATTGTAATATTGTTTAAAACATAATGTTGAAACACTATTGGAATATTAAAAATAAAATCATATTCACGATAGTATATTTTTCATATAAGTACAGACCATAGAAGAAGGAGATATGCCCAGTAGTTCAAAATGTATCGGAACCCGGTGTCTCCACTTGCTCCCCACTACCGCGCCACAACTACACATGCAACGAAGTCGCGCTCACACTCGTAATTTATAAATCAGAACGTACTACACAATCAATTATAGACCTTATCCCTTCAGACTAGTTATATAGGTTCATTTTATTTATGTAGATTATTTTACATATTGTGAATGAGAGAACGTTGTAGGCCTTACAGACTGTAGATTTGTAGACGATTTTCTATTCTGTATTCGTCTAAGTACCTGGTACATATTAACAGGCCTGCACTGTCCTCCCATACATTTTATCTCTGTAATTTGGAAACATTGTTAAAGCCAATTATGTTTTAAAAGAGTAACCATGGAGTTTCTTGCCGGCTCTTCTCCATAGGAATCAACAATTTGGAACCGTGCACCTAGCTTCTGACGTTTCATAAGTGCCCATGCAGGTTTATGTGAAATAAAATATTTTGATTTGAAACGCAGCGTGCATTAACGTGCACCGTACAGCTCACTCACATATAAACTACGGTCGCTACCGTTGTGCTGTGCAAAAGCAATTTATTTTACATATACGCTAGTGATTGACTAAATCGTAAAGTTGTCGATACTTCTATTTAATATACTACTTACATTTTTGTTGGGGTCCTGTAAATAAATAAAATAAAAACGCTAATCGTAATACGTCACTAATATAGTAACTGAACCAAGCCGATAACAATAGCGCATTCGAAGTGTTTGAAGACTTTAACGAAAGTAAAATGCCAAAACCATAAAAAAGTAAGGAAATAGCACGAGGATAAGACTTATTATACGATAATTCAAACCCAATAACAGTCCACCGACATTACCTAAAATTTTGTTAACATTACGACTGTTGTTTACGCATTTCTCTACTACGCTGTAAAATAATCAAAATAAGTAAAAAACATTAATTCATATCGATCTAGCAATAAATTTCTCGAATCGACATTATCGATAGCCTACGTTAGAGGATCTGCACGAGCACATCACTAGCTCAACGCAAGACACAGCGACCGTACTACGTAATGCGTCCGTATAGATACTTTATCGTTTTGTGATTTTTACATTTCTTGTCCAGTCACTTAGCAACAAAATATTTAGGTAGTGGTTTAGGAGCAATTTATTTAGTACAAAAATAATACAGTCGCATTAAAAAAAAAAAACATACCTAGTAAGTAAATGCAAGAAATATTTTTCGATTTGTTGTTTTTCATGATTTTAAAGACAAATATAGTCAAATACTTGTACTTATTTATGGTAAGTGATTCCATGATTCACAATGTTTTTGTTTTGGCTTCGGTTTTTACAAGAAACCACTGAACAACACGGCATTCTTATAATGTATCACGACAACGGTTGAAAGCACACTAGTTCGCGGAGACGGCCATTTGCTTTATGAATGATCATTCTGATCATGGCGCGCGGATACAGACACCTTGCCACTTCTCCTGCTTTTTATATTTCTATGGTACAGACGCTGGAGTATTCGGTATATTGTACCTAGGTATAGTAATTGATTTGTATAGGTATCATTGTGTATAGTAGGAACCAAAATATTGTAATTTTGTCAAATATTCGAGACTTCCTTTCTCCGTGTATTTAATAGAGTATTTTTTTATTTCTGTAAGGCATAATGCAGTTTTTGAGCTAAGTTTGCCTTCCTAGGCTCCAGCCTACTCAGCCTTCTGGTAGATCCGCCACCGACTAGTATAGTAAAAAAAAAATCGCCTTTATAGCTACGTAAATAAACTCGTTATCAAATTGGACATGGAACAAAATTACAAAATTTACCAGGGACGTACGGTTAGCAAACAATGAATAAAAGCGAAATTCCAGCTCCAAAAATTTAACTGATATCCGGGACAGTTACTTTCAGTTATAGTTTGGATACCTACCAAACTAATTTGAATGCCGGCCGGATACTGGATAGTAGGTCAGTCAATATTCAGATATTTGATTTCCATTAAGTAGGTAGGTACTCTAATATATCTAAAGACCACAATATGGCAACAATTTATCATCCAATGACATTATTTGCGGATGACAGCAGAGCTATAATTGAATGCAAGACTGTAAGAACGTACACGCTATTCTTATTTCCGAGTCATGGCTTAAACCTTGTCTCCCTTCAACAAGTTACTCTCTTCCTGGCTTCCAGCTTATAAGAAACGACCGCTCGGTTGGTGCTGGTGGTGGTGTTGCCATATATCTTCGCACAAATATTCCCTACTCTGTTGTCAATGTGTCAGCGCAGCCACCGCCGTCGAATGCTGGTGAACATCTCTTCATTGAAGTTGAACTACACCATTCAAAATTACTTCTTGGCGTCTATTATTGTCCTTCTTTACGCGTTAGTTTCTTTTCATCTTTTGAAAATCTACTAGAAATGCTGATACCTTCTTACAGTCATAGTATAGTCATGGGTGACTTTAATACTTGTCTTCTGAAAAAAGACCATCGCTCTTCTTCTCTGACTAATATTTTGTCTTCTAGTAATCTTTACATTCTTCCTCTGAGTGCCACTCATCATTTTCCTAACTCTACTCCTTCACTTCTTGATTTAATTTTTGTCTCGTCTCTTGATCACGTCGCCAAGCATGGTCAGTGTTCAGCTGATGCCTTTTCCTATCATGACCTGATTTTTCTGTCATACAAAGTTCGTCCACCTAAGGCTAAAGCTAAGATACTCATGCAGCGCAATTTTGGTGCAATGAACGTTGACAATCTTTGCAAGGACGCCAAAAATATAGATTGGTCTGATCTGTTTGCCGCTGCATCAGTCGATGAGCAAGTTAATATTTTTACGGCTAAACTTATCGAGCTTTACGATCATCACGCACCTGTTCGAGCAGTTAAGGTTAGACATTTGCCGGCACCGTGGCTCACAAATGAGATTAAAATGCTAATGCAGAAAAAAGTTACGGCAAAGTCTAAATTTAAGCATAGGGCTAATGACGCTAACAGGGAAAGATATCTCTCAATCCGTAATCACTGCAATAAGGTGTGTAGGAACGCGAATCGCCACCACATTCATACTTCTGTCCAAAATGGGGACCCATCAAAAGTTTGGAAATTTCTCAGATCATTGGGGGTCGGTAAAACCCGACAAGAGACAATCCCAAAAGATATCGACATTGATGCAATGAATCATCATTTTACTGCTTCGTCCAATTTTGATAGGACTATAAAACTGAATACACTTAATTAACTCTCTTCTCTTCCGACTCCCAGTTTTTCTCCATTTGTTTTTGGTCAATTCTCCGCATGTGATGTTAAGAAGAGCATACTATCGATTACCTCCAATGCGGTAGGAAGTGACTGTATCAGCCGTAATATGTTGGTCCCTGTGCTGGATGTTATCCTTCCCGTCCTTTGTCACATTCTCAATTTTTCTGCGTCTAGTGGTGTCTTTCCATGCTCATGGAAAGATGCTCAAATAATTCCGTTATCTAAAAAGTCAAATCCCAAATCTTTTTCAGAATATCGTCCAATTTCCGTTTTACCATTCCTATCCAAAGTCCTTGAACGGTTGATTCACAATCAAATTAGCAGTTTCCTTACTAAAAATAATCTCCTCAACCCCTTCCAGTCTGGCTTCCGTCCTGGTCATAGCACCACCACAGCGCTTCTGAACATTACGGATGATATCAGGTCAGCGATGGAAAGTGGTAATCTTACAGTTTTAGCTTTACTTGATTTCAGTAATGCTTTTAATACTGTTGATTTTGATGTGTTGCTTGCGATTCTATGCTCTCTTAATGTGTCTCCATCGGTAGTTGACTGGTTTCGCAGTTATCTGTTTGGTCGCCGGCAACGTATTTGCCTTGGAGAGACCTTGTCTTCCTGGAGTAATACTTCTGCTGGTGTGCCTCAGGGTGGTGTTTTATCTCCTTTACTTTTCGCATAAGTAATTTTTGTATAAGGTTTATATTTGGCTTGCGCAAATATGACCATGTTTCCGAATTTCGAGTGAAGCTCAAGTGGTTACCAATTCGCCTTCGCCGGAATGCTCACATTCTTTCCATTTTGTATAATGTGCTTTTCTCCCCTTCCACCCCTCTCTATCTCAAAAATCGTTTTCAGTTTCTTTGTGACTCCCACACTAGATTCTTAAGGTCATCAGATAACTTGAAGCTTAAAATGCCTATGCATTCCACAACTTTCCTCGACCATTCCTTCACTGTCCAGGCCGCTCGTTTATGGAATGCATTGCCTATCGAAATCAAACGTGCTCAGTCTATAAATGTGTTTAAAAGACTCGTCAAGGATCATTACCTGTCGTTGTAATATAGTTCTCATACTTTACTGTAATTTTCGATGTAAAGTCTTCATTTATTTTCGTTCCTTATATATTTAGTATGTATGTATCTATTATATAGGATAGGATATGTTTATATCTATTTTAGTATATTTTGTTTATTTATTAGTTGCGCCAACAACATCCCCATTTTAGATCCAGACCAATCGCTGTCCATGCCAAGGTTGCCTGGAAGAGATCGCGGAAAGCGATAAGGCCGCCCATTGTATATTTTGTAGTGTACCTTGTTTTTTTGTAATGTATTTTTTGTGGTGTACAATAAAGTACCTATATATAAATAAATAAATAAAATGCATAGACAAAACGGAATACAAAAGAGTTATAAACAACAGTCTTAAAAATATAATTGATTGGCTTAATAAAAATAATCTCGCAATAAATATTAATAAAACAAAAGTAATGCATTTCTACCAGCGGCTGGAGCCAGAAAATATTACAATTAAATATAATTACCAAAACGTAGATTCAACTACAGTAACAAAATTCCTAGGAGTATACGTCGACAATAGGTTAATTAGGTTCATTTTATTTATGTAGATTATTTTACATATTGTGAATGGGAGAACGTTGTAGGCCTTACAGACTGTAGATTTGTAGACGATTTTCTATTCTGGATTCGTCTAAGTACCTGGTACTTATTGACAGGCCTGCGCTGTCCTCCCATACATTTTATCTCTGAAAACATTGCTAAAGCCAATCATTTTTAAAAGAGTAACCGTGGAGTTTCTTGCCGGCTCTTCTCCATAGGAAACAACATTTTGGAACCGTGCACCTAGCTTCTGACGTTTCATAAGTGCCCATGCAGGTTTATATGAAATAAAAATATTTTGATTTTGATTTTGACAATAAACTGACATGGAAAAATCATGCCGAAAACGTTTGCAATAAACTAAGTAAAACGGCATATGTACTGTACAGCCTTTCAAAGAAAGTAAACCTAAACACATTAGTGACAGCATATCATGGTTTAGTTGCTTCCTCGCTGAGATTTGGTGTCATATTCTAGGGTAACTGCAGTGAGAGAGAAATAATATTTAGGACCCAAAAACGTTGCCTTCGATCAATGACAGGTCTTAAAACTTCAGAAAGCTGCCAACCAGTTTTTAGATCGCTAAGGATACTTACATTGCCATCGTTGTATATACTAGAAGTTGCCCTATTTGTTAGAACGAACAAGCATCTGTTTATGTCAGTAGCGGATAAAAGACAACGCTCAGGGCCAATAAGGTCACAATATAAAAACCAACTTTACACAGGTGGTTACCAAACGTCTTTACTTAAAAAAAAACATTTTAACCATGGGTCCTCTTATTTATAATAAACTGCTAATACACTTGAAAGAATTACCCATCAAAGTTTTAAAAAAAAAGTTAACAAAACTGCTACTGGACAAGTGTTACTACGCAATTAAAGATTTTGTTGATGACAAAGGCTTCTGTTAATGGTGTGTGTGATTTAATTTACTGATATTTTTATCCTTAGTTCTATTGCAATTCTAAATTATTATTATTATAATTTTTTTCTTTTGTCATTTTTTTTTTCTTTAAATTAAATTTCCTGACATATTTTTTTATTATAATTTAGTAGTGGCATTTGTGCATAATTCCGAATGTTTAATAATACCTATGTGTTTTAATTTATTCTTATATTAGTAGTATGTATGTGTTTTTGTGTTTTACTTTATTATCTAATAAATGTATAGCATCAAATAATTTTGCATGCCGTAAGGCAAAATGTATCGGGACTCTTAAAAATAACCATCATTATCTGTATACCTACATTATTGGCAAATAAATGATTTCTGATTTCTGAACAAAATGAAAAGTACCTATTTAATGCTTGTATTCTTCCATGCATCACCTACGGCTGCGAAACATGATCGCTTACAAAATACCATAGAGACAAACTAGGAAAGTGCCAGAGAGGTATGGAACGAAGCATGACAGGAACAAAAAGGCAAAATAGAATTAGCAATGTGCAATTGAGAGCAAAAACCAAATTAACCGATATCCTGGAAAAAATTTACCTCCAAAAAAACTCTTTCCAAAAAAAAAACCACTTTCGGAAAAACACTAGGTACCTACAAAGTGAAAATAACTTTAATTTCGGAAGTCGGTGACTTTGGAAATGTATTTCCTTCTTTTCTTGTCACCGCCAGTTATTTTTCACTTTGTAGTGTTTTTCCGGAAGTCGGTTGTTTTTTTTGGAAAAAGTTTTTATTTTTCACTTTTTAGTTGTAGTCAATCAAAATCAAAAATCAAAATATTTTATTTCATATAAACCTGCATGGGCACTTATGAAACGTCAGAAGCTAGGTGCACGGTTCCAAATTGTTGTTTCCTATGGAGAAGAGCCGGCAAGAAACTCCACGGTTACTCTTTTAAAAATAATTGGCTTTAACAATATTTTCAAATTACAGAGATAAAATGAATGGGAGGACAGCGCAGGCCTGTCAATAAGTACCAGGTACTTAGACGATTAAGGAATAGAAAATTGTCTACAAATCTACAGTCAGTAAGGCCTACAACGTTCTCTCATTCACAATATATAAAATAATCTACAAAAATAAAATTAACCTAAATAAAATTGTTGCATAGTGTCAATTAATGACGAGAATATGTCAGCATTGTAAAAATAAAAAGAATAAAAAAGAACATTGTTTTTGAGACCAGTTAATAGACTTGCACATAGTTATGCTGTTAATGAGGTACCAGGGAAGCCACATGTGCAGAAGGAATTAATGCCAAACTTCCGTGTCTTCAACGTAGTATTTTATCTTATAATATGCTTTTTTGATAAGGACACGTTTGATGTGCGTTTTAAACTTTCCATCGCTAAGTTCTGTAACTGACTTTGGCAACTTGTTATAGAAGCGGATACTGTTTATTAGAAATGACTTGCCAGTTTTAGTCAGTCTAAATTTTGGAATCACAATTTCATCTTTACTACGTGTATTCAGATTATGGAAATCGCATCGTTTTTTGAAAAGGCCTAAGTTTTTGCGAACATACAAGATATTTTCTAGGATATAAAGAGAAGGCAGAGTTAGCATATCAATTTCGCTGAATTTGTTTCTAAGAGACTCGCGAGGCCCCATTTTATAGATTGCGCGGATTGCCCTCTTTTGTAAAATGAAAATTGAATCTACGTCAGCTGCCGATCCCTACAGCAGAACGCCATAAGACATAATACTGTGAAAATAAGCAAAGTAAACTAACCTAGCTGTGGCTACATAAGTCACCTGCCTTATTTTTCTTACTGCGTACGCAGCTGAGCTTAATCTACTTGAAAGAGCTCTAATGTGAGCACCCCATTGCAATTTTGAATCTAAAGTAATTCCCAAAAATACAGTTTCTGAAATAGCATCGAGTTTCTTGCCATCAAGTTTTAAGTTTAGACCTACTTGGGGTACATTCGGTAACGAGAACTTAAGACATTTAGTTTTGTTCGCATTGAGTAAGAGATTATTAGCAGCAAACCATTTCGAAAGAACAGCTAGACTATTATTGACATGTAAGACATCCGTATCTTTTCTATGTATTCTAAAAATAAGAGAAGTGTCATCAGCGAATAAAATTATGTCCGAGAAGTTAGCCATCAGGTAAGGAAGGTCATTTATACAGGGTTACTGGTAACTCGACGTATTCCTTGCAGGACGTCATAGTAGGGTTAAAATGCAATAAATTAAGCCACCAAATGTTCTACCGAAATTCAGTAGTTTTTGAATTAGTTAAGAGTTTTAGTTTTTTTATGAAAAATCCCAGATTAAATCATTCGAAACCAATTTAAAAATGATTTACGGCGCGACTGTACTGAAATTTAAGTTATTATCATAGTTGACGCCGTAGCAGACCTTTGTTAATAATTAAAAGTTCAATAATGCCTAAAACTTTGGCAAATATCACTAACCAAACATTTATTTTTTTGTAATTTTTGCTATTCATAAAAAAATGTAGTCTAGTGCAAAAAAAAAGTACTACACACCTGGTGTACAAATTACTAGGAAAATATCCTTGTCTTATCAGTTATTCAGAAAGGTATGATTGTCAATACTTTTGCATGTGTGCCAGGGAAGAGAAGAGTTTTATGGGGGGCAGGTAAAATTGCGAGACGGTCAACCTATTGTTTCGTGTAGTTTTTACTTGCGCTTGAACTCCAAACACTCGGGGAGCTTTGTGATTGGTCGCTATTGTTCTCTCGGCATGACAGGGGGTGCGATTTTGCAAAATTTGGTCGTCAGCGTTAGGGCTGGTTTTTTGATCCGTAGTTAACTCCACCAATGGTTAAAAATAGTAACCAATGATTCAATTTCGGCAAAATGTACAGGTTACAGGTTACAGGCCTATTACGTTTTTTAATATCTATTTTAACTAAAGTCAAACTTAACTATTGGGTGAACTTAACCATTGGCAAACATATTGCCAAACTTATGAGAAATCGTTTCCTAAAAATGGCTATGATTTTGTAACGATCCGTCTTTTTTGACTGTGTTTTTGTCAAACTGTATTATAAACTGCACTAGAGTCAATCAAATAAATAACACGATATTGAAATAAAGCTATTTTCACTCCGAGTATATTGTTCTTAAATTTTCACCTCGATCGCCAAGCATCTTAAAAATGTCAGGAAATAGGGAACAACGATCAAACAGTAACAAAATACCTTTGCACAACTCAGTTGCAGCAGTAATAAATAAAATGTGCAAAACCGATGTTGTGTTTGAGTTAACCATCCGCCATATTGCATAACCCTCCAACATCAGGTGGTTAATTATTTTAACTAATAGTTAGTTATTTGACCATTGGTTCAACTAAGAATTGATCAAAAAACTCATTTTGCCGAAATTAAACCATTAATTAATATTTTTAACCATTGGTAGAGTTAACTACGGATCAAAAAACCGGCCCTTAGTTAGTTTCAACTCTACGTCGCGCAAGCTCGTGTTTTGTTACTGGCTATTTCCCTAACTGTTGCTGCGTATCTTGCTCTTGTGCTGTGCTGTGCCTTCATAAGCGCTGACTATGGCTGCATATTCTAATCCTGAATACGCTGACAAAATTGTACTGTTACGGACTTTGTGACGGTAACGCTGCTGAGGCGCGGCGACAATATCAACTTCGCTTTCCCAACCGCCGACTCCCCCACGTTAGTGTCTTCGGATCGACTTATCGGCGAATATCTGAAACTGGCAGCGTCCAAAGAAGCAGGCAAGTTGACACTGGTCGTTCCCGGAGAGACACGGCTGAGGATGAGGAGCTTATTCTTCAACGTTTTATTGACGATCCTAACACATCGACAAACATCGTAGCGCGTGAGCTTGGTATGTCACAGTGGAAAGTCTGGTCTGTAGTTCACTTGTCAGGCCGACATCCATACCATTACCAACCAGTCCGGTCATTAGAAGAAGGAGATCCGCCGAGACGGCTTGAATTTTGTCGTTTTATGCTAAGTGCCGACGCCGACAGCGACAGACGACTGTGGACCGATGAGTCATGTTTTGATCGTGATGGTATCACAAATTACCACAACTTACATTACTGGGCACCGAAAGCAGAAGCAAACCCTAAAAAACTGAAACCAACCGCATCCCAGCGAAGGTTCTCGGTTAATGTTTGGATGGGTATTATTGACGACAAATTAATTGGCCCACGTTTTTTACCCCGAACACTAAATGGGGAACTTTATGAAGATTTCCTCAGAAATCATTTATCAGCACTGCTCACGGATGTACCGGAAGAAAGAAGAGCAAACATGATTTACCAACATGACGGATGTCCAGCCCACTTCCGAATCACAATTCGACAATTGCTGGATGAAAACTATCCAAACCGATGGATAGGGCGCGGTGGGCCGATTCCGTGGCCTGCACGAAGCCCTGATCTGACGCCGCTAGACTTTTACGTCTGGGGTCATATGAAAGATCTAGTTTATGTGACCCCAGTAAATTCAATTGAAGAACTAAGGGAGAGAATTACAAATGCGGCGGACCAGATGAGGGCAACAATAACATCAAGAATAACAAAAACCGAAGTAAGGAAGCGAATAAGAACATGTATTCGAAACCGAGGGCAGCAAATCGAACAAGACGAGTGAAATGTGTGTAATTAAAGTTTTTAATATTGATTAAAAAGAATAATAATGTTCACGATTTTGTTTTTGATTTTTCGAATAATCACCTTTTTGTGAAACGCACGCCTGTACTAAATCAAAAACGATTTTCATAATGTAGTCCATGATTTTGTATTAACTTTCATACCTTTTTGGATAGCTGATAAGACAAGGATATTTTCTTAGTAATTTGTACACCAGGTGCAGCATTTTTTTTTTTGCACTAGACTACATTTTTTATGAAGTAATAGCAAAAATTACAAAAAATTAAATGTTTGGTTAGTGATATTTGCCAAAGTTTTAGGCATTATTGAACTTTTATTAATTATTAACAAAGGTATGCTACGGCGTCAACTATGATAATAACTTAAATTTCAGTACAGTCGCGCCGTAAATCATTTTTAAATTGGTTTCAAATGATTTAATCTGGGATTTTTCATAAAAAAACTAAAACTCAAAACTACTGAATTTCGGTAGAACATTTGGTGGCTTAATTTGTTGCATTTTAACCCTACTATGACGTCCTGCAAGGAATACGTCGAGTTACCAGTAACCCTGTATAAACTAGAAATAAAAAAAGGCCAAGAATTGAACCTTGAGGCACGCCCATCTTAACTAGAGACCCCGAGGACGTCGCCCCATTAACGTTTACGTAGTAGGTACCTACTCCACACCAATTCGAAATTTCATCATTCTTGGGGTCAAAACAATGCATACAGGAAAAGTTTTTTTCCAGTGCGCAAATTGTAACCATGAATTCAGCATATCATTCTAGACCCCTACCGTAGAAATTTTTCACCGGATACACAAAAAAAATCAGTTGTTCCATACATTTTGACCGCGTAGGTATTGCACTTTTTATGAAACAGGTGATTTTTTTTTTTTTGTACAACTGGCGAAAAATTTCTACGCTATGGGTTCTAGAATGATATGCTGACTTCATGGTTACAATTTGCGCACTGGATAAAAACTTACCCCGTATTTATACGATAGCAGCAATCGCGGTTAATTTGCTGTCATTTATTGAAGAGTTCCGTTGTCTGTCTCCGAAACGCATCATCAGATCTATATGAAATTAAAATGGGACCATCTCGAAATAAACTCCTTTGGAAAAAAAAAGAGTTTTGCAAATCGGTCTTATGACGGAGTTATGCCCAAACCTCCACCTAACTCGTAGCCGTTAAAGAGTTACCTTCGTTCATCAGCTCAGCGTCATGAGATGATGATGACCATACGCAAATGTCTCAATAGCTTTAGAAAACATTGTTAATACCGATAAAATTTGTGGGTTACCCTCGATTTTCCTGGGATTCCATCATCAGATCCTGACTTGGTGCCAATGGGACCACATCAGAAGTATAATTTTTCAAATAAAAAAAGAATTTTGAGAATCGGTACACAAATGGGGGAGAAATCCGATGAATATACATTTAAAAAAATACATACAGTCGAACATATAACCACCTCCTTATCGGAAGTCGGTTAAAAATGGAGATGGACCGGCCATATGTTTAGATCTATACAAGAAAAGTAGAGCCAAATTACAACGAATTGGTATCCAAGAAATGTCGAAGACGACAACAAATGCGCTGGGAAGATGAGCTGATACTTACTGCGGGACCCAAATAGAGGAGAGTTGCTCAAGACTGGAAGCAATGGAAACTACTGGAGGAGGCCTTTGCCAAAATGAACACTGAGTTGAGGAGACATCCTATAGTCAAACGAATCAAACAAAACAGTCTTATAGATTAATCTCACCAAGTTAAACGGGCTAAATAAATAAAATATACATAAATAAATCAAAAAAGCTATGCATCGCGCAAGTTACTTTTTCATTTATGTACAAACGCCAGCACATCAAGCTACCCCAATCTGATAGATTTTCAACTTTATGACATAAGCATAAGTTTCATGTTCAATTGGGAAAATTTGACAGTTTGGGGTAGCTTGATGAGCTGGCGTCTGTACCTAGGTATGTGCACCGATCTTTTTGTTCACTGTAAGTAAACCAAACTATTGCCAAATCGAAAAAAAAGGTCAAGCAATGAAATATACAACATGTATGTAGATAGCATCAAGTAGTGTATGATGATGGCAGACTAGGTAATGTACAACAAAATCAGTAAGACTCACTTGCACTTGTACACGTTGGTGTCGTGCTGGAAGTACACGGCGGGTCCAGGCGACTTGGCCTTCGCATTGAAGCCCACGCGGGCGCCCATGGTGTAGGCCGGCGTGCCCGAGCCCAGGCGCAGCGCGTACGCGTTGGGCGCGGGGCCCGGCCGCTTCAGGGCGAAGCCCAGCCGCGCACCCATGGAGTACACTGGGGCCCGCGGCTCGCGCATTGGTGGGCAGCGCTCGGGTGCGTGGGCCCCGGGCCCCGGCGTGCGGAGTGTGGAGCGCGTCGCAAAGCGGGCCCCGAAGCTCCAGGCCGGCGACGCCATCAGGCCGTCGCGCGTCACGCGCTCTATGCGGTATGCGGGCCCCGGGCCCAGCCCCTATTAAAATGTAAACATTTTAGTATGCACCTTTTATTTAATGATGAATGGTCATAAGCACACGCCGTCTCGGCCCTCAACCAATATCACAGAAACACCCGGTTTCTGAATTGAGAAATTGAAGCTGAGAACTTGCCAAATTCAACTTGAGCGATACTTACTTCGGTAAAGTGAAAACACGCGAAAATCTAAAAGACAATGCCAGAAACTCTACCTACATAATTATATACTTAGACCTTTGCCTTTAGTTACAAGCATGCCAATTGTAGCATTCTGTTTCTGCTTTATTACTCTTAGTGACTTGTTTCTGCCCGCGACTTCGTTCGAAGTCGTAAGACAATTTACAAAAATAACAGCCGCATTTTCATAAAACTTCTTTATGAACCATAAATACTTGTAGTTAAGGTCTCAGCACAATATATAGAGTTGGCTGCTAATGAAAGTATACTCTGTGCGTACCTACAGTAATTGTCCGTGTGAGAAGTACAGAGGCCAGCACATCAAGCTACCCCAATCTGTCAAATTTCTTTGATAGTTTTTCAACTTTATTACAAAGGAATAAGGTTTATGTTCAATTGGGAAATTTTGACAGTTTGGGATAGCTTGACCTGCTGGCGACTGTACCTCGTTCTGAGGTGGGAAATCAAAAGACATTTATTCAAATTAAGCTCTGAGAATCACTACTTTTGTAACGTTAAAATTAACTAAGACAGTTGCCCATAACCTTCTTTCATTAGTCCGTGCCCAAAACGCCAAATAACCAAACCTTGACCAAACAGAACAACCAGCCACCACAAGCAGCACCCGTTCACGAGCTTTATGCAGAGATCAGCCATTGCCCCTCTCGCCATATTTTAGGGAAGGAGGCAACCCTACCCCCGACGGTACCCGCAAGCAGTTACATCTAAGGGGGCATGACGATCAATTCTGTAGACTAGACTAGACTGTACATCACCTTGACGCGGTAACCGGCGTTGGTGCCGAACGAATACATGGGGTTCCGGTAGCGCGACGGGTCGTGCGCCGGGAAGCCCACCGTCGTCGGCAACCGGTACGCGCCCGGCCCGGGGCCTGCAACACAACTAATACTTTAGTTTTAAGTATAGAACCGAATTTCAAGCCAACTCGACACCAGCCATCTGAACAAGCAGAGTTCCGAAGAGGCCTCTCCACCTCTGACCACCTACAATCCCTTAACCAAATAATGGAGAAGTGCACAGAGTTTAAAATACCTCTTTACTTAGCATTCGTCGGCTACGCCAAAGCGTTTGACAGTATCTACCACCATTCACTAGTTAAGGCACTCAAAAACCAAAATGTTGAGACCACCTTTATAAATATCCTGCAAAACATATATCTACCATAATAGGACTGCCGATGCCGCTATCAAAATCTCGACCACTGGACCATCCTTACCTATCGAAAGAGGAGTCAAACAAGGAGACCCGCTGTCCCCTAAACTATTCACTGCCACCCTTGAAGAGGTTTTTAAAAACCAGGGCCGCAAGTCTGCTATTACAATAGTGTCAGAATGGTCTATCATTGATTTCATAATTGTTGATTTTGACAAGTTTGGTTATCTACTTATATAATGGCGTCATTATGACTTTCCAATGGTCAGCCACTGACACTCCATTGAAAGAAAATGCCATTTATTGGTAATCTCGTACATAATGACAAAAGAATGACTGACTACGCGGTAATCTGCTAAAATTTTGACAGTTCCACACAAACTCTTTTGTTTTAAACAAAAATCTAATTAAAACACTCAAATGTAAATAAATATATATCAAAACCCCGGCCGCTAGAAATAATAGTACATTATGGTACAAGTGTGTAATGTTGGTAATTACCACTCAGGCGCCATTGAGACGCGAGCCGTTAGGCGAGGGTCGTAAGAGAGCCGAGGACGGTAATCATCAATACACACGTGTATCATACGACGTTTTTCAACACAATTGTGAAGAAAATAATACCTAAAAATCGTTCGGTTGTGGAATTCACTTCCGCCTGACATTAGGAACTGCCAAACTGTAACAGTATTTAAAAGAAGAGTGAAAGAACACTATCTCTCCACTATGTCATAAGTTGCATTTGTATTTATTATTTAAATTACATTATAATTATATATATTTTGTTGATATTTATTTTAGTAGTATGTATGTATGTTTGTATGTATGTATATTCTTATATGATATGTGTATTTATAAATTAGATTAGGTATAATTTGTGCTATTATGTTTTCCCTTCTATTATTATTACACGCGTTGTCTACATCTCTGTTATCTTCTCTCCTATCGCAGGTGTGCTGGAAGAGATTTCTTTAGAAATAAGCATTACCTTTGTACGTATTTTTCTGTTCCTTTATTCTTGTCTGTTTATATGTGTGTGCATAAATGGTTAAATAAATAAATAAATAAAAATCTTTTTTTGCCAATGGCGGGAAAACTTAATCAGTTTGCCAATGCGCGCGCATCTAATAATGGCGATCGGCCATAGACTAAGGCCGCATTCCGAATTAGAAAAATAGCACTTTGACTGCTCACATCGACATTTTGCGTTCCGAGTTGATATCATGATTCGGACATCTCAGAACCGTCATTTTTGTAAACTCACGCCAATTCGGAACGGGTGTGAGCGCGCTCAAATCGATATGATTGTAACTCGGAACGTGGCCCAAAACAATGAGGTTTCTTTTTTTTTGGCTTTTCGCGGATACGGTTTTAGCCACGTACAAAATGGGGAACACAAAGTTTTCTTTATTACAGGGAAAACAAAAGTTATATTTGAGTGAAAGATTTATTTATTAAAAACGTACAAGTTGAAATTATCTATTTAAAATCGAAGTATACGTAGATACAGAGGCCAGCACATCAAGCTACCCCAATCTGTCAAATTTCTTTGATGGTTTTTCAACTTATAACAAAGGAATAAGGTTTATGTTCAATTGGGAAAATTTGACAGTTTGGGATAGCTTGACCTGCTGGCGACTGTACATTAAATTTATTTGTAGGTACTATTGAACACGACCTTTTTGTATCTAAACTTTTTAAGAACAAAGCAACTCAACCAAAAAAAAAAACCTATAACTCACTCGTGAATAATAGAATAGAATAGGATTTTATTTTAATAGTAATGAAAAAGTCACAGTTTGATAATAAGTGTAATTATCTGCCTAATTGCGGTGAAAATAGAGCCATTTTATGAGCAAGTGTGTTGAAAAAACTTTATTTTTAAACTTTGCCACACCATGAATTTTTCCTGTATGTGGGTGCGTTTACAAACATTTAACTCCTTTATTCGGTTAAGGACAGATTCTGGTTACGGCAGAAATTGGGCAGTCGCGACCAAAATCTAATACTTAAAAATATAATCACAAGTGAAATGAAAGGAAATCGATGTAATAAAAATCCAATATGTTGTCATCTTGTTTTGAGCATAGACGTCTTTGACTATAGATACGCACACTTTTGTACAAGGTACACAGACTTAATTTATCATAACTTTTTTTTTTACTTTGCCACGCATTATGAATTTGTCCTGCACAGCTGCTGCGTCTGCTGCTGCTGGGTGCGTTTACAAACATTTAACTCACATACACAAACAGCCAGACCCGACACAACACCCGAGCCGAGCATAACATAATAAGCCCATAATGTTCCCACTTCTGCGTCTTTATCATTGTGAAGACTGGCTACATGTTGCTTATCACCAAGCTTTGTCGTAGCCTCGTAGCTAAACCGCGTTCAAGCGGATATAATAATATCGCGGTGGGATTTTTTCGCGCACTGGCATGTCAACTGTCGGTGATCTCAGCGCGTTGTAAATCGAAGTGTGTTTTACCGTTCGACTTTCAACTCTCGGCGCTAAGTGTGTTGAAAATCGAGTACGCGAAGAATCCCGCCCCGGTTTTATTACGTCTGTGTGAAGGTCGATAAAGGAATGCCATCTCGGTCTCGCGAGTGTCACACTGGCTCACACAGAGCTGACGGAGCACGGCATCAGCGGCCTCCGTGCTCTGTGGGACAAACCAACTTATGATAATCACTCACCCAGCGGTTTCGACGTCATTTTGTGTGTTTCTTGTTTGTGATGGGTTTATATTTCACTGAAATTTAATAACATTGAATTAATTTACGTTTTTAAGTTGTGTAAAACTACGGTAATTTTGACATGGATCCGTCGGCCACGACTGTTGATTATAAACAAATGAACTTTCAAACGTCGAAACGCTGCGTCAGAGTGACGTTATGTGACGTCACGGGTCATAGCATGGAATAGAGGTCCACGCAGTGAGGATGAATGCTCATTGATGCAGCGAGAACGACTCCCAGCTTGCCGCGGGTGCGTAGCTACTGTAGCAAATACCTGGTAGGTACCTAGATAGAGGTACCTATCTTAGTATGCTTGGGCTGCCTGGGTTGCGGTATGCCTCTAGTGGCGAAGTCCGTGAACAGCGCCACTAGAGGGCGCAATGCGGCGTGTGCATCGGTTCATTCTGACTACGGGAAAGTGCACGAACAGTGAAAGGAAATTAAGACGTTTTGCCAATCAATTTTAGAAGTTAGAACTGAAAATACTGCACGCACGACCCATTGACCTACATAGATCAGCAGGGAGGCGGTTATCATCCTCATCATCGTCGGAACCATCGTCGCATTCTTTGTCAGGCTCTACGTTTAATCGTCACGCTCAAGTTCAAGGTCTAACCAAGGCGCGGCACAATCGGCGCTGCCGCTGCCCGGGCGCCTAAGCAAGGTAAAATTTTTCAACTACCCACATTTTCATAAATATATTATTGCGGTTAACCTGAAGGGTTATCACTATTTGACGCTTTACAAACATTATTCTTAACTACGTATTTGACAATAGTGCTGCGGGCAATCTGTGGGATTGTCACTAAAACGTGATTAGATATTGTACCATGTTACAACATGCAATGCGGACATTTTTTGGGAATGTCACTGCGATAAATGTATAGTACTGCGGGCAGTCAACGGGACTGTCACTTTACTATTATAGATAGGTACCTACCTATCTAAAATGTAACCACGATTACTCTGATATTGAAAGCAGTACAAGCATTTTTTGGAAATGTCACTTTGCGATAAATGTAGGTATAGTACTGCGAGCAGTCTGCGGGACTGTCACTTTATTAATATAGGTACCTACCTATCTAAAATATGTAACCACGATTAATCTGATATTGAAAGCAATGCAGGCATTTTTTTGGGAATGCCACTTTCCGACAAATATATATTATAGTCCTGCGGGCAATCTGTGAGACTGTCACTTCACTATAATAGATACCTACCTATCTAAAATATTAAATTCAATATTTACATTAGAATTATGTGCAATTGAATTACCAAAAGAAAATATATTATTAATAACCATTTATTGGAACAAAAAAGAAGAAGATATTTTTTACAGTAAATTAAAACTAATTTTGAATTATAAGTATAAACGATAGATACTCTAAACTTAATGTCATTATAGGCGGCGATCTTAACATGAACATTTTGGAGAAAAACAGGAAGACTAGTCTATTCCTAGATCTAATGTTAGAATACAAACTAACACAATACATAAAAAACCCACACGTATAACCCAAACAACATCTACATGTTTAGACCTAATTTTCACAAACTTGAATACAAACAAAATATTCACTAACGTTGAAGAACTAGGTTTCTCAGATCATTGTGGAACAGTGATACACATCACCATAGCTAATGTAAACACCACACAACCTACTTGGTACGCATAAAAGAGATTATTTAACAACACAAACATATTAAAATTTAAATGTGCTCTGAATACCATAGATTGGAACGTTATTATATCAACAAATAGCAATATGAACGACAACTATAAAGCATTTCACGATACATTATCTAAAATCCTAAACGAATGCATAACCAAACAAAAAATTAAAATAAAAGCGAATTACAAGAAATATTCGTTAACTAAAGGCGTCAAAATCTCCTGTAAAAATAAAAGATTATTAAAAACACTTACCTTAGGAACAAATAACCCAATAATAACAAACTACTCCAAAAAATATCAGAAAATATAAAAAAAAAGTTAGTACCTAAATACAGCAAGAAAATTACAATACATTAACAAAATAAAAAACTCAAATAACAAAGTCAAAACAATGTGGAACATAATAAACGAACGTACCAAAAAAACAAACCAAAAAGAAAAAAACAACATAACACTACAAACTAACAACATTAAAACAACCTCGGAACCAAAAGCAGTTGCTAACATCTTCAATAACTTTTTTGCTTCCATAGGCGAAGAAAACCTTTTACAAATAAACGAGTCGAAAGGTACCCCCGTACTCTCACCTACCCAAAACACAATGTTCCTTTCCCCTGTAGACCCCTATGAAATAAACACTTTGATAAGAAGCCTCAAAAACAAAAAAGTTACGGAATTGACGAATTCCCACCTAATTTACTCAGGTAATGTGCAGACGAACTCACTTTGCCATTCTTCAAATTAATAAACCAATCTTTTGAAGAGGGCATATTCCCTGATCAGCTAAAAATTGCGTTAGTGAAACCCTTACACAAGAAAAATAGCAAAACAGACCCTAATTTATCGTCCAATCGCTCTTCTGCCTACTGCATCAATGATTTTTGTAAAAGCAATGTGTAATCGTGTGTACACCTTTTGTGAGAAATATAAAATCTTTGATGAATGCCAAAATGGCTTTCGAAGAAACAGATCCACATGGCTAGCAGTTTACAAACTTATACAGGGAGCCCTAAATATAATAAATACTAAACAATACGCAATCGGAATACAAAACGAACGAACTTTGAACATTGAACAACATTTTGAACATTGTTCAACTTTAAAACTTTCGATCTGACAATAGGTCATTAAACGCCTCAATACCCCAAGGGAGTGTTGTAGAATGTCTTCTTTTTCTCATCTATATCATCGATCTGCCAAAATCATAAAGGAATCCGGACCATGCGTGTTGTTTGCGGACGATATTTCTATTCTTACCGTACATCTAAATAGTATATTCAATAACACAATCACCTGGTTGAACGAACATAATCTGGAAATCAATTTTGCCAAAACTAAATTTATAACTTTACACCCCGACCAAAAAAGTCCTCTTTATGTAAATTTTTCTTGTAGTAATCACAAAATAGAATCAATAAATGGATTTCCACTATTAGGCTTAACTATAGATTCAAAAATCAATTGGAAACCACACGTACAACAAATAAAATCCAAACTTTCCAAATTTTTGTACGCTTTTCGGGAAATAAAAAGACCACAAACTTGAAAACCGCTCTGGTCACCTACTATGCCTATGCTCATGCATGGCTTAGCTATGGCGTAATAATTTGGGGAAAATGGCACAGATGCACCGGCGCTGTTCACAACTCAAAAAAAGTTACTTCGGTTTTAGTTAATTTAGAACAAACGGATAGCTGCAAACCCCATTTCAAAAAACTAAACATTCTAACTCTCTCTTGTAGATATATTGGAAATCTGTAAGTTCGCACACACACACCAAGACTTTTACACAAAACGAAAAGACATACAAGCAAGAAACACACTCCGACACAAAACACGATTAAACCTACCGACATCCCGTTTATAATGGTGATGTAGTTAATATTTTTAACACACTTAAGTCTAAAAACACTGGTGATTACTGGGGCATCTCTATTAAACTTTTAAGTAACATAATCGACATCGTAGCCCCCTATCTAGCTATTACTTTTAATAAATGTGTTGACTTAGGAACGTTTCCTGACCTCATGAAGAGTAGTAAAGTCAACCATTATTTAAATCGGGTAATAAAAATAACGTTGGCAATTTTAGGCCCATTTCTATCTTACCTGCATTTAGTAAAATATTTGAAAAGTTAATACTCAAGCAGTTGCTAAGACATTTTAATTTAAATAGCCTCCTTCATTATGAACAATATGGCTTTACAAAAGGTCGTTCGACTATAGACGCGGGTGTTGCCCTGCTGAAACACATATTTAACGCATGGGAGAACTCACAAAATGTTATTGGAGTTTTCTGTGATCTTTCCAAAGCATTTGATTGCGTGAACCACGACACGCTTTTGCGTAATTTACGTCATTACGGTGTTCAAAATGAAGCTCTTAACGTAATAAACTCCTATTTAAATAATAGGCACCAATGTGTAGATATTAATGGTGTGAAATCTTCCGGGCTACCAGTTCAGTTAGGTGTACCTCAAGGCTCAATACTGGGTCCATTCTTATTCTTAGTGTACATTAGTGATTTACCATTCTATTTAAAGGGTATCTGTGACGTTGTACTGTTTGCTGATGATACCTCTCTTATCTTTAAAGTAGACAGGAATAGACAAGATTTTGACGACGTAAACAGTGCACTCTCAATGGTTACGGATTGGTTTACCACGAATAATTTAGTTCTCAATGCTAAGAAGAAAAAGCAGAAAAAAAAAACAGGAAGGGAGACGGGAAAACGCTCAGAAATATCGACGACATTATTTATACTCTCAAGCAAACAGATCCCGAGGAATTACCAATTTTCGTCGCTTGCGAGCTTCAAAAGTTACCCCCAATTCTGTTCGATCATGTGGATGTAACTAAGATATTGAAGGATCTATTGGTTTTACAGCAAGATATCAGCCGTACCAAGGAACAGTTTGCTACTACTGAACAGTTAGATATCTTAAACTGTGAGATAGAATTGTTGAAGCATACATCCCCAATCAGCACGTATGAATGCAATATAAACACTCGACGTGGAGCGTGTCGAATGGACAGTTGTGAAGGTGCCGATGATCCTCCGGGAACTCAACTGGAGGATGTAGTAGTGAGCAGTCAGTGTCACATAATATCGTCTCCAGAAACAGTACTCAACGAAGTTGGGGAGAATAAACTTCCATCTGAGGGTATTTCTGTTTCAAGACCAACAAACGCGCAACGGTCGCTGCCTATTCAAACTGGTGTAAACAACTTAACAACTAAGGAAACTCAACCTTATTTTAAATACACCACCGATTATGATACCTAATGGTATCATAATCCTGGTGACTCGAAAGGCAATGCTTCCAAACTCACGTGCTCGATGAGCGATACGATGAATCAGCCAACTCAGCTGATCGCGTGCCCGACTGCTGGTAACTCGAGACACACGGATAACGCGCTTGGTAAACGTGCAACGATGAACATAAACAAGACTATGGCGGATATTGTGAAGGATGGTGAATGGACGCGTGAGAAACAGAATGATGACTGGATTATGGTCCAAAGACGAAGACATAGAAACATTTTGCGGGAAATAGGGGGAAAGCTGTGGCTGAAATAAATATGAACTTCAAGGCTGCTGAAATAAAGGTACCGATTATGTTTATAACGTGGCGAAGGATGTGTCCGTGTGTGATATCACTAAATATGTAACAAGTAAGTCGAGCTTGAATGTCACTGTTGAAATGATGAAGATGAGACTCGAAAAAGAATACAATTCCTTCAAAATTCATGTGCCTAGAGAAAAGGTAGATTTATTTATGGATGCCGAGTTTTGGCCAGCTGGAATTGCGTACCGACGTTTTGTAAATTTTAGAAACAAAACCGACTTACGGCTTAACGAGATTAGTAGTAACAACTCAACATGCAGACAACCAAGATGATAACATTTAATTGTAAAAACGTTGTCAGGTCAGTGGACTGTTTACGACAACTTTGTCGAGAAGTCGACTTGATTGCGCTGCAGGAGATATGGCTGCTGCCACACGACCTGTCTTTTCTGGGTACTATAGATGACACGTTTGCCTATACGGGCACTTCGGCAGTGGATACCTTGGTCGGTGTGCTGCGGGGGCGACCACACGGAGGAGTTGCCCTCCTCTGGCGTAAAAGTGCGTTCCCTGCTGTGACGGTGATCAGCTGCAGTAGTGTGCGTCTTGCAGCTGTTAAGGTAACGCTCAGTGATCGGTCATTCGTGGTGTTCTCAGTATACATGCCTACTGATTGTAGTGAGAATTTATTAGAATTCACAGAATGCTTAAGCGAGATTAATGCGGTGATTGAAAATAATAGTGTCGAGTCAGTTTTTATTCTTGGTGACTTTAACGCACACCCGGGCGAACTGTTTGCTAACGAGTTACTTTCGTTTTGTGCGGAGCAGTTATGGTCGTGCGTTGACATGAATATACTTCCTTCGCACACCTATACTTATGTAAGCGACGCGGGTGCCTGCGCTGGCTCGATCACTGCGTAGTGACAGGTGCCGCGCTGCCCGCTATTCTCAATAGTGTCGGTATTGTATGACGCATACAGCACCCTAATTGCGTAACTCACGATTGATCATAATTGGTTTCGTCTTCACAGTTATACAATATTCATTGCGTTATTTATGTTGTCGAACAGACACATTTTTCGAACATATGAAGCAATGGTTTAACAATCCGTTTCAAAACGATACAGATTATGATGAATCGTGAGTTACGCAATTAGGGTGCTGGTCGGACCACTTACCTGTTATGTTAGAATGTCAGTTTCATAACATCATAATGCACTCTATGGTGACTAAGCCGTACGCACATGTAAACAGAGTTATTTGGGGTGAACGTGATGCTGAACAAATAGCTGAATATCGCGATTATTGTCATTCTGAATTAAAACAAATTGATTTTCCAAGCGAATTTAGTCAGTGTGCAGACAGGATGTGTAATGATTCCTGCCACTTACTTTTGTTGGATGAAATGTATAATAATATCGAACGTATACTTGTGAACGCTGCTGAATACAGTTATTATCATATAAATGTAAAGAAGTGTAGGCATGTAACTGGCTGGAACAAGTTTGTTCGCGACGCTCACGAGAGGGCGCGACTGTATTATAAGCTTTGGTTAATGTTTGGTAAGCCCAGTTCTGGTCCAGTTTTTAATGACATGAGCGAATCCAGAAAGCAATTCAAATGTAAATTAAAATGGTGTCAAGCAAATCAAAATCAAATTAAAATGGATAAAATTGCTAAACACCACTCAAACAAAGATTTTTGTAAATTCTGGAAATCAACTAACAAATTAAATCATAAGCCGAGCCTTCCCGTGAGCGTCGAAGGTGCACATGACCAGGGTAGTATTGCGGATCTGTTTCGGCAGCATTTTAGAGTACTTTCACCCCTAAGCAATGAGCCGCAGTTGCCGGCGCCCGATTCTGGGACCGTCTGCTCCGAGCGAAGCGTCACGTTTACTACGAAACAGATTGCTGCTACAATTAAGAACATGGTTAGAGGAAAATCGCCCGGGCATGACGGTCTCAGCGTCGAGCACCTGCAGCATGCTGGGGTCCACTTGCCACGAGCCTTGTGTGTGTTTTTAAATTTATGTCTAGGTCATTCTTATTTACCTGACAAATTAATGCGAACAACTGTTGTACCGATCGTCAAAAATAAAACGGGTGACTCGTCTGTACTATCAAATTATAGACCTATTTCTTTAGCGACGATAGTTGCTAAGGTACTGGACAGTCTGCTTGTATAACAGCTTAATAAACACCTAAAAATAAACGATGCTCAATTCGGGTTTCGACCCGGTTTATCTACAGATAATGCTATCCTTAGCCTTAAGCAGACTGTGCACTACTATACAGCAAGAAAGACGCCAGTATTTGCGTGTTACTTAGATTTGTCAAAAGCGTTTGACCTTGTATCATATAATGTGTTATGGGGTAAACTGCAGCGTGAGACGGATGTGCCCCGGGAAGTAATTAATTTGTTTAAGTTTTGGTATGCAAATCAACAAAACCGTGTCAGATGGGCTAACTCCTTTTCAACTAAGTACAGGCTTGAGTGTGGGGTGAGGCAGGGGGTGCTGTCCTCGCCCGCATTGTTCAATCTGTACATGAATAATCTGATCGATGAGCTTAGCAGAACTGGTATCGGCTGTCATATTGATGGTATATGCATTAATAATATAAGTTATGCAGACGATATGGTTCTGCTGAGCCCATCGATCAGGGCATTAAGGAAACTAATTAACGTGTGTGAATCGTATGCTGGGACCCATGGGCTCAAATATAATGCATCTAAGAGCGAATTCATGGTATTTAAAGCAGGCAGTAAAGGCGGTAGCACAATTCCTCCAGTAATGCTATGCGGCAGACCTCTAAAAAGAGTAGCAAATTTTAAATATCTGGGTCATTGGGTCTCAGACGATCTAAAAGATAACGTTGATGTGGAGCGGGAGCGCAGGTCGCTGGCTGTTCGATGTGGGATGTTGGCCCACAGGTTTGCACGTTGTACGGCGCAGGTTAAGGTGACGCTTTTTAAAGCGTACTGCCAATCCTTTTACACGTGCAGCCTGTGGGTGGACTTTACGCAAAGGCCATATAGTGGCCTGCGCATACAATATAACAACACGTTCCGGATGTTGATGGGGTTGCCGCGTTTCTGTAGTGCGTCCGGCATGTTGGCGAACGCAGGTGTTGATAGTTTTTCGGCCATCATGCGCAAGAGATGCGATTCTCTGCTACGCCGTGTTCACGGCAGCCCCAATACCATCCTTAGAACGTTGGCTAATAGGTGGGACTCGCCGATCTTGGGGCGGTGGATACGACTTCACGCAGTCAAGTAGACAGTCCCCAGGATCGGCGTGCCTCGCGCAGCTTCTTCCTTAGTGTGTGTGAACTAATGTTACTAACACTAGTTTGTAAGTCTACATTGTTACTAACAAAATGGAATTGATTCTGAAAATAAAAAGTTTATTATTATTTTCCTTTATTTCAATAAATACATACAAATTACATTTTTAAATATTAGAATATAAAATATTTAAAAACATAAAAAATAGTAGCCCACCGGTATCGGGAACAGGGTTCAAGCTACCGGCGGTCAGGGCTCCAGAGAGAGGAACCTCCTGACAATACGAGCCGTGTCCAAAAGTACCGCTTTCTGGATCAAGCCCTTGACCCAGCTGCCCAACGAGAGCCTCCTCAGATGTTGGTCGAGGCTCTTGGCTATCAAGCCATTGGCTGAAACGACTATCGGTACAATGATCGCTGAGTCCACATCCCACATGTCGACAACCTCGCGAGCCAAGTCAAGATACTTGATTTGTTTATCTTTCTCGGCTTTCACGAGGTTCCCGTCATGCGGGACCGTTATGTCAACGATCATTGCACGCCGCTCGAGTCGATCCACCACCACTATATCAGGTTTATTGGCAACAATAGTCCTGTCAGTGATGACGGATCGATCCCAGTACAGTGCGACATGTCCATTTTCGAGAACTGGGTCGGGCACATACCTGTAGTACGGCACTTCCGATTCCACAAGGCTGTATTTCAGAGTTGCTGGTGAATAATCCTGGCTACAAGGTTGTGCCTATGCAAGTACACTTCGTTAGCAAGACGAGAACACCCGGAGATTATGTGTCTTATTGATTCTCCCGGACAGTGGCATGCCCGACAGATGTCAACCGTACCATCTTTCACAATAAATCTCCGGTAATTGTTCGTCATGATAACTTCGTCCATAATTGCACAGACAAAACCTTCGGTTTCCCCAAAGAGGTCACCGAAACGCAGCCAGGCTACGGACGCTAGTTGGTCTACATCGGGTCCATGTAGGGCCCGGAAAAAGCGTCCGTGAAGCTCCTTACTCTGCCTTACCTCCATGCGATCATTAGTGTCAAGCACTACAGGCTTGGGCCAGTCCTCTTTAGCCAAGGAGAGCGGGGTGAGGCCCTTGTCCACCGCGGCCACATCTCGATGCATCCCCACGTCGGTCTCTAAGAAATATTCCCTGAGATTGCATATCTCGCGATTGTGGAGGGTCTTAGCGTTTAAGAACCCTCGACCTCTCACTTTCGCGGGATCTACAGTCTCATTACCGATGACCGTGGGTGATGCATTCGATTTGCAGTCAGCAGCGTACGGACCCTCCTATCCAGGGCGTCGAGTTCGGTCTGAGTCCATTTGAGTATGCCGAAAGAGTACATCAAGACCGGCATGACCCAACCGTTGAAGGCGCGCACCTTGTTTCCGCCTGATAAAAGACTATTAAATACTTTCTTCAGGCGGCCAAAGAAGCGCTCCTTCAACGATTGCTTCATGTCAGTAACATTGATGCCCAACGCTTCCGACATACCCAAATACTTATAGGTTTCGGTTGCGGAGAGGGCTCGAAGGTTTATGGAATCCGAGAGTTGGGTTCCCACGGATTCCACAATCTCCCCTTGCTTTACATACATGACCGCACATTTGTCCACACCAAATTCAGTCCTGATGGCTCTACTGAAGGTTTCAGTTACTTTCAGTAGCTCCATCAGTTGCAAATTGTTGGGGGCAAAGAGTTTTAGGTCATCCGTGTAGAGGAGGTGAGATATAACCTGACCACATCTCCTCAGCCGATAGCCTATACCTGAATGCTCCAGCAGTGTGCTTAGAGGATTCAGGGCTAGGCAGAACCAAAGCGGACTCAAACTGTCGCCCTGAAATATACCTCGCTCGATCCTTAACGGCTCGCTATTCCTCTGGATGTTTCGACATCCTGGATATCGACGGACCGTCCTCCATTGCCTCATACATGACATCGGGAAGGTGCGTAGAGTTGTATCTACTTTATATAACTCTAGCACCCCCTCATGAGCCATGTATGTGGCACTGAGTCATAGGCCTTCTTGTAATCTATCCAACATATCGAAAGATCCTTTCGGGAACGGCAAACCTGTTGGCTAATGGCCATATCAATGAGGAGCAGCTCCTTAGTACCGCGGGACCCGTTCCGACATCCATTTTGAGAGACAGACATGATGGAGTTAGTGTCTATATGATTGTAAATTTTCGCTCTCAAAATGGATGTAAGAACTTTATAGACCGTCGGTAAACAAGTGATCGGCCTATAATTTTTGGGTTCCGCGGTACTACCTGATTTATGGAGCAGGTTGGTAACTCCTGTTGTCAGGAACTGGGGTAGCGAACCAGACTCCAAAGCAGACTGATACTGAGCCGCCAAGCGAGCGTGCGATCCCATGAACCATTTGATCCAGAAGTTGTGCAGCCCGTCCGGCCCTGGAGACTTCCAGTTGGGCAGCGGACGGACTGCACGAGCTACATCTTGGGGGCAGATGGTAATAGCCCCCATTTCTGGTATGGGATTGCAGGCTCGCTCGACTTCTCGAGCCCAATCACCTTCGGTGTGACTGACAGGCACTGACCAGATATTGCGCCAAAAAGAGCACATGGCGTCATCATCCGATAGGCGCGTATCAGCCACACCTTGGTTCGGTCGCTCCCAAGCCCTATAAACCCACCTTTCATCACTCTGGAACGTGCGATTCTGAGTGTATCGGTCTACTCCCACTTATACCGACGAATACGGTTTGCCCATGCATACACTTTCTGCTTCAGGAAGTCTATGCGCTCTGTGACACGGGACATATAATCTTGAGGGCTGGTATCAGTCCCTGAGAATGCCCGCCTCACAAAGCGCATCACTCTAGGGCGAGTGTTGCCCTCCCTGAAGCAGATTAGTTTGCCGATGAGGGCTCTGGCCCCACCAATACGACGTTCAATCCTGCACTGCCAAGCTGGTACGGCTGGTTTCGGTCGTGTAGCTCTAGAGTCATTTGCGAATTTGACGTGAGCTACACGACATGCCGCCACAGCCGCGCAGTACAGAATCGAATGAGTATCGGTGAGGTTTTCGCAGTCATCAAAATAATTTGACAACTGCGAATCCAAAGCCGCCACCGCAGCGCCCTATTCTTGTTATGCATGGGCAAACGAGGTAAATGTGGCCTAAGTTCGGGCGACATGAACCGATATTCTCGAATCGCACCCTCCAAAGCACTCCTCAATTCCTCACTGCACTGGGTACTTACGTTTGTAGCCCTGTCAACACTCCCCTCGTCAGCTTGAGGCGCGTGACTTGTATTCTGCCGTCATAAGAAAGAAGGCCGTAACTACGTCAACGTTGATTCCGAGATAATTGACGTTTTATCTAAAATGATGGCCCAGGACTTACTGAATGGTTTTAGTTAGTGATTCTTGTTTTATAAGACGTCAAAAAATATAGGCTTTATTTTGAACCATAATTTATGTAAATTCATAAACGCGTATTGTTTTTATTTTTATTTTTCCCTTTTGTTTTAGCAGAAATATAATAATAAATTGTGAAATACTTATCTGAAAGGGCGTAATAGCGTAGAATGTAATTGCGGCTTTTCATAGAAGGAACTCGATCTTCCTAAAGCCGAAATCCTTGCATGTAAAGCCTTAAATGTGCAGTTGCGCCTTTTTTTGATAGTAAACTAAGTTACGAATCGTTTTCAAAGCAGGCATTGCAGCATAGGTATTTTGTGTTAAGGAAATAAAAGCCTTCGTCAGTCGATTGTAAACAAGACTTATTAAAATGAAACCAAAACTATTTACTAAAATACGTACTTTATTATTATGAGTCAGTCTCTTATGTTCTATTTTCAGTCAAACTTAAAATAATACGTAAGACACAAGTAGGTACATAACTAACACCAGTTACCTTATTACTATGAAGCGTTTTGAAGTAACCAATTCTTGCTAGTAATAATTAACAAATAATTTTTGAAGGAACATCTTTATTAATCACATTTTTCTCATTATGTATCTAAACAAAATCAACAAAACATATTATATACTCATAAAACAAAAATATATCTCTTGACAATAAAATAACACACAACACAACCAATAATCATCTTAAATAGTTTACATATAGGAACTTTTACCAGCACTCTGAATCATAATTATCTTTTTGTTTTTTTTGGTTTGAATCTGCGGAAAATTTCTTTGTTCTTGCAGGTGTTACTCTAGAAGTATGGCTCGAGATGAACACTTTCTGTTCGCTCCACGTTAGGGACCAAAACAGTTCATTAATTGCTTTTCTTTTACCTTCAGGAATCATCGAAGTGCATTTTCTTTTACAAGTTTCATCACATCCAGGTTTTAGAGCATACTTCTTTGAAATCTTCTCTTCCTTTCTAGTCTTCTTTCTTTCTGCAATGCTGGTTTCATGTATTTTTCGGTTGTCTATTGTTTGCCCGAAGATTATATGCCATAATCATCATTTTCCCGAATTTCATTTACCCGAATTTCATTTGCCCGAATGTTTCATTTGCCCTAAAAGACATATGACATACTTTTAATTACCCGAATTTTAGATACCATAAGATACGAATGCCATAAGTATTGTTTGCCTTAATTTTATGTGCCATAATAATTATTAGACATAATATTTAAATGGCATACAAAAGAAGAATTTTTGCGTGCTTTAGTATCAAATTTGTATTTGCATTAAAAAAGAAATTGTACTACCTAATTATAATTATATGGTTTGATTATTAAACTTGTTTTTAATTCTAATACTTACCTACTTATTAGCTTTCTGGCTGTCGATGTCGATGGGTGCGCAATGTTTGGTATATTAAGAATAAACTTATTTATTCTGTGCATGGAATAACCACGAAGGGGAAGGCCCTTCTAACCTAACCTGTCCGAGTCGGGGTGCCCTAAAGTCCCAATTGCATCCAATTTCTCTTGATATAAACAACCGTTACACACCCGATGTCGATGGCAAATTATGTTATGGCATATCATAATTATGGCATGTGATAATTAGGGCTTACAATGATTATGACAAATGATGTTATGGTAAGTGACTTTATGGGAAACAATGATTCTGGCACGTGACTAATATGGCAAATGAGAGTAGGGCAAATGAGTATTATGTCGTATGATATTATGGCTGTTGACTATTATGGCAAATGATATTAGGGCAAATAAAATTCGGGTAAACGGCGGTATACCAACTGAGCGACGTGCGGATTCAAAATACTCTCCCCGCGCCCACTTCCACACGCGTGTCCCTTCAAAAAACTTATATGAAAAGCCCTTATTGCGAAGTTAGGGCTTTTTACCGTAGTAAATTGAGAGGTTTTGCTTATTTAAAAAGTTCTAATTGGTAATTGCGGCCTTCCAGACTAGCAATACGAAAATACTAACAAAAAAGGCCTATGAGGGAGGTTATCTCAGAAACAGAAACCACCTTCTTAGTTTCAAAGTTTATTTGGATTATAAACACTGGGAACGAAACCCTAATTAATCTGTCTTTCGCGTACACAATACGGCGACAACAATAATGGCGGCACGACGTAGGCACGTGGCGTTGGCGACTTGCGCGAGATATTTCCATACGCGTCTACGCGGTAAGCGAGCGGGCGGCGGACTGGTGCGCAGTGCCATGCGCGTTTTTACGCTACGTTCCGACGAGGGAAAGAGACGCCATGTTAGTGCCTATATCGCGACGGCACGCGACCGCGGGACGCTCGCATCGGACGCGAATGTGATTGGTTTGCTACATACTCCCCCTCCAGTCCTGGAGAACGCCCTCGGTCCTGGACTGGTACATTAACAGCAGCATTAGCTGGACGTCCGCGATTTCGTTTTGGAATAACGGGTTTTGGTAACGAGTCGTAGCCACCTCGGTAACGTGTAAGATCTTCGGAATGATATTTCCCTATATCTACATTTGGTTGTTCTGTACTCGCGATGGTGTACGTTGTTGGGCTTACCTTTGTAGTGATCCGGTAAGGGCCATCTCGGCGAGGGTAGAACTTAGAAGTAAGGTCCTTTGACCCTTTGCTCAATAAATGAGATTTAAGCATGACTAAATCACCTACCTCGAAGGCGTCAGATGGTCGGCGTGACGCGTCGGCGTACTCCTTTGTTTTGTCCTGCTGGATCTCAACGCGTTCTCGAACAGCTGACAGTGAATGCAGGAAGTTTTCAAGGTAAGGAGTCACTTGTGGGACAAAGTTTTCTTTGAACTTGATGGCACGAAGGTCGTGAACGACCTCTGTGGGTGACCGCATCTCTCTGCCAAAAGTCAAGTAAGCCGGTGACTTGCCTGTTGTGCGACATTTCGCGCCATTGAGGGCAAAACGGATCACTGGCAACTTCTTGGGCCATGATGTGTGGTCATCAGCCACGAGGTGGGCCAGCATAGCTTTAAGGTCGCGGTTTTTTCGCTCTGCAGGATTAGCTTGTGGATGATAGAGCGGAACGAAATTTTGTTTGATATCTAGGACTGACATACATTGTCGCATCACTGCGGAAACGAACTGGACACCGTTGTCCGAAATAATCCTGCGAGGTAGACCGAACCTCATGAAATATTCCTCGATAAGGACATGAGCGCAGGCTTCCGCTGTCGCTTCTTTTAGAGCAAACAACTCTGTCCATCGGGTAGCAGTGTCTTCAATGAGAAAGACCCACCGCTCCCCCTGGTCTCCTTCCGGGAGTGGGCCGAAAAGGTCCATGGCCAACACCTCGTTCCGCTGGCTCATAACCGGTGTTTGGAGTAGGCCTGGAGGTTTGGCGTTGTTGGCCTTATATCGCTGGCAGTGGATGCAGGCTAAGACATAATCGGTGATTATTCTCCGCATCCCTGTGAAATAATACAGCTGCGCTACCTTCTGGTAGGTTCTATCGATACCTGGGTGGCCAGCTGTTTGAGAGTCATGTAACTCCTTCAAAATAGCGGTAACTTGAGCACCAGGTATGACTAACTGAGGGGATTCACTCTCGGAGTCCGGATTGAATCGGTACAGGACTCCTTGATCCATGAGGTAACCCCTTTCTAACCATCGTTTAGGTGCAACATCATCAGGTCCTTCTAGATCCTTGATGATCTTATCTACTTCAGGGTCCGAAGTCTGTTCTAGGCGAAGCTGACTAGGTGTCTTTTCGGGAAGATCGCAGATGACTGAGCAAATACCGCAACAGTTGCTTGTATTACTGGAACATATCGGTCTACTCAACGTGTCTGCTACGACATTGGCCTTCCCTGGAGTATATTCGAATTGAATATCAAAAGATTGAAGCTTCAGAGCCCAACGAACTAATCTACCTGCTGGTGATTTAAGTGATAGCAACCAGCGTAGAGGTTGATGATCACTCCCAATCACGACTGGTTGACCGTCTAGGTAAGGCCGAAAACGCTCCACCGCCCACACTACAGCGAGTGCTTCACGCTCCGTGGTGGAATAGTTGCGTTCAGCTGCGTTGAGGAGTCGGCTGGCATATTCAAGTGGCCGTTCCTGATTGCCGTCGCCCTGCAATAAAACTGCACCCAAGGCGTAGTTACTTGCGTCAGTACGCAGAATGAAAGGACGACTGAAATCGGCTTGCACCAGTATTGGAGCTGTGGTTAGAAGAATTTTCAGCTCCTTAAATGCTTGGGTCTGTTCTGAGCCCCAAGACCATACTTGACTTTTCCTAGTCAAGCGTGTTAATGGTTCAGCAACTTTTGAGAAGTTGGGTATGAATTTTCTGAACCACGAACATGTTTGTAAAAAGGTTCTCAGGTGCTTTAGGTTTCCTGGTACCTTCATCTCGAGTACAGCACTCACCTTCCCTGGGTCGGTGGAAACACCATTTTGTGTAATAATGTGACCGAGATATTTAACACTTTCTCGAGCAAAAGCGCACTTCTCCCTATTCACATGGAGGTTAAACTCGGCCAGACGTTTAAAAACTGCCTCGAGGTCTTGCAGATGCTGTTGGTATCCCTGAGATATTACCAACAGATCGTCTAAATAAGCTAATAAAGTTACATCTTGTAACACAGAGCAGGATCGGAGACGATCGATGAGACGCTGAAAGGTGGCTGGCGCGTTGCGGAGACCAAACGGCATTCTTTTAAAACGGTAAGTGCCTAGAGGACAGACAAAAGCTGTTTTGTCTCTATCAGCTTCCCTTACCCTAACCTGCCAATATGAAGATCGAAGGTCTAACGTACTCATGTAGCAGTCCCGTTTTGTGCTCTTAAGTAGCTCGTCGATGCGTGGCATCGGATATGTGTCAGCTTTGGTGACTGCATTCAAACGCCTGTAGTCAACGCAGAAGCGGATACCACCGTTGGACTTCGGCACCATCAGTGCCGGTGAACACCAAGCCGATTCACACTCTTCTATTACATCATCCTGTAACATCTCACCTATTTCAGCCTTCATCAGCTCTTTCTTCGAAGGGTTTAGGCGGTAAGGAGGAACAGCAATTGGAGGATGCTCACCTGTATCAATGCGGTGTTCCGCATACGGTGTTGGACCTCCCCCTGCTTTAAAGACGCGTGCGTGCCTGGTGAGGACGTCAGCGAGCGCTTGACGCTCAGCTGGTTTAAGGTGAGTACCTTCATCATCCCTAAGTATATCTGTAGCGGCGCAAGACACGTCACGCGAGGTAGGTTCGAAGCATAAGTTATATTTTACATTTTCACATTTACTAAAATACCAAGCTTCTTTACAAAAATCAATAACTACTCCCGCGGCGGTTATAAAATCGATACCTAATAACGTCTCGTTATTATTCGAGTCTGGAAAAATTAAGAATGGAATCGTAATAACTGCCGTTTCTAAGCACACCTCTAACGTGGTGGTAAGTACATCCATCGTACGGGTTACACCGTCGGAAAGCTTAACTTCGCGTGTCGAAGAGCTGAGGGGATGACCTTGACGTAGAAGGAGAGTATATAGCGTATGACCCGCAATGCAATGTTTGGCGGCCGTATCAATCAACGCGGTGCCGGAGAAACCCAAAATTTTTATATTAAAAATAGGTCGCAACTCGCGACCAATGGAGGGTCCCGTACGGTCGTTACACAAACATATCTCAGTTAAACATAAATGGGCATTATCGTTTTGATTTTTAAAATCGCTATATAAAACATCATTATCACAAAAATGGGCATTCTCCTTTTGATTCTTAAAATTGTTACACAAAACATCATTATCACATGAATGGACATTCTCCTTTAGATTTTTTAAATTGCTACACAAATTATCGATATGATGTGGAAGGGTTTTATCCTTTTCTATGTTAAAATTACTACTCACATTTTTCGACATTTGCGAATTATTAACATTACCAGAATTACAAATAATACTAGTTACAGATTGTGGGATAGTATCACTTTGTTGTTTACTAAAATAGTTACGCACATTTTCTCGTGGAATAAAATCGTTTTTGTCACAAATATAGTCTGACGCGAAATTTTTAGCAACTGAATGAGATTTTACGGAATAAAAACATTGATCACTACTTTTACTTTGTTCACTCTCACCTTGATTCTGCAACTTACGACAATGTTCTTTGGTGTGGCCAAACCGCCTGCAGTATGTGCAGGAGGGTCGTGGCCTCTTTGCCGTGTCGTGCTTCGGTGGAAGAGGCGCGGGCGGCGCCGTTGGATCAGGCACGGGGGGCGCGGGTGGAGCTGGCGCATGCTGCGCCGCAGCAGCGGGCGCGACTTGCGCCGGCGGCGGCGGCGCCCGGACAGGAGCAAGACCGCGCGCGGGGGCGCGCGCGTTGTCACGAGCGGCGGGTTGCGTGGACGTCGGCAATGTTGCCGGCGTTTGTGTTCGACGCTCAGTCGCCGTTGGCGTCATGTTGTTTACCTCGTCGAATGAATCCTCGATATTACGTGCGAGGCGGAGTAAATCATAGAAACTGCGGCAATCCTCTCTTCTTAGCCTCTTTCTTATTCTGCTGTGGAGGAGGCCGTAGGTCATGTCTATTTGAGCCGACTCCTTTATATCGCCTTGAGGTAACCGTGCCAAAAGGGCGCGAATGCGCGCTACGAAAATATCTGTGTTTTCATTGCCCTGCGGAGTCGCAAACATTTCTAAGTAGATCCGATGAGGCGGCCGGCGATCACCGTAGGCACTTATCAAGTTTTCTTTGGCTTCGCGCCATGACGACACAGAGTATTTTATTCCTTGCCACCACGTGGCTGCTTCATCCTTGAATAGGTAGGCTAGACCGCGCAGAATGTTTGAATCCGCCACCTGCGCGCAATCACTATAGGCCTCTATTGCATCGATAAATGCTTCAACCGACTCCTTCGGTCGGCCGGAGAACGTGGCTTGGCAGCGGGCTAGGGTGTTTTGGCCTAGCAGTGCGAGTGATTCCGGGGTCGATGCATTCGCCCGCGACATCGAGTTGAGCAACTCCCTAAATGCTTCTGTTTGAGAGCGTTGGAGAGAGGCGATAATAGTCGCCACGTTTTCGTTGGAGAACGTAGCGTTAGCATCGATGCGCGGCGAGGAAGAAAACGCGTCGTCGCCATCTTGGTTGGCGGGCTCTGCGGTCGGCGTGTTTGGTCGCGAGGGGACTGGTAATGCGTCGTCTGCATCTTCCCTCCGAGTCAAACTAGCCGCTCTACTCCTGGTCACTGGCATTTTAGTTCGTCACTGCAAAACTGTCACAAGCACTAGGTATTGTCACACGAAAAACTAACGTTGGAGCGCCACATATGAGGGAGGTTATCTCAGAAACAGAAACCACCTTCTTAGTTTCAAAGTTTATTTGGATTATAAACACTGGGAACGAAACCCTAATTAATCTGTCTTTCGCGTACACAATACGGCGACAACAATAATGGCGGCACGACGTAGGCACGTGGCGTTGGCGACTTGCGCGAGATATTTCCATACGCGTCTACGCGGTAAGCGAGCGGGCGGCGGACTGGTGCGCAGTGCCATGCGCGTTTTTACGCTACGTTCCGACGAGGGAAAGAGACGCCATGTTAGTGCCCATATCGCGACGGCACGCGACCGCGGGACGCTCGCATCGGACGCGAATGTGATTGGTTTGCTACAGGCCGTTATTGTGTAATTAAGGCTTTTCAGATTCAAAAAACAGAATTTATGTCGTAGTTAAGCCTAAAATCCTTATGATATCTCTAATCTCATACGAGTTAGAGCTTTGTGAGTAAGTCCATAAGATAGCATTTTCTTTGCTGATTCCGAATATGTTAATAACACATTTTTGACAAAATTGTCAGTTACGGCCTTTTTTCTTATGACGGCAGTATTGAGCCGTGGTGGTACCACAACTGTCTGCGACGGGGGGACGATGACATGGCTACTCTGCATTTCATTTCGCAAGCGATCAAGCACAGTGTCATCCAACATATGGTTACGCTGGATGACCCGCACCTGATCCGAGAGTCGTTGTGCTGAAACGTTGACAGCTGGCTCAAGCACCTGAAATTATTATATACTTTATTCATTTTAGTTCTTATTAAATAATTTTTTAAATATTTTTATAAAACAAAAATTTAAAAAACATTAAAAAATATATAAAATAGGGATCCGCCGATATTGGGAGCAGGGTCCAAGCTACCGGTGGTTAGGGCTCCAGAGACAGGAACCTCCTCACGATGCGAGCCGTATCGAGGAGTACTGCCTTCTGAATCAGGCCTTTGATCCAGCCGCCTAACGAGAGCCTCGAGAGATGTTGTTCGAGGCTTTCGGCCATCAGTCCATTGGCTGATACGACAATCGGCACAATGACAGCCGAGTCCACATTCCACATGTCAACAACCTCGTGTGCTAAGTCGAGATACTTAATTTGCTTCTCTTTCTCAGCTTTCACGAGGTTCCCGTCATGCGGAATGGTAACATCGAATTAATAAATTATTATTATAAGAAAACTAAATGTATAAAGTTCGCTTTGCCGAATGTAAAAAATCTGGGACCCAACATCGTCTTACAAAAAGAGGTGCTTGAAACTGTAGACTCGGCAGTTTTTCTGGGCATAACAGTAGATGCCAAACTTCAGTGGGGATCACACATATCAAGCCTAGCGGGAAGGCTCAGTTCGGCTGCCTACGCCGTCAGGAAAGTAAGACAATACACTGACGTTGATACAGCTCGGTTAGTCTATTTTAGTTATTTTCATAGCGTTATGTCCTACGGCATTCTGCTGTGGGGCAAAGCCGCTGACATTCAAAATATTTTTGTTCTGCAAAAACGAGCTGTACGTGCAATTTACTAATTAGGTGCTAGAGTTTCTCTGAGAGATTTTTTTAAAGATATTGGTATTCTCACGGTGGCATCACAATTCATCTTCGCTAACATCTTATATATTAGGCAAAATATACACGTAGGTATACACAAAAAACAGTGATATTCATGATATTAATACCAGAAATAAGGAAAAACTACGTGGTCCCTTAAACCTGCTTCATAAAGTTCATAACTCATTCGTTGGGCTCGGTATCACCTTTACAACAAGCTTCCCTCTTCTTTGCTAGATTTACATTTTAATGCGTTTAAAGCTAAAGTAAAATCAAATCTTTGTTCGAAGGCATACCTACTATTCAATCAACGACTACTTATATGATAAGAATTGTTGGTCGCTGTGATTAACTCAAGACAACGTTTGTGTTCTTTCACTAGAATTAGCTTACCTACCTACTGACAGGTTATATGAGTTACTCCATAGCATTGTTTGTTTTATTTGACTGTATAAACCATTTTTTTTTTTAATTTTTAATAATGAAATTTCCATTTTTTGATGAAATTTAATTACTTACCTATTACTGTATAGCGTCAAGTTCTTCCAACTTATCAGACAGCTGTGCTGCTGGGGAGTTTGTTGCGCCACTTCTTCTTCCCAGCTAAAGCACTAGGAAGTGTCGAAGGGTGGGCGTTTTTGGGGGACTGTCTTATGTAATTTTGACGTTCGAAAAGTGCTGACTCTCAGCCTAGTTTGAATAAATGACTTTTGATTTTGATTTTGACTTAATGCACTCATCTGGCCCACTGGTTATGTCAATAAAAATGTATTACAAACTACCCGACTACCCGAGGTACGGTCGCGGTCAAGAGTCCATTCTCATGCTAAGGGTTATATTGCTATGACTCGCGGTCCAGGCCGTACCTACAGCTGTGTGTATAAGTGATGTAACCAGGCCGCACACCACAGTAGGTACTCACACACCACTGTCGTCGAAAGATACAAAAAACATACCGTCGCACAGAGTACACTGTCTCTGTCTTTACTGTGTTACGTAGTAACTACGTATGACCTTGGTCGGTTCATACAATCGCTAAAATTCACGTTCTAATATCGAGTCTCGGTAGCTCGCAGCGTATTGTCATTGATTAACCTGTGGCGTACAGCTATCGTAAAACGTCAAACTTCTGTCAAGCCCGGCGCCGATTTCTGACAGTGACAGCTGACATGTTTACGATTACAAATTTACGACCTCGCTCACAAAAAAGGGTCCACTCAAGTTTCTATTGCTTCTAGCTAAAAAAAATAAACAGTGTTGGGTTCTTGAATCACCAGGCCATTATGTAAATCGTTTAGCGTACTCAAATTTCAACATTTTTTTTAGAAAAAAATATTGAAAACGGACAAGTGGTCGAAAGTGTGTTTGTTGCCGTAATAGGATGATTTCTGGTAAAATTATAGTGTTGGTTTGCACGAAACTTTGCTTGTTTCTTTTTGAATAGACAAGTAATCTAACAGGAGTGTTTTTTTGAAAGTTGAACCTAACATCTTCATATTATTGAAACTCAAACTTCGTAGTACGCGGAGCCATTTTTATGAGATCTTGTTTACAACGCATGACTTTGTAAACGCTCATCAGAGTTATTTTGAGTGTTTCAAATAAAAACAATGGTACTAGAATATTATATAAACCTTTATCTACCGATGTCTACCTTTATATTGTAAAAATATGCCAGTATAATTGTAATATGATAAGATTTTCTGGAAGAGATAACTAATTGGACATGTTTTTTTTTGTATTGGCTAATTTTACATGGTACTATAGGTTTCAAAATTTGAATAATTAGTCTAAGCCGCATAAGAATGAACTAGACTTTCTAATTAGTGTAAAAACTTACTCATTGTCATGGAAAAAAACAAAGATATCAAGCTCTGAAATTACCTATAAAAATATAGAGTTCGAGAAAATCGTACGGACGTGACTCACCCACTCTACGAAAACATCGATAACTTTGGTTTAGGAATAGAAGTTCACTGTAGGAAATAATAACAAAATTCAAGTTACATGATTTTGATTTACCTATTACAAATGTATTTTACTATAAATGTTTGTGTACTGTGTGTATGTCACATAGGGAAGAAAAATAATAAACATTATTCTTGTTATCAGTTATTTTATTTGTACATAACATCCTAACCTGTTACACATAACATCAAGCTTGTATTCCCTGAAGGCGTAAGCAGTTGTGTATACGCCCACATTGATTGTCTCCTCATAAATAGGTACACAGAATATAGGTACTTATTGTAAGCTTATGCTTCAACATATTTGCAAAAATTGTGGCAATAGAATGAACACTGTACTAAATATAAGCTGCTTATTTCAAATAAATGTTAATTTATTTTACATTCATATTTACAAATCTTGATAAAAGTTGAAGTACAAAAGTGTTGCTTATTTCTTAAAGTAATAACATTTTCATTTATTACACATTCACATTTATAAGTCTTACATCTCACAATTACACATTCCCATGTATCAAAATAGAAGATGAAGTACAAAGATGCTGCGTATTGCTAATGCAAAACATTTACAAACGGTGATAAAAATAGAAGGGTGAAATACAGTGCTGCTTATGCCTAAAATTATAAAAATTTCATCTTTTGCACATTCAGATTCACACAATTTTACATCCCGCAATCTCAAATTCAGTTTGATAAATAAAAAAAAATACTACCAGCAGAACAGCAAGAGGATTATAAACACACAGAAATTTACGGAAATAGGCTACAAAAACAAAGTACAAAGGTTATTTCAAAGGCAGCTTATTTCAAAAGTAATAAAAGTTCATTCACATTATTTTATAAATCTTGATAACAATATAAAGAACAGAGGTGTTGCTTACTTAAAAAAAAACTGCCAACAAAAATAATGTGGACTCATGATACAATGCATAACTTACAAAAACGCTACCCTAGCTTGTCTCATTCTGACAATATACATGATCTTCTCCCGAACATCCTCAGGCACATCGTCATCATCCACATGGACTTCTCCCGATCTCTCACCTCTTACCCATTGGGGGTCACCACTAGGCGTTCCGCCCCCTAATTTGGCCACACTGAGCAATGCCGCCGCGCCACACTGCACCACCGCACCGCGCTGCATCGCCACGACGCGCGTCGCCGAGTCGTGGCCGACGCTGCTGCTGCGGCTGCTGCCACGTCCTTGACCACTTCCTCTTGCTGGAACAGCTGGTACTTGTCAGCAAGAGAGAAGTGGTCCTGCTCCATCGTGATGTCGTCACCCACTGGGGCCCTGATGACGACATCACATCTAAAATTAAAATAGTCAAAATAATTACGAGTAAATTACGAAGAAAAGGTATAAGAGTAATGAATATAATTTTTAACACTTACGGCATAAGGACGCGCGGCGAGCCTGAACCAGCAGCAGCAGTGGACCCCGGAACTGGCGATGAGGATCTTGGCCTATCAAACAAAGAGATTTCATTTATATTAAAGACAACTTTTTTTTCGAACTTCGTTTATTGTCTCTATAACTGTCAAAGGTCCGAGGGTCACAGTCCGAAATCATTGAAATGTAAAAAATATAGTATGAAACACACATCGAATGATCAAAACTATTATTATTAGATTTAGAGCAACTCAATTCATACAGATAGACTCAATTCATTGTAAAACAGTCAAAATTCATCAAAGTAATGACGCCATGAACCCAACGATTTTTACGTAAAATTTCTTTGGCCAAAAATGAAGTATTTATGATGTTATTTAGTGCAAATATTATCTAAAACGATGTAATAACTAATAATAAATGAATATTCATCCACTTACCGTTGCATATCACCCAAAAACTCACTAAATATGATTTTATTAGACGGAGCACGTATCACAACGTTGACGTGTTGAAGTGTCAGTAATGGCGGCACTTTCAGCTTTTTATTTTTATGTTTCCAGACAATATTTTTGGTATAGAATTAGTAAGTTGAGGAGAGTATTTATCTGGCCACAATTTTTTTTTTTACAGACGTCTAATCACTTACTAATTTTAAATTATTAGAGAAAAACCGCAGGTAGTCGGGGCGGGCCGCGGCGCGGCCCGGCCGGGGCTTTACGGAAGTTACTAGGGCGGGCCGCGCGGCGGCCCGCCCCGGCCGTTACCGGTTAAGAAACACAATGGTCTGGGTTCAAATCTCCCGAAGAGACTTTTATTTTTCTTTTCAACAATTTCATCAGTTCTTTTATTATTCGTTATACGAGAATGTTTTTTTTAAATTACTTAAATTATTATTTAAACAAAGGATTAAGAAGATTATGTGATTACAAAATGTTTTTTCGTTATAATTTTATTAAGTAGGTATAAAAATAACTACTAATAACTTCTTGTTAACAGTTTATTTTCTCATAAAGAACAATTATTGAAGTAAAGTAGCTAATTGGTGAACCATGATAATCAGGCTATTGTATCTTAGTAATATAATAATATTGTGCTGTAATTACTACAATGTGCGGTACTCTAAAGAAATCACATTTTTCTACGCAAATCTACCCACGTAAAAATAACAAATGCAGACAAGTTGTCACAATACAATTAAATGACTCAGTAGTACTACTATTGGAATAAATCTACTGCGAGTGAGTTAGTTCTCTCAAACCTCAAAGTTAACAAATTGTATTTATTAGGACTTATCGAAGTTATAGCTTAAGAAATCATTTTCATTACGAAAAGAAGATTGAAACTAAACCTCGAAATAATCCATATTACCGATATGACACAATATTATGTGAATATTACTAAAATCAATAAAAGTCAATAATAATAAATATTTCTAATTTAAGTATATCTTAATGTTAATGTTTATGTTTTTTGAGCTGGTTTTCCATGATGCAAACCTTCTGCGTGGAGTGCACAGCGCACTATGAATAATTTGGCAAAATGTCTTGTCTTTTTGAAACCACTTGTGCTGTCGCTTTCTTTTATAAGCTGGGGTCTTCCACTTTGCTTTCGACGGGCAAGGCTACCCCCTTCCTCATATCTTTTCATCCACTGACTCACAGTATTTCACTAAAACAAAAAAGGGGTACTGTTAGGCTACTAAACAAAATACATACTAATATGTATTACTATTTAGAAACAAAATTATTTGAAATATAAATTTCACATAAATATTTAATCTAGGAAATAAATTTACTTTGAAATTTTATATTTTTCTTCTATTTAGACGTTATGATATTTATAAAACGTTTAAAAATTACTACAAGGATCAGCAGTTATACTTTAAATAAGTGCTTAATAAAATAATTAAATCATAATACTCACACTCAGGCCAGTTTCATCAGTTATTTGTGATATTTAAGTCCGCTTTTATGCAGCGCAATAATATTCGCTTTCATTTCTACTATTCAATTTGCTTACATTTTAAAATGAACTCGAAGACCGCTAATAGATTAAACACACGTCACTAGCACACAATAACAACCAACACCGTTCTATATGTCACGTCGAATGAGTCGTAAGTTAACTATCATTTAAATTTATTTAGGTTTCTGTGGGTATATTGATAAAGTTTTACGAGTTTAGTGAACAAGACGAATAGAACAAGAAACTATAGTCAAAAGCGATTTTTAAAACAATAAAAAGGCTAGCACACCGCGCGTGGGATTCGAACCCGAGACTCGTTGCGCACGAGGGCGCTAATCCAAGTACAGTAACCACTAAGCTATCACGTCATTTACTTTAACGGTTGAATTTATGGAATACAATCATTTGTAGACGTATGAGAGTGTGTGTGTCTACAGTATAGAAATTACTTAATATAAGAAGGTCGTAAGTTAAACCGTAGTGTCAATCTATTACTTTTTGAGATTGGTACTCCGCTTTTGGATCCTACTGTACCTACTCAGAAAAGAGGAAAAGATCGCTGTTTTACATATAAATTAAAAAAGTTATTAATAAATAAGTGTTATTATAGCATGAATGAATATTTAATTGACAAACATACAGGATAAGTTTTTATCCAGCGCGCAAATTTTAATCATGAATTCAGCATATCATTCTAGACCCCCTACCGCAGAAATTTTTCGCCGGTTATACAAAAAAAAACAGCTGTTTCATAAAAAAGTGCAATACTTACGCGGTCAAAATGTATGGAGCAGCTGATGGCATCCTCGTATGGCAGACAAATTTCCAAGAAATAGACGTGATGATAGCAAACTATGTGTACATACATCGAAAACTGCACTTATGAGCAAAAGTGTTTTTTGAATGGCACCAAGTATCTACAATAAATTGCCCAAAAGTTGGAAAGAGCAAACTTTACCTAAACTGAAACACACAACGAAATTGTTTTTGGCACAAAAAGCATATTATAGTATTGCAGAATTTTTAAACGACTCATGGTGAATATTAAATGTAAATAAATATAAGTAGCATTATAGTAATTATGGTCATGTAGTAGTGGAGAACTTAAATGTAAATAATTGAATGCTTAAAAGTTCTGTAAATTATCATTGTGATGTTATAATCTGTATTAATCCTTAAGGAAAATAAATAATTGGATAATGTAAAAGATGAAATACAATATTAAAAATTGTTTAATTGTTGACTGATATTTAATGTATAAATGTAAAAGTTAAAAATCATTGATAATAAAAATAATAAATAATATAATTGTACCTAAGATATTTGCACGCCATGGGAAATGGCAGACATGTCGTGAATCACTCTTTATTTTTAAGATCTTGCATGCATGTATTATTTTAATTCTGTGTGTATACACATGTTCAAGCAAATAAAATTTCTTTCTTTCTTTCTTTCTGATTTTTTTTTTGTATAACCGGCAAAAAAAATCTGCGGTAGGGGGTCTAGAATGATATGCTGAATTCATGGTTAAAATTTGCGCACTGGATAAAAACTTTTCCTGTATAGAACTGATATGATATATAAATTAATAATAAGGGTAGGTATTTTACTACTTAGACATCTAAAAATGTATTATTATGATAGCTTAGGCAAAAATCAGTCCGATTTTTTTTTAAATTTAATTCAAAGATTTCAGTAATTTAAGTAGGTACCATAAACTGTTCTTGAACACCACGAAATAATATCCGACATGTTATTACGTCATACCGCTGTTACTAATCAACTGAATAACTTTGTAGGTACTTTTATTATTTTCGTAGGTAACCAAAGTATTTTTTATTGAAATAATAGCTTACATTCAGGAACAGCAAACCAACGATAAGTAGAATAATAACTCATTTTTAAGTTATAAATAATTATCATACAAAACATCTAAGCATTTGTTGACACAAAAAACCTACAGAGCAATTTATTGGCATCCACTGAGTCCAGCATTTTCGTCAAAATACGCGCGAAATATGATAATGTTAAATTTAAATGCGTGTTTACAGCATTAATCGGTTCAAAAAAGATGTTGTTTTTTTAGTGGTTTATTAGCATTTTAGAATCTATTATAGACACTTCAAAAACGGGTTTAATACCTTAGTACGGACACATAATTCATACTAAAGTAAGGTATAATTATTGGGAGTTTTGGGAGTAAAGAGTTGTAAATACATATGTGCTCATTTTCGTGATGTTAGTTTTCGAGGTGGGGAGGGGTTCAAGCGAGGTCGGATGGTGAAAATCAGGAAAAAAAATCCAAAATTGCGACCATAACTACTGGTGGATCTGAGTAAATAGACAGGTTTTCACACGGGCAACTGTAGTTATGTCGGTGCTCTTCCGAGAAACATCGCTTACAGAGAAGCATTTTCTTAGTTAAAACAAGTTTAAAAATGTATATATTTATCCATTTGGCATCTCCAACAAAGGATACATTACCTACATAGGAACAATAGAAATCACAATAGTAAAATATTGACAATTTTAAAGTCGCTTCTTTAAATATAATCATTTATTGGTCTACAAATAAATGCATGGCTGAACAAAAGAAACACAGAAACATTTTTGATTACAATTTACAATAAAAAGGCATCGCAACTGAGAGTCGCGGAGGATCGCTCTGTTACGTCCGTTATCCTCGGGATCGGGCTCTCTCTCTTCCTGCTGCCTGCGTCAGCGGCGGGGAGAGAGGTGGGGGGGCGCGCGCGGTATGGCACTACGTAGCAACAACATCGTACTTACTATGTTCATAGAAAACCCGTGCTATACAATTAAATAGTTTTTTTGCCTGGTTTGGATTTTTTTTTTTAACAGCGCTGTTAATGTGGATAGTGACCGACGTTACGGGGCGTAGGTAATGTAACATTCGCAGCGAGCATGTCTTTACGCCGTGTGCTAAAATCAGTGTTGCTCGCTCGCAGGTTTTGCCGTAGGTACTACTGACTGCACGAATACTTGCTTGGTAACATATTAGGTGCATTTTGACCCGTGACGCCGGTCAGTATCCACCTTTACAGCGTGATCTTTCTTCATCGTGATAACGCCACGGTCTCACGGGCCGTTAACTGACAGGTGGCGTCAGGTGTTACTGCACTGCTACCTGTCGAGGCCTATCGCAGTCCGTGCAGAGCATTCCCACTGCTGTGGTTTTATTCAGTGGTCAACGTTTGATAAACAAAGCTAAAAGACACGCGCCTGTACGGGCCGAGATAGGCGCCCGCCCCCGCGTGGAATAATGCTTCAGCACACTCAACCAGACACGCAGTCGATTTATTGAGTAAGTACAGTAAAAGCTCCTTATTCGTGCTTCCTTCATTCGCGTTTTCACTATTCGCGGATTAAAAAAATGCGACCCAATTCCTATATCCGCGGCTAAAGATTTATTTATTTGCGGGTCTAATCGGTACATCGGTACATACATATTAACAAATAACAAAAACGATTCCAATAGGTATCCAACCCAATATCCTTTGTAAACGCGTCGTCAGATGGGCTATAAAAAAGTAAAATAGACCTTATTACAACTGTGCCTAAAGTATATTGTCAAATGATATCGCCGCTGTATTGGTTCGGCCTTTGACATCTACAATAGCCGCCTTCGCCGCGGTCGGTGTTTTTAACCGACTTCAAAAAGAAGGAGGTTATCAATTCGACATGTTTACATTTTTAATGTATGTTCAGGCATAACTCCGTCGTATATAGACGGATTTGCAAAATGCAATTTTTTTTGTTCGAAAGGGGTTTACTCCGAAATGGTCCCATTGAAATTTCATATAGACAGGGCCCGATCTAGCTATTTAGCCGCTCCGGGCAAAAATAACATTCGCCGCCCTTTGCACTAACACCATATAAGTCATAAGCTATGATTAGTAAGTAAGTATGACTATAATTATGTGATATTCTTTTAACTATATAATATATTATTCACATACGTTAGTCTACTACGGCTTCTGAACAAGTCCTATACAAAAATTCATGAGAGTAGGTATGTTTGTAAGTATACATTTTGCCGCCGCTCATTTTTGGCGCTCTGGGCATTTGCCCTTCTTGCCCCCCCTTAGATTGGGCCCTGCATATAGATCTGATGATGCGTTTCGGAAACAGACAACGGAACTCTTCAAAAAATTACAGCAAATCAACCGCGAATGTTGCTACCTATCGCATAAATAAGTGTGCATTGTTTTGACCCAAAGGATGATGAAATTTCGAATTGGTGTAGGGTAGGTAACAAAGAGTGAAAAATAAAAACTTTTTCAAAAAAATAACAACCGACTTCCAAAAAAGAAAACCCTTCCTTTTTGAAAAAAGTTTTTTGAGAATGTAAACAAACATAATGAAAGCAACCTTATCACCATAAAGTATATTTAAATACCATCATCATCATCATTTCAGCTGAAAGACGTCCACTGCTGGACATAGGCCTCCCCCACATTTATAAATGCTGCGACATAATAGACATTCCATCCTTTGGTACGAGCCGCTTTGCGTGTTTTACCTATTGTTTCATCTTTCCAGTCATTGCAAAATGTTGAAATAATGTTATACTTAAAAACTATTTTCGACGCGAAAAAATCTGTTTAACGGATAGAAATGCTTGATCGTTTACGCCTTGGAGAGTCGCTTGCATACATATCACGCTCATACAATTAATCAATATCGTCAAAAACTTCAATTAAATTGTTTTTAGGGTTCCGTACCTCTAAAGGAAAAAACGGAACCCTTATAAGATCACTTTGTTGTCCGTCCGTCCGTCCGTCCGTCCGTCCGTCCGTCTGTCAAGACCGTTTTTCTCAGGAACGCGTGGAGGTATCAAACTGAAATTTCTATATGATACTTAGTTCTACTGTCCCTGGAAGCTGTAGAAAAATCAACCTTCTAAGTCAACGCAATCAAAAGATACAGCCATTTAGGCCGCAAAATTCCGCAAATTTTCGAAACTCGCACGGGAATCAAAACCTACAGGGTACTTCCCGTGAACTTTGAATCTTGAAATTTTGTACGAAGTCACGTCTTATAGTACAGATATAGGAAAAATTACGAAAACCGAAATTTTTTAGTTTCGTCATATAAAAAAAAATATTTTTGACAATTTTGAACTTTTACTTATATACCCACAGGTTTGTACGGAACCCTCGGTGCGCGAGTCCAACTCGCACTTGACCGGTTTTTTTTTTTTTGTCACCTAGGAACGTATCCCCTATAATCCCATATAAATTACCATTCCATAGTTACGGTTTCTGTATTCGCGGTAGGTATTTTACGGAACGTATACCTCGCGAATAAAGAGCTTTTACTGTACCTACGGCAGGTGCACATTTATTATAAAATGAGCCTCGACCAGGCGCTTTGATCTATATTTATTCTTAAAAATCTGAGTGAGACTTCGTCGCAATTTCATTATAAACCCTAAAGACGCCTGCAGGCCTAGACAAAACACATTTCTGTTAACGTTCACGCTAAACTCTACGCCAAAATATATGGCATACATTTTGGCGTAGCGTTTGGCGTGAACGCTAACAGTAATGTGTTTTGTCTCTAGGCTCTGGACTGCATTCGAAAGCTGTGGTTGATTCCTACCAGGATAGATCGGAAGATCGGAGGAGTGGTACCTACACCGTCAAAGCGACACATTATTGTTTTCCGACATGCACGCGAACGAAGTCGCGGGCACGGCTAGTACCTAAATAAGTCCTCTTCCTTCAAATTTTTCTTTTGCTGTGCCCGACAGGGTCCACGATTGTTTCAGAAGATTTTTACTTACCACCTAAGCATATACATTGTGAATGCAATAAATGATTGAGTAGGTATTGAAATATGTAACCACGATTACTCTGATATTGAAAGCAAAGCAGGCATTTTTGGGAATGCCTCTTTGCGACAAATATTTAAGTAGTACTGCGGGCAGTCTGTGGGACTGTCACTTTACTATTATAGTTACCTACCTATCTAAAATATGTAACCACAATTACTCTGATATTGTAAGTTTTGCGGGCATTTTTTGGGAATGTCACTTTACTAACTTGAGTTATATAATAACGACTTGTACTACATAGTAGGTACAGTCCCCCTTCTAGACTAGGTAGGGTAATGCGGTCAGCTTAAGGGGATGTCACTGTACCTAAATAAATACCTAATATGGTTTAATGTCCATTTTATATGCCTATAACTATGGCAGGCTTCGACGTCAACCAGCAAACGTCGAAGTAATTACCGCTCAACCTCAGCCGTCAACCAGTGCCCGTGTCACGGCCGGTGCCTACACTGCCGCTACATATAGAGGCGTCACCTGCAGCAATTGAACTGGAATGTTGAACTGATGGAAATATGAGGGGGGACCCCTCTTGGACCAAGGTGTATGGTATGAGTATTAAATCTGACGTTACGATTCGCCTGCAGCTCATACTTATTACAGGCTTGTCTAAGAAGAGTGCATGAAACTCTTGGAAAGATAGTTGCCTACAAGAAATCGCACGTCACTTGATGCTCCCTTTCTCAATCCTGAGGTCAAGGCTGCCTTCTCTGTCTTACACTGTTTACGAAAGAGACAAAGGCATCGTAATCAAACAAGAACAAACTAGTTAAAAAATAAGGCACTAATCAAACTACTTATGGACGGTATCAAACTGTCGTGCGATAGCCGGTTCTCAGATTCTGTCACCGCAGGATCTTTATGCTGTACAATCTGAAAAAGGAGTTAAAACATCAGGTGCAAGCAAAACCAGTATCAAAGTCAGGAGGTGACCAAAAATTCATCCTTTAGCCACCCAGCAATAAACCGGTGAACATTAAAAATAAACCACACCAGTGCAATTTAAATTGTCATGGTTCTCGCCTGAGCCACAGGCCGAGGGAAAATCGTCGTGCGAAGACTAAATTCGCAGCCACCGCCGATTGACTCGGTAAAGTACGCTGGTAGGCTATCTTACTTTTGCTACCATTGATAGGTAACTTTTGACGGGTGATAAGAACATCCATCATCATGGATTGATGGTTATCACATTCGTCTTTGAAGGCCTGTGAACAAGACCCTAAGAAAATAATGTAGTCCATCTCTGAGAAAGATCAGTTTGAAAGATCAATATCCCTCCCATACCCATAACCCTTATTTAGATAGGTAATACCTTACTTATTTCAAAAACGCTTACAAATTTGCCTACCCATAGAAAAATAGGAAACACAAATCATCGTCAAGTGCGGGAATTCGCTCGTTTGGTGGGTTGCTCTGCTTGCCCGTGGAATACAGCTGGCTTTACCTACATTTAGGAGCTTGACCGCTGTTAATATCTATACAGAGGACAATGTCAAGTATGACAAATATTGAGCAGGTACGTATATTCCACAGTCTATCATGCCCACAGAAGAGTTTTCTCTCGCCATGAAAAGTCCCTATAATACAATAAAAACAAGTCTTTAGTTTAGAGATATTTATATGTATAGTGATGTCTCAACTACGGGATGGGCAGGAGTATGTAGGGACTTCAAACGTGCGTGCAGAAAGTGGCCCTGCAGTGAAAAGTCGTAAAATATAAATTGTAGAAAAAAAAAAGTTTTTTAGGACTTACGTCCTTTGCCGACTGTATCACGACTGCCAAACATCTACTATTACGGATTGAAAATACCAAGCTCTATTTCATGCATTGACCGTAAAGGAGATGTTCAGTTTCCTCACCTTACTTTTATTACTTACTAGAGAATTGTGGCAGTGGTGTGAGGAACGTTTATCATATCGCAGATGCAGCATCACGACTTGCTCACCCGTGGATTTTGGTCCGTAGAGTGGGAAAAGCAAAAAACCAAAAATAAATATGTGTGCCACCAGATTCTATACCGGTAATGATCGCATCACTGTCAGAGAACTTACGGTTTACGCATGGTTCAATTTTTGTAAAATTAATAATGTTGATTCATTAGGTACCCTCGATTCCAATGGTTATAAATTTTTGTTACAGAATTCTATCTTTCAGGTGCTAAATAATACGAACATACATAGTTGTAGATCAGCTCTCGGCCTGATTCTTGGTCAAGAATAAGATAAAGAGAAGACTACTATATTAAACGCTTGTTCAAAGGAATTTCCAGATTGCGTCCTCCACTACCTACGTCCAACATTACTTGGGACTTAAACATAGTCCTAAACTTTTTGGCTAATTGGTACCCAAATGACACAAAATATATATTTAAGAACTTTTCTTGCTCTTGCAACCTCAACTTAAGTGCAAACAAATTCTTAAATCGACGTTTTTATAATGTAATTATAACGGAATTATAATAAAAAATCCAAAATTAATAAAAACCTAGAAATATGCCTCGCCATTGCATTGCATTCTTCCATTTCACTAAGAAAACTGATGATACCTATCTTTATAAGTTTAAATCAAATCAAATCAAATCAAATCATTTATTTGCATATTACAGGTTCAGAGGATGTTGTAAATGTTCATAGGGTACACTGTATTATAACCATAATATGAGGTGTGCAAATATAGGTAGGTATTAGGAAACATTATCACATTTATTTTATATAAGACAAATATTATTCATAATCAGTTTTCTTATTAAATTGCATTGTCACTGAAAACATACATAAATAGTCAATTAAATTAAATCTGAACAAATAAATTATAACAGTATTGTCGAGCAATTAATAATGTCACAGTAATTGTAATTATTATTGTATTGAGTTAATGTACAAAAAAATGTTATAGTTAAAATACAATATCTTTATCCTCGAAGTAGTCTTTAACATTATAATAACACTTTTTAATTAGGAATGTGTATAGTTTCTTCTTAAACAGATGTGTAGGTAACTTCTTAATGTCATCTGGCAATTTGTTATAAACCAGCGATGCCATGCAAATAATACTTTTATTGAGTAGTGCCGTTTTCCCATACGGTATTTCTACGTCTAATCTTTTTTTGTCACGTAATTTTCTGTAATAACTTTTAGAAGCAGTCTTATAATAGCTTGGATTCGATTTTACAAAAAGATTTAATTCGTATATGTACAAGGAAGGTAATGTCAGAATTTTTAAATTTATAAAGTAATCGTGACAGCTTGTAGTACCTACTATCTAGATAACACATTGCTCTGATGCATTTCTTTTGGGCTTTGAATACAAATTCCTTATCTACCGAGTTGCCCCAGAACACTATACCATATCTTAATATAGGTGCAACAAGTCCGTGATAAGCCGTTAAGACGGCTTCTTTGTTGACAATTTTGGTCAGTTTGTAGAGAGCGAATGAGAATTTATTGATTCTTTTACAGAGATTATCTACATGTGTTTTCCATGACAAATTGTAATCTATATCAATTCCCAGAAATTTGGTATTTGTTACAGAATGTACTGTCTGTCCGTCGTAATTAACATTAATGTTTTTAGGTTGAGTTTTTTGGCGAAAGTGCATTATTTTTGTTTTTTCCATATTTATTTTAAGGTTGTTGTTTATTAACCATTGGATAATTGTACTTAATGTTTGATTGATTTCATCTTTCGTAATCATTTGCTTTGTCACATTTTATTATTACCGTGCTATCGTCAGCAAACAGTACCATTGGTTGCTTGACGTGTCTAGGGAGATCATTAATGTATGCTAGGAAGAATAAGGGACCCAAAACAGTACCTTGTGGAACTCCAAATTCTATAGTCCTAACATGGGATCTATATTTGATCTCATTTCGCGTTCTCTGGCATATTCGTGTAATTTCTGTTACTTGTTTTCTGTCAGAAATATATGAAGAGATGAGGTCGAGCGCTTTACCTCTTATGCCGTACATGTTTAATTTTTGGACCAAAACTTTGTGGTCAACACGGTCAAATGCTTTGCTCATGTCCATGAAGATAGCACATATTGGATTATTTTGATCCATATCAGTCAAAACTGTTTTGATTAGGTCATAAATAGCAATGTTAATAGATTTGCCCTTGCGAAATCCTTTTTGTTCTTTAACCAAGATATTATATTTTTCTAAAAAGTTGTTTAGTCGACTATGGATAACTTTTTCAAATAATTTTGAGAAGATGGGGATTAAAGCTATCGGTCTATAATTTCCCATATTTTGTTTGTCCTCTTTTTTGTGGAGTGGAATAACAACAGACATTTTTAGTTTTTCTGGGTAAATTCCAAAGGAAATGCATAGATTTATTATGTAGCTTAAATGAGTAGCAATAGACTGTGACACATGCTTTATAACTTTAGTACAGATACCGTCATAACCCACGCTTTGGGTATTTTTTAATTGCTTTATTTCTCTATCAATCTCCATTGGAGTCGTAGGGGTAAGAAAAATTGAATTTACGTTAGCGTTAATGTTCTGATTCGAGGGTGCTTTATTACTTTTTGAATTAGTTGTATTTATTGATTGTGATACTTGGTCGATAAAATAGTCATTAAAACTATTTGCAATTAATGTAGGCTCTCTAATTTTGATATTGTCTCTTAAGATTTCCGTAATAGGTTCTTTGGGAAAGTTATATTTAGAATTATTTAAAGAAACCATATAATTCTATCACTCCGCAGACATTGAGCACATCGATAAAACCTACGTTAGGTAGTGTTGTGGAATTGATATGTCCATATTGCACATGCTCTAGAAACGCCGCGCTCCGCTTCTGCTAAGGCACACAAACCTGGAGTATGCTTGGACGTAAGCCGAAAATCACTAGGCTGGAGTAATAATGCAACATAATTTTAAATTAATCGGAAGTGAAGAACGATTGTTTTGCTAAAATCATTCAGTAAAAGACTGATTGCTTCCCAATCTAAATCATTAATAGTGACTAGTAGAAAATTACGAAATTTATTTTTGTGTTTAAGGAAATATTTTGTGTTCCTTGTTTTTTCAAAACTGTGTTTATTTATTGTTGATATTTTCATAATTAACTCTCAACATCTACATGTAATCTCTATGCTAATCTCGAGGACAAAGCTGAGTATAATTAGTGATTAAACGAAATAATTATACGAAGGCTTTGTCCGAAGAGATTGGCATCCCACCTCCCATCTCCCCAGTGTACCTATTCAAATATCAAGTAGATCTGCAGATGCTCTGAAGTAAATGAAGTTTGCTGGGGATGTCAGACGAAGGCGGGAATGAAAAAGAAACCTCTCAAACACAGTGCAGATGGCGACACCGTCCGTCTTATTACAAAACGCGATCTAAATTTAGAACTGTGATTGTTACTAGGTTTAAACCATGACTAAATAAAACGTTATTATAAAATGAAGTTTATCTCTAGTTCTTGAACTATCTTTGGTACCAAAGTTAGTCCGCTGAGACCCCTAGTTTATCTTTGGATTTGACACAAGTACTAATTAATTTGAGGTTAGCGTTGAATAAATAAGTGTCTTTTTATTTAAAAATCGATAGAAATGGATATTTATGTGATTGACTTGATGGATTTGGATGATTTGGATATGCTGGAGACGTCTCGGTGATCTTGCAGACATCGCCATCGTGTTAATTTTTTCGAATTGCCTGACGAAGATTTTAGATATAAATATGGGTTCACAAAACGTTTTGGTCAACTAATAGTTGATGTTTTATGTGAAGACTTTTCCCACGACCCTCGAGGATGCCCATTGAGTCCTGAAGTGCAAGTGGTTTGCGCATAACTCAACTGGGGTCGACATGAAATAGATACCCTGGTCGATGCTACTATAACATTAGACAAAATCCTAATAATGTACTAGGTACCCAATAATATTGTTTTATTCATAGATTCACAGCTGATTTGCATGGTTTGATTTAACTAGTTGTCAGCAAAACTGCATTTATTTATTAAAACGGACGCAACGTAAACATTCGACTCAAATTACGCACGTGACGCTGCCGCCGAATTGAATGCATTCCACTTCACGCCAGAGGTGTTACTAATATGACAAGTTGATTATAAAAAGCACGTTAAAAGTACAAGTGGGACTTGTTCAATATATTGTAACCTAAACATAGAATAATTTATGATGTATTCTTGTATTGTTAAATAATTATTTAATCATTTCAAGTGTTATTCTAGTTACAATATTTATAGAAACGGAACGTTGTTTCAAATAAAGCCCGAATGAACGAATGAAAGAATGCCATTTTTGTTTATTATCTGTAGATATTTGAACCATGGACCTTCTTTGGTACTAACTGATCCTCAGATAGTCTTTGTTTTGTAATAAAGACGCAAGTTGATCCTGGTACTGACTTTAGTACTGTAACAATCCAAGACTTATAAGTCTTGGTTTAAACCAGGACTTAAGCATTTTTTTGTAATAAGACTGCGCGTATGTCTACTACATGTAATCTCTATGCTAATCTCTTCGGACAAAGCCTTCGTATAATTATGATCGAACTGCACTTAAGGTAAGGTCGTTTAATCACTAATTAAACTTGATATAACAATCCTATCTCGTGGACTAAAGGTATTATTACTGGACCGAAACAACGATTTCGTTGGTGTTTCCCGTGTTGCTATAGTAGTGGAGCCTCTAATTGTAATTGCTGGCTATGCCTTTTGCTAATTCGAAAACCAATCGCTTTATCACAACTGCTGTCATTTTAACAAAGCTTAAACTGATACCAGAGTCATCTGTTATCGAATAGCGGAATTGTTTAGAAAACTGTGGTGGTTTTCGATTGATCGACCACAACTTTGATTTGTCTTGAAATACAAAAATACAAAATACAAAATGTTTATTTCTTTAACAACTAGTTTACATTAGTTTGTGATTGGAGCCTCCTTTTAAGCATGATAATGCCTGTGTTAGGAGACTCCGCACTTCCATGGCTTTGGCTATTTGTACAACTTAGAATTAACATTTTTTTTTTTTTTTTTTTTTTTTTTAGCATTACAGTTACATATAACCAGGGTAATACATTTTTCTCGAGGGCGTGTTTGCGGGATTGAATGTTATTTACATGAAGTGTGATTATCGAAAGTTCAAACACGCACGCTCGAACGGAAATTGAACTTAATCTGAACCGATTGCTTAAGGAAAGCATAGTGGGCGTTAGTCCTTAGTTAGTTCCACATGGAACTACTGCAACTCACTAGTTCCGTACATAGAACTAGTGGGAATATTACAAACTTTTTAGTTTGTATTCCCAGTAGCTACCTATAGGAAAAATCAGAATACACACTTTTCATGAAATTTTGCTTGAACTTATTTATTAAATTCAGACAAATTTATAAATTTAGAAAAATTCGGAAAATGTAGGTATGCATAGATACTGGAGTAACAGGAAACTAGTAACAGGAGAAATATGTATCGGTTTCTTTTTAGAACAATTACGTTAGACATAGTTGGGATATCAAAGACGCAGGAATAGAACGGTGAGAGATGGCGGGTATCTCACGGACGGGCGGGGTGCGTGCATCGCTCTGGCCTGTATTCGGCGAGCGTGAAGTACTGGTGTGAGTGGTATTCCAGTTGTCCCGCGCTTAACGTAGGTAATTATAAAATAATAAAGTATTTCCTTTATAAAATAATAAAAATAATTTATCAAAATTACAACTACCTACTACTGCTTCTACTATTTCCAATTATTTACTAAATAATTATCATCTTGACATGGTAAACTTGTACTGATTTGATTGAATGTGTTAATAATGTAGGTACTTGCACCCAATAAGGACCGGCACCTATTAAGGGCCACTTCAGAAAACTCACACTTGGCATTTTTTCAACTGCTTCAAATTTCGCGCGCAGCATGCTATACCACCCATTGGTTAAATGCAATCGCGAGATGACGCGTAGATGCCGCTATTTTGTCAGTAGCATCCAGTTTGTATAAGACAGCGGTTAGAGAAAACATTTTATAAAATTGATGCGCGTTGTTTTGTTAGTTTTCGTGAAAAAAGTAGTGTTATTAAGTAAATTCTTATAGAAGATTGGATTTAAACATTCAGAGATAACTCTGCAAAGGTAAATACATTGTTATTTTTACATTATACAACTTTAAAATCTGTTCTTTTATCACGATAGCTAAATCCTAATACGGACCACAATAGGAGTTCGTATTAAGGTCCGGTCCTTATTAGAAGTATGAATTCGGCATAAAATGTTATTATTTAGGTAATTAATGTTTTTTCATTTCTAATTACGAATGTAGGATAAAATGAAGTAAGTAAATACATATTATTTTGTATTTATAACAAGGAAGGCCAATAATAAGAACCATTAAAATGGTTTCTTCTTATGGTTTAACGGAGCTTTTCTTTTTACACTTTCATTTACCTATTAACATGTTTCCCTAATCTATTCTGAAATCTTTGGAGTGCATCGTCTTTAAAAATCGTTTAAGAAGCGGGGACTTAAATAGCACCTTTTTGCGAACTTGTTGGGAACAATATATCTGTGTGGCGATTGTAGTTTATTGTTTAATATTTACTTCCTTTTTTGTTTTATCGTTAAGGAATTCACAACTGAGGAGCTACCAGCTAGGAAAAAATTTGGCAACTGTCAACATTCAAAATACCCCGGCGGACATTAAAAAATCATCCTGTTACTGGGAGTTACAAAAATAAATTGGATAGAAAGTGTACACACGGCTACATATTAAGCTATAAATTTCCAGTATAAGCTGATCTCGCATTGTATAGGATTTCGGTACAGTGCGAGTTCAGCGTAAACTGGAAATGTATAGCATGATGTGTAGCCGTGCGTACGTTGACTGATGATCTTGAAAATGATTTAGCTGCTAGAATAGTTAAGTTCGCTCATATTGGTATGCCTTTAACTCCTAAAGATATAAAACTTTGAACGTTTATAAAAAAAATAGCACTCCTAATATGGCCCATTACGGTGTTGTATAAAAAATAAGACTGATTTTCCTTAAAATACTGTAATTAATGAGTGAAGAAAGTGTAATTAAATACTAAAAAAAAAAATATATGTTGATTACTGCAATAACAATAGTTTTATTCTTAATTTTCATTTCGATATACATAATAATAGGATACCTTCAAATTTTTGGTCAAAAATTAATTATTTGCTAACAATATAATATTTAATTAGTTAATACAATTGAATACATTAAATTAAAAGTAATAATAATACAAAATAATCAAGATATGTTACATTTTAGTACGGTCCTTAATAGGAGCATAGGTGCTTAATTTGGCCAAGCATAAACCTTTTTTAGAACTGTGTTTTGATAGTTTAACAAAGCAAACTGTGTATTTTTTGTCATAATTATAGATCTTCACTAAATTTTATTTGTATCTTAAACGCGTTACTTTGTGTAATTCAATAAATTTTAAATTTATAAGTATTCTAATAAAGGTGGTCCTTATTGAGTGCAAGTACTAATTAAATCTATAAGGTTTTTAGTATAAGGATCATTTAAAACTTCTGTAACATGTACCTACTTTCTGTGCAAATAAATAACTATTATTTTCTATTCTAACTATTTTATCTAAATTACAACGCTTTTATTAGCTTCACCTGTAAGTGTATTTCTTTTTAACTTTAATTGCATTCAATTCCCGGTGTTCCGATTGCGTTTAAAATTTTGGCAAGAATTTTTTTTGAAGGTTGGAAATCATCAAATTACTTCTCCCGCTCTGGGTGAAGCAGGAGGGCGTGTCAGACTTTTACTGACTAAAACCCACCCGTGTTCCCTCAGTAGCCTGTATGCCAGGGGCGGCGGTATCTCTTTCGAACTAACCCGCACCCCTGGCAGGTATCGGCCCTTGCGGGCCCCAACGGAACACAACGCGCCGTCGATCTGAGCTTGGTCCTTACCGGACAGCGAGCTACCTATTACTCGCCGTCCGCAAGCTCACGCCTACAGTGGCCGGAAATCAGCCTGGGATTCCCGACGCCCAGGGCGTCTCCTGTGAAGGCTAGGGCGCATATGCTGCCTCTCCCTCACGTGCGCCGCCTCCCTCTTCGCGAGCATTACTGCTTCGCTGAAGGAGGTGACGGCTACCCATGCACTTTCGTTCCGTACCAAGGCCTGGACCAGGGCCGGACGCGATAGATCGCCGTCGCCGATCGCCTCCACGAGGACACGGCGGTGCTCCGCCCAAGCCGGGCAGACCTCCACCGTAAGCTCCACCGTGTCCTCAGGGCCATCTTCGCAATGGAAACACCCGGGCGTTTCCTCCCGCCTTATGCGAAACAAGAACCTCCCGAAACAGCCATGTCCGGTGAGGACCTGCGTCAGGCGGAAGGTGAGGACGCCATGCCACCTCTCAAGCCACTCCTCAAAGAGACTTGCCGTCGCAATCGTGTCGTGCCCAGAACTGGGTTGCGACAATCGCACTCTCCATGTCGCCATGAGATCCCGCTGGAGCTCTGTTCACTGTGCCGCGATTTCTCGCGGCAGTGGAGTTACGCCCCGGAAATATTGGCAAGGGTAGCATGCATTTATAGTGTAATAAATAAAATTCTAATTTATAGAATTTCATTATTTTTCCATTTTATTGCGTGACTAACTTCCGCCCGCAGCTTCGCCCGCGTGGAAGTCGGAAATTATCCCGCAGGAACGTACTACCGGGATAAAAAATATTCTATATGTTAATTCAGGTTATAATCTGTCTGTGTGTCAAATTTCATCCAAATCCGTGTTGCCGTTTTTGCGTGATTGAGTAACAAACATCCAATCATCTTCACAAACTTTCACATTTCTAGTATCACGGACTACCCTTTTATTACTTTTAGGGGTAGATTTTCGAGAAACCCTGATACATGTTATTCTTTATTTTTGGTTTAAGGTATAAATACTGAGTTTGGAGTTAATCAGACCGCGCGTTAAAATTCTTCCATACAAACTTTGACACCCCCCAATCCCCCTTTAGGGGATAGTTTAGAAAAACAATAAATGGCCAACCTCATAATTTACTTAACTTAGTATTTGTGCCAAGTTTCAAGTTTATTAACTCAAGGAATAAGATTTTTCATACAAATAAAATCCCCCCTTTTCACCCCCTTACAGGTCGAATTTCTAAAAACCCCTTCTTAGTGCTCCCCTACATTATAAAAGGAAGCTGTGTGCAAAATTTCACGTTCCTAGTCTTAGTAGTTTCGGCTGTGCGTTGATTGATCAGTCAGTCAGTTTCTCCTTTTATATATATAGATTTTATTTATATAGATAAATGCGTGTGTTTTTAGTTTTTACCATAGTATTTCTATATAATCGTCATTTGAGAAACTAAATGTAGTTGATTTAGTAAAACTGATGATAAATTTCATGGAACTAATGGCACAAAACATTCTTCACATTTTCAGTTTGCAATAGTACCGAAGCCAGCACATCAAGCTACCCCAATCTGTCAAATTTCTTTGATGGTTTTTTAACTTTATTACAAAGGTTTATCTTCAATTGAGAAAATTTGGCAGTTTGGGATAGCTTGACCTGCTGGCGACTGTACAACATGGAACTCAATTGTAATAATATGGAACTAAATAGTTGCAGCAGTTCCATATAAAAGAAATGTCGGCTGTAAAACTAGTTTAAAATGACATGGAACGAATGGTGCAAAATATTATTTTTTTAGGTTGCAATAGTTCCACACGGAACTAAAAAAAAAAATATTTTGAATAATATTTTCCTAATAATACATGGAACTAGTTACTGGGAATAAAGGAATAATTTTTTTTATTTTTCCATTTAAGGTTTTTTGTTTTTTATGAAATAATTGTTTGGGATAGAAATACATTAGGTGGACCGAATTTCGTTCTTAAGAAGTTATGTAAAACAATAAAAAAATTGAAATAAAAGTTTTTAGAGTAAGTAATGTAAGTTATACTTTCATAGGTCCCGAGCCTTCTAAAGGACATTGTCTTTCTAAAGGCCAGTCTCGCGGATGTGTTCACGAAATTAGATGCATCCCAAAACACCGTCGCCGATTTGCGCAAAGAAGTTAGCGAGTTGCGCAACAGTGTGACGGTAATTAGGTCATCAGTCGATGCGTCTAATACAAGCACGTGTCGCGGAGCCGGCCTCGACATATCGTCGTCCAATTCCGCGTCAGCAGTTTCGTCGCCTGCGCATCCGTCGATTGCTGAGCTTGCAGTGCGCCCCGCCCGCGCGCCCCGCAGCCAGGCGCCCGTCGCCACGGCTCCGCACAGCGCCGCCCGAGCCCCGCGTCCCGTCCCGCTGCCAGTGTCTGCGCCCCTGGCAAAACCCCTACAAAAGGATTTCGCAAGTGTCACCGCGAGTACCCCTGGCGCTCCAAATTTAAATAAAACGAATAGGGCTGATGATGACGGCTTCGTGACGGTGCAAAAGAGGAAGCGCCGACAGAGTAGCTGTAAGAACCGCTGCGGCAAGGCTCCTACGGAGCCCAACGAAAAACTACGTGCTGCGAAGCCGAATACCCCGGTGTATATTTCCCGTCTCTACTACACCACCGACGCGGAAGACATCGTGAAGTACGTGCGCCAAAGGCTGAATTATGCACCAAGCCAAGAGTGCAGCTGTTGGATTCGCATCGCAACGTCAACTTTAAGGCGTTTGTGGTGCGCATACCAACATGCTACCTGCATCTGGTGATGGAAGAAACCTTTTGGCCACAGGATGTGGTATTCCGCCGCTTCCGCGGACAAGTGCCTTCGGAACGCACAAAGACTTAGTGCAAATAAGTGATACTAACATAGTTTTAAGTTTTATTTACTAACGCAAAATGTTATTATGTGTATATTTAGGTTAAGGTATTTATCTCTGGGTCTTTGTAACCTGAAAATAAATGATTTATTATTATTATTATTTTGTTTCTTATTTGTTTTCCTCGGCTTAGCCGGGTAAAAACTGATGGCACGGGCCTAAGCCAAGTGTCCAGCAGTGGGGTTAAGGGTGGGAGTACTATTATGAGTAGCCTGTGTGTTAGTTGAAACTATATTTGCGTGGGAGTATTGGTGCAAGGTGTCAGACTCACACTGAAGAAATTTTCTAACTAGCCTGCATGTGTTAAGAATCACTGCCTTCTGCAGCAGGTGGTAGGTGTTAGATGGCAGGTCGAGGGAACTAAGGGACTGATGAAGTTGTTTAGGTATTACTCCTGTTGTAGATAGCACTATGGGGACTATTGTGACTTTTTGCAGATGCCAAAGTCGAGTTATTTCGTCTTTTAGTTCGGTGTATTTAGATAGTTTTTCGGCTATTTGTAGTCTGTAAGTTATGCGTATTAGGCACAGCAATGTCTATAAGGAACCCAGTTTTATTTATTTTATTGATTAATGTGATGTCGGGTCTGTTAAAGTGGATTGTGCGGTCTGTGAGTATGGCTCTGTCAAAGTACAGTTTTGTTGTGGGGTTCTCTAATACCGTTTCAGGGTTATATTTATAATAAGGTACTATAGTGTCTATAAGTTTGTATTTATGAGCTAGTTTTTGGTGTACGACGTTGGCTACTTGATCGTGTCGATGTTTGTAGTCTGTCTGGGCTATTGATTTGCAGGCACCGGTGATATGTTGGATTGTCTCTGGGGAACTATTGCATTTTCTACAAGTAACGGTTGCCAATTTTTTTATTATGTATTTTCTGTAGTTCATAATCTCAATTACTTGGTCTTGAATTGCAAGCATGAACCCTTCAGTCTCCGGGAATAGTTCGCCTCGATTCAACCACGCGTTCGACGCATCTTTGTCGACATTTAATTGGCATAAATCTTGGCGATGTCTCCCGTGTAGAGACTTCTGGTTCCACTCTTGGCATTTGGTTCTGTCTTCAATCACTTTCTCGTTTTTTTGTTCTGTGGTGTCTTTTAAATTAAGAGGTGTAAAGTGTTGGGCATTAAGTGCTATTAGTTTGTGGAGTGGGGAAGATTCAGTTTTGGCAAAGAAGTATTGTCTAAGAGCTGTGATCTGTCTGTTGTGTAAGTTTCGGATATCTATAAGTCCTCTGCCTCCTTCTTTTCTTGGTAACGTTAACCTTTGTATACAAGATCTTGGGTGATGTTTGCGAAATTTTGTCATTGTTGTGTTTATTTTCCGTTGTAGGGTTTATTAGGTCAGTTTTGGTCCAGTTTATTATCCCGAATGAATAGGTGAGCACAGGTATAGCAAAGGTGTTAATTGCTTTTATGGTGTTTCTCGAATAGAGTTGTGTTTTTAATATTGTATTAAGTCGGTGTTGAAATTGTTGTTTAAGTTTTTGTTTAGTATCTTTGTAGTGTATCTGACGGGATTGATCGTAACCTAAGTATTTATAAGTGTCAGGTTCATCCAATGGCTCTATTCGTTCGCCTGTACCTAAGGTGTATTGGTGTTGGTAGTTCTGGCCTGCTCTAACTGAATTTATTTTGCATTTATCTATGCCGAACTCCATTTTAATGTCATTTGTGAATGTTTCTGTTAGGTTAGCTAGTTTGTTAAGTTGACTCTCGGTTTCTGTATAAAGCTTTATATCATCCATATAAAGTAAATGATTTAAAATGCCTTTCTGTGGGTTAGTTTGTCGGTCGGTAGCAGTATGATTTAAAGGGATTCCTAATGAGGTAGCGTTTAGTATCTTAGATAGGGGATTTAGAGCGAGGCAGAACCACAGTGGGCTAAGTGCATCTCCTTGGAAGATACCTCTCTGTATTTTAATTGGGCTTGAATCTGTGGTTTCGGTTGAAGTACTGAGTCTTAATACTGTACACCAAGTTGACATCATGGTCTTCAAAAACGTAACTATTGTTGGGTTTATTTTGTAAATTTCTAACACTTGCAATAGCCATGAATGGGGAACAGAATCATATGCCTTCTTGTAATCAATATACATGGTGAATAAATCAGTTTTAGTTTTCTGAACTCTTTTCAATATAACGGAATCAATGATTAATTGTTCTTTGCAGCCTTGACTATATTTTCGGCAACCCTTTTGCTGTTCGGCTTTTTTTTTTTTTTTTTTTTTTTTTTTTTTTGGGTGGGAAATCATCAAATAACTTCTCCCGCTCTGGGTGGAGCAGGAGGGCGTGTCAGACTTTTACTGACTAAAACCCACCCGTGTTCCTTCAGTAGCCCTTAAGCCAGGGGCTGTGGTGTCTCTTTCGAACAAACCCGCACCCCTGGCAGGCATCGACCCTTGCGGGTCCCATCACTATTTGTGCTGACATCTCTTTGAGGCGCGCGTGGAACACAACGCGCCGTCGACTTGGGCTTGGTCCTTACCGGACAGCGAGCTACCCATTACTCGCCGTCCGCAAGCCCATGCCTACGGTGGCCGGAAATCGGCCTGGGATTCCCGACGCCCAGGGCGTCTCCGTATCCTGCGGCGGCTGGGGTCGCGAGGGCGCATATGCTGCCTCTCCCTCACGTGCGCCGCCTCCCTCTTCGCGAGCATCACTGCTTCGCTGAAGGAGGTGACGGCTCCCCATGCCCTCTCGCTCCGTACCATGGCCTGGACCAGGGCCGGACGCGAGAGATCGCCGCCGCCGATCGCCTCCACGAGGACACGGCGGTGCTCCGCCCAAGCAGGGCAGACCGCCACCGTGTGCTCCACCGTGTCCTCAGGGCGATCTTCGCAGTGGAAACACCCGGGCGTTTCCTCCCGCCCTATCCGAAACAGGAACCTCCCGAAACAACCGTGTCCGGTGAGGACCTGCGTCAGGCGGAAGGTGTTTGCTGTTCGGCTAAGATGTTGTTGGCGTCAATGTGTTCGTATATAATTTCGGATATGCAGGATGTGATGATTTTATACAAAGTCTGTAAGCATGTAATAGGTCTAAATTTCGCTGGGTTAGAGAGGTCATTGCGATCTTTCGGTATCATGTAAGTTGTGCCAGATGTAACATAAGGAGGTATTATTTTAGGATCTTGGATGAAGCTGTTTATAAAATTATATAAATAACAATGAGCTGCTGTGAATTTTTTGTACCAGTAACTATGGATATGGTCTGACCCAGGTGCTTTCCAATTATGTAGGCGACTTAGAACTTTATGAAATATTTGTGGGGAGATATGCTCAAATGCCATTGTCTGAATGTTTGTGTTATTTGATAATTCTTCTTGTATCCACTCGGCTTGGGAGTTATGATGAATAGGTTGTTCCCATATGCCTGCCCAGAAGTTTTGTAAGGCCTCTGGGTTAGGAGTGTTAAGCTCATCATCATTTAGATTGCTATTTTGGACGTTAACTGCTGCCTGTCTGATATTGCGATAAAAAAGTTTTTCGTTTTGAATGAATTGATTATTTTGTTGTTTTCTTAATGTGCAAGCTTTATATCTTTGGAGTCGGCCTGTTACAACTGAGAGTTTTTGTTTGAGTGTATCTAGTGTGTGTGCTGCTTGTGTGTTTGGTTCTTCGTGTACGGTATGAATTCTATATTGTCTTATAATTTTGTTTACATGTTTCATTAATTTTCTACTTCTACTGCCGTTAATGAATTGTGTCATTCTACCTACTTTTGAACGTAAATCGCTTACTTTTTGTTCAAGTCGCCTTCGACATTTTGGTTTAAATTCTGTTTTTGTACTTTGGGTTATTTGTCTTGGTTCGAGTGTTATCTTGGCTCCATTGATCTTAGCAACGGTCCATGCCGCACAATATATAACGGTCTGGACTGTGTGAAAGTCTGTATCGTTGTTCATTTTTTCAGGGAGAATGATTTTGTTTAGGTAGCTAATTATTCTTGCAAGATTTTTAGATGGTTTTTGTTTTGGAATATAACTTCTATTTGTAGGGCTAGTGTCTTTATAAAATTGGAATGCTAGTTGGAAAGAATCGTCTATTACTGGGTCCCTTTCTAGGTTAGTTATTTCTGTGTTACCCGGTGTTTGTATATTAGATGTTAGTTCTTCTATAGAGTTTATGTCAATGTTATTTGTTAACTGGATATTGGTATTGTTGATATTTCTAATAACTGCTATCGATTCAGTATTGTAATTGCTTGTGTTATCTGTGCTTAGTTCCTCCAATATCTCTGACTTTAATAAATTTAATTTCTCGTCACTTAAGTATTGATTGTTTATTATTGCTCTTCTCTGATCGGCTATTCGTTGTTCACTTAGATGAGCAAGTGAAGGGAATTGATGAATGAAGTCTTCGTACATAGGTTTTCGATATGTAGTTTCATTCGTGCCTAAAGCTGTAACTCTATAATATGAACGCATTATAGCTTCATTGTGTTCACTGGTCCATCTCATTCGGGTCTGTGTTCTATTTTGTGTTTTATGTGTCTCTAGTGTTGTAGGTTGTGTCGGTGTAAGTACTAGTTGTCTAAGCTCACCTGAGTTTTGAGACTGCAGGGTGAAATGGTTTAACTGTAGTTGATCTAACTCGTGTTTTACTTCGTTTTGTATTTCATCTATTGTTTTTTGTGGTAGTAATTTGTTATTTATTATAGCTCTACGTTGGTCTCCTATTCTCTGTCGACTAACCTGCATATTCGGGAATTTTTCTGTAAATTTTAGATGGAGCGGTTCGAGATAAGTTCTTCTATCTGTATCTAGTGAAGTTAATTGAAGATAAGTGCGCAGTATGAACTTGTTCATTTCGGGTGTCCATCGCCTGCGCGTAGTAGGATTGCTTGTAGTGGGTGCAAGCTCAGAGTCAAGGTTGACATCTTCCACAACACTACCAAGCGTACTGGTGGTGGACAAGCTAGCTGTTCTTCTTGTCATGTAGGAGGGGCGAGTAGAAGGGATGGATGAGAATAATGAAATGGTATCATCGCCCGTGGAATCGGCTGTGGCTTCTACGCAGTGAGCCCGCCTGTTCAACTCACTGCGACCAGCTGTAACAATTTTGTCGGTGGGAGCCCGCTTGCTCAACTCCTCACCGCCGATGGTTCGCATGCTGTGGCACCTAGCATCGGCACCAGATGCGCCCCGGCGCTCCCCGGGATACGACCGTAAATTATATATTCTTTGATTACTCATCTCCATAAAGGGTTACCTTTCCTTGTTAGCCGCGTAAGTTTTTTGTACAGATGAAGGTACAATACGCGTGTCCGCCCCCCACGTAGCTAGGTGTTCAGCTTGGACGTAAGGTTGGATTTTAGGGGGCTTATTATTATTATTATAGGTGCGCCTAATAAATACGTAAGAAAAACTATTGCATGAAGCACGGGATGCGAACACAAAAGTTACAGGTGTTAGATTATTTATTTTGTTATTGCAATATTGTGTGGTGGATAATGTCATCTGTCACATTAACAAAGCGTCGAAAAAATGTAGAAGTACCTAATTTGACTACATGTTTACAAAAATAACTGTCTTAACTTTTGAAAATAACTTGGATGTTGTTACTATAAATGATTACGTAGTATTTAATTATACTTGTATTTTATTTAAGGTTTTCTAATGTTATCTAATATAATACGCTGATTCAAATGACTGGCAACATACTCTCAGTTCACATTGATAGATACTTTTAATTGTCTTGAATTACGAATCAGTTCTTATTAAATTGCTTAATTACCATAAAATGTTTTAAAACGGTTTCACTACTTAGCCTTTGTTTATTATTATCTGTGTTAGAAGTTATTAAGCCAAAATGTGTGACGATCTATAACTTGTTCAAAATGGCGGGAAATGTTTGACATTGGTAGTACATAAAAAGCATTGTAATGACGTGATTGACAGACAGTTGCTCGGTAGATGTTCAGTTGGATAGTCCTAGTGCTGTTGTTGGGTGGAATAGATCAACCAGATGTCATGTAAGTTCAGTAATTTATTATTATACCATAATTGTTGCTTATTATATACCATGTTGTTGTAATAATGCTGAGTTATCTTGGATAAAGGTCCAAGAGTTGTAATTAAATGTAATAGCAATGTAAGAGATATGCTGATGAAATATATCTGTACTGTTTCCATGGAGTTTCTTGTCCTTCTTCTCCATGAAAGACCTAGCTTTGGAACGGACAACTAGCTTTCTGATTAAATAGTGACAAGCCAAATTCAAATAAACATCTAGTCTTGTCTTTCTGTGCTTTACTTCATGAAATCCTTTCCCTACACACCATATTCATAAGAAAATTCATATACAGTAAATAAGCAGTAACCATTCTGACATTCAAACCTTGATATTTGTTTTACATAAACACACCTAAATATATTCATATATAACCACATATTTTGACACAGGCGTCAACAGTAATCATAAGAAAACAACAACTATTTGGAATTTATTTATTGTATAGCTGACGCAGGTACATACATTATAAGGGTGGCAGGGCCAGCAACGCGCGACTGCCACCCTGTATATCATATGTTAAATACCATACACAATGCTCAATTAATAGATTTCAACATTTAATCTCATAAAATAGCGTCTAATACAGGAGATAGGTCCCTATTTTGTAGGTAATAAAGTCATCTAAATATGAAAAACCAATAAGAATATAAGTACGAATTCAATTAGAGTTACCTACAAAAAAACAATCGATCAGAGTACAATAGTGCTAACTCTCACTGTGAAATCCCTGTTGAGTTTCATTTAACCATCTCGATCAAATGCATCGAGCGCATTTGGCATTCCGATTGGCCCTAGATTGGTGACGGATCAATCGGAGCGCCGAACGCGCTCGATGCGATTGATCGAGATAGTGAAATGAAACTCACACTAGGCACAGGTGGAATGACAGCTCACTTCTTGCTCACTTCACCTTCGCTTTTACGGTGAGATTTTTACAGAATAGGGCTATAGGTGAAGAAAGACGTAACATAGTAGTCGAGATAAATTTAAGAGTAATTCATTCTCGTAATGCGTGGAAGAGCTACTGCAGCAGCGCCGGCGTCACCCGCAGTGCGTGCTCCGGCCGCGCTTCGTTCTCGTCACTCGAGGCCTCTTCGCCCGGCGAGGTAGCGCCCCACTGCACACAGGGCACACGTCACGCGTGCTCACAGATACTCAAGAAGGTATTATGCTCATCGACCCAAAAATTTAAAAACACTCTTAATCGATTTAAAATACAGAGAAACAAGGATCTTTTGGCGCTCGAATGACGTCGACAGGAGTGCGCTATTGGTGTTTTACGGGGTTTTTTATCGACTTCAATGGGGTATTTTCCAATTTACACTATTTATCAATTTATTTTTATTTTTCTGATACATTTTGGTCCCAATCTACAAATTAAAACAGTTTTTAATAAATTGGAAAATACCCTATTAGGAGGAGCTACTCAGCAGTGGACGTGTTTCGGCTGAAATGATGATGATGATTATGATGACTCAGGAGGAGCGCATGTGGTCATGTCGTTTATAGAAGGCAAAGGGCAATATGCGCTAGTGTCACAATACAAGTGTTAGGCGCATAGCAGACGGCGTGGGGGTATTGACACGTAAAAGGTCCCGGAAAGCATCAGCGGTCTTTTTCTTTTCCGGGTGCCATTACTCATTATTAAGTTTTCTATAATATGTTCATCTTCGTGGACTAATTGTCAAGTGTGTACAAGACACCTGTTCGGAGAGTGGACAGCGCGCAAGCGCGCGGTACAGGACCGCCAGGTACAACAGGTTAAGCACGCCGAGCGTGCGCAGAGCCGTCTCGAACCCCACGCACCACGACACTGCGCCGCCCACCACCGGACCTGCCACAGACACACTACTTAACCCCAGTAAAGTACTTCACTATTATCAATAATATACATGAATTTACACGATTAGTGGAAGAACGGATGGAAAAATTCAGCAGCGCGGCGCGGGACGCAGCCTGCAGCAGCGCGGCGACGTGCGGCGCGCAGTACTGTGTGGATTGGTTTAGGTGTGGTGTATATTGTTACCGAGCGCGTAGGCGGCGCTGGACGCAGCCTGCAGCAGCGCGGCGACGTGCGGCGCGCAGTACTGTGTGGATTGGTTTAGGTGTGGTGTATATTGTTACCGAGCGCGTAGGCGGCGCTGGACGCAGCCTGCACCAGCGCGGCGACGGCGACGTGCGGCGCGCAGTGCGGGTACCTACTGTGTGGGTTGGTATAGGTGTGGTGTATACTGTTACCGAGCGCGTAGGCGGCGCTAGACGCAGCCTCCAGCAGCGCGGCAACGCACTATGGATTATCATAGAACAAGTGCTGATCATAAATACTTTATTGAAATGTTGCAAATTGTACCTATTCGTTTTTGGTGTATTTTTTTTCTTAAGGAGTCGTAAGTACTATTATATGCAATCCGCTTTTTATCCATTCAATTCACAAAACAATGAGAAAATTGCTTTAGAACTCGACAGTATGGAAATTCAACGAATTATAATCCGCAAATTACATATTTTCAGAGTTCGATATTGAGCGCTGGTTAAAAAGAAGCATGTAGTGTTGTATATATTTAGAAAGTATATTCTATATAGATTAAGTAACAGCGTAGACAGAGTAACAGTTACATACATTTTATCATGGGTTAAAAAAAATACTGTCATAATTTTTTACCTAAAACGCTGAACAAAACGAGGTTGTTTCATCTTCAACCAGACTTCAAGTAGTTAACGAAGCTTACCGAAGTTCTAAATTTGATCTTATTGTGCGCAAGGTATCTGCGTAACATATCCATTAAAAAATCTTGCGGATATTTGCGGATTTTAGTGTTATGATTATGAAGCATCTTGTGCTAAAACATTCCAAATGCTTTATCATGAAAGCTGAATATTATATGGGTTTTGTGGTAATATTTTCTAGTTATGCATATCTTCTAGGTGTGGATATAGTATTGCACATGTGTTATGTGACAATAAGGTCACCTAAGATAAGAATGGTATAACTGGCCAACAATTTAACTTTATGCAGGGTTAAGCTTTATGATAATACGTATAGAAGTTGTGTGTATTACGAAGTTCTGTAGGTATTAAAGTTTTTTTTTGCGATATTAATGCTATTAGCTGAGTTAGTTTAGTAATTTGCGGATTTTATTTCTTAAAACTGAATAATCATCATAAAAATACCTGTTACTCAAGAGTTTGTGTAACCTTTTGTATAACACGGGTATAAAATTCCATAATCAAGCATGATACTGGATAAGTTATATTCTGTTCTCTTTTAGTTGTATTACACACCACATCATGACAGTTATTCAGCTGCTGTATAAAATAGGCGTTATTTCTGTTATGAAGCATATAGTAACTTAACAGAAACTAAGATAGCTGTTATACTTTATGCCGCTTTAAGTACGAAATTACCGTCATGTGCAGCTAACTGTGGTTGAAGCAATAGTAATAAATTCTTATTCAGAAGTTTGCTGGGTATTCACGAAAAGTAGACATTTTCTAAGCTAGAAGAACTGTTCTGAAACGTTAGTCAGCATTTTAGCGGCTAACTGCGCTTTATTTTGTAGTGGTTGTGTGAACATGCCTCCTTACAAAAAATATGTTAAAAACACTCGAATTCATGGAAAAATTGAAAAAGAACGGGAGACATATGAAGAAAGTGCTTGCGAGAGTATGAAAAGATAAATAAACTCAATTTCTTCAAATAATATACCTATACTGTGGGTTTTCATTACTATATGACTGAATCCTAATTGTTTGATTTACAGTACGAATGTGTGTGATTAAGTGATTATAGAACAGTTATTGAAAAATGTTGAGTGCAGACCACTTTTAACCAAAGCACAACTTAGAAAGTGGACAATGCAGACATAAGACGATAAGCCGCTGTGCAATCAGATTTTATTCAGAATTATCCAATAACAAAACCTATTATAATGATGTGGAATTTTGTACTCAAATACTCAAGTTTAATAACGAAATCGGTATAATATTCTTATAAAAGTATTACAAGGTTATTTTTGAACCCTTAAACTGCATAAAACATAAAAAAATATTTCACACGTAAAATGTACCAATAGACGAAATGTTGTGTATTTCTCCAAAACCCGGCTTATCAGGTAGCGCGTGAAATTTTTCCACAAAATGTATATTTAATACACGGTAAAGTCGCATGCGGTCCACGCGGACCAACAATTTCTTTCTTTAAGCATTTAAATAAGGGTAAAATTTACTTAATAGGTAATATAATTTGGCCATTTATATTTAAATGTCGCAGTCGCGCTGTTCGGATTTCTCAATTTCTATGTAATTTGAATAACTTCTAGACAAAATATATTGAAATAAGCTAAACGCTACATTTTACGATAAGAGTTATAATTACGATAAGAGATATAATTTACTTTTCACATATTTTAATTCCTTATAATATCAGCTCCATACAGTTATTTTTAATTTGCTATAACAGTAGTAGTTTGTTAGAAAATAGGCTTTAAATCGGTGACGGCATGGGGCGCTCAACCACGCATTACGTAGGTACGCGCGCGCTCGGACGTACTAAGCGGTGGCAGCTGTCAAACTCGGACGTTTGACTGGCTAACAGACCTGTAATACTTGTATTAAAGAACAAAACGCTTTTATGCATAAGATACTCAGCTTGTCATACAATTATTCAAAACTTATTCATCTGTTTCGTTGCTATTACACAACTATTAGCAGTATAATTTTGTGCCCAAATTGCTTGAATAACGTCTGAGTAAACGCCAAATCATCTAATTACGGTAGTCTTATTCAGCGATTAGTTTCTATGACTGCTAATAAACTAAACTTACTGAGTAAGTGTGTTCCACTGTGTTTTTTTTTAAATGTATGTTACTCGATTTCTCCCCTATTTGAGGACCGATTCTCAAAATTCTTTTTTTATTTGAAAGAGGTGAGTCCTGAGGTGACCCCATTGACACCAAGTCAGGATCTGATGATGGAATCCCAGGGAAATCGAGGGCAACCCTCAAATTTTGTAGGTAATAACAATGTTTTTCATTTATTTTCTAAAGCTATTGAGACATTTGCGTATGGTCATCATCATCTCATGACGCTAAGCTGATGAAGGAAGGTACAACTCTTTAACGGTTAGGAGTTAGGTGGAGGTTCGGCCATAACTCCGTCGACCGATTTGCAAAATTCTTCTTTTGTCCGTAAGGGGTTTATTTCTAAATGGTCCCATTTAAATTTCATATAGATCGGATGTTGCATTTCGGAGACAGACAACGGAACTCTTCGAAAAATGACAGCAAATTAACGGAGATTGCTGCTATAGCATAAATATGCATTGTTTTGACCCCAAGGATGATGAAATTTCGAATAGGTGTGGGGTAGGTAGGTACTATAACTAAAAAGTGAAAAATAAAAACATAAAAAAAAACAATCGTCTTCTGGGTAGAACACTACTTGTATGATATCTTCTGAAAATTGATAATTTTCACGTATGAATGTTGATAGGTCGACAGATTTTTACCGTTCTCATTATAGAAAAGTATCAAGGGTAAAAAACTTAAAAAAAAAAAAAACAAAACAACCGACTTCCAAAAACCACTAGAAATGGAAAAATAACTTTAATTTCCGAAGTCGGTGACTTTGGATATGTATTTTATTAAGTTCTTGTCACCGCCTTCCGAAATTAAAATTATTTTTCAATTTCTAGTGGTTTTTGGAAGTCGGTTGTTTTGTTTTGTTTTTTTTTTTTAAGTTTTTTAATCTTGATACTTTTCTATAATGAGAACGGTAAAAATGTGTCGACCTATCAACATTCATACGTGAAAATTATCAATTTTCAGAAGATATCATACAAGTAGTGTTCTACTCATTACCTAGCCTAGTTAGTCTGCATAAAAACATTGAATTGACGACAAGTATTTTTATTATCTCATAGAGTCCACAATAGATATTGAACCTTATTGCAAGCATCGTAAGGAACATTTTGGTCCTTCGAGCCGGATAGATCAAGCGATAAGGGAACTGCATTTCAACGCCGAGTTCAATACAAAAAAAAGTTGTTGTTAAAAAGTAAACACGTGTTCGTCGTATTTACACAATTTTGGACAAATCGGTGATTTCAAGATATTACGATTGACCTGTATTATCGAGCTTCATTCTACAAGAACTGTGCTTTATATTGGTGTAAGTTTCACACGTAAAGTACCATTACAACGATGGAAACAGCCGATGAAATTCTCAGTGAATTGGAAGATTTATACAAAACCATTATTAAATTATAAGAGAACTTTATGAAGTGTCCCAAGGCACGCTTAACCACCGGATATTTAGAAGCAAAAATACAGTGTATTGACTCGTTTACACACATAAGGATGAATACAGTTTATGTGAAGAAACGTTTATGCAAATCAAAGCCGATATTAAGGATTTGTTAACGTCAGCAGCATCGGCCTCTGGACAAGCTAAAATGGTTGTCGATGCTTCCAACATATTAAACCAGAATTTACAAGCTCCACAAGTCAAATTACCAAGGATACAATTGCCTTCATTCACGGGTAATTACGAACACTGGCCAACTTTCCAACTTTCTGTTTGTGTCATTGGTTCACTCCATTATTTGAAGACGAGCGTCACAGGCGAAGCTGAAGCCTTACTCAAGCATATTCAAATAATTGAAGAGAATTATACCCAAGCGTGGGACATTCTGAAAAGTCGATACAGTAACAAGCGTCTTATAGTTAGGTACGTCTTTACTCAAGCGCATGTTTAATCAAAATAAACTATCTAACCAGACTGCTAACCACACCAAGTCCTTGCACTATACTACTACAGAGTGCCTACATAGTCTAAAATATCAAGGCCTTAAAATTGAATCTTGGGATCCAATGATTGTGTTTGTGGTCGTGCAAAAGATGGATGTGGAGTTACATAAAGAGTGGGAAGAACATGTGAGTACAAATGACGGTGATACGCTGCCAACGTTATCCTCATTAACGAAGTTTTTAGAAACAAGATTTCGTACGCTTGAGCTGATATCACCTCCTTCGTCAAAGGAAAAGGTTCGAGAACGTTCGCTGCATATTTCTACTGCTGAAAAGAATAAATGTTCTATGTGTAAGGGTGACCATTCACTCAGTCATTGCAAAGACCTTGGAATAATGGAACCGACGCAAAGGTATGAAGTAGTGAAAACCAAGTTTATCTGTTTTAATTGCTTGGTTCCTGGCCAGTCCGTTAAATTTTTTAGGCTGTCCACATCATGCAGACTCTGTCGAAAACGTCATCACACGCTTCTTCACCGAAAGGGAACAACCACAAATACCCAAGGTTCAGGAAGTAATGAAATACGACCGAAGGAAACAACGCAAAACGATGTAGAAGGTGGAGAAGAAGTCAGAACGAGCGTCAATACAGTGATGACGTCACAATCACAAATTTACACCGGGAAAAGAAACACAATTGCACTATTAGCGACAGTATTAGTATTAGTACGAAGTGAAGAAGGACACACTACTGTGTTCCGAGCGCTAATAGATCCCGGATCAGAGATTTGTTTTATTACCGAAAGAGCTGCTCAAATATTACAGCTTAGAAGACAACAAAAATCAGGAAGCATATTAGGAATGGGATCTATGAAGTCAAAAATCAAGCAAGTAGTTCAGGTCGAGGTATTATCAAGGTGTTCGAAGTTCAACCTCAAGATTGATGCTTATGTCATAAGTAGATACTTATAAGCAAGCAACTGACTACCGAGATTCCCAAAACAACAATCAGGGTACAAGACTGGCCTCACCTCACTGGGCTTAGTCTGGCTGACCCTAACTATTACACCACAAGTTCAATAGATTTGCTTTTGGTTCATGAAGAGTATGCACAAATACTACTGAATGGTGTCATGAAGGGTCCTCCAGGTTCACCATGCGCGCAAAAAACCACTCTTGGATGGATTTTATTTGGAAAATTAGATGACAATACGCAACCAGAGCAATCTACAATCGTCATGCATCATCAGATGGAAATTGACGATATGCTAAAGGTCCTATGGGAAATAGATACAAACACAACAAGAAAGTTAACAAAAGATGAAGAACTTTCTGAGAAGATATTTGAAAAAACTTACAAGACAAACGAAAATAAATACCATAAATAAATATTTATGGTATGTGTACTATGCCACTGGAAAATTTCAACTCATTAACTTAAAAAATATAGAAGATACAGATTTTTAATGAGTTAACTACCCATATTTTTCATAGCGCGACGTGCGGCCCGCAGTACGGGTACCGTGTGGGTTGGTATAGGTGTGGTGTATATTGTTACCGAGCACGTAGGTGGCGCTAGACGCAGCCTGCAGCAGCGCGGCGACGTGCAGCACGCAGTACGGGTACCGTGTGGGTTGGTATAGGTGTGGTTTATATTGTTACCGAGCGCGTAGGCGGCGCTGGACGCAGCTTGCAGCAGCGCGGCGACGTGCGGCGCGCGGTGCGGGTGGCGCGCTAGCAGCGCCGGTACCAGCGCCGCGTCCGCCGCGCCCAGTCCGATGCCCAGCAGCGCGTGTGGCAGCGCCAGGGCGGACACCTGCACACACACACACTTGCCACCACTGACTAAAGAAGCTGACAATGTTTATTTGTGAAACTAAAATTCGTTTTATTCAGGTTAAACCCTTACCTACTTAATACATTAAATAATACTGCAAAGTCAAGCTTTTTTTTCCTCGCAAATTCTCAAGAAAAAAATTGTAACTACCACAGTTACTGTCAACAAATTGATGGGGGCACTGTTGGTAAACATTTGTGCAAGTTTTGTTTTGTGTGTGAAAATATAGGTACATAAATTGTAAAAGCAAGATGGGGGCGTTCGTTCAGATTTTGGCCACGCGCCAAATTATCCCTGCACAGCTGTAGCTGTGTGCATATGGTGACGGATGGAGGTGCAGGACAGCGATTGAAAGAATGGGGGGTGTGTGCACTGACGGAGGTGGCGTGCGGCACGGCGAGCGCGGCCAGTGCCACGGCGAGCTGCCCCGCCAGCGCCACGCGCTCGGCGCCCAACCGCCGCGCCGTGCCGCCCAACAGGCTGGCAGCCAGCAGGTAGCCGGCGCTGTCCGGCACGAACACCGCGCCCGTCACCCAGCGCTGCAACAGGACGCACGGTGACCACACAGAACGACACATATACACCCCCGTCACATCGCTGTACCTGCGGGTGGAACTTGTGCATGATCCAGAGCGGCAAGCAGGGCTCGAGCGCGGCCATGACGCACGTGGTGAGCAGCACGGTGCCGGCGCATGCGCCCGCAGCGCCGCACCGCGCCAACGCTGCCACGCCGCGCCACGACACGCTGCCGCCCGCCATGCACGGCTACGCAGTGAAAAATTAAAAATATTTCATGAGGGACACTCACAGGATAATTATCGTGCTCCTATGTCCATGTCTGTGCCGGCAGTTCACATTGCCGAAACAGGTTCAGGGCGAGCAGCCAGACAAAGAGAGATACAGAAACCCGCAGGGCAGAAGGTGGGAAGCTGTTAAGCAGTGGCGACCCCACGGAGAAGTCCCTTCCGCGAGAAGTCTTGATCCTTATCACTGGCCTGCCTTTAATGACCGGCTACAGTAAAATAAATGCTTTTTAACCGACTTCCAAAAAAGGAGGAGGTTATATGTTCCACAGTTTGTTATGTTCCTCGATTTCTCCCCCATTTGTGGACCGATTCACAATTTTTTTTTTATTTGAAAGAGTATACTCCTGAGGTGGTCCAATTAGCACCAAGTCAGGATCTGATGATGGAATCCCAGGGAAATCGAGGGCAACCCTCAAATTTTGTAGGTTTAACAATGTTTTTCATATAATTTTCTAAAGCTATTGAGACATTTGCGTATGGTCATCATCATCTCATGACGCTGAGCTGATGAAGGAGGGTACACCTCTTTAGGCGGAGGTTCCGGCATAACTCCGTCATAGGACCGATACGCAAAATTCATTTTTTGTTCGAAAGGGATTAATTTCGAAATGGTCACATTTAAATTTCATATACCTAAGTATATGAAATTTAAATGTTGTTCTGTCTCCGAAACGCATCGTCCGATCTAAATCGGACGATGCGTTTCGGAGACAGACAACTGAACTCTTCGAAAAATGACAGCAAATTAACGGAGATAGTTGCTATAGCATAAATACTTATGCATTGTTTTGACCCCAGGAATGATGAAATTTCGAAGTTGGGTAGGTACTATAACTAGAATAAAAACTTAAAAAAAAACACTAGATATAGAATAAAATACATACCTATCCAAAGTAACCGACTTTCTATTCACTTTCTAGTGTTTTTGGAAGTCGGTTGTCTTTTTTTAAAAGTTTTTATTTTTATATCAAATGGTTTTATTTAGCTTCCCCTGTTTGTTGTTTTTGGGTCAAATTTAGTACTTGAAATTTTACCCCCTTTCTGTTGGCAGATTGATCTGATATTTGGTACACACCCATTGAGGTAATATGTACTAACGCACTAGTACATATTAACTCTCAGTGTACACACCTTTAGTTTTGATAACAATACAATTTAATTTAATCAGTGTAGCAATCGTACAGCGTCATAAATTGCAATGTAAGCACTTTTCATGAAGAATGTACAGGCGACACCGGCAAGGGTCAGTCGTTCCGTGAGCCCCACCAAAGAGTACAGTATGAGCCCCACTCTGGTCAGTGTTATCGTGTCGTGAGTTAACTGTTTACATGTAATAATCAAGTATCATTGTATAACTACTGGATGATAAAATAAATTCACAAGTGAATTATCTGTCCAAGTATTCGTGTACTCATCCTGCCACCTAAGGAATCCCAAGGTAACCACATTGGTGACCGCGATGTGATCGCGGGAAAGGATATCGCGTTACATATAACTCATCCGGGTGACTAAGCTACCGCGTGGAAGGCGCTCTGAAAAACACTTTGAATAATCGTATAATGGCATCAGAAAAGGTGAATGAGGAGCAGCAGGAAGGACATTATGATATGTCCTTCATTACAAGAAACCGCCCACCATGAGGTCAGGGGTACAAAGTGAAATAACAATAAATTATGGGTGCAACGACAAGCAATGACAAAAAAATATGTTACAGAAAATACATACTTATACCATAGCACAAAAAACTTCCAATACTTGTGGACTGTATAAACTTATCTAACTTACAATAATTCTTTGTGGACTGTACAAGTGTATTCACTTATATAAATCAATGACACTTAACAAAAAAATATAGCTTAAACAAAACTTAACATGTACTACATAAGATTCACCTTATTTGGCAATTGGCAAAATGCACAATTTTGACGTAGGTCGTTTGATTGAGGATCCATTACACTTGAGGGTGACTACTCGTGTAACCTTATCCAAACCAGGATGCTTATCTACGACCTTGCCCAAAAGCCAACGGGCAGGAGGTAAGTTATCCTCCTTGACTAATACTACGTCTCCGATACTTGGTTCTGGTATATTTTTAGTCCATTTATAACGTTGTAACAAATGAACTAAGTACTCATCTGACCATCGCCTCCAAAAGTCTTGCAACATGCGTTGTGTAACCTGCCAACGTCTCAGGTTGCTGATATTAGAATTCTCATAATTACGTTCAGGCACCGCTATCAGAGGCTCACCTATCAGGAAATGACCTGGTGTTAAAGGAGCGGGATCTATGGAAGAGTCAGGCAACATTGATAACGGCCTGGAATTAAGGCACGCTTCTACCTGGGACAAAAGTGTTGTTATTTCTTCGAACGTAAGTGTAGAATTACCTATTACACGTTTTAAGTGGAATTTGGTTGATTTCACCCCAGCCTCCCACAAGCCACCGAAATTAGGGGAATGAGGCGGAATGAAATGCCAAGAAGTGCTGTTGTTACTTAACCACTCTCTAATTTCTAAAGCCACGGAAGACCTTTCCGCAGCGACTAAATGCCGAAGCTCCTTGGAAGCGCCAACAAAATTCGTTCCATTGTCGCTCCAAATGTCACTGACCAAACCTCGCCGAGCCACAAATCTTTTAAAGCCAGCGATGAAGCCTTGCGACGTCAAATCACTGATGGCTTCTAAATGAATAGCCTTGGTCACCATGCATACAAAGACACAAATGTACCCTTTGTATGATCCGTGGCCTCTACCCTTTGACGTTCGGATGCTGATGGGACCAGCAAAATCCACACCACTCTTTAGGAATGGTCTTGCTGGAATGACTCTACTAGACGGTAACTGACCCATAAATGGGGTTTGAACAGATGCTGAGTACCGCCTGCACTTTACACATTTGTGTACATGAGTTTTAACCTTTGTTTTGGCGGAAAGGATCCAATACCTAGTACGCAGATGGCTCAACATTAGTTTTGGTCCCCCATGTAACGTCCTCTTATGGGCTTCATCAATCACTAGGTTGGTGATGTGACTGTCAGGTGGTAGGATGATGGGATGTTTGACAGCCTCATCTAAATCAGCATTATGAATGCGTCCACTGACACGGAGAATGCTTTCATCATCGATGACTGGACAGAGACTTTGAAGCTTGCTTTTCGCTTTTACACTTCCTGTTTTTCTTATATCCTTCATTTCTTCGGAAAACTCTTGATTCTGAACATGTTTTATACACGTTTTTGTTGCTTCTTGTATTTCTTCCTTGGTGAGATACCTTTCGAATCCCTTTTTACCATGTGATTCTCTCTTCCAACTCAAAACTCTTCTACAGTATGCTATAACCCGAACTAACTTTTGTAACGATGAATACCTTGTCCAGAAAGGATCTTCCTGAAGAGGTTCAGTTACGACGTGAACCTTGATTGATCTTTGCTCCGTGTTGGTCATAATTGACTTTGGTCTGATGTATTCTATCGTTTCATTATGAAGCCATGAGGGTCCTTGACTCCACAGTGAATTGCATACAAGTTCCTGTGGTGTTACTCCTCTGGAGGCCAAATCTGCAGGGTTATGCGTAGATTGGACATGCGCCCAATGTGAATTGTCGACGTGAGAGAGAATAGTAGACACTCTGTTTCCAACGAAAGTAGTCCAGTGACTGGGGTGTTTACTGATCCATGCTAAAACTACTGACGAGTCAGTCCACGCGTGTATTTGAAGGGGTGCGATTCTCATTACTTCAGCGACTTCGGAAATGAGTTCAGAAAGCAACACGGCCCCCATCAGCTCCAAACGCGGAATAGATTGCTGCTTGACTGGTGCAACCTTAGTACGAGAGGTGATTAAGCTAACATGGATGGTTTTGTGGGCATCGATGACTCTAATATACACCACGGCTGCATAAGCCGCAATCGACGCGTCGCAAAATCCATGCAACTCTACCAATAGATCGTTGGATTTTATGTTAACCCATCTGGGAATGCTGAACTTGTTCGTCTGTACAAGGCTTTTACGGTAAGTTTCCCATTCTGATAGAAGTTCCGGAGTTAATTCTTCATCCCATTCCAGGCCAGCAAGCCAAAGCTTTTGAATGAAGATCTTGGAGGTAACAATGCAAGGTGCCACCCAGCCAAGCGGATCGAACAGGCGTGCGATCTCGGATATTACCCTTCTCTTAGTGATTGGGGTTTGCTGCGGATCAAGTTGCACTGAATATTTAAATTCATCACTCTCACGATCCCACGAAATTCCTAGAATTTTTATAACCGAGTCCAACTTTATATCCTTTCCCTGTTCCTCTTCTTTACTCTGTCTTATCTTTGTTACCGTATGTTCTTGAATTCTGTTGTTTAATTCAACGCTGCTGCTAACCCATTTCTGTAGTTGAAATTTACCTTTGGTAAGTCTGTTAATTTTCTATGTATGTGTAAATCTTCTTCAACTGTCTGACATCCCGTCATTAAATCGTCTACGTAAAACTCATTTTTTATGATTTCAGATATATCAGGATGACATCCGCCTTCATCGACTGCCACCTGCTGTAAGGATTTCACTGCGAGGTAAGGAGCTGCTGCTGTACCAAACGTAACTCTTACTAATTTGTATTCTTTTATTTCAGATTCTGGATCATCGCGCCACACTACCTACTCGCTGAAATTCTGCATGTTCAGGAGAAACCTTCACCTGTCTGTACATTTTTATGATGTCAGCACAGAGACTTATGGGATGCATTCTCCATCTCATAATGATGTGACGTAATGGAGGTTGCAATATGGGACCAACCATGAGATCGTCGTTCAGAGACACTCCATTTAACCCTTTCATCGAAGCGTCGAACACTATTCGAACTTTGGTTGTAGATTTGTCTTCCCGTACCACGGCGTATTGTGGCAGATAAATTGCTGTACTTATATTACGCTCATCACCGTGTACAGGCTCCATATGACCAAGGTCGATGTATTCTTGGAACACATCTGAGTACCGAGCTTTAATTGTCGGATTCTTCTTGAATTTATTCTCAAGAAGGTGAAATCTTTTTGTAGCGAGGTCTTTCGTACTCCCATATTGACACTGTGGATCTTGATCACGAAAGGGAAGATTAACCACATAGCGACCTTGGTCATATGGAGCCTGTACACGGTGATGAGCGTAAAAAAAAAACACTAGAAAGTGAAAAATAACTTTAATTTCGGAAGGCGGTTACAAAAAATTAATAAAATACATACCTATCCAAAGTAACCGACTTTCTATTCACTTTCTAGTGTTTTTGGAAGTCGGTTGTCTTTTTTTAAAAGTTTTTATTTTTATTTCAAATGGTTTTATTTAGCTTCCCCTGTTTGTTGTTTTTGGGTCAAATTTAGTACTTGAAATTTTACCCCCTTTCTGTTGGCAGATTGATCTGATATTTGGTACACACCCATTGAGGTAATATGTACTAACGCACTAGTACATATTAACTCTCAGTGTACACACCTTTAGTTTTGATAACAATACAATTTAATTTAATCAGTGTAGCAACCGTACAGCGTCATAAATTGCAATGTAAGCACTTTTCATGAAGAATGTACAGGCGACACCGGCAAGGGTCAGTCGTTCCGTGAGCCCCACAAAAGAGTACAGTATGAGCCCCACTCGGGTCAGTGTTATCGTGTCGTGAGTTAACTGTTTACATGTAATAACCAAGTATCATTGTATAACTACTGGATGATAAAATAAATTCACAAGTGAATTATCTGTCCAAGTATTCGTGTACTCATCCTGCCACCTAAGGAATCCCAAGGTAACCACATTGGTGACCGCGATGTGATCGCGGGAAAGGATATCGCGTTACATATAACTCATCCGGGTGACTAGGCTACCGCGTGGAAGGCGCTCTGAAAAACACTTTGAATAATCGCATAATGGCATCAGAAAAGGTGAATGAGGAGCAGCAGGTTACCGGCATCTAAGTATCAGCCAGCACGCATTCCAGATTTTTGGCGTGATGAACCTAAGTTATGGTTCATACAGACAGGAGCGGCATTGAACCCACAAAAGGAATCCGACGAGGCCAGATACCAGGTTGTAGTGTCCAAACTAGGCAAGGAGGTATTATCGCAGCTTACAGACATATTACTGGACCCACCGGCATCAGGAAAGTACGAGGCGTTAGAAACACGACTATGCAACATTTACGCACAGTCCGAAGCCCAACAAGTGCAGAAGCTGATAGGGGAAATGGAACTGGGAGATCAAAAACCATCGCAGCTGCTGCGGAAGATGAAGGACCTGGCGCGAGGAAAAGTCACTGATGAAACATTGACGGTTCTATGGAAGAATCACTTGCCTACCACTGGGAGTAGTGTTCTAGCAGCCACAGAGGCAAAAGACACGGAGATCTTGGCTTCGGTAGCGGACAAAATAATGGATACAATTACGACAAAACATAATTTATGCAAAATAGACGCGCCAAAAGAAACGACGGACATAATCGCCGAAATAAGAAGTCTGGGGGAACGTATCAAGGGATTGGAGAGCCGTAACTCGAGACCAATGTACAACAACTAGGGAAGACAAAACTACAAATCAACATCACGAGACCGTAGCACCAGCAGATGGCGAACCCCGTAAGACCCAAATTGGCTTTGCGTGTACCACTTTCGCTTCGGACAACGCGCCAATAAATGCGTGGACCCATGCAACTGGAACAAGCAAAGAGAGAACAAACTGGAAGCGGAGCAGAGAGTGGCGGAGATCTGTGCCCGAAGAGTGAACCACCGCCTAAGTGTAATGGACATAAATACATGTATACGATTCCTAATTGACAGTGGCGCAAACGTATCGGTAGGTATAACCGCGTAATCTCGTGAGTGTAAAATGTGCATCGAAAGTCGAAAGAGTGTGGACCCAATAAGTATAAATTGTTCGCGCCAAACGGTACACAAATATAAACCTAAGGACTGATAAGTGATAACGAACGCGAAAGAACTAAACTTTAAACTACGTCGCAACTTTAGATGGGTATTTATTGTAGCTGTTCAGTGCATAAGGTTGATTTTGGTTTGCCGAGATTTTTTTAAACAAAACAACGTGTAGTCGTTATGAAGGTTTATTCGCTACTAACTACTAACTCTAACATAGTGGACTGTAAAATACACGTATAGATAGCTACCACTAGACGTAGCTATAGGCTGATAGGCTCACAACACAAAACGCCAATCTATTTGGACATTCCGCCCGTCAAAGAACATAGTTTTTAACTATACTTTTTAATAAAAAAACGTACACTGAAACAAAGAAAAAGATTAAATACTTATGCATAAACTTAACACATAACAAATAAAAACTCATAAGAGACATTCCTCTCAAAATGTTAATCATAAAAAAAAAAAAGTATCTAAATTACTAGAAACAACCTGTATTGTTGTTATTTGCAGTAAGTAAATAGGTACATTCAAGCAAAGCAGAACACGTGCGGCTTAGCCGGGATGTTCAATTAGGTACAGTACATTGATAACAAACTCTTTTTATAAGTAGGTCATTAATTAGTACTGTACCTGTAAATACATTGGCTTTTTAAAATTTCATTTTGACATAAAAGGTAGGTAAATAAATTCTGAACTTGAACAATGTAACAGGTAAAATTAATTTGGTTAAAATACAAATTTTGGGACTCTGGAACCGGCCAGGGATTTAAAAAGTGCCTTTGCAAGAAAAACTGTACTACAGCAAGATGTCTGTGTTATAAAAATAAATTATTGTGTACTTCCAAGTGCCATTCCGGCTTACCCTGCAAAAATAAATAGCCGTAAGGACTGACTCGTTTACATTTAAAATAAGATAATAATATAAAGACTTACTTTAATATTGTGACATTTATAATTACTTAATTATCGAACTGATTACTTACCAAACGAAAGTTTGACTTTATAAGAATAATATAAGTCGATTTTGTGATAAATACATTTTAAAAGTTTTTAGATACTTGATTTTCGAAGCTTTAAATAAGAAGATAATATGAAGAATATAATATTTTACGATATGACTGTTACCTGAACGTTGTTGTCTCTGTTAACATATTAATATTTTTAGTCTGTGGTTGTTGTGTGCACTCTGTGAAAAAAAGATGGAGAGCTATTCGGGATAAGAAGGAATATTGAACACAATAAAAAGTTAAATAAAAGATAAAACCAGTCTTTCTTCCTGTGTCCAAAATTTTCCATCAACAGTCTCAACGAGTGCTATTCTCAATTTAACAACGTGTTTTACTACAGAAAGCATTATTTTTATACATTTCCTCATACGATATTGGAATTATATACAATTCCCAGGAATTGTGCATATTTCCTAGGACATTTATGTATTAAGTAGTTTTTGAAACAATATTTTATACATTTCCTAAATAGCTTCGGAATTATATAAATTTCCTAGGATTTATATACAATTCCTAGATTTCATACATTTCCGGTAACATATACATACATATAATAACTCTGTAGACGAACTGTTTCTGTATATTCAAAATATTTCCAAAAAAATAATTGGATTGATTTAAAGGATTACCAACAGATCCTTTTCTATCATTTTTGTCTGTTTGTCGGTTTATCGGAAATCTGTCTAGATGCGTGATTTGATCAGGTATCAAGACAAAAGTACGAAACCAAGATGGTTAACTTTCATACTCAAATATTGTGTATAATTCGGAGTATTTACTCGTATGTACTAGTTTTTGTTTCATCTCAATCGCTTCGCTCCATCAAAAGATGGGTATTACACTTTATTGAAGAGTGTCTTAATTAGATACTAGAGTGCTAAAAACCACTAAAAAACACAACAGTTTTATTTAATCGATTGGTGCCATAAAATTTAAAATAATAAAAGTACAAAGTTGTTGAGCTGAAATATGACGTAATAAAATGGCACATTTACGGAGTCATTACAAAATGTGAAACTGAAGTTAACGCTAGTAAGAAACTTGCCAGGTACACGATGAGCGCTGTGCAGCTGCGCTTAGCACGGCGCTGTACGGCGCGGTGTAGATGGAGAAGTGTGCTTACCCGAACGGGCAGACTCGTGGAGTCAGACGACTGTGCCACGCGCATGCGAATACTGATTTTTTCGCTGCAAATTCATTATTATTCACTGAAAATTTATTACAATTCGATTTGCTTCCACGAATTTTTGTTTATTTAATTAATTTTCTTCATGAATTACAAATAACCAGGTTATTATTATTATTTTCTTTGGTTGGATCATTGTTCTGTTTATTTAATTCGTCAAAAGTAGACTACTTTCGACAAATATCTCATTAAAGTTTTTGTTTGTTGTATAAGTATGTGTTTTATTTGTAAAATAATTAGCCTAAATAATTAAAGATGCTACCCAAAACACTATTCCACGCGGATAATGTCGCGGGCACAGCTAGTATTGTTATAATAGACGATAAAAATGTTTTCTTCTTTGAAAATGGAGCCATGTAGTTCGTTGCTATTTTTTCCCAAAAAATATAGCATCCATTACTAAAAGTAACTTCGCTCACTCGCTTTTCTGAACAAAACTTTAATTAAATAGTTGTTACAAAAAGTTTGTGAGTAAATTGTATTTTTACCATATCAGAGTATTTTTTAGGTTAGGTACATTTAAGTGCAGTAAATAGTTTCCATAGACAGGAAAAGTTTTTATCCAGTGCGCAAACTGTAACCAAGAATTCAGCAAATCATTCTAGACTATAGACAGCTGTTTCGTAGAAAAGTGCAATACCTACGCGGTCAAAATGTATGGAACAGCTGATTTTTTTTTTGTATAACGGGCGAAAAATTTCTGCAGTAGGGGTCTAGAATGATATGCTGAATTCATGGTTACAATTTGCGCACTGGATAAAAACTTATCCTTTATTTATACCAATCGTGTTTTATTTATTACGTATTTATTATGAAATGAATTTGATTGACTTGCGGATTGCGACGTACAATCAGCATTCGTTAAGCATGCTCACTTAAGAAAATATTTCTGCGGCAGCGCAGCTAGTCACAAACCACACCCCTTCCTAGTTTCGCCCAATTAGAGACAATATGTATTTGTGTGAGTGTATTCACACAAATCCATATTGTCTGTTGAATGCATGACGTATATAGACGCAAACTAATGTCCATTTTTTTAGTCGCAATAAAGGTGTCGTCAACAAAGCACGCATTTTGTTCCCACAAAAATCCATACAAACAATTTGCAACCTTACTGCCATCAAAACATGGTCGAAATCGAGCCGGATTACAGTGCACCATACTGAGCGTCGAGAACAAAAGACATCGCATTCCTTAGATAAGAAGCGAGCCCGGACCGTCATTAACAGTGTTTGAGGGTTTTTTGTGCAAGTTATTTACAATATTATTACAAAAGGAATCTACGCATCGTAACATCACGTTATTTTGAAGAATATCACGTTATTTTTGTTGTTTACAAAAAAAAACTCAGTCAGAACAATTACTATGAGTATTAGAAGAAGTAGCGAAGACATTACAAAAACACACAAATACGTAAACATAAGACCCCCCCGAGTGGGTTCCCGCATTGTCGTTGCGGGGGGGCTTAGTAACCGTGGTCTCCCATCCACGGTGAAGCCAAGAGGAACCCAACGGTGGGGCCGCTCGTCAGGGCTTTTGCCTCAAAGCCATTGACGTAGCGGCCAAAAAGTAGGTTGCGGTGAGGTGCACCGCAACTGAGGTGGGCCGCGATGTCGAATGGGAGGCATCGCGGCTGAGGGTTACAGGCTGCGGTAGAGGAGGAGTGCCGGTGCTTCTGAGCAGCGCTCTTCCCTTCCGTGGCCTGGACGGGGCCGCCACCGTTTGATGGCGGACGCGGTGGGGCCGCAGGGGAAGAGGAGTGTCGGTATAGCGTCAGCCGCTCTCCCTATCCTCTGCGGCCGAAAAGTGGTAGACGGGACGGCGCGTTGTGTTCCTCACGCGCGCCGTCAAAGATGTCAGCAACCATTGGTGGGGTCCGCAAGGGCCGATGCCTGCCAGGGGTGCGGGTTTGTTCGAAAGAGATACCACGGCCCCTGGCATACGGGCTACTGAGGGAACACGGGTGGGTTTTAGTCAGTAAAAGTCTGACACGCCCTCCTGCTCTACTCAGCAGGAGAAGTCATTTGATGATTCCCCACCCCAAAAAAAAAAAAAAAAAAAAGGCAGGTGTGCTAAAATTATTAATTTATAATAAAACTTTGAAGCAATTCTAATGAAATTAAATTTCATTAGAATTGTACGTGCTTAAAGTCTGTCATTATGACACAATTTTTGATTGATTAATAATAACTTTACGATATGAGTGTAGATAAATACAAGTTGATGATAATTTCTGTGTAATTTTTTATATTAATTTCTGGGTGAATCTTTAAAATTTCCTTTTGAAATCTTGAAAAACTCTATTAAAAATAAATACGTTAAACTAAATTAAATTGCTTATTTTCCACAACTACAAATCCTTAAAATTGTTCTTAAATTTTAACACATTTTGTTCGAAGATTACAGACGACAGTTTCGCTTTAAACAAAAATGTTTTACTAAAATGTTTTAATATACAGATACGGTTTAAATATCAACCATAAGAAATCTTTAATCCTGAACAGCTTATTATTAAATGAACACGAACTGCAAAATATATATTTCACTAATAGCTAATATTTCTTTTTTTCAATCCTATCACTCTCACTGCGGTCACAGTGACAGTTTTATTTTTTCAGGAGCCCACCGGCCTGGCTTTTTGAAAATATTTCTGTTATATTTCAGAAATTAAGAAGTATTTCTTATTGAAAATTATAGTTCAGTTTAATTACTTGATAAGCTTCCGAATTTTAAAGTGGCCTATGAACTGAGATATTGTTATATTTGTCAAAATATACTTGTCGTACGCAATGCGGGCAACGCGCTTGTCACGTTGATTATAGCATGGTTTGTCAACCTTTTATTAAAAGACGGCCAAACTCCAATCTTAACGTGCTGCCTCTTGCAAGCCGTTTGTTAACCACCCAACGGTAAGCATCCTGCACAGCATGCCCCGGACATGGGAAAGATACCTTGTTCGTGTAATCTCGTTAGATTTATGATCAGTGGCGGCTGGTAGGTCATGGAACTGGTGGTGCACTTTACTAGCTCACTAAGTATTAGGGGTAATAAGTAAATAAAAAGAATTTATTTATTTCAGATAGGTAAGTAATTTAAATCTAAACGAATAAAAAATAAACAATAGCATTCAATTCCACGTAAACTAAACTTCGCAGTGACATTAATGAGTTAGTCATTCATTATGGCCGGCATGCAAACTTCGCCAAACCTCGGGCACTCTCGCTAATCTACGTTCGGTAATATTCGACAAACTTCGGGGGAACCGTGCGGCGCACGAGAATCGACAAATTACTCCTTAATACTCCATACAGTTATGTCAACTATTTTCTGTGTCACGCGCTAGGCGTTTTAGCTCGGATCTCATAGAAAGAACAATGGGCGTTTTTGTATGAACCCCGTCCCTACCCTTGTAGCATCTTAAGTTTTGGATGGAAACATGTACATTGTTATAAAGATAACAAATGTGAACGAATGAATGAGTGAATGAATGGGAGAATGCGAGAATATTGTATTTTGCGTAAAATTATTTTACTTTTTTACTTCCTGTATTCTAATTATGTCTGGGGATAAATAAATAAACGAATGTGAACTAAATATACCTACTATATTGTATTTCGGCTTTGTACAATAATATTGTCCCAGGCAAAAATCCGTTGACTAGCTGAAGTTAGTGAGAGAAGCGATGTCAAAATAATAAAAATGCAGAAACGTGAACGACGCATAAGCACAAGAACTGCACCACAAAATACAGAGAGTACAGAAGGCAATCTACATACATAGTGCGCTCGAGTAACGCACACATAGACACCGTTCACGGACACGATATCTCGGACCGGTTGGGACCAGTGCGAGCGCGAGTGCCATTCCCTGAGACACGCGTCTGTGAAATGCAAAAACGGAGCAACCAAAAAAGTTACTATAACTGTTCAGTGGACGGTTGTTTAAATTCAACATTAAACTGTGAAATGTCTTTTTTTAAGCTACCTGTTGTTGAGTTGACCAGAGAGGTGAGTTCGATGGTTTGTTTTAACGTAACACAGAATACCTAGTTAGTTGTGGGTAAGCGAAAATGACTTTGTGGCCTTCTATTATTTCTACAATTTATATTAGGTATTTATTGTAGTACTTATAAGCTAAAAAATACGCTCAACTTCCTCATTATATATAGTTAAGATAGAACTGCTCGGCGAGCCATCATGGCAAAGACCTAAATACGAGTGCCACTACCACGATAGTTTTTTGTGCGTAAGCCAAAGTTGACAACCCTAGCTCGACCGCCGAGCGTAGGTATGAAAATCGAAGTACATACATGTGATTGCCTTCTGTACTCTCTTTACTCTCTTTATTTTGTGACTGCACTGAGTGGTGTGTAATGTTAAAAGAACACCGTCTCATAGACGAGTATTACATCTATTATATCTGTTTGGTTTTTTTATTTAGGTGCATCCTTGTCGGTCAATGTCAATGTGCCTGTCTGCGTGCGTAACAGGAATTCGGGTGAGCCACAAAGCGTTAGGTAATAAAATGCCTTTGTTCCTGCACACGCGCTTTTGTTCGCCTCGGATTCTGTCTGTCACCTACTCATACTTCGCGCCGCGCGTTGTTTATTGTAAAATATGAAACATCGACGCAATAAGCGCATACCTACATAATTAAATTAAATTGAAGATATATATGAGTTTTAGTAAATATTATGTAGAATTTGTATTTTGATTTCTAAATCTCAATAACTTTTTTCCCCCATGTTTTACAGATTTGCTGTCTTACAATAAAATGATACACTTTTCAAGTACTTTCATTTGATACATAGACGGGAGTGCTACAAGGGTAGGGACATTTTGCCCATTGTTCTTTATGAGCATTCACCGTACGCTTTGGCATAGCGCACGAGAGATCTTCTGTACCGCGAAAATGAGTCTTAATAGTTTAGCAAAGAGCTTATATTGTTTCGTCATTTTTGTTAGTATTACATAGACCACAACCAGTGGCCACAAAGCGATTATTAAACATTTTGTGATTTTTTCTACACCTATTAAAATCTGGTAGTTCAGCGCACAAGTAAGGGACAGCCGCCTGTTTATGATTAAATAAAAAATCAAAGGTGTGATAAATAAATGGATAAAACGAATATTAGAACTATTAAAAGTATTCAAAATATAAGGAACACCTGCAAAACATTCGAGATGGTAACATGGTAATAAAATAATAGGCATACCTTAAAAATTCTTTGTAATATTTCGCGAACGTATTTTATGGTCCTTCAATAGAAGGGCCATAAAGTTTGTTTTTAAGCCATTCTATTGTTAAACCGGATTTTCAGAAGTTCCCACTAAATAACAATGGTATAGATAATGAACGTATTATTATTGCAGTTGCAAGAGTTCCGACAAAAGTAAACAAAAAGCTCTGATAACATTGTATGAATTGCGCAAAGTATATTTGTGTTATTCCAATCATAATATAGAGCTAAAAAAAAAAACAAATGTTGCAAATTTCCAACAAAATATCTAACTTGCTTCGTTTTTGTATATTTTCAAGTATATAACACATTGTAATGAAGATTTATACTTTTCAATAGAACTGCGCAAGTAACAAGTCCCTCTTACGTCCGCGCCGCGCCGCGCCGATGATAGTTTTTTTTTTTTTTTTGAACGGATTTCTATGTTGACCTTGAAAGGCCGTAACTTCTTAACCAGAATTTACAGAAATGACATTAATTATTAACATTTTATACCTTTATGCAGTGCCAGTCAACGTGCCTAGCGTGTCCGCTGCGTTTTGTATGGCGGCGGTATCGCATAACCATTGGACATCGTAAAAATTGGGGAGGCAGTGAAAGTGTTCATATATAACAAAACTTATAGACCTGACGGAACATTATTATGTCGGAGAGAGGAAAATATTAAAGTTGATAGAATAGATATAAATTGTTGTTTGACATTATTATTCCAAATTATTGACAAATAATCTATCTATACGAATAATAAAGAGGAAAGATTTGATTGTTTGTTTTTTTGCATTGAATAGGCTCCGAAACTACTGAACAGATTTGAAAATTTATTTCACTGTTGGGAAGCTGCACTATCACTGGGTGACATAGGCTATAATATTTTATCCCCATATTCTCACGGGAACGGGAACTACGCTGTTGAAACCGCGGAGCGCTGCTAGTAAGTAGCTGAATAAATAGAAAAACTAACAAAAAAAAACATAAAGCTAATCGAAAAGATTCTGTTTACGATTACTGTTTGATCTGTTGTGATGTCTTATTGCATGTGGTAAAAAAAAAGTGACACCGTCTCTCTGGTCTCGTGTCAAGCAAGGCATGAATTAGTTTTATTCTCCTCTGCTAATACAAAACAAACCTAAAACCTATAAAAATAAAACACATTAAGAACCTAAAAATTATTTCATTTAACTTAAAGCAATAATACATTTTCTAAGCCAAAAAGAAGATAAATATGAGTACGAAATTACTTCTTGTCAACAACAATAATTCATAAAGAGCTCATACCGGCCGTGCCTATTCAAAAATAATCTCACAAACTAGTGAACATGGCACGCGCCTGTGTGAGTGTCACACTTCTATACATCATTACTACGAACACTACTAAAATATATTCCGTGGATTCTATTGGTCAAAACGCATGCATTGTGCGATCGAGTCGTGAGCCTTGCTACGCGATTATCGCCTTAAAGGTGAGCGTGCGGAAGAAGCCGCGATTGTACCTCGCAAATATATGACTTTCCGTCCAAAAAAGTAACAAAATCATATCATATAAAAAATAGTACCCAAAAAAAAGGTATTCCAATTTACGTTAGGCTATGAGGTTGAATCTAGCCAATAAAGCCGAAAATATTGTGCTCTCTGTTCCAGACGTTTTAGTAAAATTCGACGTTCAATTACTTTTTAACAAATAGCTTTTGGGTCATTATTTCTTTTTAACTAATTCACAGAGGTATCTAAGTAAAATATATTCAAGTCGTATGTAAGTATTTCTTCAGATAAATTAATGTTTTGCAGATTCCTCAGTAAAGACATGAGTGAATCTGAGGGCCCTAGATATACAGCCATAAATATATGTATAATCTCTTATTCTACAGATTTGGGAATTTCTTAAAACATTTAAGAAAATCTTAACTAAATTCTTAAATAAAAATTATTAACCCAGAGATAGTACTTTCTCAGGTTTAGGCTATGCCACTTTATGAACGCCTCTGGATTGAGGGCTCAAGTTATTTAATCATAACAGTTTTAATTCACGTTTAAGAAATTTATGGCCCTTTGCTTTTTTTTACGAATTTTTAACTAATTTCCCTATAAGTCTTATTTAGTTTTGCAAGGGTTTAAAAAATGGGCCCTCAATCCAGATGCACATGATTTAAATGTAATATTGTAAAAGTATGGGCAGGGCTCCCTGCTGGTATTTGATTTGGACTTACAAAATAAATAGAAACCTCATTTTAATACGAAAAAAATATATAATTTCTACAACTTCACACCTCGGAATAACTACTAACATAACTGCCAATGGTGCTGATTCTGTTGTCACAAAATTCTCTAAACTGGACTAAAAATCACCAAAATTTAGTTTATTCCTGTCAAACGACGATTTCCCATTCTGAAATTGACTAAAGTGACATAACTTAACTATATTTTAGTTTGACAGCACTAAGATTGCAATGAGTTATTAGTTTAGTGAAAATGGCAATTTTGCTGTTCTGTTGTTGTCAATTTCATTATTCTATTCAACCTAAAATTATGGTTGTCTAACTAAATCTGCCTATTTGTAATCGCGATTAAATTGGTGTGGAATAAAATTAGTTGTCAAGAACTAAAATTCACACAAACATCTCGACTTCTGGTGCAAAAACAGTATTGTTTTTTTTTTTTCTTTTATTTTGCTTATATCTCGAAAATAGTGTATCCTATCGCAAAAATAATAAAAAAAATCGACCCCCTTTAACAGTCCCCACAAACCTCTAAAACTCAACATGTGGATAATAATTTTTCATATTTTCCATACAAAAACTGAAAATTCCATATAAATCACGTAGAGGCTGCCGCCCCAGCGCGCCTCTGGCTCTAAAAAAAATCACGGGGTAGGGCAAACAAGTACCTACCACGTTGCGAAGCCAAAACATACCACGTGCGAGTCGCGATTGTCAAATTCGATTTTAGTTGTGTCAAAATTGTTTTTAAATTTAGAGATATTTTTTGCAGAATAGCGTTAAGATTCTCATAGTCAAAAGTAAGGAATTTTAGTTATAGTTTAGTTATTTTAGTTCGGTGTACAACAGAATCGGCACCAATGACTTTTTTGCCGACAAAGCCGAGAATGCTAAAAGATGTGACTCGTAACTCGCGCCCTTCCGTAGCTGTCTATAATAATGTGCTTCACCGAACTTCACACTCCGTACCCTTGGATAGTTGAGTCCGCGAGTAAACAAATTTGGATCCCTACTTAATAACAATAAGATCTCAAATTGGCCAGTGGCCTATGTGAATTATTGCTGCAAGAAAATTGACCGAAATGCTGAGCCAAAGTGCTAGTTGCTTTATAGTAATACCAGTAAACAATCTGTCAAATCAAATGTATGTCATCTTGAGTTTATAAATATCAACAACACAATTTGTGATAAAGAATATTTGTAGGTAGTTTACCCTCGGCAATTATTCGGATTTTCCATTCTTAACGTTTTTAATAATCGTTTTGTAAGTGGTTTTATCCATTTTTTTTTATCTTTTATATTTCACAGTGTATTTTCTACGATGTGATAAATTACGAAAATATTATTTACGAAAATAAATTATATCTCAGCGCAGCTGAAAATTCATGCGCAGTCCTCTCGTCTCAACAGAGCGACGGCATTTGTGAAACAAAATATCCTCGAAGTTCCCGTAACATGCGACGGAAGATGGCTTTTTCCTCGAACTAAGAGCGTCTATAAGTGCAAATAGCTTCTAGTCGTATTATAATAAAAAATAAAACGAATTTCAAAAAACGCCTCGACAATTTTTTTCGCCTTGTAGTAATACAAGTAATCATCACATTTTTATTCCATTAGTCATTAGCATTTATGTACAAATTGAAACTACGAGAAAATTAGAGGTAACTTCGTGATGATTTTTTATCGAGAAAATTTTAATTTATCGTGTTTCTATTCCACAAAAAGTTTGAAAATATCATGTTGTTACTCGTAATATATATAATTATTTTAAGTATACTCAAGTCCTATTTTCGTGAAAAATCAAATTTAACATAGGCAATTTTGGTTTATCGCCCTCTTAAGATTACTTATTCTATTTTGAACAATTGTTTAAATACAGAGCGTTGTATGAAGAAAACCCACACTTGCGCTCTCTAGTGGCGAAAAAAATTGCTGTCCAAATTTTACTGCATATAATTTGGACGAATGGTTAAAGAGATCATACGCCATATGTATGGAACCGCAACCGTGTCGTAATCCATTGATAAAAATGTTAACTGCCCAACGAAGTGGGCACGGGTCTGCTAGTACCTACTTGATAACTCAGTTCAAAACGAATACATAATACTTGGTAACTCAGCTCAGAACAATTACATTATACTTGATAACTCAGTTCAAAACGAATACATAATATTTGGTAACTGGGCTCAAAACAAATACATTATACTTCAGATTATAAAACAAAAAACCAAATACTAAAGCGTCGCATTTTATGTAACATACAATGCGACGCTTTAGTCTTTGGTTTTTTGGCTTCACTTTCGGTGTTCCGCGCGGTCTATCTGCCTTTGTTTTATAATCTGAGCATTATACTTGATAGTTCAGTTCAAAACAAATACATATATAATACTTGGTTACTCAGTTCAAAACGAATACACAATACTTAGTTCAAAACGAATACTTAATACTCACGCGATTAAATTCCTCCTTATCCAGAAACATGTACTGCATGGCTGAAAGAGTAATGAGTAATGAGTTAAGAGCATAATAACAATGACCAATTTACCAAAACTTATTTTTAACCCCCGACGCAAAAACGACGGGGTATTATAGGTTTGACGTATGTGTATCGTGTGTGTGTCGTGTGAGTGCGTGCGTGTGTGTGCGTGCGCGCGCGCGAGTGTGTGTTTATTAATTTATTCATATAACAATTCGCATTGTGTCTGAAATATTTTGTACATTAATATTAGCATAGCAGATAAAGCTAAAAATAATAAATTAAGAATTTCAAACAGTAGTTTCACCAAAATCTATTCTGTATAATGTATAAAATAGTATTGCATATATTTAATGTCATACACTAATTAATAAATATTAAAACAATGTACTATCATTCGTCACCAATTCAGATACAGAGTATAAACATTTATTCAAGAGAAATGCTTTAAGTTTAGCTTTGAATAGAGTACCTTTGTAAATCAATGACCTTAAGACAGTAGGCAATCTATAAAATAATTCTACTGCTGTGTGTGTGTGTGTGCGTGTATGTGCGTGTGAGCGCGTGTGTGTGTCTGTGTGCGTGTGTGCGTGTGTCTGTCTGTGGCATCGTAGCTCCCGAGCGGATGAACCTATTTTGATTTTGTTTTTTTTTAGTTTGAAAGGTGAATTAGTCATAGTCATTTATTCATAAACAAGTAACAAGTAATAGTCGCGAGTGTTCTTAGACACGTTTTATCAAAATCGGTTCATCTGTTTGAAGATTTTGCTCTTTTCTGGTTGATGAAGGGATTTGAGCATCTTCCACGGGTCTGATCAAGTCGAAATTTGGTATTCTATTACTTCAATGATATTAGTCGAACATAGTAACCTTAAACTGAGGATGGAGCAACATCCAAATCACTCACCAACAAACAACAGAAGTATCGTGTTTGGGCTCATTGAAAAGGATAAATTAGTAAAACTTCACTATGGGAAACATACGCAACGCTGCGCAGATTTAAGCGAGATTAAAGTTTCAAAAGCAGGAAATAAAAGATACTGAAATTTAAAAACCTCCGACCCAGACAAAAACCTTAAAAAATACCTCGATCAAATGTGACCTACAACATAAAAAACTTTTCTTGATATAAGATTTTTTTTAAAATTATTTTTCACTTTTTAGTTATAGTACAGAGGCCAGCACATCAAGCTACCCTAATCTGTCAATTTTTTTTGATAGTTTTTCAACTTTATCACAAAGGAATAAGTTCAATTTATGTTCAATTGGGAAAATTTGACAGTTTGGGATAGCTTGACCTGCTGGCGACTGTACCTAAACCCACACCAATTCGAAGTTTCATCATCCTTGGGATTTTGAGAATCGGTCCACAAACGGGGTAAAAATCGATGAACATACATTAAAAAAAAATACCTACAGTGGAACATATAACCTCCTCCTTTTTTGGAAGTCGGTTAAAAAGGCCAATAAATATTATTTCTTTACTTTTTAGAGTTTTTAATTGGGTCGCGGGTTTTTAAATATTTTAATATTTAACCTTTGTTTCAATCTAACTGGTTCATTAAGGCGGGGTGATTCGGAAAAATGGTGTTTTGTATTGTGTTTCATAAGTAGATAACCCTGTTTTTTTACATATTTCACACTTTGGTCTGGATATTCCGGCGATATACGATGACTTGCACTTTACTGCATCCAATTAAATCGCAAAGACAAGTCTAAATGATTATCTGATTCTTATTTCATTTGAGTTACAGCTCGATTCAAACTTTATGGCGGCTCGGAACACGAGGCGAGTCGCTGCGCAGTAACAAATTCATGGGTCAGCGGGGTTGAGGGGTGGGGTACTGCGCAGCGTGTAGCTCACTTCAGAGCCGCCATTAAGTTTGACGCGATGTACACACAGGTTGTAAGGGTCACTGTTGGCACTAAACGAACACTAAATATAAATAAACGAGCGAGTAATGAGCGACGCTACGACGCGGGCGTCACGTGTGCTCGCTAGCGAGACTTTCAGCTCACTGACCAGTGCATCGGAATCAAGCCCCGCGCCCCCTCCCGTATTGAGACGCAAGTTTGTTGCCCTCGCGCGTAGGATGAAATGTTCTTGTGGAAAAGACCAGATTTTCTTTAAACAAAATTTTTTTTTTCTTTAATCTAACGTTCTGTAAACGAAACCAAACCACTGGTTTCAAGGATAATGGTATTTAACCTTACAGCCAAGAATTTTTAAAATCGGTTCAGTAGTTTCGGAGCCTATTCAATGCAAACAAACATACAAGCAATCAAATCTTTCTTCTTTATATTATTAAGTAGATTACCTCTTTTAATATTAGTAGATTAATATTATTAGTATAGATTACTAAGTTTGAGGGTGATGCAGGCATGAAAGATATTTACCAGGGCATATGGGCAGAAGGTGAACCCCTCGACTTCTACGAGATGCTACTTACTCGTGACATCATCGAAGTTATGGTGCACGAGACTAACCTTTATGCCGCACAGGAACTCACTAAAGAAGATCTTGATTTGTAAAGGAAAAATCAAAGCTACATTCATGGAAACCAGTGGATGTTCCTGAAATGTATAGATTTCTTGCTCTAGTGGGGTGGATGGGCTTAGTACAATTACATTGCATACGTGATTACTGGCGTAAACACAGGATGCATAACATGCCCTTCGCTCGCCAAATCATGCCTCGCAATAGGTTTGAATTACTCCTAAAGTTCGTACACTTTTCAAACAATGAACAGCCATCAACTGATCGTCTGGCCAAAATAAAAACTGTTTTGGATATGCTCATCAAAAATTGTCAGTCGGCGTACACGCCAGGGGAGAAAATTTGCATAGATGAGAGCATACAAATTTACATAGATAATACCCTGGCGTGGAAGGCTGCTTTCCGGCAATACATCCCGAATAAAAGGCACAAATACGGGATCAAGTTGTTCAAGTTGTGTACTGACAAAGGCTATACATGGAACATAATTGTATACTGTGGAAAGTCAAAGACTGATGAAAAAGATGTGTCTGAAAAAGTGGTTATAGATTTATCTGAGAAACTAGTGGCTAAGGAAGGACTATCTATACCGACAACTTTTATACGAGCATTACATTGGCTTACCGACTACGCTATAGAAAAACTGCCCTGGTTGGAACGCTGAGATTGAATAGAAAACACTTGCCACCAAATGTTGTTAGTACCAAGTTGAAGAAAGGAGAATTGATAGCTATGGAGACAAAAGACGGTAAGATAGCAGTTACAAAGTGGAAAGATCGAAGATATATTTCAGTACTATCAACAAAACACTCAGCAAATAACGTGAAGATGGTGAAAACAAAGAGGAGGCCTGCTGTTTTGAAACCTATGGCTATAGTAGATTACAACGGAGGTAAATCGTCCATCGACATCAGTGACCAAAAGGCGTCATATGGTTCCGCGCTGCGCCGTTGCACTAAATGGTACAGAAAACTCATGATTGAGCTGGTGTGGGGAACAACCCTCGTCAACGCGTACTTCTTGTACCACGAATATTCGCGAAAGCCTAAAATGACAATCACAACTTTCCGGGAGAAAGTTATTGATGCAATGGTCATGAAATATGTCGTCATTCCTGAGCCACCACCAACCCCAACTCCCAAGGTCACACGACACTTATTGGTGGACAATCTGGTCGGAACACCTCCGAAAATGAAGAGAGGAAGGTGCAAGAATTGCTACATGAAATGTGGCAAAAAGGGAAAGGCTCAACCTGGCCAAAGAAAATTTGCTGCTCAAGTAACAACCATTTTTTACCAGTTTTTTACTGCAGACCCTGCTTCAACGAAGTTCACAGTAAATAAATAAAAAGGCTGATGATTATGGAAAAATTAGTAGAATAAATAAATAAAAAGTCTGATGATTACTGAAAACTAATTGGAATAAATAAAATAAAAAGGCCGATAACAATAAAAAAAAAAGAAAAATAAATAAAAAAAGACGGATAATTATTGAAAAATAAGTAGAATAAATAAAAATAAGTAAATAAAAAGACTGATGACTATTGAAATAAAATTCTAAATTACAAGTGGTTTTTTTTTTTCATTCTTAAAAAATACTGTAACTCCTAAACTATACAACATTTGTGTACCCCAGATACACCAAACGATTTGTCAGGGCCAGACCTACAAAATTGCCAAAGAAAATGTTCAGCACGGTGTATATTCACCTATACACTGGCCTCTGAAGTTGAGTACTCGAGGTGTATAACCATATATACACCGGCCTGTGAGAGTTGCACTATGGTGTATATTGACTTATACACGTGGCGCTTAATGTGAGATCGTCTATCCACCTAGTCGGTTGTCTTCCCACACTCCTCCGTCCGTGGTCTCCACTCCAGCACTTTCTTCCCCCATCTTCCATGCAGTCTACGGCATATATGGCCCGCCCACTTCCACTTTCTTTTTGCTATCCATTCTCTAGTAAGTCGCTTTCTACGACACTCACCGGAAGAAATGGGATGGTACTATTCTTTTACATCCGGCACCACATGGATCCTTTTGCGCGTGTTAGATTGTTAATTTTGATAATGTAATATTGTTTGTTGGAAAATGTCATTTGTCACACTAACGAAGCCTTGAACAAGTGCAGAAGTACTTAATTTGACTTGGATGTTGTTACTATAAATGATTACGTACTATTTAATTACACTTGTAATAAATTTTAGGTTTTCTATTGTTACTTCATATAATAAATATGCTGATTCAAATGACTGGCACAATACTGTCAGTTCATATTGATACTTTTAAGCGTCTTAAATTACGAATCAGTTCTTATTAAATTGCTTAATTACCATAAAATGTTTTCTAACGGTTTCACTACATAACCTTTGTTTATTATTATCTGTGTTAGAAGTTATTAAGCAAAATGAGTGACGTTCTGTAACTTGTTCAAAATGGCGGGAGTTGTTTAACGTAAATTGATACTGGGAAGTTATAAAAAGGATTTAAAATGACGTTATCGAGTCAGTTGCTCGGTAGATGTTCAATAGGTTAGTCCTAGTACCGTTGTTGTGTGGAATAAATCGACCAGATATCATGTAAGTGAAGTAATTTAATATTATAACGTAATTGTTGCTTATTATAACAATATTGTAATAATGCCGAGTTATATTGGACACTGGTCCAAGAGTTGTAATTAAATGTGTGTAGGATAATGATAATTCATAGCAATGTAAGAGATGTGTTGATGAATATATTAATACTGTTTCCATGGAGTTTCTTATACTTCTTCTCCATGAAGACCTAGCTTTGGAACGGACGACTAGCTTTCTGATTAAATAATGACAAGCTTAATTGAAATAAATGTCTAGTCTTGTCTTTCTGTGCTTTACTTCATGAAATCCTTTCCTTACAAACCATATTCATAAGAACCTTCATACACAGTAAATAAGCAGTAACTATTCTGATATTTAAAGCTTGATATTTGTTATATATATACACACCTATAGATACATATAGTCAATTCTTCTGACATGCGTGTGGTGTCTTTATTTACACGGACACAGGGTTCCAATTCAATTGTTTTACACACCTATTTGCGGTTTGCAAATCTATTACGCGTAGGTAAATAGATTTAGATTTTCTCCTTGAGCCAACAAGGGTTGAGAATCCAAAACAGTGCATCTCAACGAGTTGAAAATCAAAGTGTGTTTTACTGTTCGATTATCATCTCTCGGCGCTAAATAGTAAGCATAGTTTTGTATGACATAAATAAGAAAATAAATAAATTAAAAAAGGTGTTTTACTTGTGAATTTACGTGCCCAACCACCTGAAAGAATACAGGCATAATTTAATGAAGAAATCTGACTAAATAACAGAAATATTTACTAGAATAATAAAACAAATAAACTTTTACTAATCGTAATCAGTTCAAGTTTATTTACAGTATTGCTCAATTCGTTGACGCATGTTTATACTACTGCTGGCCGCCAGCTGCGCTTGGCGCGCGAGTCGCCCGCGCATCGTAACATCTTACGGGGTACCGAGTCCCTAGCTTGAACTCACTGGTAGGCCTGGCTAAAAACCACGCTGTCTCACCAGGCTTCATGTCCGACAGAGGTAGTACCTATCAGTGATGAGCAGTTAGATGCTAGTCTACACGCACACATTGAGTGAGAGGCAAGATCAGTTTTAGTAAAACGGGAGCATAAAAAAAAAAAAAAAAAAAAAAAAATGTTAAAATAACTTTAATTTCGGAAGGCGGTGACAAGAAATTAATAAAATACATATCCAGTCACCGACTTCCGAAATTAAAGCTATTTTTCACTTTGTAGGGTTTTCCGGAAGTCGGTTGTTTTTTTTTTTTTTGGAAAAAGTTTTTATTTTTCACTTTTTAGCTAGGTGTGATGATAAAATTTCGAATTGGTGTGGGTACTCACACCAATTCGAAATTTTATCATCTTTGTGGTCAAAACAATGCATATTTATGCGATAGCAGCAATCGCGGCAAAATTGTTGTCATTTTTTGAAGAGTTTCGTTGTCAGTCTCCTAAACGCATCATCAAATCTATATGAAATTGAAAGGGGACCATTTGGGAATAAACCCCTTTCGACCAAAAAAATAACTTTGCAAATCCGTCTATTTATGATGAAGTTATGCCGAAACCTCCACCTAACTCCTAAGCATTAAAGAGTTGTACCTTCCTTAATCAGCTCAGCGCCATGAGATGGTGATGACCATACGCAAATGTCTCAATAGCTTTAGAAACTATATGAAAAACCTATAATATTTGAGGGTTGCCCTCGATTTCCCTGGGATTCCATCATCAAATCCAGACTTGGTGGCAATGGAACCACCTCAGGAGTATAATCTTTCAAATAAAAAAAGAATTTTGAGAATCCGTCCACAACTGAGATATTAATCGATGAACATACATAAAAAAATACATACAGTCGAACATTAACCGTCTCCCTTTTTGGAAGTCGGTTAAAAAATTAAGAAAGGGCCGGAAGATCGGGTTTTATGAACTAGGTACCCACTGCATAAATCAATGACCAATAATGTTTATTTAACTTTTTGATAACTGAACTTCGTCGGTGCCGACTTGGTTTTGGAGATTTTACACTTCTTTTAATACTTAAACACGCCCAAAGTTAGGTTAAATTAGCTAGAAAAACGAATCTTTGATGGCCCATAACTTAAAAAAAAACATTGTTTATTTTCAGACCACTACAGTCCATAGGAGAGGTTAGTAACATAAATCTTATACACTATGTTAGTACAATTACACACTGGAATAAATTGGAACAGTATAATTCTTCACTAACCTGCACCTGTCACATGCAGGTCAGTGAAGCGACGCATGACCGCCGAGTCCACTCTGTCCGCTATCATTTTCAAGATGCCGTTACGGCTCCGCCTCATACTGTGCACCACAGACATGGTTTTCCTGCGCATAATTGCATAGAAATCATCCATGTGCGCATCTGCAAACATGCCTGAAGCACTACAGTACAGCGGAAGCCGCACCAGAATCCTGAAGATGTTATTATATTGGACGCGGAGTGCATTATAGGCCCGCTTTGTGAAACTGGCCCATAGACCACCCGTGTAGAAACTTTGACAGTAGGCTTTGAATAACGTTAATTTAACGTCAACTGTACACCCAGCGAATCTCTGGGCCAACATATTTCCACGGACCCATAACGCTCTCCGCTCTCTTTCTATATCCTGATCATCTGTTAATTTTTCTATCACAATATGACCAAGGTACTTAAACTGATCAACCTGTCTCAAGTGAACTCCATTTAGGCACAGCGTAGGAACACTATTTGGTTTTTTGTTTTTACCCACAAACACCATAAACTCGCTCTTTAGTTCGTTGTACTTTAAACCATGTTGTTCAGCATAGGTCTCACAGGCTTTTAACAATTTCCTCAGTCCTCCGATTGAAGGGCTCAACAGCACCATATCATCTGCATAGCTTATGTTATTAATACTTACGTTATTTATGCGGCAACCGACATGCATGCTGCTCAATCCTTCAATCAGCTGATTTATATACAAGTTAAACAACCTAGGGGATGTTAACCCACCTTGTCTCACACCCGAGTCTAATTTGTATTCATCCGAATAAACATTTGCCCATTTTACAACATTTTTCTGATTACTGTACCAGTGTGATAAAATGCCTATTATTTCCGTACAGGGCCTAGAGACAAAACACATTTCTGTTAGCGCTCACGCCAAATGCTACGCCAAAATGTACGGGAATGACATTACCTGCGGAAAGGACACGTCGTAACCTTTCCGCAGTTACTGTCATGTCTGTCATTCCCATACATTTTGGCGTAGCGTTTAGCGTGAACGCTAACAGAAATGTGTTTTATCTAGGCCTGCAGACAATATTAATAATGAGACAAAACCATACCATGTATAGTTTTGATGTAGTACGTTGTTAAACAGTGGAGTAAAACTCTCCCGAAGTTTGTATGGAAAAAATGTGGATTAGATTCATCTTAAGAAAATTGTGTTGACCTAAGCTTTACTTTATGCATTTAAAACTGAGTCTATTTTGCTTGAAATAAAGTTGAATTTCACATAGCATTGGTTGAAGAAAGCACCTAAAATTTTGCTGTATTTAAATTCAATAATCAAAGAAAAACATACCTTCCTTTCTCGATTACCTGTGACTTCACACCATAGCAGAGCTTGCGATGATCTATGGTACAGGAAGTTGTCACTTGTCAACTGTCAGTTCATAGAAGTCTTCAGAACTCATCAGCAAGCACCTTGCTCCAATACTATGTGGTTCTTCATCACATAATATCTGTTTTGTTTTAATGCAATCAGCTCTATTATGTTCTTCAAACCACATAGCATTGATTGAAGACCTGTTTGTTATCTGCCGGTGTAGAATACCCGAAGGATGTAGACGCTATGTGAATGATACATATAGGTATTTGGAATTAATGGATCTTTCGGTCTGAATTCATTAATTAAAACCAAAAATGAAGAGTTTTGAATCTATTGCACCAAGAAAATGCAGAAATTAAAACATCTTCCTAATACTGTTATAAATAGATAAATGGCAAACCTATTTGCCTAATCTTCTTAATATAATTATATAAATTCATACTCATATGGACTCCTAAACTACTTAGCCATTTTAATCAAATTTGTACACCGTATGCAGTTTGATCCAACTTGAAAGATAGGATAGCTTACATGTCAATTTATGATCTCAATATTATTTTTTGCAAATTATTTGTCTATTGATTCACAGTCACAATTATCTGTTAGCTCCAAACGATTTTAAAAGATGGCGACATCTGTTGACTGGATTGAGTAAGTATTCAATAGATGGCGCTATGTTAAACGTATAGTTTAACAGGTAACGGCCGGGGCGGGCCGCCGCGTGGCCCGCCCTAGTAACTTCCGTAAAGCCCCAGCCGGGCCGCGCAGCGGCCCGCCCCGACTACCTGCGGTTTTTCTCTAATCATTTAAAATTAGTAACTTATTAGACGTCTGTCAAAAACAAAATTGTTGCCAGTTATATATTCTCCTCAACTTACTAATTCTATACCAAAAAATGTGTAAAAGATGAACTTTTTTATAATTTTGGGCATAAGCAGCACTGTATTTCACCCTTCTATTTTTATCACTGTTTGTAAATGTTTTGCGCTAGCAATACGCAGCATCTTTGTACTTCACCTTCTATTTTGATACATGGGAATGTGTAATTGTGAGATGTAAAACTTATAAATGTGAATGTGTAATAAATGAAAATGTTATTACTTTAAGAAATAAGCAACACTTTTGTACTATCAAGATTCACTAATGCAGTCGCATACTAAGGGCTATATTGCTATGAAGTGGCGGTCCAGGCCGTACCTACAGCTGTGTGTATAAGTGATGTATTAACACAAAACTCACCGCTCCACTCACACACTGGCGGTACTCTGTGTATTTTATACATACCGTCGGCAACGACAGACATGACCTTGGTCGGTTCATACCATTGCTAAAATTTACTTTTATAATTTGAGTTCCGGTAGCGTGCAGCGTATCGTCTTGGATTAAGAAACTCATAGGTCTGGGTTCAAATCTCGCGACGAAGCTTTAATTTTTCTTTTCAACAATCATATTCATCTGTTCTTTTATTATTCGATTTATTAATATACCAGAATAATAATGTAACATTTTTTTAGTATTACTCGTATTGTTATTTAAATAAAGGTTTACCAATAATAAATGATTACAAAATGTTTATTCGTTATAACTTCATGAAGAATGTATAAAAATAACTAATAATAACTTCTGGTTAAAACAGTTTATTTTCTCATAAAGAACAATTTATTGAAGTAAATAAGCTAGTTGGTGAACTATGATAATCAGGCTATTGTATCTTAGTAATATAATAATATTGTGCTGATTACTACTGTGTGTCGGTACTCTAAATAAATCACAATATTCTACAAAAATCTACCCACGTAAAAGTAACAAATGCAGACAAGTTGTCACAATATAATTAAATGACTCAGTAGTACTACTTTTATTCTACTGCGAGTGAGTTCGTTCTAACTCAAACCTCAAAGTTAACAAATCGTATTTAATAGGACTTAAAGAGGTTATAGCTTAAGTGTTCATTTTCATTCCGAAAAGAAGATTGAAACTAAACCTCAAAATAATCCAGATTACGGATAAGACAAAATATTATTTGAATATTACTAAAATAAATAAATATTTGTAATTTATAACTTAATGTTAATGTTTTTTCCGTTAACTATGTTTTTTGAGCTGATTCTCGAGCTGGTTTTCGATGATGCGAACCTTCTGCGTGGAGTGCACGGCGCACGGTTCGTAAAGATGTGTCGAATAATTCGGCAAAATGTCTTGTCGTTTTGAAACCACTTGTTTCATATTCGCTGAACGTGTGCCTGTTATAGGAGCTGGGGTCTTCCACTTTGCTTTCCACGGGCAAGGCTACCGCCTTCCTCATATCTTTTCACCCACCGACTCACAGTATTTCACTAAAACAAAAAAGGGGTACTGTTAGGCTACTAAGCAAAATACACACTTTATGTATTACCTACTATTTAGAAACAAAATTATTTAAAAGGGCAATTTCACATAGATATTAAGTTTAATGTTATTTTCAACGTTCTATAATCTAGGAAATAAATTTACATTGAAATTTTATATTTTTATTCTATTTAGACATTGTGATATTTATAAAACGTTTAAAAATAACTACAAGGATCAGCAGTTATACTTTAATTAAATAAATGTTTAATATTTATATTTAAATCATAATACTCACACTCAGTCCGGTATCATCACATAGGTATTTGTGATATAGGTATTAAGTTCACTTTTATGCAGCGCAATGATATTCGCTTTTTTTTTTTTTTTTTTTTTGGGTGGGAAATCATCAAATAACTTCTCCCGCTCTGGGTGAAGCAGGAGGGCGTGTCAGACTTTTACTGACTAAAACCCACCCGTGTTCCTTCAGTAGCCCTTAAGCCAGGGGCTGTGGTGTCTCTTTCGAACAAACCCGCACCCCTGGCAGGCATCGACCCTTGCGGGTCCCATCACTATTTGTGCTGACATCTCTTTGAGGCGCGCGTAGAACACAACGCGCCGTCGACTTGGGCTTGGTCCTTACCGGACAGCGAGCTACCCATTACTCGCCGTCCGCAAGCCCATGCCTACGGTGGCCGGAAATCGGCCTGGGATTCCCGACGCCCAGGGCGTCTCCGTATCCTGCGGCGGCTGGGGTCGCGAGGGCGCATATGCTGCCTCTCCCTCACGTGCGCCGCCTCCCTCTTCGCGAGCATCACTGCTTCGCTGAAGGAGGTGACGGCTCCCCATGCCCTCTCGCTCCGTACCATGGCCTGGACCAGGGCCGGACGCGAGAGATCGCCGCCGCCGATCGCCTCCACGAGGACACGGCGGTGCTCCGCCCAAGCAGGGCAGACCGCCACCGTGTGCTCCACCGTGTCCTCAGGGCGATCTTCGCAGTGGAAACACCCGGGCGTTTCCTCCCGCCCTATCCGAAACAGGAACCTCCCGAAACAACCGTGTCCGGTGAGGACCTGCGTCAGGCGGAAGGTGAGGACGCCATGCCGCCTCTCAAACCACTCCTCAAAGAGGGGACTTACCGCCGCAATCGTGGCGTGCCCAATAATATTCGCTTTCATTTCTATATTTAAATTTGCTTACATTTTAAAATGAATTAGAAGAATGCTAATAGATGAAACACACGTCATTAGCACACAATATCAACCAACACCGTTCTATAAGTCGCGGTGAATGAGTCGTAAATCATTTAAATTTATTTAGGTTTCTGTGGGTATAATGATAAAGTTTTACGAGTTTAGTGAATAAGAAGAACAGAACAAGAAACTATACTCAAAAGTGATTTTTAAAACAATAAAAAGACTATCACACAGCGAGTGGGATTCGAAACCGCGACTCGCTGCGCTCAAACGCGATAATCAAGTGCGGTAACCGCTCAGCTATCATGCCATTTGCTTTAACGGTTGAATTTAGGAAATACATTCATTCGTAAACGTATGAGAGTGTGTGTATATAGTATTATAGCCTATAGAAATTGCTTATTATAAGAAGGTCGTAAGTTAAAGCGAAGTGTCAATCTATTGCTTTTTGAGATTGGGGCACCATTAGTGGAGGCTACTGTACTTCAACTTTTTATCAAGATTTGTAAATGTGAATGTAAAATAAATTGACATTTATTTGAAATAAGCAGCTTATATTTAGTATAGTGTTCATTCTACTGCCACAATTTTTGCAAATATGTTGAAGCATAAGCTTAAAATAAGTACCTATATTCTGTGTACCTACTTATGAGGAGACAATCAATGTGGGTGTATACACAACTGCTTACACCTTCAGGGAATACAAGCTTGATGTTATGTGTAACAGGTTAGGATGTTATGTACAAATAAAATAACTGATTACAAGAATAATGTTTATTATTTTTCTTCCCTATGTAACATACACACAGTACACAAACATTTATAGTAAAATACATTTTTTAATGAATCAATATCACGTAACTTGAATTTTGTTATTATTTCCTACAATGAACTTCTATTCCTAAACCAAACTTATCGATATTTTCGTAGAGTGGGTGAGTCACGTCCGTACGATTTTCTCGAACTCTACATTTTTAGAGGTAATTTCAGAGCTTGATATCTTTGTTTTTTTTCCATGACAATGAGTAAGTTTTTACACTAATTATAAATTCTAGTTCATTCTTATGCGGCTTAGACTAATTATTCAAATTTTGAAACCTATAGTACCATGTAAAATTAGGTAATACAAAAATTAGTTATCTCTTTCAGATAATCTTATCATATTACAATTATACTGGCATATTTTTACAATATAAAGGTAGACATCGGTAGATAAAGGTTTATATAGTATTCTAGTACCATTTTTTTTATTTGAAACACTCAAAATAACTCTGATGAGCCTTTACAAAGTCATGCGTTGTAAACAAGATCTCATAAAAATGGCTCCGCGTAGTATGAAGTTTGAGTTTCAATAATATGAAAATGTTAGGTTCAACTTTCAAAAAAACACTCCTGGTATATTACTTGTCTATTCAAAAAGAAACAAAGCAAAGTTTCGTGCAAACCAACTCTGTAATTTTATCAGAAATCATCCTATTACGGCAACAAACACACTTTCGACCACTTGTCCGTTTTCAACATTTGTTTACAAAAAACGATGTTGAAATTTGGGTACGCTAAACAATTTAAATGGCCTGGTGATTCAAGAACCTAACACTGTTTATTTTTTTAGCTAGAAGCAATAGAAACTTGAGCAGACCCTTTTTTGTGAGCGAGGTCGTAAATTCGAAATAGTAAACATGTTAGCTGTCACTGTCAGAAATCGGCGCCGTGCTTGACAGGAGTTTGACGTTTTAAGACAGCGGTACGCCACAGGTTAAATACGCCAAAATCTTAGGTGCTTTCTTCAACCAATGCTATGTGGTTTGAAGAACATAATACATAATTTTAATTAAAAAATGTCAACTGATTTAGCTTACCGAGGTTAGCAATGAGTGCGGCGGCAATGAGTAGGAAAGGAGCGCCGCGAGACCACAGCGCGTAAGTGGCGCCACCGAACGGATAGCCCACCAGCACGCCTGCAACACATCACAACCACTTCAGTGACGTGAATAATCACCCAAAATAAACGTTCTTTTTGGTTTAAAAGAACATTTATTTCAAAATAGCTTGTTATGAGATTGTTGATACTTGTGTCTCGCTCCATGTACAGAGGGTACATGCAGCGAGACACTGTACTGACGCCAGCATATCAAGCTATCCCAAACTGTCAATTTTTCCCAATTGGACATGAACCTTATTGTTTTGTTATAAAGTTGAAAAACGATCAAAGAAATTTGACAGATTGGGGTAGCTTGATGTGCTGGCCTCTGTACTCTCTACTAACTAGTGAACGCGTATTTACCAATGTTTCTTCGTGCCAACGCTTGTACGGGTCTAACGGGGTTGTGCAACAGGATCCACACATGAGCTGTGTTGAGGCGAAGAAGGAAAGGCATTCTGTTTGTTCAGAAATGCTTTGTTTACAAATGCTTCTTTAGTGCCAACACTTGAAGGGATCAGTTATGCCAAAGAAGCTTTTGGGCAAATAGATTGTACCTAAGTACGAGCTACGTGTGCTTCTTGAGTAGAACACATGACTGTGTCAGTTGTAAAAGTAAAGTAAAAAGTTTTATTGGTTCTCAAACAATTGTTTTACAGCACAAAATTGAGGCAGCCCCGGTAAGTTATAAAGATACTTGTGATGAGGTTACCTCGCACCTTCCCATGGGTTGCTAACTACAATTTAGAGACATTTAAAAGAAGAAAGAAAAAGCTTATGTTCTAAGGTGTTGACAAAAATTGTTGTAGGATGTTCAGGTATGTGCAGTGTTTGTGTGAGTGTATGTGTTTGCGTGCACGTATGTGCTTATGTGTGTGTATGTGAATGGATGTACGCGATGTGTGAGTGTGACTAGGTGTGTGTATGTCAGTGATTGATTGACTGATGTATGTTATGATAAGGTACAGGTTCTTAATTAGCATATTCTGGTTGATATGAGTTCTATTTCAACCTTACGTTTGTGATTTTAACCATTCCGTTACAGTTTTTTTACATTCGTACCTCAACATGGGGTAAATATTCAGTTTACGGTTCAATTTATTATAAATATAAGTGGATTGAGTATTATACTGACGCCTGGCGAAAACTGTACGGACCCGAGGGGAATGGGCCACAATATCTTTACGTCTTTTCTCGAGGTTTGATGGATCAAATGAAAGGGTCTTGTGCAGATGTATGGTTACATTCAAAATGTATAATTTCCCAACAGTGAGCAGATTGCTAATTTTGTAAAGGTTGTCTGTGGTGTTTGTTGTTGTCTGTTGTTGTGTATCCTGTTTGTACGCTACTTCTATAAACAAAACAGTGAAGTTGCGGCACCCGCGCCTGTGCAGTCTGTTAGAATGTTATGAGCTGTGAATAGATGAGTATTAGTAGGTTAGTATAAGCATGTGGGTGAGTGTGCGTGTGTGTATGAAGGAGAGAGGCAGTGTCTGCTACCAAGCGCTACGGCTCCGAGCAGTGCGCCGATTGCTCGGTCGCGCTGGTGCTGTGGCACGGCGCGCGCCGCCAGCGCCAGGCCGGCCACGCCCGCCAGCGCTGCCCCCGCCCCGTGCGCAGCGCGCCCCAGCGCCACGCACAGCGCCGCGCGCCAGCCCACGTGCCCGCTCACGCACGTGAACACTGCGCACACACACACTACACGTACTACTTGCATCCAATCTATTCTGTGAAAATCTCACCATGAAAACTGAATTGTAAGTACTTGCTTGAAGTGAGCTTTATTAGTGTCAATCCTTAGTATCGAGTGGATGGAAAAAGCACATTAAGGGGAACCTAGTCGCGGGCTCGAACTCACTGGTGGGCCTTGCTGAAAAGCACGCAGTCTCACCAGGCTTCGTGTCCGACAGAGAACTTACTCGTGATGAGCAATGTTATATCTTTAGGGATATACTGGTACCAATCAAAGTCCCAATAAAAGCAAATTACAATATATTTCTCAAAACCGATGTTACATAGACGGAGGATCTGAGGCAAGTGAAAATGACAGTTGGTTTAACTTAAACATATGCAAAGCGCCTGCGCAATTAGACTAGCAACGGAGATGCTATGAGCTGATTGTTGCGTATGTAGTTACGGAAGGCTTTAAGCCTGGACATATTCCCGGCCGTTGAAATATCAATTTCAACAATCGTCAAGTTCTTCGGTCGTGGGAAGTTTGCAGAGCCGAACTAATGAACGTCGCACAATGCCCTTGGTTGTGCGGATGTCTGCTACTCTGGCTATTCCGTCAGATCCAGTAATGAGACGAACGACACGGCCAAGCTTCCATGCAAGCGGCGGTGCATTGTCATCTGCCAAAAGCACCATGTCTCCAATGTCCAGCCTTGATGTATTTTGTCGCCACTTCTTCCGTTGCTGCAACTCGGATAGGTATTCCTTCTGCCATCTTTTCCAAAATTGGCTCCGGATTCTCTCAAGTCGTTCATAGCGGCGTATCTGACTCTCCTTGACATCTGTCAGATTTGGTGTCGGCAGAGCGGTCAACGGTCTCCCAATGATGAAGTGCCCTGGGGAGAGGGAAAGGAAGTCATCAGGGCTGAATGAGAGGGGGCACAAAGGACGGCCTCCACTTGTGCAAACAAAGTTGAAATCTCTTCAAAGGTTAAGTGGCTGTCACCAATGACACGCCTTAGAAAATATTTCGCAGATTTAACTCCGGCTTTCCATATGCCACCGAAATGAGGAGTGTAAGCCGGAATAAAATAAAATTCTATAGATTGCTGACTTGCAAAATCAGACAAAGGTTCGTGATTACCCTTTAAAAATGTTCCTACTTCTTTCGCGGCGGCAACAAAGTTAGTTCCGTTGTCGCTGAAGATTTCCTTTGGTTTGCCTCGACGGGCGATAAAACGTCTGAGTGTCATTATAAATGCCTCCTTCGTTAAGTCGCTCACGGCTTCGAGTTGAATACACTTGTAACGCAAACAAACAAACAAGCATAAATAACATTTAATTACACGACAACCACGGCCTTTTCTATTTATAATGTAAAAGGGGCCAGCAAAGTCCAAACCAATGGATAAAAACGTATAGTCTGAAGTTATACGTTGGGCTGGTAAATTGCACATCTTTGGTTGCAACGTCACACCTCGTACTCGTCTGCATCGTACGCAACTGTTGACTACGCGCCTCGCAAGATGCCTGCCATTGATTGGCCAAACGGTTTCTCTTACAGACGCGAGTAGCAACTGCGGACCGGCATGTAAGTTAGATAAGTGTTCCCGTTCAAAATATAATTTAGTTAACCTATGTGATGCGTGAAGCAAAATAGGATGCTTTTTTGCGAAAGAATGTGCGGACGCATCTATTCGTCCACCGACACGAATTAATTTATGTTCATCTAAAAACGGTGACAACGATAATATTTTACTTTTACTACTTAATGATTTGCCATCGAGTAAAAGATTGTATTCAATAGGGAACGTTTGACCTTGAGTGATAACGCATAGCGAGTAGAATGACTCACGCAGCTCATTAACGGACAATATCCCTGTACGTTTATTAAGTTTATTTTTAAGGTTGAATATAAATCGATGAACATAAGCGAATGACCTTTGTAATTTAGTGAAAGATGAGTATTTATCAATGTCAATGATAGGTTTGTCAATGACCACTGAATGTACTTTTAACTCAGGTACAACTTCCAGATTTTTTACGTTTAACTTAGGCCATTCGTGTTCATTTTTTAATAAGAAGTTAGTTCCTGTCCACCACAGGGTCATTGATATAAGACGTTTAGCTTCTACTCCTCGTGAAATGAGGTCAGCAGGGTTAGAATCCGTGGGGACATATCGCCACGAGGATGACGAAGTTAATTCTTTAAGTTCAGTAATACGATTAGCTACGAACACGTTTAGTCTGCTGACGTCACCACGAATCCAACATAGCACCACTGAGTGGAGTCACACCAGTGAATTGATTTATGCGGTTTGTACCGTAGCGAACTTACAACAGACTTTGTGAGCTTGGCAGCGAGTAAGGACGCACATAGTTCCAGGCGAGGTATCGTGGTAGGTTTCAATGGTGCTACTTTGGATTTCGCGCACAATAACCTAACCGTGACGTCACCATTATGACCAATTGATCGCATGTAGGTACACACATGCACCATACGCGTGTTTGGAAGCGTCACTAAAAGAATGCAACTCAATAACTATAAGAGATTCGCCTAGAACTAGCCTTGGTATTCGCAGATTGGACAAGTATGCTGCGCTGTCAGAAAACTTGGTCCAGTCATCCCTTATATCCTGAGGGACTGGCTGATCCCAGTCTACCCTCTGTTGCCAAAGTCTTTGCAGCATTATTTTAGGTACTACTACGACCGGACTTAGTAGGTACACCTAATGGGTCAAATATTTTGAATGCGTTTGACATGATAAAGCGTTTTGTTATAATTTGATTGTTATCATGTGAAAATCCCTTTATAGGAAAATACAAGGTATCGCTGGACGGGATCCAGCCCAGTCCTAGCGTACTGGATGACTCACTAAACATTAAATTATCTTTTTCATTTACAACAATGTTATAAAAATAGAAGAATGATTTGTTTTGAATTTTCTTAAATTAAAGCAACCCGACCGTAACGCTTCACAAACAGCTTCGTGTACATATATTAATTGTTGTGAATCGTATGAGCCCGTGATTAGGTCATCAACGTAAAAGTCTCCCTGAATGATGGTTTTAATCAGCTCAACATTCTGTTCCTGTCCCACCTGCCATAAACAACGTGTACTCAGATAGCTTGCACTAGCCGTGCCGTAGGTCAAAGTATTGAGCATATGCGACTGAATGGGTTCAGATTCCTCTCCCCTCCACAAGATTAGCTGCAAGTGCCTGTCGTCTTCGTGAACCAGCACCTGGCGATACATTTTTTCGATATCTCCGGTGAGTAAGTGTTAAGTATACCTATGTCTATGGCCATGTGGTGTGAAAAAAGAATAATAAAATTGTCAAGGTAATTCAATAGAAGATGGCTCACGTAAAATAAATATTGTAAACCTAAAATAATTGTTTCTCTAACAGTATGCCCTCAGCTATATCATAAAAGGTTATGGGCCGCAAATTTGTGCTGATATAAAGAAGAAAAATGGTAAATGAAATGGAAATATAAAAATCAGAAGAGAATTTTGAGCTGTCAAAAATGGAAATGAAAAAATATGAGGCGATGCCATTTCTGAAAGAGGAAGTAAATTTTCAAACATGGAAATTTCGAATAAATTTACTGTTGGAGGAAAAAGGAGTTGTAGAAGCGATAAAAAGTGAGAAATCAACTAAGGAAATGGATATTAAAGCAAGGTCAATAATCGTACAATGTTTATCAGATAAGTACATATCATATATAAAGAAGTGTACAACATCATTAGAAATGATGAAATGCTTAGAAGCCATCTTTGAAAGAAAATCTGTTTTCAATAAATTGCAACTAAAGAAAAGATTGCTGAATTTGAAATGTCAAAAAGATACAAAGCTTCAGGACCACTATCTAAAATTTGATAACATGATTAATGAAATTGAAATTGGAGAAAGCATGTCCGAGTCTGATAAAGTGTGTCACTTATTATTAACACTGCCAGATAATTATGAAAATGTAATAACATCACTAGAAACAATGTCAACAGAAAAGGAAATCACAATTGATTTTGTAAAAGCAAGATTATTAGATGCTGAGCTAAAAATGAAAAGTGATAGTGAAAATAGAAATCACGAGACAAGTTTTACTACGGAAAATATAGTATGCTATAAGTGTAAGCAAAAAGGACACAAAGCATATCAATGCAGGAGTAACCAAAGAGGTGGTAGATACTTTAGAGGAAATATTTTTGGAAGAGGCAGAAGAACTGATAGAGGTAGAGATGGACAAGCGAACATTACAAAACATATGTTGATAGCATATGATGAAACAATAAACATAACAAATGAGTACATTGAGTCAAACGTAATAGAGTTTATAATAGACTCAGGAGCTTCAGACAACATGGTACAGGATATTTATCCTAATGTTAATGTTTTAATTTTTGTCATATAATCTTTGTATTTACAAAGATTATATGACAAAAATTAAAACATTAACAGAACCAGTAAGAATAAAAGTCGCAAATGGCGAATATTTAAAAGCAAATGAGAGAGGAATATTAAAAACAGAAGAAAAAGGCAGATGCGTTGAAATTGAAGCTTTAATTGTGCCTAATCTAACGCAAAATTTACTTTCAGTAAGTAAATTAGTTGAGAAGAATAGTTATGTAATATTTCAAGGAAATGTGGTAAAAATTATACAAAACAACTTGAGAGTGCATGGAGAAAAATATGGAAAATTATATAAACTGCAACTGAAAATTAAAACAGAGAATGAATGTTATACAACAGCAAATGATACAAACCTATGGCATCAAAGACTAGGGCATTTGAATAGAAATGGGTTGAAGACTTTAAAATTACCAAACAATGAGAAAAGATGTGATTTATGCATGAGAGCAAAATCAACGAGATTACCATTCTATCCAGTAGTAATGCCAAGGTCAGAAAAGGTATGCGAACTTTTACACACTGATATTGCAGGTCCAGTAAATATTCCCAGCATAAATGAAGAAAGATATTACCAGGTGATTGTAGATGATTATACACATTTTGGAGTCGTATATCTGTTGAAGTATAAACATGAAGCAACACAAAACTTAATAGATTATGTGAGATATTTAGAAAGACAGAAACAAAATAAAGTAAAAAGGATAAGATGCGATAATGGTGGCGAATTTAAGAATAGAATAATAAAAGAATTTGCGACACATAATGGGATAAAAATGGAGTACACGAACTCCTACAGTCCACAAATGAATGGAGTATCTGAAAGAATGAACCGAACTGTTTATAATAAAGCAAGAGTATTAATGATGGAATCCAACCTTCCGAAAGAGTTATGGGGAGAGGCAGTTAAGTGTGCTATGTATCAAATAAACAGATGTCCATCAGCAGCTATAAAATTTAAAACACCAGCAGAGTTATATTATGGTAATTATGATATAGATCATATGAAAATATTTGGATCGAAAGCATGGATGATTGTATTGCCAAGAAAGTCAAAATTTGAGGAAAGAGCAAAAGCAATGAGATTTATTGGATATAGTCCAAATGGATATAGATTCTGGGATCCAGAAAGTAATGAAATTAAAATCTCGAGAGATGTACATTTTGATGAAACAAATGTGAGATATGATGGAATAAGAGAAATAGAAAGAGACAATGAAAGGTCAGTAATATACAGAGAATTAGATGAAAAAGAAAGCAAGCCAAGTACATCAGGACTAAAAGAAAGAAAAGATAAAGGTGAGATTAAAGTTACACAACGTCCTACTGTGACTGAAAATGATCAAGACAGTGATGATGAGGATAAATTTGATGATGCAACTGAACAGGTGAAAGAGGTAACAGAGGAAAAATATACAAGAAGTGGAAGAAGAATTGTTAAACCAAAAATACTACAAGAATATGAGACACACTATGCTTATATTACATATTAGGTCTTTACCTATGAAATTGCCGTTCTGTAGTACTGGCCATTTCAAATCAAAATAATTTTTGTTTGGCTAAGAATTCTAATTTCAAATTAATTTTATTTTAAAAACATGGATTTTTTTTTTCTAAAAGTAGTCATTTCTTTATTGATTAGTGTTACATTTTCATCGCATTTCAATCTTTTTCGTCATCATGGATACGTTAAAAATTCGAGTAATTATGGAATATGAGTACCGTCGTGGCAGCAACGCGGCACAAGCGGCACGCAACATCAACGACGTTTACGGAGCTAACACTACAAACCAACGCACCACCTGTTATTGGTTTGCTCGCTTCCGTTCTGGAAATTTCGACCTGAAAAATGAACCTCGCGGTCGTCCGAAGACTTTGGTCGACAATGACGAATTAAAGGCGATTGTGGAAGCTGATGATACACAATCTACGGCTGAATTAGCAGCAGCTTTCGACGTTAGCGTCAAAACAATATTGCTCCATTTGCGTCAAATTGGCAAGGTAAAAAAGCTTGACAAATGGGTGCCCCACGAACTCAATGATCGCCAGCGCGAAGTACGCGTCGAGACGTGCCTTGCACTGCTCAACAGACACACAAATGAAGGAATTTTGAACCGCATTGTTACCTGCGATGAAAAATGGATTCTGTTTGATAACCGTAAGCGCTCAGCAAGTTGGTTGGATCCTGGTTCAGCACCTAAACAATGCCCTAAACGAAAACTTACCCCTAGAAAAGTGATGGTCACTGTTTGGTGGTCTAGCGCCAGTGTGATTCATCACAGCTTCTTACCAAACGGGGTGAGCATTACTGCAGATGTGTACTGTGAAGAACTGAACACAATGATGGAGAAGCTGGCGCATCTCCAACCAGCATTGGTCAATCGCTCGTCTCCGCTGCTCCTGCACGACAACGCGCGACCTCATACTGCACAGCAGACGGTCTCCAAGTTGCAAGAACTGGGGTTGGAAGCTCTCCGTCATCCGCCCTACTCACCAGACCTTGCGCCTACAGACTACTACTTTTTCCAGAATTTGGATAACTTCTTGGCGGGAAAAAAATTTAATACCCGAGAGGCAGTACAAAATGCCTTTGAAGAATTTGTTGCCTCCCGTCCAGCTGATTTCTTTAAGAAGGGCATCAATAAACTGCCACTGCGATGGCAAAGATGCATTGATTGCATGGGTGATTACTTCGATTAATACAAATAAAAAATTCATGAAAAAAATTCGTTTAAATTTTTTCATACAAAACGGCAATTTCATAGGTAAAGACCTATTATATGGAAGATGTTCCTAAAAGTTACAATGAAGCTATAAAAATGGGCTGGAATTAAGCAATTGTTAAAGAGTTGAAAGCTTTAGAAAATATGAAAACATGGACAATCACTGATTTGCCAAACGGAAAAGAAGCAATAGATGCTAAATGGATTTTTGTGAAGAAAGATAATAACCTAAAGAAGGCGAGACTGGTTGCAAGGGGCTTTCTTCAAAGAGATGATGGTTTTACAGTTAACTATTCCCCTGTCGCAAGAATGAGCACTGTCCGCACTTTCTTATCACATGCAGTGCAAAATGATTTTGAAATCCATCAAATGGACATTCCGACAGCATTCCTAAATGGAATACTAGAATCAGATGTATACTTAAAGATACCAAAAGGAGTAAAATGTCAGCAAAAAGATAAAGTTCTAAAGCTGAATAGAAGCTTATATGGACTGAAAGAGAGTCCAAAATGTTGGAATGATAGATTAAATGATTTTATTCTGAAAATAGGACTAATAAGATCAAATAATGATTTTTGCATGTATTATAATGATAAATGTTGGATTATAGTTTTCGTAGATGATATTTTGGTAACAGGATGTACAAAAGACATAAATTACGTAAAAGAAGAGTTAAAGAAAGAATTTCACGCAAATTTTGGTGAAGTTAATAAGTTTCTTGGAATGGAAATACAGAGAAACGCGAGATATTCTAAAGATAACACAAGAAAGGCAAATAGATAAAATGTTGAAAAAATTTAATATGACCGAGGCGAATGGAACGAAAAGTCCAATGACGAAAGGTTTTCAAGCGGATTCAGATAGTAAGTGTATTGATGTACCCTACAGACAATTGATTGGAGGTTTAATGTTTTTAGCGACGGTATCAAGACCTGATATTGCCTTTAGTACAACATTTCTGTGTCAATACTTAGATAAAGCTACTTTAAATCTGTGGACACAAGCAAAACGAGTTCTACGTTATTTGAAAGAAACAAAGACAAGTGGTTTGACCTATGTCAAGAATAACAAGAAGAATGTTATTGAAACCTACTCTGATGCAGATTGGGGAGGTAATCACATTGACAGAAAAAGTATCAGTGGATCTGTTACTTTGTTAAACGGTCATGTGGTAGCATGGTTCTCGAGGAAGCAGAACTGTGTAGCTTTGTCGACAGCAGAAGCTGAATATGTCGCTGGAGCCACTAGTGCGTGCGATTTAATAAATATAAAGGGACTATGCAAGACTCTCAACAGAAGCCAAGATGTGAAATGTGTTCTCTACGTGGACAATAAAGGTTCTATTGATATGACTAAAACTTTTGAAAATAGTAAGAGAACTAAACATATTGACATAAAATATCATTTTATTAAAGATTTAATATTCAAAAAGGAGCTAGTAATTGAATAATATGTAAATACTGTTGAAAATTTAGCTGATATTTTTACAAAAACTTTAGGAATAGATAGATTTCAACAAATGTGTGAGAAGTTAAATATATGCTAAAAATATTTTTAAGTTTTCGTATAATAGGGTGACCAGTAATTTTATTTGGAAAATGTAGAATGTATTGATTTTATTTTTATTTATTATTTTAAGCGATGAAGAATGTTTGATCTTCGATAAAACACTATTAATCGAGGTGGGGTGTTAAGTATACCTATGTCTATGGCCATGTGGTGTGAAAAAAGAATAATATAATTGTCAAGGTAATTCAATAGAAGATGGCTCACGTAAAATAAATATTGTAAACCTAAAATAATTGTTTCTCTAACAGTATGCCCTCAGCTATATCATAAAAGTAAGTACTTATATTGCCTAGAGCGTTGTAATAATTATTCTTTATACTTACATTTTGTTAACATTAACCTTGAAATTTAAGCATTCTCTATGTACCTTCATACTCATTTTCTGGAAGGAAATATAGTATTTGCGTGTTACAATAACTATTTCTTTAATATCTGTAATAAAATAAAATTTGATCTTTGTAATTTTCTATGTTGTGACATGTATGTCAAGAATTGTCAAACTGTCAGTTACTTTTCTTTTTCCCATAGAGTTTCTCACTAGTCTATGAAGAATTACTTCTTGGTTTAATTATTATAAATTATTTTTATCAATATTATTAGCTGAAATATTGTATTTTATTAACTATGATTGTTTACTTCTTAATTTTAAATTATATCTTTAAATTCTTTACACACACATGGTTGTATAATATGTGCTGGCTGGTTACATGTGTCTGGTCACTGGAGGATATAATTTTAAAATTTAAAAAATGTTCTGGAACGGCTGAAACTCTAGTATAAATAGAGGACGAAGCGCAGAAAGCGGGACGACTACGAGAGGGGACTACGAAGAGGGACAACGACGTAATTTGATATATGGAAGAACTATTTATTTTTCTGAAAAGCCTCTACTAATACTACTACTACTACTACGACTCTACTATTGAACTTCGGAGTTTTATCGAGTCCCTCCTGTTTCTACTGCTCGTCTTACTGGAATGTTCTAGAACCGAGCACCAGAGGACAACAAGGCGCTCATACCGGATCCTCCTCACGACATATCCTCCTCCCAGTGTGTGTGACCTAAGAACCCTCCTCACGATATATCCTCCTCCCAGTTTGTGACCTGATACTTAAGGACTCTAGTGAGGTAGGTAATTTTTATAAAACTATTTGTATTTTTTATTAATTTAAATTGAAAATGTAAAAATCTGCTTATAACCTTTATTTCCCTTAGGTTTAAGTTTGATTTGTTACAGCGTATCAAAATGGGAAAAAGTGTATCCTGCACGGGTGGGCCAACCATCAGTATGTCATTCAGTGAACAACCGGAAGTGGAGGGAGCGGAACCATCGAAAACTACACGAAGCTTGGTAGATTCGCTTTCCTGTTTTATGACCGCGTGATGACACAGGTAATAGTTTGGGCTTAACCCGTTACTAAAATTATCAGGTTTTAGCACAGTTAGATGGCCTAATTCGGCGTATTTATTTATAAATTTTGTATATTCTATCTTTAATGTACGATTTCGTTTTAATCGTTTCTCGGTGTTAATGAAGCGTCTCCTAGCTAATTTGTAACTATCGCCTAAGCAATCAACAGTATCCTTTAGTGGTAATTTTACACAAAATCTACCTGTACTGGTTCTTGTTGTATGAGTGAGAAAGTGTGTTTCACAGTCATGGTCACTCATACTAGCCCTTTTAGGAATTTCTTCTAGGTCCCAAAATTTTGTTAACATTTTTTCTGTGGTATCATCACTGTTTGTGTAACTAGAAATAGTGCTATGATTACAGTGTACGTCTTTCCGCTGCGCCACTGACTGATTGGGACCGGAGACTATCCAACCTAATTGTGAGCTTCTTAGCTTAGGTTCGTTGACGCGTAATGAAATTTGGTCGTTACCTAAAATATCCCAGAATAGGTCAGCACCTATCAGAACATCTATGTCGGCCGGTTGATAGAACATGGGATCAGCCAACTGAATATTTTTAGGTATATTTAAGAAGCCTATATCAATAGTGGTTTTCGGCAATCGACCCGTTAATTCCTTTAGCACAAGGCAGGAACATGTTATGTTAAATTTGTTGTGTACTGATTGTAATTTAATATTACAACTATCAGTAATATTGTTTGTGTATGTGTTGCCTATGCCAATGACCTTTAGAGTGTCAATGGGATGAGACGTTAACTTTAATCTGGTCTTTAGGGACTCAGTAATAAAGGATGATTGGCTGCCACAGTTTAATAAGGCACGAACTTTGACCTTTTGCTGGTCAAACGGATTCGATACCTCAATTATGGCAGTCGACAATAAAATTTGATTTGTATTTTTATTACAAAAGTTTGTTACTATATCGACTGGTTCTTGAACCGTCGTAGGTTGGTTAAACGATGTGGGCGGATTGTGCAGCAAGCTATTGTGCCTCTCATTGCAGTCAGGCTCTTGGCATGATCTGAAGCGACAGTCCTTGACGGAATGGCCCTGTCTTAGACAATTTAGGCGAAGCTTATATCTTGTCACGTCCGACATTCTTTCATCGATACTCTTGGACTTGAACAGTGGGCAATCATAGATTCTATGACGTTCGTCGCAAACAATACAAGAAAACCCTTTCGGCGCTTTATGCTTATTATTATCATTTGTACTAGCGAATGATTTAACTACGTTAATTTGACTTTGTTGGCTAAGATTATTTTTATTATTTTGCTGATTATTATTTGAGCCAGAACGTTCGTGAGTCTTTGAAGACGTACTGTTGTCAGCATTGTTACTACTACGTTTTGTAGCCTCGAGCACGTTTGCGCGATTTATAATAAATTTACAGAACTGCTCTAAGCTTGGTGACTCACCTTCCATAGGTACTATTGCGATGCTCCTCCCATTTTAACAAAGTTTGATCATCTAGCTTAGCTGACAGCAGGAATATTATTAAAACATCCCAATTATCCGTTGGTTGTCCTAGGCTGGCCAATGCACGTAAATTCTTAGTAATATGGTCGACTAGGTACCTTAAAGATTTTTTTGAGTCGCGTGGGAGCTGCTTTATATTTAATAATGAGTTAAGATGGTGATTTATTAATATTCTGTTGTTATTATAACGTTGACAAAGCAGCTTCCATGCTTCAGCATAATTTTTAGTGGAAACTTCGAGATTAGAAACGATTCTGGCCGCATTGCCTTCTAAATAGGAGTTGAGATAATAAAACTTATTTATTTCGGAAATGCGGTCATTGTTGTGAATCAAACTTTCAAAGGTATCTCTAAATTCTAACCAACGGAAATATTCACCGTTAAATTTGGCTATTTCAATCTGTGGGAGTCTTAATCCTACACTGTGATGATCATCGGCACAACATGAAGCGTTGTGAGTGGAGTTGCGTCTTTGTTCGGACTCATTTTTGCGAGAAAACATTTCTAACAAACTCTTAGCCGTAGCCATGTTAACAATGATCTCGGTCTCAATATTGTCGCGCTCATCAATTTCAGCCGCAATATTATCAGGGTTCAGAACCCCTATATCATTCTGCAACTCATCAACCCTGACGGATAATGCCTCAAACTTGATAAGTCTCAAGTTTAATTCTGTTAATTGTATGTTACTCAACTCATCCTCTTTTGAAATGTTAGTTAAATAATTTTTAAACTTAGTGATCTGTCCCTTGGCAGACATCCTTTTTGTTATTAGTTCCTTATAGCGCTGCTTATTAGTTTCCATTGTGAATAAACAGTCGTGTAACAGTTAACTTGCAATTAAGATTTGGATGAGTTTAATAACAAAGGCAATGATAAAATAGATGGGCTCACGTTCCTCGTTTCGATGTCACCTGCCGGTTAGTAAGCCGGATCCGCACGATCAGCTGACCGCCAATCGCTCAGCCAGAAATTCGCTCGGTACTGGCAGCGGTAGGTATCGCCCCAACAGTGGTGTGCACGTCGATTATAATCTGACCTGAAATAGTCGGCAATCTGAACTAAATACCTGCTGCAAGAATCAAACACGAATCTGGTAACTAAGTACCTGAGGGTACGAAGAACGGAGGACTTTCTATTAGATAATGAACGTGTTTAACTATCAAAAATATGTATTTAATTAAAGTAGAATACGGAAAACTATATTTATTTGCGATATACACTACAAATTAAACGAAATACTGCTAAATTATTCGAATTTTCAACGAATTTATGGAGGTAGATTGAGAAATATCTGATGCAATTCGCAATTTATGGGATATTTCGGCAATAATATGCACGAAATCACTTTAATTTACACAAATGGATAACCATTCTCAATATTCAATAAGGTTTAAATGGATATTTTGGATATTGGATGGATTTTCAACGAGGGAACGGCACTTAACCTTGAGATGACCTTGACGCTCGGCTGCATGCGATGCTTTAGCTGCACCGCTGCTCGAATCCTGGCTCCTCTTGTTGTCCAGGCGACAGTCCACCATACGCTGGAACCCGTGGATGTAGTCCCTCCACTGCAAGGCTTCCAATCTTGATGTACTTTGTCTCCGCGCGCACGTTGTCGTACTCGTGGCGGCTCGGTCGAAGAAATCCGTAGTTTTTTTATTTATTATTCGCGGATAATATTTAATTATTTTTGTTCTCCTCATGGGCCACCATGTTATATCTTTAGGGATATACTGGTGCCAATCAAAGTCCCAATAAAAGCAAATTACAATATATTTCTCAAAACCGATGTTACATAGACGGAGGATCTGAGGCAAGTGAAAATGACAGTTGGTTTAACTTAAACATATGCAAAGCGCCTGCGCAATTAGACTAGCAACGGAGATGCTATGAGCTGATTATTGCGTGTGTAGATAAGGAAGGCTTTAAGCCTGGACAAGCAATTAGACGCGAGGTCTACACGCACGTATTCTGTTTCCGTACAGATAATAATAATAATGAGACAAAACCATACCATGTTTAATTTTAGATGCAGGTACATTGTCGAATAGTGGAGTAATACACTCCCGAAGTTTGTATGGGAAAAATGTGGACTAGATTCACCTTAAGCTCACTTCACAGATTTCCCTGTGAGACTGTATTTTTGTGCAGCCTCGCTAATTCGGGTAAAAGTCATCCACCCGAGGGTGGATCCATCAATATTAACATGCCCGAGGCACTGCAAAATCGAGATAGTCCCACCAGAATCATAAAGGCGTTGTTAGCAAAACTATACTCTGAGAGCATTGTAGACCACTGTTAGTGTTACTGAAATCTTGAAGATTAACTGTCAGAAAATAATATTGTGTTCTTTTCCATACTTTGAGCACTTGTCAAGTAGGGAAAATCATAATATACATACATATGCTAAATAACCATAATATATGCATTAATTAGCTAATTCTCATGGTGACAAACTTTTTTTCACATCAACACCTTTGTTGAGAAATTAAAATTGACTAGGGATACTGCGCATCTGCCTATTACTAATTTTAGACGTCAAATAGCATGGCTATTAGCTTTTAATTTAAACGCAGACATAAGTAATAAGTCGAAGTCAGTACATAATATATTACCTCAATCGTCGAAGTCTACTGTAATTAGCACCACAACAATTAGTAATAAAACTAATATTGAGGTGGTTACCGATACTAATTTAAATTAGTTAATAAGACAACAGAAGGTATCAGTAATAATGTTTATCTCACCATCAACAAGGTATTATCTAGCATTCAATTAATTAATTGTAGGTAAAAGGGGCTAAACAGAATTCCTTGAAATTATTTCATCAAAATATTCAAGGGTTTTCTGAAAATATTATTCACGTTATGTCGATTGAATGAATTCGCGCGTCCTGCATTGGTAACTTCGGGTGTTCATAAATAAAGTGTAGAGTTCCTCTTCAGAATGTTTGTCAACCAATCCTTGCCAGCCTCAGCATTTGTATGCCAAAAAGGTGGGATGTTTTGTACATTAAACTTCACAGCACACTGGTCAAATCAAATCAAATCAAATCAAATTTATTCGTAAATGTAGGTTTCATTACAATAAGATGTTATAATAAGTTAGTTCGCTACATTTTACTCTCAAGAGCATACAAATCATAAATATGTTAGTTGTGTCGAAACCACAGTCACATTTAAATTAAAATAACTCAATTACTTACATACTAACACACAAATCCTTACGTAGGTACTAACACACAATTGCCAATGTCAACATAATAATAATGTAAATGTAAAAATAAGAACATAAGACAGTGCAACCAAGAACATACTTAAATCAACATTAAAAACAGAAACACAGACACAGCCATTTCAACAACATCTAAACCTATGAGGATCATAAAATCATTAACTTAAAATAATAGGTCTTTACCTATGAAATTGCCGTTTTGTATGAAAAAATTTAAACGAATTTTTTTCATGAATTTTTTATTTGTATTAATCGAAGTAATCACCCATGCAATCAATGCATCTTTGCCATCGCAGTGGCAGTTTATTGATGCCCTTCTTAAAGAAATCAGCTGGACGGGAGGCAACAAATTCTTCAAAGGCATTTTGTACTGCCTCTCGGGTATTAAATTTTTTTCCCGCCAAGAAGTTATCCAAATTCTGGAAAAAGTAGTAGTCTGTAGGCGCAAGGTCTGGTGAGTAGGGCGGATGACGGAGAGCTTCCAACCCCAGTTCTTGCAACTTGGAGACCGTCTGCTGTGCAGTATGAGGTCGCGCGTTGTCGTGCAGGAGCAGCGGAGACGAGCGATTGACCAATGCTGGTTGGAGATGCGCCAGCTTCTCCATCATTGTGTTCAGTTCTTCACAGTACACATCTGCAGTAATGCTCACCCCGTTTGGTAAGAAGCTGTGATGAATCACACCGGCGCTAGACCACCAAACAGTGACCATCACTTTTCTAGGGGTAAGTTTTCGTTTAGGGCATTGTTTAGGTGCTGAACCAGGATCCAACCAACTTGCTGAGCGCTTACGGTTATCAAACAGAATCCATTTTTCATCGCAGGTAACAATGCGGTTCAAAATTCCTTCATTTGTGTGTCTGTTGAGCAGTGCAAGGCACGTCTCGACGCGTACTTCGCGCTGGCGATCATTGAGTTCGTGGGGCACCCATTTGTCAAGCTTTTTTACCTTGCCAATTTGACGCAAATGGACCAATATTGTTTTGACGCTAACGTCGAAAGCTGCTGCTAATTCAGCCGTAGATTGTGTATCATCAGCTTCCACAATCGCCTTTAATTCGTCATTGTCGACCAAAGTCTTCGGACGACCGCGAGGTTCATTTTTCAGGTCGAAATTTCCAGAACGGAAGCGAGCAAACCAATAACAGGTGGTGCGTTGGTTTGTAGTGTTAGCTCCGTAAACGTCGTTGATGTTGCGTGCCGCTTGTGCCGCGTTGCTGCCACGACGGTACTCATATTCCATAATTACTCGAATTTTTAACGTATCCATGATGACGAAAAAGATTGAAATGCGATGAAAATGTAACACTAATCAATAAAGAAATGACTACTTTTAGAAAAAAAAATCCATGTTTTTAAAATAAAATTAATTTGAAATTAGAATTCTTAGCCAAACAAAAATTATTTTGATTTGAAATGGCCAGTACTGCAGAACGGCAATTTCATAGGTAAAGACCTAATATCAAATTGTGATAATCTAAATGTCAATGTTGTCCTCCATAAACTCAGCTGTGGAGTAATAACATTTATGAATTAAAAATTGTTTCAGTTTATTTTTAAACATATTGTTATTAAGATTTTTTTATCTGTCGTGGAATTTTATTGAATATAGCTGGAGCCATTCGATAAAAACTTTTACGTAGGAGGGCTGTTTTACTGCGATCAACACAAAGAATGTTCGAATCCCTTTTCCTTAACCACCTTGGATCAGCTGGAGCTCTTATTTCGAAGAGCTTTGGGTGTGTCTTAACAAACACTGCCACCTCAAAGATGTATAATGATGGTAATGTTAAAAGCTTCAAGGATTCGAAATATGGTTTACAAGTGTCCCTTGGGTGTAGATTACACATAGCGCGTACGCATTTTTTTTGAGCGAGGAAAACGTAATTATTATCTGTCGAATTACCCCAAAAAACGACTCCGGTGCGGGTTTGTTCGAAAGAGATACCACAGCCCCTGGCATACGGGCTAATGAAGGAACCCAAAAAAAAAAAGCTTTTGTTTGTATGTCCTCATTCTGTCAAAGAATAATATTGTAGTCTTTTTTTTGGGTGGGAAATCATCAAATAACTTCTCCCGCTCTAGGTGGAGCAGGAGGGCGTGTCAGACTTTTACTGACTAAAACCCACCCGTGTTCCTTCATTAGCCCGTATGCCAGGGGCTGTGGTATCTCTTTCGAACAAACCCGCACCCCTGGCAGGCATCGGCCCTTGCTGGCCCCATCATTTTTTTGTGCTGACATCTCTTTGAGGCGCGCGTGGAACACAACGCGCCGTCGACTTGGGCTTGGTCCTTACCGGACAGCGAGCTACCCATTACTCGCCGTCCGTAAGCTCATGCCTACGGTGGCCGGAAATCGGCCTGGGATTCCCGACGCCCAGGGCGTCTCCGTATCTTGCGGCGGCTAGGGTCGCGAGGGCGCATATGCTGCCTCTCCCTCACGTGCGCCGCCTCCCTCTTCACAAGCATCACTGCTTCGCTGAAGGAGGTGACGGCTACCCATGCCCTCTCGCTCCGTACCATGGCCTGGACCAGGGCCAGACGCGATAGTTCGCCGCCGCCAGTCGCCTCCACGAGGACACGGCTGTGCTCCGCCCAAGCCGGGCAAACCGCCACCGTGTGCTCCACCGTGTCCCCAGGGCGATCTTCGCAGTGGAAACACCCGGGCGTTTCCTCCCGCCCTATCCGAAACAGGAACCTCCCGAAACAGCCGTGTCCGGTGAGGACCTGCGTCAGGCGGAAGGTGAGGACGCCATGCCGCCTCTCAAGCCACTCCTCAAAGACCACTTATCGCCGCAATAGTGGCGTGCCCAATATTGTAGTCTTTGGTCAAAGACAATAAATGCAGTGGATATAAAGTAAAAATCATGCAAAAAGTATTTCCTTTCTTTCATAAGTGCTAGCGTAAACATAAAGAATATTTAAATAATATAGGTTGCTTAAGGGTTGGCTGTGTCGCGGCACAAGCAGCCCCACATGAACGGCACATTTTACCCCGCTTATGAGAGTGTGATCTTTTGACTCACTTATAAAAATCAGTCTAGATACTCAAAGCTTAAAATTACACTGCATAACAAACTAGGATAAATAAGAAACATTTTACTAAAACTCTCATATAAGCACGAAAAATGCTAACTTGCGACCAATAGGTAAGTATCGAAACGAAAATATTTACTTACGTGGCGCTGGAGGACCCTCAGATGCACTGTCACTCGGTCCGCGTCGCTGACGCAACTAAAATGGCAGCCATGTGTACCCGACTGATAGGCAATAAGCGACACAATACTCTTTCAGCTTTCGAGATTTCGCGTCGGAACATTTTACCCCCGGCACTTTCAGCCCCGCTCTCCCTATGTTCGGATTAAAGTTAATATGTTGTAATAAAAAGTGCTAAAACTCGATCTCGAAAGTCTCCAAATCTAACAAATGATCGGGATCTCGCCTGATTGCCGGGCGAGAACTCAAATAACCGCGAATTTCAATGGGTCTCTGTGTATACCGATGGCAGCGGCGGCGAGCGTGGCGGTGGCGGCGCGCAGCACGGGCGCAGCGCCGCGCCGGCACACGGCGGCGCCCGCCAGCGGCGCGGCCAGCAGCTGCGCCGCCGCCTTCGCGCCCAGCAGCAAGCCCACCAGCGCCTGCGACCCGCCGCCTGCGACCAATACACGTTATAACACCATGTCATGCAAACCCGGCAAAATACCAACCTATATATAAACACGCAATTGGTTGAATTTTTGGAGATAAATAAAATCCTTGCGGAAGTTCAATCGGGGTTTAGACAGGGCTGTAGTACAACCACGGCTTTGTTGGATGTAACAGAAAATATCTTGTCAGCTCAAGATAATGGCATGTGCACTCTTTTGGTATTGCTTGATTTTTCACGCGCATTTGACTGTTTTAACGTTCCTCTATTATTGTCAAAGATGGTGTTTTATGGATTTGACGTAGAAACAATAAAATGGTTTGAGAGCTATCTTATGGCGATCGTTGGGCAGTTTTTGAAGGAATGTCTTATGTATTTTGACGTTCGAAAAGTGCTGACTCTCAGCCTAATTTGAATAAATGACTTTTGATTTTGATTGTACGCAATTCGTTGAAATACGTCAGGAAGACGGCTCAACAGTTGTCTCTAGACAGCGCTCAGTAAGAAGAGGGGTTATTGTGCCGATATCATAAAAATTATAAATAAATGCAAATACCATATTTAATTTTATGCAAATGACACACAAGTTTATATATCATTTAAGCCGGAAGACTATGAACAAGCATTAAACGATCTAAATACGGATCTTGAAAACATCGTGCAATGGTTCAATGCCAATACGCTTGCCTTGAACCCTACAAAAACCAAATATATGCTTTTTGGAACCGAAAGCCAGTTAAATAAAATTAAACACTGTGCCGGTTGTGTTACTGTTATGGGAGAGCCTATCGAACGGGTCTACGAAGCATGTAATCTGGGTCTTATAATGGACACGGAACTTCGTTTTCACAAACACGTGTCTGAGTCTATCCGTATTGTTATTATAGACTTAAGATTTTATACAAAGCCCCTACCCTATTTTAGAGAAAAATTGCGAGTCTTCCTTGGTTTTATCTAAGTTAAATTACGCGGACACGGTGTATGGCCAGCGACTACTGTCAAAAATCGAAAAAATGATCCAGACTTCAGAACGCCTGTGCACGGTTTTTTTGCTACAGCTAATTGAATTTCACCCTGGAACCCTTGGGCATGCCACGATTGCGGCGATAAGACCCCTTTTTGAGGAGTGAATTGAGAGGCGCCATGGCGTCCTCACCTTCCACTTGACGCAGGTCTTCACCGGACACGGCTGTTTCGGGAGGTTCCTGTTTCGCATACGGCAGGAAGAAACGCCCGGGTGTTTCCACTGCGAAGATCGCCCGGAGGACACGGCGAAGCATACGGTGGAAGTCTGACCGTCTTGGGCGGAGCACCGCCGTGTCTTCATGGAGGCGATCGGCGGCGGCGATCTCTCGCGTCCGGCCCTAGTCCAGGCCATGGTATGGAGCGAGAGTGCATGGGAAGCCGTCACCTCCTTCTGCGAAGCATTAATGCTCGCGAATAGGGAGGCGGCGCACGTGAGGGAGAGGCAGTATATGCGCCCTCACTGCCCTAATCGCCGCAGGAGACGTCCTGAGCATCGGGAATCCCAGTAATAGGTAGACCGGGTCAACTGCGCGGTGTGTTCCACGCGCGTCCCAAAGAGATGTCAGCACCAGCTGGTGGGGTTCGCAAGGGCCGATATCTGCCAGGGGTGCGGGTTTTTTGAAAGATATATACATAGGCAACTGAGGGAACACGGGTGGGTTTTAGAGGAAAAGTCTGACACGCCCTCCTGCTCCACCCAGAGCAGGAGAAGTTTTTGATGATTTCCCACCCCCAAAAAAAAAAAAAAAAAAAACCCTATAACCCTACATTTGATGCTGTTCCCTATTTGCGTAACTCACGATCAATTATAATCTTTTTCATTTTGACAGTTCAACATTATTCATTGCGTTATTAACCTTGTTGAGCAAAAACATTTTTCGAACATATGCAGAAATGAATTAGCAATTTGTTTCAAAATGATTTAGATGTTGATTGATCGTGCGTTACGCAATTAAGGGAGCAGGTTTCGGTTACCGTTGTCCGTGTCGGCGATGTGCCGCACGGTGTGGTTGAGCAGGCTGGCCAGCGGCGCGTCCTGCGTCGTCCACAGCGCCAGCGCCTCGCCGCGCACCCAATCCGGGATGATGGGAACTGAACACACAACGCAACCGGAATCATTGGCCTAACTTCAGATCAGAGGACTTGGCGAAAAGGAAATTGAGCCACCGTGACCTACATTCAGTCAAAGAAGGATCGGGAATGGATGATTAGTAATTTATGGTTCGATATTTGTTTTTTTTTTTTTTTTTTGGTAGTTTCGTACAACTGTTTTCATTTTGGCGCGGAGTTTGAGTTGCATCTATAACAGATGTTTTCATTAGATTAATTAAACACAATGCATGTTACATTATTATGGGTTGTCTATTGTTTGCCCGAAGATTATATGCCATAATCATCATTTTCCCGAATTTCATTTACCCGAATTTAATTTGCCCGAATGTTTCATTTGCCCTAAAAGACATATGACATACTTTTAACTGCCCGAATTTTAGATACCATAAGATACGAATGCCATAAGTATTGTTTGCCTTATTTTTATGTGCCATAATAATTATTAGACATAATATTTAAATGGCATACAAAAGAAGAATTTTTGCGTGCTTTAGCATCAAATTTGTATTTGCATTAAAAAAGAAATTGTACTACCTAATTATAATATATAGTTTGATTATTAAACTTGTTTTTAATTCTAATACTTACCTACTTATTAGCTTTCTGGCTGTCGATGTCGATGGGTGCGCAATGTTTGGTATAATAAGAATAAATTTATTTATTCTGTGCATGGTTTTTTTTTCTGTGCATGGTTAATGGTGGGCTAGGTCGACGGAGCCCCGCTTCGCGGGGCTCCTACTTCTGTGTGGTTTATAAAAAAATAACCACGAAGGGGATGGCGGGGTCTATTCGCTCGCTTCGCTCGCTCACACGACCCCGCCATCCCCTTCTAACCTAACCTGTCCGAGTCGGGGTGCCCTAAAGTCCCAATTGCATCCAATTTCTCTTGATATAAACAACCGTTACACACCCGATGTCGATGGCAAATTATGTTATAGCATATCATAATTATGGCATGTGATAATTAGGGCTTACAATGATTATGACAAATGATGTTATGGTAAGTGACTTTATGGGAAACAATTATTCTGGCACGTGACTAATATGGCAAATGAGAGTAGGGCAAATGAGTATTATGTCGTATGATATTATGGCTGTTGACTATTATGGCAAATGATATTAGGGCAAATAAAATTCGGGTAAACGGCGGTATACCATTATTATGACATTACATTTTTGCACAATTTTTGTGAATAATGACCCCTATGCTAGGAAAATTCTGTGTTATAGGGGCCATCCATTCATCCGCTAAGTTTATTTACAAAATTAGGTAAGCTAAGACGTGTAACAGCAGCAATAGTGTGTGAGTAAGTATGTTTGATGTGGTGTAATAGGGAGAGTGTGTGAGTGTATGATGTGACTGATGTGTGATGTTTGTATGAGTGATGATGTGTGTATGATGAGTGTGTGATGTGTGTCTTGTGTGTGTAAAGAGACAGTGAGTTGGGGTGTCTGTGGGTGTGTAAGTGCTCGTGATACTAATAGTTATTTATTTGTATAGAGGTTTCATTAGTGCTTCTGTTTCATCATAATCTAGGGTGAGGAGGAATTCTTTAGTTACGTTTTTACATTTGTGTGTGTTTAGTGTACGTATGTTATGTTTTTGGTGTATTTTATAGTATATAATGGCACTTAGGTAGGGGTAGTGACGTCTAGCGAATGTAGTTTTTGTATGTGTTATGGGACAAGCCGGTTTGGGTCTTCTTCTTACTGACGTGATTATTTGCACTGAATGGAAGACTCGCGTGTTTTCGCATGACTGCGCGTAGTATGTACAGTTGTCGAACCGTTGGTATTTTAAAGTCCCTATAAAGTTGCCGCGTTGGGAATCTAAAGGGTCCACGGTCCACGTATGCCGTTGCTACGACTGCCACGGCCAAGTCGGCACCGCAGTCGGGTCGGACTCCGGCAAAACCGGTGCCGCCCAAGCCCAAGAAGGGTGGGGTGGCTGCTCAGGTGGCGACGGCCCCAGCCGTGGTACCGGGACGGTCGGCCCCGCCTCCCTCATCTCCCGTGGCTAGCGCCGATTGGGAAGTGGCCGGGGAGAAAAGGAAGGCGGGCAAGGCAGCAAGGGCGGCCAAACGGAAGGAGAGGCGGCAGCGGCGCATAAAGCGATCCGCCGCGGCTAGGCTACGCGCCCCGAAATCCGCCGCTGTAGTGATAACACTACAGCCGGAAGCGGAGAAGAAGGGCGTGTCCTACCGCGACGTGCTTTCAAAGGCACGGGCGGCGGTGAACCTCGCGGAGCTGGGAGTCTCCAACGGATTGCGGATGAGGGTCACTGCGACCGGAGCCCGCATGTTGGAGATCCCTGGCGCGGCCAGTGGCCCGACTGCTGACGCCCTGGCCCAAAGGCTTAGGGCGTCCCTAGACGCGGACGAGGTCCGAGTGTCCAGGCCCACCAAGTGCGCTGACATGCGCATCTTGGGCCTGGACGACTCACGATGGACGGAGGGCGAGGTGGTAGCCGCCGTAGTCAGGACTGGGGAATGCTCTGCCGAGCAGGTGAAGGCAGGCACCATCCGTCCTGACAACACGGGGATGCGAACCGTAACGGTGAGCTGCCCCGTGTCGGCGGCCAGAAAGATAACGGAGGAGGGTCGAAGGCTCTTGGTGGGCTGGGTTTCTGCGCAGGTGAAGCTGCTGGAACCCAGACCTCTGAGGTGCTTCCGCTGCCAGGTGGGCCACCACGTGGGAGTGCAATGCACCTCGGAGGTGGACCGCAGCAGCCATTGCTTCCGCTGCGGTCAGCCCGGTCACAAGGCCGGCTCGTGCATCGCCAAGCCGCACTGTTATCTATGTGCGGCAGCTGGCATAAGCCGGCCGAACACCGGACTGGGAGCAATGCCTGCGCTCCACCCGCTGAAACCAGGAGCCGAGGCAAGGCCAAACCCTCCGCCACCGCCGTCACCGCCGCAACCGCCGCCACTGCCGCCGCCGCTGCCGCGCCGCCTCCACCGCTGTCGTAGTCGCCACCGTTACCACCGCGGCAAGGCCTACCCAGGAGGCCCCGGAGGGGGCTAATATGGAATGCCTTTAACGGCCCCATTACGCCTCCTCCAGGCGAACATCAACCACTGCGCCGCCGCGCAGGATCTGTTGATCCAGAGCATGGCGCAGTGGTCGATTAACATCGCCGTGGTCGCTGAGCCGTACTTTGTCCCGCCCAGGGATGATTGGGTGGAGGACCTGAGCGGCTCAGTGACCCTCATTTCGTCGGCCGCCGCCGGTACCCCGACCCTCGAGAGTGTCACGAGGGGACGGGGTTGCGTTGCAGCACGGTTCGGGGAGATTGTTGTGGTAGGGGTGTACTTCTCCCCGAGCCGAACTCTCGCCGAGTTCCACAACTCCCTTGCGGAGTTGAGAGACGTCGTCGTCGGGTTCCGTTCCCTCCCCGTGCTCGTCCTTGGGGACTTCAATGCCAAGAGCTTGACTTGGGGTTCCCGGTTGACGAACGTGCGGGGCAGGATAGTGGAGGACTGGGCTCTGGAAGCAGACCTGGTCGTCCTAAACCGGGGTTCTGTCGCCACGTGTGCGCGGATGCGGGGTGAGTCGGTGGTGGACATTTCGTTCGCCAGCCCCGCTCTGTCGCCGCGTGTCATCGACTGGCGCGTCATGGAGGGGGTGGAGACGTATTCCGACCACCGGTACATCCGGTTTGACGTCTCCGCCCAGACCTCGAGCGCGCCGGTCCGACAGGCTCCGTGTGGTCCGCGGTGGGCGTTGAAGCAGCTGGACCGGGAGCTTCTCCTGGAAGCCTCGATCATGCAGGCCTGGGTGTCATCACAAGACAGGCCTGCCGACAAAAACGACGAGGCCGAGTGGTTCCGGGAGACCATGTCCGAGATATATATGTGACGTGGCAATGCCCTGGGTCCAACGGCGACGGTTGTGCTTCACGCCAGGTGTACTGGTGGTCGCCGCAGTTGACAAAACTGCGCGAGGCGTGTGTTGCTGCGCGAAACCTTTACTCCAGGCACCGCAGGCTCCGTATCCGCCCTCCGGATACGGAAGCCATTGAGGCGGAGCTGTACGAGGGGTACAGAGTGGCGAAGACCGCCCTCTGAGATGAGATCTTGCGGGCCAGAGTAGTAGCCCGCGAGGAGTCGCTAGAGACTCTGAACAGAGACCCGTGGGGACGCCCCTACAAAACGGTGCGGGATAAAATGGGCCCGTGGGCTCCCCCGCTGACGCAGAGTCTCCGGCCTCATCTCGTGCAGGACGTGGTGAGCGCTCTGTTCCCCTCACGAGGGGAGCACGCTCCCCCGCCTATGGCTCCGCCTCCTGGGGTGCCCGATGCGGACCACACCGACGACGACGACGACTCTCCAGAGGTGACCGAGGTAGACCTGAGAGTGGCGGTACGTAGGCTGAATGCCAAGAATACTGCCCCAGGACCCGACGGCTTGCCCGGCAAAGCCTGGGTCCTGGCCTTGCAGGCTCTCGGGCCACGACTAAGAGGGCTCCTAAGCGCATGCTTGGAGGAGGGCCAGTTCCCACTTCGCTGGAAGACGGGGAAACTGGTCCTCATTAAGAAGCCGGGGCGCCCAGCGGACTCTCCGTCCGCTTACCGGCCCATTGTGCTGCAAGGTGGGCAAGCTCTTTGAGAGAGTAATTGCAGACCGCCTCGTCGGGCGGCTGGTGCGGGTGGGGCCGGATTTGGCGAAGAGCCAGTTTGGTTTCCGCAGGGGGCGCTCCACGGTTGATGCCATCATGCGCGTGCGAGCCCTCACGACTGGGGATGCTGTGGCCCGGGGTGGGGTCCTCTTGGCGGTGTCATTAGACATCGCCAATGCCTTCAACACCCTGCCCTGGAGTTGCACAAGGGAGGCACTCCGGTATCACCGGATGCCGACCTACCTCTGTCGTGTGGTCGAGGCCTATTTGACGGACAGGGCCGTCATCTACCCCGGTCACCTCGGAGAGTGGAACCGGCGAGAGATGTCGTGCGGTGTCCCACAGGGATCGGTCCTGGGGCCGCATCTGTGGGACATCGGGTACGACTGGGTGCTGCGCGCCGACCTCCCTAGCGGCGTCAGTGTAGTTTGCTACGCTGACGACACGCTGGTCCTGGCGCAAGGGAGGTCGTACCAGGCGGCGGCCGACTTAGCGACACGGCTAAGCTCGGCCGCTTATGCTGTTAGAAAGATCAGACAGTTAACAGATGTAGAAACCGCGCGTTTGGTCTATTTTAGCTACTTCCACAGCATTATGTCGTATGGCATTTTACTGTGGGGTCGGGCTGCTGACATTGAATCCATCTTTATTTTGCAAAAGAGAGCTGTCAGAGCCATTTATAATCTACGTCGCCGCGAATCCCTCAGGGAACTGTTTAAAACGATTAATATTATGACAGTACCTTGCCAATTCATTTATGAAAATATCATGTATGTATTTTTCAGATTAGCTAAAGTACATTAATCTTTTATGGGGTACTGTGTTAAATGCTATAACAAAATACCTTGTGATATATTACAATTAAATGAAAGGAAATTTAAAACTCATATTAAAAGTACACTTTGTAAACAAGCGTATTATAAATTAGAGGATTATATCCAAGATAAGAATGCTTGGAAACATGCTGGTCCTGCTCCATAGGACAATCTAGAGTCTAGACAAAATCAAACTGGTTGCTAATTGAATTAAATAAATAATTATATTTATGACATTGATTTACACTCACACACTGACTTATTTCTTGTTAATATTCTAGGAAAATCGTATATTTACTCTTACAATGTTTGTAAATATGTGGGCACCATGTATCTATCATAGAATTTTTATCTTTATTGCTTCAGTTGCATTTTATTACCTTTTTTGGTATAGTAATTTTATTCTGGGTGCATCGTTTTCACATATAATTATATAATGAATGTACTATGATAAATTGTATGTAAAACATTTTAAAAGAGTAACGGTGGAGTTTCTTGCCCGTTCTTCTCCATACGAAACTACATTTTGGAATGGGCGACTAGAATCAATTCTGTTTAAATGTAAATGTTGACGTTCAAAAGTGCCTTTTAAGTGCCTAATTGAAATAAATGCTTTGACTTTGAAGGGGTTGCGACAATCGTCGAAAGGATCCGGCAACTGGGACTCGAGGTGGCCTTGCACAAGTCCGAGGCCATGTGGTTTCATGGTCCTCGGAATGCGCCACCGACGGGTTCCCAGATAACGGTGGGAGGGGTTCACATCGGCGTCGAGTCGACGATGAAGTACTTGGGACTCGTCCTCGACAGCCGGTGGAACTTCGCGGAGCATTTCCGCCGTTTGGCTCCCAGACTGGAGCGGGCCGGGGCTGCGTTGAAGCGGCTCTTGCCCAATCTAGGGGGGCCAAACGCCTCCTGCCGGAGGCTCTACGCGGGGATCGTGCGGTCCATGGCCCTATACGGGGCGCCGGTGTGGGCGCCTACATTGAGGCGCCAACCAGCTCGCCGGTTGAGGGCGTCCCATAGGGTCATGGCGATCAGGATGATCCGGGGATATCGCACGATCTCCGGCGAGGCGGCGGGCCTCCTTGCCGGATTACCGCCATGGGATCTGGGGGCAAAGGTCCTCGCGCAAATATGGTAGTGGCGCGAGGAGGCCAAACGCCGGGGCGTAACTCCGCTGCCGCAGGAAATCGTGGCACAGCGGACAGAGCTCCGGCGGGATCTCATGGTGACATGGAGAGAGCGATTGTCGCAACCCAGTGCTGGGCACGCCACGATTGCGGCGGTAAGTCCCCTCTTTGAGGAGTGGTTTGAGAGGCGGCATGGCGTCCTCACCTTCCGCCTGACGCAGGTCCTCACCGGACACGGTTGTTTCGGGAGGTTCCTGTTTCGGATAGGGCGGGAGGAAACGCCCGGGTGTTTCTATTGCGAAGATCGTCCTGAGGACACGGTGGAGCACATGGTGGCGGTCTGCCCTGCTTGGGCGGAGCACCGCCGTGTCCTCGTGGAGGCGATCGGCGGCGGCGATCTCTCGCGTCTGGCCCTGGTCCAGGCCATGGTACGGAGCGAGAGGGCATGGGGAGCCGTCACCTCCTTCAGCGAAGCAGTGATGCTCGCGAAGAGGGGGGCGGCGCACGTGAGGGAGAGGCAGCATATACGCCCTCGCGACCCCAGCCGCCGCAGGATACGGAGACGCCCTGAGCGTCGGGAATCCCAGGCCGATTTCCGGCCACCGTAGGCATGGGCTTGCGGACGGCGAGTAATGGGTAGCTCGCTGTCCGGTAAGGACCAAGCCCAAGTCGACGGCGCGTTGTGTTCCACGCGCGCCTCAAAGAGATGTCAGCACAAAAAGTGATGGGACCCGCAAGGGTCGATGCCTGCCATAGGTGCGGGTTTGTTCGAAAGAGACACCAAAGCCCCTGGCATACAGGCTACTGAAGGAACACGGGTGGGTTTTAGTCAGTAAAAGTCTGACACGCCCTCCTGCTCCACCCAGAGCGGGAGAAGTTATTTGATGATTTCCCACCCAAAAAAAAAAAAAACAACGATTTTGTTAGAGATTTTGTACTAGTTCGGGAACATATATTTCTTCCCAAGACTAGTCGATATGTATTAGCTACTTTGTTAGCTTACAATATACACGCAGTTATTGATAATTTAACTGAGACTAGGTTAAGTGACGAAACAGTATTGTTTATTATTTACTTCTAATAATACTGTAATTAATTCTTTAAACTTTTAGCTACGACAAAAGAGGAGCATAGTAAGTGTATTTTATTGTATCACCAAAATATAAATCGCTTCTCTGGCAAAATCCTAGACGTGGAAATGTTAATAGATAAATATCATATGGATATCTTATGTTTTACTGAAACTTGTTTAAAACCGGATAGGATGTTGTTTAATGTAAATAATTTTTCAGTTGCCAGTGCGTACATTATGTCTTCGATGGGGGTGGTACTTTGATATTCTGTAATAATTGTTTTAAATATAAGGAAAGAAAGGATATCACCGCTTGCTCTGTTGATCGCTTATGTGAGGTAGCATGTGCAGAGGTTGAGGGCCATACTTTCTTATCTGTGTATAGACCACCAGCCACGAACTTGTCATCATTTTTGATAATTATGGAAGAAATATTAGGTAAAATATTCAAAGATAATAAATTAGTTTTTGTGTGTGGTGACCTAAATATTGATTTATTAGTTAATTCACCAGAAAAAAGTAAGCTTATCGCTTTGTTTAAATCATTCAATTTAAAATGTATATTTAATGAATCGACTAGAATAACAGCAATCACGTCTAAGTGTCGCCAAATTTTTATATAAAGGCACGCGGTGCATTATGCGAACAGTTTCCTTTAATCAAGATTTTGTATTTTATTACTTTCTCACGTTTAAGGGTCACGGATCTCCATTGAGAGTCTCCAACATCTCGTCCCTGGCTCGCGTCCTCGCTTCGCCGATGGCCAGCCACAGAGCCTCCTTAGCCGCGCGGTACACCTCATACAGCGCGGCTTCTTCGTCAGGGACCCGACGACGTCGCCTCCGGTATCGGGTGTACACGGGTCAAGGGTCACGGGTAAGGGGTGCAAGATAATTTAGTGTATTTATAAATATTTGTTTTTAAATGGTTGGACCATCTATACTTTGGCATCGTTCTACATTTTTTTTATTTTCGTAGTTCCGGTTCTTCTTTGGTACGTATACAAAGGTTGTTTTTTTTTCCAGTCATACATGTCTAATACAAATGAAAATATTTTCTATACAAGTTCCTTGGCCATAGTTGAAAAAATCTCAGCATAACTTTTAATGCTGGGATCCACAAGAATCTGCATTTTTCAGAAAGATTTGCTTCCGCTCTTCGAAAATAATCATTGGCTTGCTATCTGTCGACATTATTTCGTTTTTTTCTGAGAAATCAAGTTAATGCACAAATTAATACATGTTATCAAAGACGTTTAAATCATAGATTATTTGTAAAACTAGCAACTCGCCCCGGTTTTCGCACGGGTGCGATTGGGAGGACATGACAAAATATCGAGATTTTTAGCTAAATCTTAGTTTAATAATGATGTGAAACGCACAATTATGTTTTATTTTGTTAGTAGTTTTAGTTAAGTTAGCATGTTATTTCTATTTGTATTGATTAAATCGCTTAAATTGGTATGTATATACATTTTATCATTTCGGTTCTGATTTACTAAAAAAATAAAACAATAAATCAATAAATTTGCTCTAAATAATGGTGAAATTTTTGACCATATTGATTAATTGTATGAGCGTGATATGGATGCAAGCGACTCTCCAAGGCGTAAACGATCAAGCATTTCTATGCGTTAAACAGATTTTTTCGCGTCGAAAATCGTTTTTAAGTAAAAAAAAATTCAACATTTTGCAATGAATGGAAAGATGAAACAATAGGTAAAACACGCAAAGCGGCTCGTACCAAAGGATGGAATGTCTATTATGTCGCAGCATTTATAAATGTGGGGGAGACCTATGTCCAGCAGTGGACGTCTTTCAGCTGAAATGATGATGATGATGATGATATATAAATATACTTTATGGTGATAAGGTTGCTTTCATTATGTTTGTTTACATTCTCAAAAAACTTTTTTCTTTTTAAAACTTAAAAAAAAAAGTTTTTATTTTTCACTTTTTTGTTACCAACCCAACACCAATACGAAATTTCATCATCCTTTGGGTCAAAACAATGCATACTTATTTATGCGATAGCCACATTCGCGGTTGATTTGCTGTAATTTTTTGAAGAGTTCCGTTGTCTGTTTCCGAAACGCATCATCAGATCTATACAGGGCCCGATCTAGCTATTTAGCCGCTCCGGGCAAAAATAACATTCGCCGCCCTTTTCGCTAACACCATATAAGTCATGAGCTTCTACCAAAGATGGTATGACTATAATTATGTGATATTCTTTTAACTATATAATATTCACATACGTTAGTCTACTACGGCTTCTGAACAGGTATACAAAAATTCATGAGAGTAGGTATGTTTGTAAGTATACATTTTGCCACCGCTCATTTTTGCCGCTCTGGGCATTTGCCCGGCTTGCCCCCCCTTAGATTGAGCCCTGATAGATCTGATGATGCGTTTCGGAAACAGACAACGGAACTCTTCTAAAAATTACAGCAAATCAACCGCGAATGTTGCTATCGCATAAATAGATAAGTATGCATTGTTTTGACCCAAAGGATGATGAAATTTCGAATTGGTGTAGGGTAGGTAACAAAGAGTGAAAAATAAAAACTTTTTCAAAAAAATAACAACCGACTTCCAAAAAACACTACAAAGTGCAAAATAACTTTAATTTCGGAAGGCGGTGACAAATAATTAAAATATAGGTACATCCAACGTCACCGACTTCCGAAATTAAAGTTATTTTGCACTTTGAAGTGTTATTTGGAAGTCGGTTGGTATTTTTTTGAAAAAAGTTTTTTGAGAATGTAAACAAACATAATGAAAGCAACCTTATCACCATAAAGTATATTTATATATCATCATCATCATCATTTCAGCTGAAAGACGTCCACTGCTGGACATAGGCCTCCCCCACATTTATAAATGCTGCGACTTAATAGACATTCCATCCTTTGGTACGAGCCGCTTTGCGTGTTTTACCTATTGTTTCATCTTTCCATTTATTGCAAAATGTTGAAATTTTTTTTTTACTTAAAAACGATTTTCGACGCGAAAAACGCATAGAAATGCTTGATCGTTTACGCCTTGGAGAGTCGCTTGCATCCATATCACGCTCATACAATTAATCAATATGGTCAAAAACTTCAATTAAATTGTTTTTTTTTTGTCACCTAGGAACGTATCCCCTATAATCCCATATAAATTACCATTCCATAGTCACGGTTTCTGTATTCGCGGTAGGTATTTTACGGAACGTATACCTACCTACGGCAGGTGCACATTTATTATAAAATGTGCCTCGACCAGGCGGTTTGATCTATATTTATTCTTAAAAATCTGAGTGAGACTTCGTCGCAATTTCATTATAAATCCTAAAGACGCCTGCAGGCCTAGATAAAACACTGTCATTCCCATACATTTTGGCGTGGCGTTTGGCGTGAACGCTAAGAGTAATGTGTTTTGTCTCTAGGCTCTGGACTGCATTCGAAAGCTGTGGTAGGTTCCTACCAGGATAGATCGGAAGATCGGAGGAGTGGTACCTACACCGTCAAAGCGACACATTATTGTTTTCCGACATGCACGCGAACGAAGTCGCGGGCACAGCTAGTTCAAAATATTTTTGTTCTTCAAAAACGAGCTGTTCGAGGAATTTATCAACTAGGTGCTAGAGTTTCTCTTAGAGAATTTTTTAAAGATATTGGTATACTCACCGTGGCATCGCAGTTCATCTTGGCCAACATCTTATATAAGGCAAAACATACACTTGTACACTAAAAACAGTGATTTTCATAATATTAATACTAGAAATAAGGACAAACTACGTGCTCCCTTTCACCGGCTTCATAAGGTTCATAACTCATTTATTGGTCTTGGTATAACCTTTTCACCAAGCTTCCCTCTTCTGTGCTAGATTTGAATTTTAATGCGTTTAAAGCTAACGTAAAATCCAACCTTTGCGCAAAGGCATACTATTCTATCAACGACTACTTAAACAATAAGAATAGTTGGTCGCAGTGATTAACTCAAGACGATGTTTGTGTTCTTTCACCAGAGTTTCCTTGCCTACTGATAGGTCATAATAATTGTTTGTTTTTATTTGACTGTATAAATTCATTTTTATTTTCATTTACCTACTTAGTGTTGACATAATCTACTCATTGCAATGTTTTTAATTTTTAATAATGAGTTAAATTGCAAGATGTAGCTAGCTAGCGACCCCGATAATAATAATTGATCTATTATATCTAGAACAAATTTAAATTTTTATATTTCGTAACCTACCATTGTATAGAATCAAGTTCTTTAACATAACAGACAGCTGTGCTGCTGGGGAGTTTGTTGCGCCACTTCTTCTTCCCAGCTAAAGCACTAGGAAGTGATGAAGGGCGGGCGTTTTTGGGGGACTGTCTTTTGTAATTTTTGACGTTCAATAAGTGCTGACACCAGCCTAGTTTGAACTGGCGACCTATTTACACATGGAATGACAATCTAAAACAGGACATGAGTTACTTCGACATGGGGATCAAATTTTGGAAGGGCATGGCTGGAGGCCTAAATAAGATCAAGAAAGCGGCTAGCGATATCTACAAAAAATCAGAAACTGATAGCAGCGAGAACTCAGAAGACTAGGTACTATGAAAACAACAACAAAGGACATAGCGAAGCAACGGCATAGAAAAGAGCCAAGAAAACAGTTGAACGTACCTAAGTTGCGAATTGATTTTTGTCGAAAATAGGTCGGTTTTTCCACACTGTGCGCCGAGAGCGCAACCAAGGTGAGGGGGGTTTCAAAACACAATTACAACCACCAGTACTGCCAACATAAACAATTCAGAAAATCATTTGTTACATTTGTAGTGACAGTACCTGTCACACCGTTACCTTAAGGGAACCAAGTCGCTGGCTCGACCTCACTGGTGGGCCTGGCTAAAAAGCACGCTGTCTCACCAGGCTTCGTTTCCCACAGAGGTAGTATCAGTGATGAGCAGTTAGACGCTAGTCTACACGCACAACGTTATTGAGTGAGATGCAGGATCATATAAAGTAAAACAGCAGCGTAAAAAATTAAGAAATGTCCTTCGCAAGATCGGGTTTTATGAAAAATCCACTGCATAAATCAATGAGCAATAAAGTTTATTGAACTTTTAGATATTTGAGCTTTGTCGGTACCAATTTGGTTTTGGAGATTTTACAGTTCTTTTATTACTTAAACACGCATAAAGGTTAACGAATCTTTGTTGGCTCATATCTTTTTTTTTCGTATTCTGTTTCCTTACAGACAATATTGATAATGAGACAAAACCATACCATGTTTAATTTTTGATGTACGCTGTCAAACAGCGGAGTAAAACACTCCCGAAGTTTGTATGGAAAAAATGTGGACTAGATTCACCTTAACCTTTATATGAATGAACCGTTCCTAAACCACCAATACACACAAAACTATGAAGCCTTTGCATACTACATTATTTATATACTACAATTAAAGCAAACTTTCATCTAAATAATACTAAAAATCTGTTATTATTGCTTTTGTACTTTCCGAGAAATTTATGGATTTTTCAGATAAATCAAAGCGTTGCTACCTCAAATTCAGCCTTACAAAACCCATTATTATTGTACAAATTAAGCATAAGTACCTACTTACTACTAATTCCTACCAAATTTTCAGAAATATTCATTAGCTAGTTTTCGACTTCTGAGGTGGCTCCTCAATCCAGACGTCTGAATAAAAAATTAGAGCTCTTTCAAGTAGATTAAGCTCAGCTGCTTACGCAGTAAGAAAAATAAGGCAGTTGACTGATGTAGCCACAGCTAGGTTAGTTTACTTTGCTTATTTTCACAGTATTATGTCTTATGGCGTTTTGCTGTGGGGATCGGCAGCTGACGTAGATTCAATTTTTATTTTACAAAAGAGGGCAATCCGCGCAATCTATAAAATGGGGCCTCGCGAGTCTCTTAGAAACAAATTCAGCGAAATTGATATACTAACTCTGCCTTCTCTTTATGTCCTAGAAAATATCTTGTATGTTCGCAAAAACTTAGGCCTTTTCAAAAAACGATGCGATTTCCATAATCTGAATACACGTAGTAAAGATGAAATTGTGATTCCAAAATTTAGACTGACTAAAACTAGCAAGTCATTTCTAATAAACAGTATCCGCTTCTATAACAAGTTGCCAAAGTCAGTTACAGAACTTAGCGATGGAAAGTTTAAAACGCACATCAAACGTGTCCTTATCAAAAAAGCATATTATAAGATAAAAGACTACGTTGAAGACAGGGAAGTTTGGCATTAATTCCTTCTGCACATGTGGCTTCCCTGGTACCTCATTAACAGCATAACTATGTGAAAGTCTATTAACTGCTCTCAAATACAATGTTCTTTTTTATTCTTTTTATTTTTACAATGCTGACATATTCTCGTCATTAATTGACACTATACAACAATTTTATTTAGGTTAATTTTATTTATGTAGATTATTTTACATATTGTGAATGAGAGAACGTCGTAGGCCTTACTGACTGTAGATTTGTAGACGATTTTCTATTCCTAATTCGTCTAAGTACCTGGTACTTATTGACAGGCCTGCGCTGTCCTCCCATGCATTTTATCTCTGTAATTTGAAAATATTGTTAAAGCCAATTATTTTTAAAAGAGTAACCGTGGAGTTTCTTGCCGGCTCTTCTCCATAGGAAACAACAATTTGGAACCGTGCACCTAGCTTCTGACGTTTCATAAGTGCCCATGCAGGTTTATATGAAATAAAAATATTTTGATTTGATTTGATTTGAATTGAGGAGCGACCTTATACGTCCTGTAACTTTTGAAGGTTTTACTACAAATTTCGGAAGGATCGGGGCTACAAATTCGTTCGTTGTTTCTTACAATTCGGTAATTTACTACTAAATATTGGTAGTACCCGTTAGTAAATATTACCTCAATGGTAGTACCCACGTTTAAATCTGAAACATGGCTCCTCAATCCATGCAGACACCAACTGTACATCATATCTTGCTTCCACGTCACCAGTCCTGAACTCTCTCCATATATTGGGTGCTGAGACCAAAACTACAATACAGCAAAGTTTTATAAAAATGTGCCTGTTGTTTTAGTAAATTGTGGTGTCTTACAACGTCCACACGCTGTCCTTCCGCCTTCCTTCAAGTCGCGGGCAGAAACTAGTCGTATAGAATAGAAGTCTGAAATCACTAACCCGTCTCGAGCACACGTGGTGATCGATGCTCGTGCCTTCTCTCTATGAGAAGTGACCTTTGCCCTGCAGTGGGACAATAATAGCCTGGAATTATTTCATGGGACTTTTGTATTAAAACATTAATTGAAAATCCGTCCTCGGCCTCCTCGGCGTCCTCGGCCCAGGCACACTGACACTGACTGGGCCCCAAAATACCGCGGGCCCATGCCCCGCACCAATTTTCACCACATTATTACGCCACTGTCCAGAATACAGCACACGGCAACCACATCCAACTGACCTAACACAGTGAGGAGCACGTTGTCGAGAAAGAACGTGAAGTAGATGAGAGCGAACGCGATGGCGCCGGACGGGTCGCCTGCCTCCTGCATGCTGAGAGACACTGCACACTGTGCCGCCTCGAACAGAGAGTAGCTCGCGAATGAACGCGCGTCGCCACAGTACTGCGACTGTCGCGTCGCGATAACAACTCGATGTGATACATTTTCCATCAGCACGCGGCAGAGCGTGTGCGCTTCCTGATTCAATTTTCTGGTCCGCGCACTGTAATGATGCCCAACGGGGACTGATTGTGAACCGATAAATAATTTGAGTCGAACACGAACACGTGACTGCCGCGACAGCGTCGCAACTCGCGACCACAGAACAAAGAAGAATACATGGAACTGCCCCTACACTGGCTAAGCACGGGAACCAGTGTCGCCGAATTCACACATTTGCATATCAAATTGTCCATTACACTCATAAAAAACAGTGATATGATTGGCTACAAATTACAAACGCAACTTTGACAAATCATCTTCTTATTGCTTTCAAAAATTAAGTCTTATTCATCATCATCATTTCAGTCGAAACACGTCCACTGCTGGACATAGGCCTCCCCCAGGTATGGGGGGTTTTGCCATAATCGCCACGCTTGGCAGGCGGGTTGGCGATCGCGGTATGGTGGTAAAATGCGTAGAGAACGCTGCTGCCCATTCTCTAGTAAGTCCCTTAGTCGCCTTCTACGAAACCCACTGGAAGAAATGGGATGGTGCTATTCTTTTACGCCCGGCGACACATATGGGACTTAGTCTTATTACAACGAGTGAAAGTTGTTATTATTTGACATGACGCAAACAATAAAGACGTTTTTCGTCTAAAAACCTTAAATAGACCAATTTACAACGAGTTCAGCTACTCAATGCAAGATGGCGCTGTAGCTAATTCATTCTATTCAGAACACTAGTGCTTTTGAAATAGATGTCATATTCGCATGCACATGTAATCTCTTTTGCTACTCAGTTAGAGATGTAGACAGATATCGTTATATTATTATTGATGTTCCGTATTTTATTTGGGTGAGCAATGAAAAAATTGGTTAACATTATACAAATGCTTAATAATGGAAAAGTTTGATTATCTTTAAAATATCAATGTTAAAGAGGTACTTATTTGTATGTTTGTATGTAGGGGGGTAATCTTATTTTCATATAATCAAGTACGCAAGCGAAGCCGCTGACAGAAACTAACGTTAAATGAAACGATAACAGATAGTACTAAAAATATTTACTGGCATTGAAGTAACACATATTTATTTAATAATTGGCGTTTTGATAGTAACCCATATTCCCATTAGCTATTGATTCTAATCAAGCATAAAAGATAACTTGAGTAATCAAGAAATACAGTGTGTGGACTCTGCATTCTAACAGAGTATGTAATAATAGTTTAAATATTGAAATTAACTGTTATTCGGACTCATGGCTTTTAAGAATAAGGTTTTTTGGAAATAATAGTCACTTTATCATGTACTCACTTATAATTGAATTTCTCCAACACACAGAACCAAATATCCTTAACAATTCACGCTAGGTATCTTTTAAAAACACAACTCGAGCGTTAGTACTCGTATATCGACGTCTTAGGCACGACTGAGCTCGCAGCGCTGGCACGACAACCCAAGTGGCGTTTACCCGCCATTCTCCTTCCCGCCATCAACCGGCAATCTGCTGTGATTCGTTAGTCGTGCCATCTACGAACTCAGTCGGTACTACAATAGTCAAAACAATACATAAAATATTTAAAATGATTAAATCTAACAGCGTACTTATCAAATGCGTTATAATTTACTATTGATAACAGTCGGCCATCCAAGGTACATTATACGTCCTCGTGTAAAGAAGTACAAACAAAATATAAACTTAAGTTTTCAATGACAATAAATTATTGAATAAATTAGATTACAATATTACAGTCTAACAGTATCACATAACTTTTTGTATCTATTTTATTAAGTGTATAGAATTGTTTTTATCTCAATATTGATAATTATTATAATCATAAATTATAATTTTGGGCAGTATTTCATGGCCCACTATAATTAGTAATGAATGAGCGATATTTCATGGCTCGATGTACATATACGGGCATTATTTCATGGCCCATTTTGACGGCATTATTTCATGGCCGGTTTTGACTCAGTAGACATTATTTCATGGTCTAAGGGTCTGAAAGGATTTACAGTAACGGGCATTATTTCATGGCCCAGATACTGAAAAAAAAAAACCTGCTGGTAAAACTGGAATAAGTTAGGTTTGGTAATCACACAATCAACATTAAATAATAATATTAACATTTCATGCAAGAATAATTGGGTTATTCGGTGTCATTTCCAGACGATTCGTCATGTGGTCAAGGCATCAAAAAGTGTCCTATTATAGCGTTCCACCTAACCGTTGGCCCTAGGGGTAGATACAGCATTCAGAACATATTTGATGTTCTTTTAGATCATAAACTTTTTGAAGTTTTCACTTGTAAACGAGGTTCCACGATCCGTTATGACCCTTTTTGAAACACCAAACAAACCAAAATACTCCCGGAAAACCTTTATAGAGGTAGAAGTCTTCGTGTTTCTTACGGGTTTAAAATAAATACACCGAGTAAATGCATCAATCAGAGCTAAAATATGCATATTTGCTCTAGCACTGCGTATAAAGGAACCAACATGATCTGCGTGGATAGTGTCAAAGGGAATATCGATCTTTAGTATAGGATGTAAAGTACCGGGTTTCTTCCCGCCAGAAGCTTTTGAATGAGCGCATTCTAGACAAGAACTAACATACTTCTTTACAAAGTTACGCATCTTTGCAAACCAAAATGTCGCTTTGATACGATACTAACGACCATAACAGCATGAGCCTGCTGCATAGGGTACCGGCTCAGTGCATCGACATGAGCCATGCGATGACCGGCCCTATACTCAATGCAAAAATTATATTCCTGCATCTGTTCCCACCACCAAGCTACTCGTGGAATCATATCTCTCTTCTGAAAGGTTGCACGGAGAGAGCTGCAGTCGGTTATAATTTTGAAAGGGATACCCACTAAATGTCGCGAAACTTCTGCAAGGAAGAGACTACGGCAAGCGTCTCCAAGTCGTATGACGAGTAGTTTTGTTCCTCGGGCGTTATTTGCCTACTAAAATACGCGATAGGTTTAAGCACATCGTCCTTATCCTTTTGAAACAAGATACCTGTCACTCCAATCTTACGAGCGTCCGTATGAAGCTGGGTATCTTCCTTCGGATTGTATAGGGCTAAAATGGGACGTTGTAAGAGCTCTTTTTGCAAACAACGGAATGCGGTTTCCTGATCCGTGCCCCATGACCATTTGGAGTCTTTCTTCAAGAGTTGTGTTAAAGGTTTTGCTATTACAGATTTTTTTTTTTTTTTTTGACAAATCTGCGAAAAAAGCTGGGCAGCCCAAGAAACTGGCGAACATTATGTTGGCTCTGAGGGGTTAGAAACAGTTTTACAGCCTCTATTTTCCTCTCACCAGAACGGATGCCACTAGCAGATATTTCAAAGCCCAAAAAATCAAACGAGCTATAGAAAAAGAAGCACTTTGAAAACTTTAATGTAAGGCCAGCATTTACGAACAGGCGCAACACTGACTCTGATCTGAACATCCCTTCATTGATATCCTTTGAAGGAATAATCACGTCGTCTAAGTAGGCCAGGACTTCCTTATGTCGTGATGACCCAAGGACTTGGTTCATTATACGTTGGAAGGTAGCCGAGGCGTTTGCAAGGCCAAATAGCATACGATTGGATTCGTTATGATCATCTGGTGTCACGAACCCAGTTTTATTTTTGTCTGGTTCCCGGATTGGTTTCTGATAATACCCTGAAGCAAGGTTCAAAGTTGTGTAGTTCTTATTACCAGAAAGGGCATCCAGCTGATCATCACTCAGTGGCATGGGATAGTTTTCCCACACAGTTTTTGTTTTTTTTAATTAAGGGCACGATATCTATGCATAAACGAACTTCACCAGACTTCTTCCTAATCACTACAATAGGACTTGCGTAACATGGAGTTGATGGTCTTACGATGTAATTTTCCAATAATTCGGAAACCATTTCCCTAAAGTTCTCCTTTTCGCTGATCGACAAACGATAGGGTCTATAGACGACTGGTTCGTTGTCTTGGAGATCTATAGTCATATGACCAGCTGTGGTGCTCCCTAATTCTGATAAGTTATAAGCAAAACAGGCTCGATACTAATAAACTCAATAAATATAATAATAATGTTCAATAAATTGACCAGTTGGATTTTATACTCGGCAGTAAGTCCGTCTTCCAGATTTAAAGCAGCTTCAGTAATAAACTTAAAGTCCTTGCTGACAGTTGAAGAAAGGTTCAAAACTTGCAAACTGGACTCTTCCTGAGCTACACGACCACGAGCAATCAGGAAATGTTTTGGTAACACCAATGGTGTTGACGAAGTGTTACTGACAACGATCTCTCCTGTTCCACATTCCCTCATCTGGAATAATCCAACGGTTACTAAGTAGCGAACACCCTTCTGATGCCTCAAACCTCCATCGACAAATATGTCACCCTGATGTGATGGATCTGTGTACACTTCCACAACAGTATGACCCAAAACTTCAAAGGAATCTTTCCAGAACAAACTTATTTTGCTGTTAGGTACTACATATTAGTGCTCAAGTTCAGAGATTTCCAAAGAATCACTTGTTTTACGAATTACCTATTAAAAGGGGCACATGCATCGTGTCATCTGCGATTATCAGCAATTCGAGATCAGCCTCCACCTGATCAATAATTATCTGGACTCGCTGTTTACCTATGCAAGGGACAACCTAGTTAACAAATCCTCTTAATACTTGAAGATTACTGACACTATAACTCGAACCTATATTTCGAAATGCTGACAACCTAATCATTGAGCATACACTCCCAAAATCTATGAACGCGGTTGTGGAAAAACCGTTAACAGTAGCAACTTTGAAATATATATTTTTTTGTTTGATTCCGATACCGGAGTGGTTACTATGAAGAGTTTACCGCGACTATTTCACCCCTATCCTCTACTCGCATGACCTTTTTTTCTTCAAACGTCGGCAGTTTAGCATAACACTGTTCCACCTCATGACCTATTCTATTGCACCGACTACACTTCTTGACGGGTTGTATGCACTGAGACGTAACATGACCGTCCTTTTTACAATTCGAACAACGTAGAGGCCTAGGGTCAGAGCTATTTGGGTGTTTTTGAGGTTGACCTTTAGTTAATTTACGCTCGTTGTTGAATTTTATATTTCGAGCATTACGTAAATACGAAAGAAGTTTGTTGGGGTCATCAAACTGAGCTGCCTCAGCCCCTAATCTAACCGACCGGTCGTCGATGCCATGCAAAATGCATTCAACTGCCCTTTTTCCAGTTATACCACACCTATTGATTAGGGACAGTTTATCATAATAATACTCTTCTAAGGAGTCCGTGAACCTAGCCCGCTTGGCCAACATATCGCTTAGCATTTGGCCATAATTTTCTTCCGATGGGAAAGCAGCTAAAAGTTTCTCCTGCCATTCAGCCCAAGTAAACAGGACCGACGGAAGGCCTTCGTACCACCTTTGGGCTATACCCTTTAATTTTGGTAATGCAAAATGAATTGTTTGCTTCTCCGACCACCCATAAATCGTTGCGCACTCATTTACTTTATGAAGCCACATAGTCATTGTCTGTTCCCGTTTACTTGGGTCAAACTCGGGAATCGTGTTATTAAAGGACCCTAATTTATCTGCACTATTACTAGACATAGATTTTAAAACATTAACAAAATCCAAAAGAGAAGGTAATCCTTGTAGAGAAGTTGACTCACCCGTGGTCTTATCTTGAGTGGCGGCTGGTACGTCTCTCACCGCACTGGCTCGCGGTTGCCTTACTGGACTACGCGAACGGCAGCTCCAACGGCTTGGCGAGTGGCAGCTTGCACGGCCAGGTGAAAGACGCCCTGATGCAGTGCGGCTCGAAGCTCGGCGGTCCGTGCGGCTCGATGCTCGGCGGTCCGTGCGGCTCGATGCTCGGCGGTCCGTGCGGCTCGATGCTTGGCGGTCCGTGCGGCTCGATGCTCGGCGGTCCGTGCGGCTCGATGCTCGGCGGTCCGTGCGGCTCGATGCTCGGCGGTCCGTGCGGCTCGATGGTCGGCGGTCCGTGCGGCTCGATGCTCTGCGGTCCGTGCGGCTCGATGCTCGGCGGTCCGTGCGGCTCGATGCTCGGCTGTCCGTGCGGCTCGATGCTCGGCGGTCCGTGCGGCTCGATGCTCGGCGGTCCGTGCGGCTCGATGCTCGGCGGTCCGTGCGGCTCGATGCTCGGCGGTCCGTGCGGCTCGATGCTCGGCGGTCCGTGCGGCTCGATGCTCGGCGGTCCGTGCGGCTCGATGCTCGGCGGTCCGTGCGGCTCGATGCTCGGCGGTCCGTGCGGCTCGATGCTCGGCGGTCCGTGCGGCTCGATGCTCGGCGGTCCGTGCGGCTCGATGCTCGGCGGTCCGTGCGGCTCGATGCTCGGCGGTCCGTGCGGCTCGATGCTCGGCGGTCCGTGCGGCTCGATGCTCGGCGGTCCGTGCGGCTCGATGCTCGGCGGTCCGTGCGGCTCGATGCTCGGCGGTCCGTGCGGCTCGATGCTCTGCGGTCCGTGCGGCTCGATGCTCGGCGGTCCGTGCGGCTCGATGCTCGGCGGTCCGTGCGGCTCGATGCTCGGCGGTCCGTGCGGCTCGATGCTCGGCGGTCCGTGCGGCTCGATGCTCGGCGGTCCGTGCGGCTCGATGCTCGGCGGTCCGTGCGGCTCGATGCTCGGCGGTCCGTGCGGCTCGATGCTCGGCGGTCCGGGCTGCGGCTGCTCTGCTCACTTCGCTGTCGGGCCTCTGGGTTGCATGGCCGTTGACTCAGCCGTTTGTCTGAGCGGGGACCATCCCGCTTTCGAGGCTGCACCGGTCGACCTGGTGAGCAACGACTCAGGCGCCCTGTTGACCAACGGCTCGGCCGGCTGCGTGACCGACTCAAATCCCGTCTGCAGGATTGCCGCCTTCCAGGACTGCGTGACCGTCGGTTAGCAGTGGGTGAGCCCGTGAGATCCGTCGGGGTGTAGACAAGACGTTTTCGATTGTCCCCCTCCATGGGAAGACCCTGGAATGTTAATTATATCCCAAAGAATTCGTTCTTTAAAACAGATCCTAAAACAAAAGAATTAGCGCAACATGGAACATAACATAGGCACGTTATGTACGTTAAATTGCCTAAAATATTTAATTGGATTTTATAAACCCACAAAGCATGAGTAAGCCATCTGTCAATCCTTAAATAACGAACATTGGCACAATTAAAGCGTAAGTAACATAATAATCGTAATGAGTAAGTATATTGTAAACACAAGGTCGAACAACTATCGCCAATATTAAGACAACCATCCTGTAAAACTCATGGTTGTATAGCATTAATTAAGTTAGAGTACTAAACAAGATTGTAGAAACCTTTACGTATTAAAATAAATCAAATTTGTAAAAGTTCGTTACGTGCGCAATAATTGAATTTTTATTGTTATGACGTATAAGGCGCTTCATTACATCAAAATTAAAAGAAAAAAATGCTGACATTTTACTAGCCAAGAACCAAAATAATTGTAAAGAAATTAATAACAAATTATGAGGACAAATAAAATGTCATTATAGTTAAATACCCCCACTGGTAGATAATTAAGGTTAGAAAATATATTTAACTGGCCAAACAGGAATCTTTATCCCACTTCTGAGATGTGGACTCTGCATTCTAACAGAGTATCTAATAATAGTTTAAATATTGAAATTAACTGTTATTCGGACTCATGGCTTTTAAGAATAAGGTTTTTTGGAAATAATGGTCACTTTATCATGTACTCACTTATAATTGAATTTCTCCAACACACAGAACCAAATATCCTTAACAATTCACGCTAGGTATCTTTTAAAAACACAACTCGAGCGTTAGTACTCGTATATCGACGTCTTAGGCACGACTGAGCTCGCAGCGCTGGCACGACAACCCAAGTGGCGTTTACCCGCCATTCTCCTTCCCGCCATCAACCGGCAATCTGCTGTGATTCGTTAGTCGTGCCATCTACGAACTCAGTCGGTACTACAATAGTCAAAACAATACTTATAATATTTAAAATGATTAAATCTAACAGCGTACTTATCAAATGCGTTATAATTTACTATTGATAACAAGTGTAAACTCCATTTATTCAGTATTAAACAGCACTTACTACTACGAAATAAACAGTACTTTCTATTTTCATATTGATTTTTCTTATCTCCATTTAACGACAACTCTCAAGAACGCCATAAATTGTGCAGGGACTACTACGCATTTTATGGCGTTATTGAGAGTTTATTTTTATTTGTTACACTGTAGTAACAAATTGTGATATTCGATAATTAATTGAATCATGCTTAAAGTCATTCGTACTTAGCAAAATCGTATAAAATATCGACAACCACAAACATAACATCACATCTCTAACTCACAAAATCCGGCAGCGGCCGGTTCACGAAACTATCATGTGAGTGAGAGCATCAGTAAAACTCGTATCCATTGCGCTATTAGACCAGCCGATTCACGGGTAGATTTGTACTAAGCAAGAAATGGTTTTTGTTCCTAATGCAAACAATTGATTTGGTTTTTCATCGTGTTTCTAGTACCACGAAATAATGTTTTAATAAATTAATTAAGAATAAAAACTTTTTTCAAAAAAATAACAACCGACTTCCAAAAAACACTACAAAGTGCAAAATAACTTTAATTTCGGAAGTCGGTGACTTTGGATGTGTATTTTAATTATTTGTCACCACCTTCCGAAATTAAAGTTATTTTGCACTATGTAGTGTTTTTTGGAAGTCGGTTGTTATTTTTTTGAAAAAAGTTTTTATTTTTCACTTTTTAGTTACCTACCCAATTCGAAATTTCATCGTCCTTGGGAGCAAAAACAATGCATATTTATGCGATAGCAGCATTCGCGGTTGATTTGCTATAACTTTTTAAAGAGTTCCGTTGTCTGTCTCCTAAACGCACCATCACATCTATTTGAAATTTGAATGGGACCATTTCGGGTCGCCACTCCAGAACCTTTCAGCCCCACCGGTCATCTGTTCTGCGAGCAATGTGCCCTGCCCACTGCCACTTAAGTTTGGCAATTCTTCGGGCTATGTCGATTGCCTTGGTTCTCCTGCGGATCTCTTCATTTCTGACTCGATCGCGTAGGGAAACTCCGAACATAGCCCTCTCCATTGCCCTTTGGGTGACATTAAGCCTTCTGAAAAGGCCCATTGTGAGCGACCACGTTTCTGTACCATAGGTCATCACTGGCAACACACACTGGTCAAAGACTTTCCTCTTGAGACACTGTGGTATTTGGGACGAGAAGATATTGCGAAGCCTCCCGAACACTGCCCAGCCGAGAATCGAAAACGACGATTGACCTCTTTCTCGAAGTTGGACTTACATAACTGGACAGTCTGTCCTAGGTAAACGTACTCGTCCACAACTTCGAGTGTAGCGCCTCCGATCGTCATGAGAGTGGGTGTTACATGGGCATTCCATATGACCTTTGTCTTTTCCATGTTCATTTTAAGACCCACTCTTTCGGAAGCTCTACTGACGTCATCGAGTATTGCACTGAGGTCCTCTATGGTCTCAGCCATGATAAATCTATCATCGGCAAACCGAAGGTGAGTAATGTACTCGCCATTGATGTTGATGCCAGCCCCTTTCCAGTCCAGAACCTTGAAGACATCCTCCAGTGCAGCGGTGAACACTTTCAGAGAGATAACATCTCTCTTTCTCACACCTCGCTGCAGAAGGATAGGTTTCGAAGTCCGGTCCTGGAGTCGGACTGACATAGTGGCGTTTTCATATAGACACTTCAGCACCTCGATGTACCAATAGTCCAGGCACCGTTGTAGAGACTGCAGTACAGCCCATGTCTCGATCGAATCGAAGGCTTTTTCGTAGTCCACAAACGCTAAGCAGAGAGGCAGGTTATACTCTTTGATCTTCTGTATCACCTGCCCCAGCGTATGTATGTGATCTACGGTGCTAAAGCCTTTACGGAATCCGGCTTGTTCGGGAGGCTGGAAGTCGTCAAACTTGCGCGCGAGACGGTTCGTAATGACTCTCGAAAACAGCTTGTAGACATGGCTCAGAAGTGAGATGGGCCTATAATTCTTAAGAAGGGCATTATCACCCTTCTTAAAGAAAAGTACCACCACCCCTCTGTTCCATGACTGTGGCGTTTTGCCCTCGAGTATAACGGAATCAAACAGCTTCTGGAGGGCCTTAAAAACGGGTTTTCCGCCGGCTCTCAGGAGTTCGGCCGTGATTCCGTCATCAACCGGCTCCTTGTTGTTTTTAAGCTGCTTCAAAGCCATCCTAATCTCGTACAAGCTATCGTCCGGGATATCTTCGGTGTGGTGTCGGGTCAGCTGTCCATAGAAACTCTCGATCTCTCTCAACAGCTCAGACTTGGAGGATACGTTCCTGCCATCATTGGTCTTCAGTTTCGCAAGCTGACTCTGCCCAATAGACAGATCCCTAGCAAAGACCTTGGAGCCTTTATTCCGCTCTATTGCGTCTTTAATGCATTCTGTATTAAAGCGGCGGAGGTCGCTTTTCAAGGATTTAGAGATCTGTCTATTAAGCTGCCGGTACTCGAGCGCAGCGTCTGAAGACTGCAGGACCATCTCGCGCCTCTCCTTCATGAGCTGCAAGGTAGGATCAGAGAGCTTCTTTTTGCAATTAGTGCGACGAGCCTTGAAGAACTTAGACCCGACCGTATGGACAGTTTCCACGAACCCATCGTTATAATCGTCCACGGAGCTCCCTAGGCACTCGAAACGATTCTGGAGTTTGAGCTGAAAGCTCTCGGGGTTTTGGAGTTGGATCGGTGCTGGACGGATCGAAGACTTTAATAGCCGACATCTTTCTAGCTTGATGTTGATTTTCAATGTGCCTCTTACCATCCGGTGATCGCATCCGGTTTTCACCGCGTTGATCACAGAGATATCATTAAATATTTGCTTCTACGTCGACATAATGAAGTCAATCTCGTTTTTAGTTGAACCATCAGGGCTCTGCCAGGTCCACTTTCTGTGCTCAGGTTTTCTGAAGAAGGAGTCCATCATGAAGAGGCCTTCTTTTTCCATAAAACTGGCCAGTAAGTGACCCCGGTGGTTCCGACGTCCAAATCCAAATTGCCCCACTTTCAGCTCATCATCGTCCCGTTTGCCCAGTTTCGCGTTGAAGTGTCCCCCATGACAACGGTGAAATGAGTTTTAGAGCCATGCATGGCTTTGGGTATATCCTCATACATGGTCTCCATCTCATCGTCGGGGTGTGACGAGGTCGGAGCGTAACCCTGTATGACCTTCAGCGAATACCTTGTGGATATTCTGAGTATAAGGAACGCCACCCTGGTCGACACACTCTCGATCTTCAAGACTTTGCTCACAAGAGACTTATGGACGATAAACCCGACACCACCTTAGGACTGCTGGTCGCCCTCCCGGAAATAGAGCAGGTTGCCGGATTTGAGGATTATCAAGTCCTCTTCGGACTTCAGATAACCCTACTATACCCTACCGTAACCTGCTCAATTCTTCCTCGAGTTCGGTAATCTTCTCGTCGGTCCGGAGTGTACGCGTTTTGTACGTTGCCAGGTGGAATTTTCATTTACTGTGGTAGCCAGATCTCTTCCGGAGATTCTTAGCACCCCTTGCCTCACCGTGGCCTTGGCCGCTACCGTAGCCAAGGGTAGGCGGGCCGCCGGGTACTAGGGACCGTTTTGTAGGGCTGCTTGTCATTTTTGGGGGGTTTTGCCATAATCACCACGCTTGGCAGGCGGGTTGGCGATCGCAGTATGGTGGTAAAATGCATAGAGAACGCTGCTGCACATTCTCTAGTAGTCTTAGTCGCCTTCTGTACTTCTTAGGTTGAATAGAATAATGAAATTAACAACAGCAGAATAGCAAATTGCCATTTTGACTAAATTGATAACTCAGTGCAATCTTAGTGCTGTCAAACTAAATATAGATAAGTTGTGTCACTTTAGTCAATAACAGAATGCGAAATCATCGTTTAACAGGAATAAACGAAATTTTGGTGATTTTAAGTTTTTCAAGTTTAGAGAATTTTGTGATAATAGAACCGGCACCAGTGTCTCGTTGATCTCGTGTGCACCAGCTCGACTACTGGGTCAGGACCTCAGGACCCCAAGGTCCTGACTTTCATTCTAGGGCGAGATCGGGGAAAGTGTCATTAAACAGTAGAACCCTGGAATCTGGGATTCATGCGTTGTGCCATGATTGTTGTTGGCAGCGCTGCGGCATACACCCAGCATGCCGCAGCGCTGCCACCGGCTACGGGGATACAAGCGTGAATGTACGTATTACATTATATTAGGTTCCTCAGTCCAGCTGTTGTACGAACTCTTAGTAAGTAAGCACGAATTCGAGTAGTGTCGCGACCACAGATCATAAAAGTACAGGAGATATGGCCAGGAGGCGTGGCGCTTGCGAATGCATCTGGCCGCAAAGCGGCTTGATGCCAGTTTCAGTAAATAGTCAAATGTCAACTTGCGACGGCTTCACTGCTCGTGATTTTTGACAAAATGCCGCGTTGTTCAGTGCTTGTTTGCAAAAATAACCGCTGTATTGTGAATTACATGAAAGATGGCATCTCATTTTACACGTAAAAAAGAAGGAGGTTATCAATTCGACATTTTTTTTTAATTTTTTTTTTTTATGTATGTTCGGACACAACTCCGTCATACTTATGTTGACGGATTTGCAAAATTCTTTTTTTGTTCGAAAGGTGTTTATTCCGAAATGGTCCCATTCAAATTTCATATAGATGTGATGATGCGTTTAGGAGACAGACAACGGAACTCTTTAAAAAGTTATAGCAAATCAACCGCGAATGCTGCTATCGCATAAATATGCATTGTTTTGACCCCAAGGACGATGAAATTTTGAATTGGGTAGGTAACTAAAAAGTAAAAAAATATAACTTCCAAAAAACACTACATAGTGCAAAATAACTTTAATTTCGGAAGGCGGTGACAAATAATTAAAATACACATCCAAAGTCACCGACTTCCCCCCGAGTGGGTTCCCGCATTGTCGTTGCGGGGGGGCTCAGTAACCGTGGATTCCGGCCACGGTGAAGCCAATAGGAACCCAAAGGTGGGGCCGCTCGTCAGGGCTTTTGCCTCAAAGCCGACGACGTAGTGGCCAAAAAGTAGGTTGCGGTGAGGTGCACCGCAACTGAGGTGGGCCGCGATGTCGAATGGGAGGCATCGCGGCTGAGGGTTACGGGCTGCGGTAGAGGAGGAGTGCCGGTGCTTCTGAGCAGCGCTCTTCCTTTCCGTGGCCTGGACGGGGCCGCCACCGTTTGATGGCGGACGCGGTGGGGCCGCAGTGGAAGAGGAGTGTCGGTATAGCGTCAGCCGCTCTCCCTGTCCTCTGCGGCCGAAAAGTGGTAGACGGGACGGCGCGTTGTGTTCCACACGCGCGCCGTCAAAGATGTCAGCAACCACCGGTGGGGTCCGCAAGGGCCGATGCCTGCCAGGGGTGCGGGTTTGTTCGAAAGAGATACCACAGCCCCTGGCATACGGGCTACTGAGGGAACACGGGTGGGTTTTAGTCAGTAAAAGTCTGACACGCCCTCCTGCTCTACTCAGCAGGAGTAGTCATTTGATGATTTCCCAACCAAAAAAAAAAAAAAAAAAGTCACCTACTTCCGAAATTAAAGTTATTTTGCACTTTGTTAGTAGTGTTTTTTGGAAGTTGGTTGTTATTTTTTTGAATAAAGTTTTTTTATTTGTTATTTTATTATGTCGGCTATTAAAGTCTTCGCTCCGTCCAGCACCGATCCAACTCCAAAACCCCGAGAGCTTTCAGCTCAAACTCCAGAATCGTTTCGAGTGCCTAGGGAGCTCCGTGGACGATTATAACGATGGGTTCGTGGAAACTGTCCATACGGTCGGGTCTAAGTTCTTCAAGGCTCGTCGCACTAATTGCAAAAAGAAGCTCTCTGATCCTACCTTGCAGCTCATGAAGGAGAGGCGCGAGATGGTCCTGCAGTCTTCAGACGCTGCGCTCGAGTACCGGCAGCTTAATAGACAGATCTCTAAATCCTTGAAAAGCGACCTCCGCCGCTTTAATACAGAATGCATTAAAGACGCAATAGAGCGGAATAAAGGCTCCAAGGTCTTTGCTAGGGATCTGTCTATTGGGCAGAGTCAGCTTGCGAAACTGAAGACCAATGATGGCAGGATCGTATCCTGCAAGTCTGAGCTATTGAGAGAGATCGAGAGTTTCTATGGACAGCTGACCCGACACCACACCGAAGATATCCCGGACGATAGCTTGTACGAGATTAGGATGGCTTTGAAGCAGCTTATAAACAACAAGGAGCCGGTTGATGACGGAATCACGGCCGAACTCCTGAGAGCCGGCGGAAAACCCGTTTTTAAGGCCCTCCAGAAGCTGTTTGATTCCGTTATACACGAGGGCAAAACGCCACAGGCATGGAACAGAGGGGTGGTGGTACTTTTCTTTAAGAAGGGTGATAATGCCCTTCTTAAGAATTATAGGCCCATCTCACTTCTGAGCCATGTCTACAAGCTGTTTTCGAGAGTCATCACGAACTGTCTCGCGCGCAAGTTTGACGACTTCCAGCCTCCCGAACAAGGCGGCGGCCGACTTAGGGACACAAGGGGTTGCGACAATCGTCGATAGGATCCGGCAACTGGGACTCGAGGTGGCCTTGCACAAGTCCGAGGCCATGTGGTTTCATGGTCCTCGGAATGCGCCACCGACGGGTTCCCAGATAACGGTGGGAGGGGTTCACATCGGCGTCGAGTCGACGATGAAGTACTTGGGACTCGTCCTCGACAGCCGGTGGAACTTCGCGGAGCATTTCCGCCGTTTGGCTCCCAGACTGGAGCGGGCCGGGGCTGCGTTGAAGCGGCTCTTGCCCAATCTAGGGGGGCCAAACGCCTCCTGCCGGAGGCTCTACGCGGGGATCGTGCGGTCCATGGCCCTATACGGGGCGCCGGTGTGGGCGCCTACATTGAGGCGCCAACCAGCTCGCAAGCTGAGGGCGTCCCATAGGGTCATGGCGATCAGGATGATCCGGGGATATCGCACGATCTCCGGCGAGGCGGCGGGCCTCCTTGCCGGATTACCGCCATGGGATCTGGAGGCAAAGGTCCTCGCGCAAATATGGGAGTGGCGCGAGGAGGCCAAACGCCGGGGCGTAACTCCGCTGCCGCAGGAAATTGCGGCACAGCGGACAGAGCTCCGGCGGGATCTCATGGTGACATGGAGAGAGCGATTGTCGCAAACCAGTGCTGGGCACGCCACGATTGCGGCGGTAAGTCCCCTCTTTGAGGAGTGGTTTGAGAGGCGGCATGGCGTCCTCACCTTCCGCCTGACGCAGGTCCTCACAGGACACGGTTGTTTCGGGAGGTTCCTGTTTCGGATAGGGCGGGAGGAAACGCCCGGGTGTTTCCACTGCGAAGATCGCCCTGAGGACACGGTGGAGCACACGGTGGCGGTCTGCCCTGCTTGGGCGGAGCACCGCCGTGTCCTCGTGGAGGCGATCGGCGGCGGTGATCTCTCGCGTCCGGCCCTGGTCCAGGCCATGGTACGGAGCGAGAGGGCATGGGGAGCCGTCACCTCCTTCAGCGAAGCAGTGATGCTCGCGAAGAGGGAGGCGGCGCACGTGAGGGAGAGGCAGCATATGCGCCCTCGCGACCCAAGCCGCCGCAGGATACGGAGACGCCCTGGGCGTCGGGAATCCCAGGCCGATTTCCGGCCACCGTAGGCATGGGCTTGCGGACGGCGAGTAATGGGTAGCTCGCTGTCCGGTAAGGACCAAGCCCAAGTCGACGGCGCGTTGTGTTCCACGCGCGCCTCAAAGAGATGTCAGCACAAAAATGATGGTGCCCGCAAGGGCCGATGCCTGTCAGGGGTGCGGGTTCGTTTGAAAGAGATACCACAGCCCCTGGCATACGGGCTAATGAAGGAACACGGGTGGGTTTTAGTCAGTAAAAGTCTGACACGCCCTCCTGCTCCACCCAGAGCGGGAGAAGTTATTTGATGATTTCCCACCAAAAAAAAAAAAAAAAAAAAAAAAAAGCCTCCCGAACAAGCCGGATTCCGTAAAGGCTTTAGCACCGTAGATCACATACATACGCTGCGGCAGGTTATACAGAAGATCAAAGAGTATAACCTGCCTCTCTGCTTAGCGTTTGTGGACTACGAAAAAGCCTTCGATTCGATCGAGACATGGGCTGTACTGCAGTCTCTACAACGGTGCCAGATCGACTATTGGTACATCGAGGTGCTGAAGTGTCTATATGAAAACGCCACTATGTCAGTCCGACTCCAGGACCGGACTTCGAAACCTATCCTTCTGCAGCGAGGTGTGAGAAAGAGAGATGTTATCTCTCTGAAAGTGTTCACCGCTGCACTGGAGGATGTCTTCAAGGTTCTGGACTGGAAAGGGGCTGGCATCAACATCAATGGCGAGTACATTACTCACCTTCGGTTTGCCGATGATAGATTTATCTTGGCTGAGACCATAGAGGACCTCAGTGCAATACTCGATGACGTCAGTAGAGCTTCCGAAAGAGTGGGTCTTAAAATGAACATGGAAAAGACAAAGGTCATATGGAATGCCCATGTAACACCCACTCTCATGACGATCGGAGGCGCTACACTCGAAATTGTGGACGAGTACGTTTACCTAGGACAGACTGTCCAGTTATGTAAGTCCAACTTCGAGAAAGAGGTCAATCGTCGTTTCCGATTCTCGGCTGGGCAGTGTTCGGGAGGCTTCGCAATATCTTCTCGTCCCAAATACCACAGTGTCTCAAGAGGAAAGTCTTTGACCAGTGTGTGTTGCCAGTGATGACCTATGGTACAGAAACGTGGTCGCTCACAATGGGCCTTTTCAGAAGGCTTAATGTCACCCAAAGGGCAATGGAGAGGGCTATGCTCGGAGTTTCCCTACGCGATCGAGTCAGAAATGAAGAAATCCGCAGGAGAACCAAGGCAACCGACATAACCCGAAGAATTGCCAAACTTAAGTGGCAGTGGGCAGGGCACATTGCTCGCAGAACAGATGACCGGTGGGGCTGAAAGGTTCTGGAGTGGCGACCGCGTACCGGAAGACGTAGAGTGGGAAGGCCTCCCACAAGGTGGACCGATGACCTTGTGAAGGCCCCGGGAATCCGCTGGATGTGGGAAGCACAAGACCGGTCGAAGTGGAGGACCCTGGGGGAGGCCTATGTCCAGCAGTGGACGTCTTTTGACTGAAATGATGATGATGATGATGATTCACCCTAAAAGTTTGTCTAACTAAATATGACTATTTTTAATCGAGATTATAATGGTGTGGAGTATAATTAAAAAATAAAAATGCAGTAAAATTAGTTCAAATCAAATCATTTATTTTTTGCCAATATGGGTAGGGGTATGGATGTTACACAATGTTTTTATAATGTTCTCCGTGCTCTGCCTTCACATGGGCGTGCAAAAATTACACATAAATTAATATATACTTTCAAAATACTTACTTAACAATTAATGTGACAAAATTATTAAATTGGAACATAATTTTAAACGTATTTTCAATGTCAAGAGTATTTAGTAGTCAATAGGTAATTAAATAAAAGTCAGAGTAAATAATGGATAATTAAATAAAAGTCCTAGTAAATTAATAATAGTTGAGAGTTTCACATGTCATTTCTATGATTGTAAATCTGATTAGTCGTTTTTGGCCATAAGGATTCCTTTCACACTGTAATTAGGGTTGCCACCCGTACTTTATAATAAAGTATTGTACGTTATTTCAGGTAATTGTACTCTTTTTTACTCTTTAATTGGAATCGATGTCGCCACTCGCTAGCGCCACCTCACAAAGGCACTCGTTTTTAACAATTTATGAACGCAACCTAACCTCAAATGTCTACAATGTCAGTGTCATTGTCACAATTTCTTGTTTGTTTTGTGCGAAGCGGTTTGAGTGCAATATGAATACGATTTAACTGGGGGTTGTCCCAAATTGCCTGTTTCAGAATCAAGATTAAAATGATCAAATTCGTGTATTTAGGCCCTGAAAAAAACATATGTCATAGATAGATCCTTGTTTGAGGAAAATTAAAGGTTCAAAACACGATTAATTGCAATTTGCTCGATGAAAAAAAATCCGAAACAGGGTCGATTTCAAAACCAGTTTCCGTCTCATTTCCTAATAAGAGCACAAAATTATGTGAAAATTGCATGTACGATGAGGGAATCGTATTTAAGAGGGAATTTAAAAGTTAATTTTTTTAGTTTAGTAGTTTTTTTTTAATAAACTAAAAAAGATCTAAATCCGGCTAAATCGGCTCACGCTCAGAGTCTGGCAGAGTCCTGCGGGACGTCATCAAGGCTGGACCTGTGTCAAAATTCATTCATCTTAAAATAGTGTTGACACATTACAAATTATTATCGATGAAAAAATTGTCAAGTGAGAGTCGTATTCGTCGTTTATGAAGAAGTTTGTACAAATCACAGTTTTCTAAGATTCTTTGATCAGTTTCATCCATATCAACTATGATATTTCCTCTACACCGAACTGTGTTCGCTACTATCATATCCTACATTAATATTACATAATTATTCAATATGTCTGGTTGTCGGTTGTATACTAATAATATAAAGAACTTTCAGTCTGACACCAACAGAGAAAATAGGAAAAAATTTGCTCAGACAAAAGTGCTATAGGGTACACGACCAATTGGAAGGAACACGATAACAACTTTATTGATATTTCTCGAATAGCGGAGCTAGCAATACAAGATTTTTTCTCGAATCCGTGATTTTAAAATATTAATGTTGATGTCCTAAAATAATAGTATCGATAAATTATAGCTGGAGCAGTAGGTACGTCACTAGACAATAAAGTATGGCAATTGTTCCTTCATAAGTAGGCCACAATATTTACGGTTCTTTCTGAGCGATGGCAAACACCAAAAACAAAAGAATATGGTTACAGTGTAACCGAAACAGTATGACCATTTAAGCGTATTCCACTTGATAAAAAACTGAAAATCAGGATCTTTGAAACCTCAGCCACTAAAGATGTAAATTAAATAGTGGATGATTTGTATGGAAATCTACCATTTTGAAGAAGAGAAATACCGTCGGACACACAGCTTGTCTACTTTATAAATTCTTGAATTCACTGACAACTTACGCTTAGCCTTAACCTCTGGGAACATCTGAAAATAAATGTCTTTAATTCGAAATCATGCTTCTGGAAGCATGATTTGTTTTCTCAAAAAACAAATCGCACAAGGGTATTTTTTTGTTTTTAATTGGAAATCATCAAATGACTTCTCCCGCTCTGGGCGGAACGGGAGGGCTTATCAGACTTTTACTGAACCCACCCGTGTTCCATCAGTTCGAATTCAAATTCTTAAATTCACTGACAGCTAAAAATTGTCTGGAAATTATCTGGTTGAAAGGTTTGGAAGCATGATTTCCAAATGAAACCATTGCAATTTTTCATTTTCACCTTACAACCGCAAAACCATATGTAACTAGCTTCTGCTCGTGACTTCGTTCGCGTAGAAGTCGTAAGACACCACTATTGTGCCACATTATATAAAACTTCCCTATACACACCTATGTCACATTTGTAGATTTGCTCTCAACAGCCTAAATATACAAAGAAACAAAGCAAACAGGACTGGTGTCGCGGGATCAATTGACGTAAAGTTGTCCGTGTGAGAAGCAGCTAGTCCTGAGGTTGAAACCCGTAGCAATCATAATAATAGTAAAGCTGAAGGGTTTGTTTTTTAAGCTATTGCATAGCTTCTATCGCGGGCCTTGAGCGTGGAGACCGAACCCAGAAATTCCGTAACGAAAATAATGTCACACCTAGCAACAGGTCGGAATCAGCAGGCTTAGCATGACGCTTTCTATACCTACTCTTCTGTAGAATAGAAATTGCTTGCCTACATTTCTTGGTACAAAACTGTTAACTGTCTATAGGGAAACATCATTTTTGTCTACTCTTCCGACGACAAAACGCTTGTCTACGGTTTTCGTGCTAAGCCTGCAGCACAATAGAGGTGAGAGAACAGGCCATTCTTTCAATTGACCACACTTATTCGCATTACTGACTTCGAGACGTCGATACTTAGGTACTGTACCTACTGTGGTCGTTTGGTGAGTCGCGATGGTCATCGATATTCACCAATATCATCAGGCCCATAATAAATATATCGGTTTTGTATCGGTATGTGTACAGCTGCCGACATGTCGATATCGGGTTGGTGTCAATATCTGATAATATGAAAACGCTCAATAGGTAACTTACAGGACACTTACCCTACACAGGGAACTTTAAGTAATATTTTTAGTTTTACCATACCGTACCTAAAACTAAGGAAAAAATTTCGAACCTAAGCAAAAATAATTCAGTTGATCAACTGCAATATGTTATACTATGGCATGGATTTTCTGCTAAATGGTTGACAGTTCATCGTAAATAAATACGTCATGCTGCATTTGGGGGAGGCGGAGGTAGCGTTTCAAAGGCCCACAGGCCGGAACAACCTAGCCTTAAAGTACTACTAATACGATTCATGCTATAGTAAATCATGGACAAGAATACTCCACATACACCTAAAAAACGTAATTTTGATATTTACTGAAACGAATCTGCTGATGCTGTGCAATTCTTTGGTAGAGATACTAATTTGATACAAATTGTAAAAAGCAACAAAAATATGTTTTTTAAACATAATATTATAGCAAAATAAATTGTACTTTATTTTGATACTACGTACTTTTTTTTTCTTGTCTATAATAATAACCAATGTACATACTTTAACTGGATGAATAAAAGGTGGCAACCCTAACTGTAATACACTTTATCAGTTAGAAATTCCTTTAGCTTCCGCTTAAATATGTGCTAGTTGTCAATATATGTAATACAACATGGCAATTTATTATAAATCTTAATCTGGAGTCCATTAAATGAGTTTTGCAGGGTACAGTCCGAACTTTATTTCTGTAGCACTTCGGAATTTTTCATACTTAAGCATATACTTTTGACAAAGACTGACATCTCATAAATGAACAGGCTAGGTAAAGTAAGAATCTTAAGTTTTTTGAAATATGGTTCGCAGCCATCAGTGGTCTTTAGTCTGCACATTGCCCGTATGCACTATTTTTGGGCTTTAAAAACAGACTCCAATTCCGTCGAGTTCCCCCAGAAAATTACCCCATTTTGTCAAGAACTAAAATTCACACCAACACCTCGACTTCTGGTGCAAAAACAGTAGTTACTGTATATTTTTTGTTTTATTTTGCTTATAACTCTAAAATGGTGTATCCTATCGCAAAATAATGAAAATTTCGACCCCCTTTACAAAGCACATAGCCTCTAAATTCAACATGTGGGTAATCATTTTTCATATTTTCCATACAAAAATTGAAAATGCAATAAAAACAAGTCGAGGCTGCCACCCCTCGCGCCTCGGCTCTAAAAAAGTTCACGGGGTAGGGCAAACAAGTAGGTACCACGTTACAAAGCCAAAACATACCACGTGCACAAAATACAGAGGGTACAGAAGGCAATCTACATACAAAGTGCGCTCGAGCAACGCACACATAGACACCGCTCACGGACACGATATCTCGGACCGGTTGGGACCAATGCGAGCACGAGTGCCATCCCCTGAGACACGCGTCTGTGAAATGCAAAAATGTAGCAACAAAAAAGTTACTATAACTGTTCAGTGGACGGTTGTTTAAATTCAACATTAAACTGTGAATTGTCTTTTTTTAAGCTACCGGTTGTTGAGTTGACCAGAGAGGTGAGTATGCACCTAGATATTTTCTCGTTTTTCGATGGTTCGTTTTAACGTAACACAGAATACCTAGTTAGTTGTGGGTAAGCGAAAATGACTTTGTGGCCTTGTAATATTTTTACAATATAAATTAGGTATTTATTGTAGTACTTACGAGTAGGTATAAGCTAAAAAATACACTCATCTTCCTCATTATAAATAGTTAAGATAGAAATGCTCGGCGAACCGGCCGGGCCACCCGTGTAGCCACCCGCCGCCGATCATAACTATTAGAGTTGAGACTAATTGTTATCATGGCAAAGACCTCAATACGAGTGCCACTACCACGATAGTTTTTTGTGCATAAGCCAAAGTTGACAACCCTAGCGCGACCGCCGAGCGTAGGTATGAAAATCGAAGTACATACATGTGATTGCCTTCTGTACTCTCTTTATTTTGTTCCACGTGCGACTCGCGATTGTAAAATTCGATTTTAGTTGTGTCAAAATTTGTTTTTGAATTTAGTGTTTTTTTTTGCAGAATAGCTTTAAGATTCTCATAGCCAAAAGTGAAGAATTTAGTAATAGTTTAGAATAGAATAGAATAATATTTATTTGCTGTAAAACATGGTATAAAAAGATGGTAAAAACAAAATAACAGGAGCATACATGTTTTTGCTTAACAGTTATAAGCGTACAAATTTACACAAGCATATTTTATACATTCAACATTAATAGTCAAAGAATTCTTTGACACTATAAAAACTATGACTACACAACCATTCATGCAATTTATTTTTGAATAATCTCATATTTAGTCTCATATTTAGTTAGTTTAGTTCGGTGTACCTACATGAGAATCGGCACCACTATCTTTATAGATATAAATATCTATATACCTACTTAAGCACGCTTACATTATTTTACTTTCCTTACGATTCAATTGTATTGTATGGAAATTTGGTTAAGCATCTCGTCATAGCCATCAGGCGCACATCTGCGCCCATCACCCCTCCCCCAGTCCGCGACGCCTGCGCCCCTCCCGCGCTATTTTGTGACAATCTGTAGGTATCTATTTAGAACGACGCAACAAGGCTGGATATACTTATAACGTTATTTGGCGCTCGACCAAAAACTAACGCCGCCATCTTGTTTTGTCAATACAACCTCTTTGACACAATTTTCACAAATGTTCAACAACGCTCCCCTGACAATGTCAGTCAGGCGCCGAAATCCAACACCATCACATTACATTCAAAGAAAACCACCTTGAGAAAGCCGATGGGTTGTTCGAAAGAGATACCGTCGCCCCTGGCACACAGGCTACTGAGGGAACACGGGTGGGATTTAGTCAGTAAAAGTCTGACACGCTCTCCTGCTCCACCGAGAGCGGGAGAAGTTATTAAAATTTGATGATTACCCACCCAAAAAAAAAACGTCCACTGCTGGACTCCCCGAAACCCCGGCACGTCGACCGCTTCTGTTCTTCCCGCATGCAGCTGACTCCTGCAGCCCCTGCAAATCTCTACCTGAATAATAAATAAAAAAAATAAAAAGTTTATTGAGGTAAAAAGGTAAAACACTAAATACAAATTTGCTTAAATCTACGAAAAATTCAGTTGTGTTATGTGCCTGAACTAGGTCATCCTGTGTTTCAGGCGTGGCAAGGTATCATATTTCTAAATAATCACATTAATTATAAAATCTAGTAGGTATGTAAAATGGTGTAAATAGTACAATAAAACTAAAAATCTTAGTACCTACCTATCCTAACCTAGCTAAAATTAATTAGTACAAATACAATTTTTTTTATTTTTTATTTAAGTACAACTAATAATTTCTCTGTATCTTCATAGGACATACTTTGGAGAGCTTTCTTGAGAGTTCTTTTGCAATTTATATAATTAAGAGAATAAATGTTGGTTCTAGCATTTAGTCTGTTATAAAGTAGTGGTCCTAGGAAGACAAAAAATTTGGCTGCGAAAGCATGTTTTGTACTTTTTGTAGGGCAAACTATATCTTTCCGTCTCTTTTTAGTAAATTCAGTGCTATATGGGAGGGCTGCGTGCTGTTTTAATACGATGCTCATTATGAATAACTGTCGAGCTGTTAGTACTTCACAGGATTTATAGAGTAGGTTAGTAGGAAAAAGGAAAGGGCGGCCAGTAGACACCTTGAGAATCGCTCTTTGAGCTCTCTCGATAGGTAGTAGCAAACTTTTACCTGCTCCACCCCAAGAGGTGATGCAGTACGTCAAAATTGACTGGCAGAGAGCAAGATAAACTCGCCTAATTAATTTTGGGTCTGCAATATAACGTAGTTTATTGAAAATGAATATAAGCTTACGCATTCTATTATTTAAGGCTTCTATGTGTTGTTTAAAAGATAAGGTTTCATCTATTATAATACCCAGATATTTTATTTGATTAGTTATATTAATATTAGGACACGTAAGGAGGCAATCTGCCGGGGCCATACAACAGTGAGCATACATCGTCGAGGGCAAAACAGATGTTTGTTTGCGCATTGAAAACTTAATATAATTTGTCTTAGCCGCATTTAGTGTTAGTGAGTTATGCTGAAGCCACTTATTTACAATATTAAAACCGTGTTGCGCAAACTTGTAGACTTCATGTTCCGATTCAGCAGAAAAAAGGAGGGCAGTGTCATCAGCGTAGGATATTATAGTGCCGTGCTCTAGGTTTAGATTACAGAGGTCATTTATGTATATCAAAAATAGAGTGGGCCCTAAAATACTTCCTTGGGGCACACCAAAAGACGTGTTTTTTTCGTCTGCGCTGAGAACATTACCAATTTTAACGCACTGGGTTCGGTCTTCTAAGTAACTTTTGAGAAGTTTCAGTTGAATGCCTCTTATGCCCATTGTCTCAAGCTTGCGCAACAGAATAGGAATGGAGACTGTGTCAAAAGCTTTGGCGAGGTCCAGGAAAACTCCAACTGTGTGGTTACCCTTGTCAAGTTCTTGGGCTAGATAGTCAGTTAGATGATGTACGGCATCGGCAGTTGAAATTTTAGGTCTAAATCCATATTGACGGTCCGACAAAATTGATTTATCCTCCAGATATCTAAACAATCTTTTATTTATGATTTTTTCTAAAATTTTTGACATAGAACACAGTAAAGAAATTGGTCTATAATTTGTTACTTCCTGTTTACTGCCTGTTTTGTATACAGGGACAATAACTGCTTTTTTGAGGCACTCGGGAAAAATACCCAAGGACAGGCACATTCGGAAAATATAAGTCAGTGGTGGTACCAAAATAGTCTTGAATTGTTTGATGATTTTATTTGATATATTATCCCAACCAACTGCACAGTCGTCTTTCAAAGTCATGATTATTCTTTCTACCTCAGTTTCGTCTGTATCTAGCAGGGCGAAGGATGTTAAGGTGGAGTTACATGCAAAAGGCGTGCTTGTTAGAAAGTGTGATTGAACCCGATTTCTTTCTGCCAGATTCTTTCCGACGTTAACAAAGAAATTATTTGCTAAGTTAGCAGATGTTAGCGGTGTCGAGTGCGCTTTTAATAAACCTGAAGATGACTCATTTTGTTTCGAGGTATATGTTACATTTTTAATATATTTCCAGATCTGTTTACTATTTGTTCCAGCCTCTTCCAATGCAGTTTTACCGTAGTTGCTTTTAACCTTTTTAAGGAGATCATTACAGAAATTACGATACCTTTTGTACGACAGCTGCAGTATTGCATTATCTGGATGAGATTTAGCCTTCATGTGCAGTTTATCTCTATGTTTCATACAACGAATAAGACCTGTCGTGATCCAGGGTTTTATGTTACAATTTTTACGGCTCAGTCTTGATATGTCTGTATTTTTCTGAATTGCATGTCGTATATTTTCTATTACATACAACATACAAAACTGCGGATCAGCAGAATTGTAGACTGGATCAAAGTTGATGACGCGTAAATCTTCTTCAAGTTTATTTATGTTTAATTTAGTAATTGTGCGAGTGTTTTGTTTAGGTAATTTACAGTTTATGATTAATAGGGCAGCATTATGATCGGTTATTGTTGAGTTAATAACAAGTGCAAGTGAAGGGAAATTCGATTTAAGCATAATATGGTCCAAGCAAGAGCCACTTTGATGTGTAGGAAAATTGTGTGCGGGGAGCAAGCCATGAAAGGCGCATAGGTTGAGGTAGTCCTGAGCAGATGCATCAGCACTTCCTGGAAGAATATTAATATTAATATCGCCAATTAAAATCGTGTTTTTGAAGGATGACAGGTTTTGCAAGGTGTCATTCAGAGAGTTAGTAAAATTGCTGATATTTTTAAAGGAGGGTGGCCGATATATTGCTAATATCGCAAATTCTGACCCAATTTTAACTAACAAACTGTTGCAGTCGACCATATTAGGTTCCTCAACGGAGACATTTAAATAACTTCTGACATAAACTATCACCCCATCATTTTGATTGAAATTTATACTACTTTTGTACATAGTATATCCCATGATTTGCGGTATGTTATATTGCTTAGCAAGCCAACATTCGGTCAAAACAATTATGTCACAAGCCATGTTTATCCGTTGTTGAAAAGTGCAATAACTATCAAAATTCTTATATATGCTACGTATATTTTGTGTTAGTATGGTTAAGGGAGTTTTATAGCCGGAAATATATTGTTTGCATTGTTCCGCTTCACAGAGTTTAGACTCGGATACAGATAAATTATCTAAGTCATTAATTATCGTGTCAATCATATTAAATAAAAAGAATAGAAAACGAAAAATGTAAAATAAAAATTAAGTAAAAGGTCTATGTACGGAACCGTACATTACTTTACAGACTTACGCGCCGTGCACTCTGCACCCACAGCATTTTTACCTTGTACTCATTATTGCAAATAATATGTAAAAATAGATATCAATAAATCAGTGTTTAACGAACATTCACGGCGGTCGGTTTTATTTCATCATCCCAATAGAATCACCCCGTTATCATATCACCAAGTGTAGGGATCCCCTACATTTATTTTTGGTCCTTCGAGCATTACAGCAGGACCTCGTCGCGGTACTTTGACCTAGCGCGCGTACTGGTCAGAGGCACGTTTTCGCAGACGTGACGTGGACTTAAGGTTCTGTGATCAATCCAGTGTGGACTCATTTAGTGGATACACACTTCATCAGACACTCATCATCGACTTGAGCATACAGCTTAGGTCAACAAACGCTCGTGGTAAGCAAATCACGGCGTGAGATCATCATCATCAGGCTCTGTGGAGCTCATCATCAGGCGCCGCGAGGGTTTAGCATCCGCTATCAACCCCGTTGGGAGCAGCAGCAGGTGCAGATCGTGGATCATCATTTAATCAAGTAAGACTGTTCCTTTACCTACATCATGGAAACTCTTTTTTCCCGTCAATCTGAAATCATCACCACATTCACTAAAATAAAGGTGAACTTTAACAAGGACTCGGATTCTCGCAAAGATACCGAATACTTGAGGAAACGGTTAGAGTCGTTAGACAACCTCTGGGGAGAGTTCGAGCAAAATCATCAAAAAATATCTGAGCATAAAAATCTCGCGGTTGATTATTTCCTTGACAACACGTATCAAAATGGTAAAGATCTTTATCAATCTACTCGTAGTCTTATTTCATCTTACGGCAAATCATCAAAGTCTACTCAACCAGATGGAAAGCTAGACGAATTTTTATCATTGCAACGCACTCATTTTAGGGCATTTCATCGGTTAATTAAAGACATTAAAGTTGATCAAATAACAGACAAGTGGGAACTAGAAGATGAGCTCAAAAACGTTCAAGCTAAGTGGACAATCATTGATGCTCAACATTTGCAAATAGATCATATACTTGCTGGTGGAGATATATCATACGAAAAGGAGTTTAATCATCATGAATTGGCCTACAAGACTATGAAACGTGAGTTAAATAAGAAAATCTCATCAACTACTCACTTAGAAAAATCAACTCCGCACATTGAAATACCATCATTCAGCGGGAACTACACTCAGTGGCCAACATTTCATGACTTGTTTACGGAGACAATTCATAATAACAATTCTATCACCAAAGCTCAGAAGATGCAGCACCTTAAGGGAAAACTTAAGGGAGAAGCAGAACGTCTAATCTATCATCTCCATATTTCATCAGAGAATTATGATACTGCGTGGGAGATCTTATTACATCGCTACAACAATTCTCAAGTTCTTTTCACGAATCAAATCGAAGTCTTCCTAAATCAACCCATCATTCAAAAACAATCATCATTCGAAATCAAAAGGTTGTATGATACCTCAACCGAATGTATTCACGCGATTCACAATCTCGGCGTCAATACGAATTCGTGGGATCCGTTGTTGGTTCATTTATTGTGCAAAAAACTGGACCCAGAAACTTATGCCGACTACAAGGAAGCACGTAGGACACCTCGTGATTTACCAACGTTGGACGAGTTAATGGCATTCCTCGAGAGTAAGTTTACCGCTCTTGAACCCATTCATAAAATCGATAAAGAACCCTCACCATCAAACAAGCGGAACCCTAATCAATCAAAGAACACAAATAACCTTAATAAGCAAAACTTTCATAAAGGTTATTTTAACAAGAATTATCAGGCCATCATTACTCAAACTTCAAAATGCTCTGTATGCAATTCAAATCATGCTCGCAATTTGTTTTCGTGCAAAAAATTCATGATTATGACACCAGACGTGCAATTGATGACGGCGACGAAAGCAAATATTTGTCGAAATTGCCTGTTCAGTCACGATGGAAGTCAATGCACTTCGTCGAAACGTTGCAAAACCTGTCAAGGTGATCATCATACAGTACTTCATGAAGCGTGTGTACCATCTAACTCAAAATCAGCCCCACAAGCAACTTCTTCATCAACATCATCAAACAAGCAATCGAATGTAAATCATGTCGCAGGGGATGACGAAGAGTTATTGTTGACTACGCTATCAATCAATGTCAGGTGTTCTGATGGCAGCTTCGTGACCCTTAGGGCTCTTCTAGACCAGGGATCACAAATATCATTAATTTCAGAAAACGCTGTACAGCGGTTAGGGTTGCAGCGGCGACGATTTAACGCTTCAGTATCTGGAATAGGTGCTGGTGCTAGGCAAAGCAAAGGACGGGTATCAATCGACTGTCAATCTATCTATGGCGACTATCATTTTACTACAGAAGCACTGGTTCTGTCAAAGGTCGCTAACTGCTTGCCTGGTATACCATTCAAAAAACAAACATGGTCTCATATCCAGCATCTTCAATTAGCTGATCCAGAATATAACGTGTCGAAGCCAATTGATATCCTCTTGGATGTGAGTATCTATTCTCGGATCATCATGGACGGTCTCATCAAAGGACCAGTGCAGGCTCCGATTGCGCAACAGACGGCACTTGGATGGATCCTGTCTGGCAACGTTCGCACATTTAACTGTCATTTCGTAACAAATGACTTATCAGATCTATCAAAATATTGGGAGATAGAGGACGTTGAAACATCATCATCATCGCTTACCAGTGAAGAGCAGTATTGTGAAGAGTTTTATCAGCAAGCTACTCGTCGTTTGGACACTGGTAGATACGAGGTTGGCATACCCATGAAACCTGAATATCAAAATCAGCTTGGATCATCTAAAGTAAAGGCTATTGCACAATTCAAACAGTTAGAAAGAAAAATGTGCAATAACGAATCATTTTCAGAAACTTATAAATCATTTATGTCTGAATATCAACAACTGGGTCACATGCGTATTCCCAATAATATCGACGAATCAAAACGTGCCTTCTACTTACCACATCACGGCGTAATGAAATTAGATTCAACAACAACAAAACTCAGAGTCGTTTTCAATGCGTCGGCGAAATCTACATCAGGAAATAGCCTAAATGACCTCATGTGTTGCGGACCGAATCTTCAAAAAGACCTCATGACACTGATCCTAAACTGGAGAACTTACAGTTATGTAATCACGGCGGACATAGAGAAAATGTTCCGACAAATCTTTATCAGACAATCAGATCATCATCTTCAATCAATTATTTGGCGGCAATCATCTCAAGAGGCACTCAACGAATATCATCTTACTACTGTGACGTACGGAACTAAGGCCGCTCCATACTTAGCTATGAGAACGCTTAAACAGCTGTCAATAGACGATGCTGACAAGTATCCACTAGCTGCGTCAGCATTAAATCAATCATTCTATATGGACGATTTGTTCAGTGGAGCAAATACCATTCATCAAGCCAGGGAGCTTCAGCATCAACTCATTGAGATTCTGAAGGGCGCTGGTATGAACCTCCGGAAATGGTCCAGTAACGTACCGGACCTACTGGTGGATCTATCACCTGACCAACTCAATAACCCACTAGACTTCAAGTGTTCAGAAACAAGAAAAACACTTGGATTGAGATGGAACCCATCAACGGTTAGCTTTACCTTTCAAAATCAATTACAGCATCATAATAAACGAGTCACAAAGAGACAGCTGCTTTCCGAAATTTCAAAGTTATTTGACCCCTTAGGCTGGCTGTCACCATTATCAATCAGAGCAAAATTGCTTTTTCAAAATGCATGGTCACACTTATCGTGGGACGAAGAAGTTCCACAATCAGTTCAAGATGATTGGATTCAGCATATGAATGATTTCAACATCATAGATCAATTTATCATACCACGTTATCTCGGTAACACAAATCAATCTTATCAAATCCATGGATTTTGTGACGCTTCTGACAAAGCATACGCATGTGTTGTGTATGTGGTAGCAAAAGACAATAAGGGCGTGTACACATCAACGCTAGCTGTAGCAAAAACAAAGTTAGCACCTCTGGCAAAAAAGGTATCATTGCCACGACTAGAGCTATGCGGTGCGCTACTACTATCGCAACGTTCTAATCAAGAAGGTCATGGAATCCTTATCAAATCAGCATCTGGAAATTTATGCCTGGACAGATTCCATGATAGTTTTAGGATGGATCAAAGGCGACGTGAAGAAATGGAAGCAGTTTGTAGCTAACAGAATTATCAAAATCATTAGTATCATTCCATCATCATGTTGGCATCATGTGAGGTCAGAAGAGAACGCTGCAGATTGTGCTACTCGGGGTCTGACGTCATGGAAGCTATCAAATCATCCGTTGTGGTGGCAAGGTCCGAAATGGATCACCAATTTCGAACATACTACGCTTCCTATCTCTTCATATCAATCACCAGATTTGGAGATCAAAAAGCTTAGTGTAAACACGGCTTTATATCAAAATCATATTACATTAATACACGAGTTGTTACAGAATTACAGTTCATTAACTCGCATCGTAAAAATTGTCGCTTGGATATCGCGTTTCATTACGCAATTACGAAGCAAACACACATCAAGAACGGATGTATTGACGTCATCAGACATGGACAATGCATTGAATATCATTATCAAAGATGACCAATCACACCAATTTCATGAAGACATCATAGTTATCAATCAAAAGGGTCACGTGCACCCTAGAAGCAAAATATCATGTCTTAATCCTTATATGGATGAGCACGGTATCCTTAGAGTAGGTGGACGACTGAAAAACGCATGCATTAGCGATTCATCAAAGCATCCTATCATATTATCAAGCCACAGTCGTCTCACCGATTTAATCATTGATCAGGCTCACATTACAACGTTACATGGAGGCCCGCGACTGACACTTTCATACATCAGAGACAGATATTGGATAATCAGTGGAATCCGTACTGTTAAGAGGAAGTTGAGATCATGCGTTAAGTGTCAGCGTTTCAGTCAAACTCAATATCAACAGATCATGGCCGATCTTCCACAGCCACGAGTTACCCCGTCACGACCTTTCTCTCACACCGGTGTCGACTTCACTGGATACGTCGAGTTGAAGGCCAATAAGGGACGTGGAATTAAAACCGTCAAGGGGTATATTGCAGTGTTTGTTTGTTTGTCTACCAAGGCTGTTCATCTGGAACTAGTTTCCGATCTAAGTACTCCAGCATTTTTAGCAGCCTTCCGTAGGTTTTCGGCCCGACGTGGATCGCCTAGTCACATGTACAGTGATAATGGCACGAATTTCGTAGGTGCCAATCGTATCATTAAGAAGGAGTACCAAGAGATCATAGCCACCATCAATACCGATTTCTTCAGTAAAATCAATGACATGAACATAAAGTGGCACTTCAACGCTCCTGCGTGGCCAAGTGCAGGCGGTCTTTGGGAAGCCGCAGTGAAAAGTCTCAAATATCATCTAAAACGTATCATCGGCGATCAGAAACTCACTTACGAGGAGTTTACTACGCTACTACATCAAATCGAGGCATGTCTGAACTCTAGGCCTCTCTGTCAATTGACAGAGAGCCCTGACGACGACGTTCTTACGCCGGGACACTTCTTAATCGGCGGCCCACTTCTAGCTAGACCACAAACCGATCCAGATCACATGAATCAATCAACACGATGGCAACTCATTCAATCAATCAACAAACAGCTTTGGAAAAGGTGGTCAAGCGAATATCTTCAGCAACTGCAAGCTAGATCAAAATGGCGCAAGCCAAGTAGGAACTTCGAAATTGATGACGTGGTTCTTATCAAGGACGAAAACTTGCCGCCCGGCAAGTGGGCGTTAGGACGTATTCAAGCAGTTCATCCTGGAAAGGATGGCTATGTAAGAGTAGTCAGTTTAAAAACTAAGACTGCCATCATACAACGCCCTGTCGCAAGACTTGTGTTGTTACCAGTAAACAAGGACACAACACAGGATCAAAATGACAGTCAAAATAATTCTGACGAGCGGAGTAAGAGAAAGCGACTTCCTCGAAACAATCTATCATTTAAGAGCCTATTCACTAGTTTCTTATTACTATTTTTCATGCTATTATCTCCTACTTCAGCACAAAATAATATCCCTAATCATGAATCGTATAATGTGACGTCATTAGACGAGAATCAAGCTATTTACTTCGACAGAGTATCAAACCTTCAGTATATCCAGGATGAATGGCGTCTAGTTGTCTACTACAATATGACGACCTACTGGAAAGGCTTATCAGACATCAAAGGTTACGTCAACCACATCAAATCATTATGCAATACCCATGCAAGTAAACAATATCAGAGTGTCATTCTTCAGTTAGAGCACGAGATTAGCGAAATTGAACACTATGATATGCTACTTAAATATCAAAGTCCAAGGAGGCTAAAAAGAGGCTTAATTAACGGGCTGGGTTATATTGCAAATTCATTATTCGGTGTACTGGACGAAAGGTTTGCCGAAAAATACAAGAGCGACATCGAGCACATCAGTCATAATGAAGAACATCTTCAAAAACTTATCAAGAATCAGACAAGTATTTTAGAATCAGAATTTAATATCATACGCCGTAATGAAAACATTATGATTCAACAATTCTCATTCATCAAGCAACATCTTCAAAATCTATCGATTGAGGTGAATAAAATAAGTTTAAATAATGAAGACGGCCTATATGTGACATCATCAGCTCTAGCGGCATCAATAATTATATCAAATATTCGTTGGATTCAGCAAACGTTAATTGGTACGGTAACAGATATCTCACACGGGCGCATTGACAGTCATTTGTTAACACCGGAACAGTTATCGTATCAGCTGAGCATCATCTCTAGCCATCTGAATGGTAAACTTATGATACCAGTGGATAAGAAAAATATCAAGGACTTGTATCGTTTACTCAAAGTGTCAGCTAGAGTCTTTTCCAACTATTTAATCATCGAAATCAAGGTTCCACTCCTAAGCAACGAATTGTTTGAATTAAACAAAATCGTAACTATTTCGCAAAAGAGAGGCACACAATATTATCAGCTCATTCCATCAGTACCCTTCATAGCTTACAATCTACGCAAGGATACAGCATTTCTTCTATCAGAAGCAGACTTACAATCATGTACTCATGTTCCCCACGATATCTTGTTATGCTCATTAGACATGCCCATTTACGACCTAGACATAAAGCAGTCTATCTGTGAAATCAAAATCTTCAATCAAAAACAATTATGCCACTCCGTAAAATCGTCATGTGAAGAGCAATGGATCAAATTGCACAGGCCGAACACCTGGTTGTATTCATGTTGCTTAGAATGCCAAGTGCGCATAATTTGCGCCAACGGAGTCACAATGGTCAACCTGGTCGGCAACGCGATTATTACCCTAGGTCAAGGTTGCTCATTGAAAGGAGATACCTTTAGTATTTATGCTCATAACAATTTCATCAATCATGTAAATATTCATCATCATATCGAAGTCCCAGAGGTTTCTGTCCTAAACAAAATAATAAAAACGTCTGCACCAGAGAACATCAGCGTGACCGAAGATCATCATCTCATTTGGAATCAAATAAGGGCTCAGATTGACGAGGTTAAGGAACAGTCATCTACAGATCTGAGCATTCACGACATTCATCACTATACGGTGTTGTACATCAGTGTAGCTTCGGTTATCATCCTGGGTGGCGTCGTCGTGTACCTCATCAGAAGACAACGAAGTACGGGGACAGTACCAACGTCGCCGGCCCCCCAGGGCCAGGAGGCTGTCTGGGTGGGGCCAGTGGCAGTCGTGCCGGCAGATACGGTGCCAGTGGCATCACGTTTACCGGAATCAGTGCAAAAGTGCAGTGAAGTGTTTACAATCAGTGGTGTAGATAAGGCTACCTCGCCAACGTTTCTACATTCAGTGCACTCACAAGACCGCGATGATTAAGGACATTTAAATCTTAGAATAAGTCAGTAAAATTCGTGTTTTATCTCATTTGTATCATAAGCTATCAGTCTATTATCATGTTACTATTTAATCACAATCTTTTTGTTTGTAACTTCATTTTATCTGCATATCTATCAATCATTTCTGTTGTCCCTTTTGGGCGGGCAGGATGTACGGAACCGTACATTACTTTACAGACTTACGCGCCGTGCACTCTGCACCCACAGCATTTTTACCTTGTACTCATTATTGCAAATAATATGTAAAAATAGATATCAATAAATCAGTGTTTAACGAACATTCACGGCGGTCGGTTTTATTTCATCATCCCAATAGAATCACCCCGTTATCATATCACCAAGTGTAGGGATCCCCTACAGTCTAGAATAACTTATAAACGGCGCTCTTAGGCGCCTCCATAATCAACAGAATTAACGTATCTTTTCTCGGCCATTATTTTCGCCGGGCAGTCAGTAGCGCCTGTTATGTGATTGTCTGGCTTTTTGAAATGCGAGCAAGTAGCACATTTTGGTTCATTTGCCTTCTTTGGACAGTCTTTGATCGAGTGACCCTGATCACCACAATGGCCGCAGGTGTAAGATGTCTGTCGACATGACTTGGCAGCATGTCCATACTGCTGACACTTATAGCAGCGTGTGACTAAAGTGAAGTCTCTGACAGGACACGATGACCAATTAACAAAAACACGTTCTTTAGACATCAGGGCTTTTCGAATGACCGGAGATACTTCTACGATATAATTGCAGGTCTCGGCGTCCTTCTTACCTGACTTATGGCTTAGCTTTATAGAGGTCAAGAATGACTCAACATTGCAGTTCTGAAGTTTTTCGGCTAAGTTTTGATGGTACAAACATGTGAAGACTTCATTTTCTGTCATGGATGTCGGCACTCCTATGATGACTACTCTGGGCTTTCTTTTATGAGGCTCGTCGACGGTTAGACCCGACTTTGTGAGCTGCACCGATTGTCTCAGCTTTTCAATATCTTCCTTCGTCTCGGTGCTGATAATCACTCCGCCGTTTTTAGTCTTGCGTAAGCCCCTCACGTGAAGTTGCATTTTTTCCGGGCAAATTATTTTTTGGACCAGACATTTTGTCTCATCACTGGTCTTTAATTTGTCGTTCGGATAGATAGCCACTGAACTTAAGTTAATTGGCTGGATGTAATTGTTGGCTCCTTTCTTTACCATATCAGAAAAAGACGGTCCTTGGGCAGGTTTCAGTGACTCTCCGATTCTCGACTTGAGCTCCTGTAGCTGCTGCGAAAGGTCAAGTTGGTTTTCTAAATTTATAAGGGCATGGTGGAATTGGATGGCTTTTGCTTTGATGGACTGGTACTGGACGGCCATTTGCGACGTTCCATGGCCAACCTTCCGGCATAGGGCATTGATGCGCAATTTCTGGTCCATGTTCAGCTTGCCATCAGCTGCAATAGCGCAAACCTCCTTCAGGCTCTGTTCAATATTGGTCATCCAATTTTGGACTTCTGTCGTCGGTATAGCATCGAGGTCATTGTTCCTTTGACTGGGCGCTTGAGGGGGAGCAGCAGGTACGGCTGCGGGCACAGGTGTAGCTGGTGGGGAGCGGGCACACCTACTTCTAGGACTGAAGGGACTCTCCTCCATTGTGAAACAGTTTATTTACTTGCTAATCATGGATCATCGTCAACCAAACACACACTTTACACAAACCTACGTTAATTTCCGACACAGTTTGCGTAATTACCGGCTATTGCACTAAAAACTAGGTCACGACTTCGCAAGTGATTATTTGTTTATTTCAATTAATTGTTCGACACGTCTGTTCACCCCGACAATGCAAAGTCAGATCAGAATGTTTTGATGTTGCCAAACGAAATGCTCATAGTATATACAGTCAGCGGCTTCGCCCGCGTTACCGAATTTACACAAAACCTCAACAAATGATACCCGTAAATTTTCCTCATGAATTACTCTGTCTATTGGTTTTGTGGAAATGTGTGGAACCCGTTCAGTCGTTTTTGAGTTTATAGCGAACAGTAAAAAAATATTTCTTTTTTTTTTGTTGGGAGCGATTACATTTTACTCAATTTCTCAAAAACTTTAAGCGATGTCGAGATGGCAATCACATATGTAAGAAAACTAATAATTCTGAGTATTTGGCTCGAAGAAACTTATTGCTTATCTCTGCGTACTTTCGAGATAATAGTGACAGAAAATAACATTTTTTTTTAATGTTAATTGTTTGCTTTTTTTTAATCATAGCCTTACTTTAGCACATAATTATAATGTATGCGTAATGTCAAATAAATAAAAAGAGACTTTTCTGTAAAAGAGGTTATGGGGGCTCACTAATGACTGAAAAGCTATGACCTTTCTGAAGGAGTATTTTCATCAGTTTTAAAAAACAATCAAAATGAAGACAAATAAAGCTGCAAACATAAAGTTGAATATGTTCACAAACGATTCTGAAAAAATATTATGGTGAAAGATTAATATTTGGGTCTATATTCTCTTGAGAAATCTCTATTTCCTCGTTTTCCAACGAAAGCAATTCATTGTTCAAGATCAAAGCACTAGCCTCTGGAAACAACTGTTTATGTAAACGAGCAAACTTTGGTTTGATATGACTGATGTAAGGATCTGAGCTAATTAGAAAGCTGTGGATAATGTCTAAATTAGTCTGAACTCTACCGATTTTTCTTGTATGTGCCATTCTAACATTCCGGAAATCTTTATTCCTCGCTTCGGAAGCTTCTTCGGAAAGCATGCCTATCGGAATAAAGGAGAAATTTTCACAAATATCAGCACCGTGTATCAACAATTTATGGACACTTGAAGGCATGTAATACCATGGATATAAGTTTACATACAGCATTGCTGTTTCTTTACAATATTCCCTAAACAAGTTGGTATTAATAAGTTGACCAGATGAAATTGTTTGTAAAATGACTGCAAATCTCTTGATTAAAACAGGGTGGATACCCGTTATTTCAGCAGATACTTCATAATTTTCAAAAAACCTTCTTGCCGTGTTACCGTCATTGGTTGTACCAAATCCCTGTTTTACTATGTCAATTAACAAACCAGTTCTTTCCCGGAATTCTTCTTGTGTCAAATTCTTTTTAATTTCTTTTAACAATTTATCTTCTTTTCGTGCAGCCCACTTTTTGAAGTCTAAGTTGTACGAAATGTGTAAAATACATTCCATACATCTTATCCACATATGAAGCGAAGACAGACCATATTTATACATATCTTCTCTGATGAGTCTTTTGGATACAAAGTCCAAGTCATTCATTTTGCTAGGTAGGGTATTGCAAATATTACAAACAGCTGCAGAAGAAGTATTGGAAATCACAGTAGAAATTTTCCCATCAATCATAGTCATGTACAAAACATGTTTAATATCAAAATTATCTACAATTGTGGGAACAAGATTACGAATTTCTTCCTCTAAGGATGCACTTTCCTTCTTTATCAATTCATTTGTTTCTTTTGCAAATATAAAGCCAATTGGACGACAATAGTTTGTTGAAGAGGGAGCAGGATTTTGCCACAAGATAGTACCACTCTCTTCTTCCAAACGAAGCGGAACCAAACTAATCATGAAAACTGAAGAATCGTCAATTTTAGTGTCGGAGTGTGACTTTTGTTTATAATTACTTTGAGAAGATGACCCGTCAAAACCCCATTTGCTTATTAGTTTTAGCGATTTTTTGTCGGCAGAGTTGTGCTGAATTGTTTTTAATATCCTATTGGTTGTCAAATCTAGAAGCGATTGAAGTCTTATCTTAGCATCAGATTCAGTTACAGTTATGTCTGACTCTGGAGGATAACAAGTTTTTTTAGCTTCCAGGAGCTTTTGATAGGATAGAAGACCATACATTTTCTCTGAAGCAAGAATAGTTCTTAAATTTCGATATTGCCATTTTGACAAATTTGTTGAGGTGTAAAGCGCTAACGTTTTATCATCTGGTAAACACGGTTTATCAGTCTTTTTAGCGAATAGTACATCATGTACCATCTCATATTTTTCCTTGTTTTGGCTGAGTTCGTTTAATATAGCTGCTAATTTTGTTTTTTTAGACTCTTTTAATTTGGCACATAAAGCATAAACTAATTCCTCCTCTGTGTGATCTAGAAGTGTTAGAGAACGCCTTTTCTTCTGTTTATCAGATATATCAACAAATGGTTTTTTACTTGTACCACAACTTAATTGATGAGTATCCACTTGCGTTTCGAAATTTGGAATTACTTAATCGGCAACTTTAAAAATGCTGCTTAAATCGATATTTTGACATTTTGGCCAAACTATTTGGGATTGTAACCAGTCTGAATTTTTGTTAAGAAAGGTCTTTTGAGCTCTACTGGAAGCAGACCATCTTTTTGAGATATTACTTGAAAAATTACGACAAAATAATTTAATATTACTCAAATCTTCGGAAGACAATTCAACACCAATACGTTCAATAAGGGCATTAAATAAAAATTCGACATTTTTAAAACCACCTCCTGATTTAAGAACAACGTATAAGTCTAAGTTGGTGACAAATGCGGACATATTATAATTTTAAGGAAAATTGAAAACAAATTAGAATCAAAGATATCAAAGACAAAGTGACTTTGATTTTAACAAAAAAAAAATTACGAAAACAAATTCGACGAAAGAAAGACAAACAAAAATTATTTGATTTTAAAATCCAAAGATTCAAAATACAACGATAACAAAACAAACAAACAACAAGCATTTCTTCAAGCGCACAGAAAAAATAAGGACACGTCTTATCGCAACCACATTTAGTTGTACACTGAGGTGTACGCGCGCGATTCGTGACCGTATTACGTTACGTCATGAGAGGCGGCCATCTTGTTATCCCGGCAAACTCGCGTCGAAGCTCCATTTTGCTGGCCAGCGGACCTATTGCGATATGAGTAAGGCTATGAATAAAAAAAAGCGAACAATTAACATTAAAAAAATTGTTATTTTCTGTCACTATTATCTCGAAAGTACGCAGAGATAAGCAATAAGTTTCTTCGAGCCAAATACTCAGAATTATTAGTTTTCTAACATATGTGAATGCCATCTCGACATCGCTTAAGGTTTTTGAGAAATTGAGTAAAATGTAATCACTCCCATACAAAAAAAAAGAAATTTTTTTTTTAGAGAAAAGTATTTGAAGTAGGACAATAATATTTTTTTGCCTTATCTGTTATCATTATATCAACAATAAAAAAAAATATCAGCGGTCTACTATCAATGTCCACTTTTTTTTAATTTGGGACCAGTGTGAGACGCGGCGCGCGGCTAGGTAGGTAGGTAATTTGTTTTATAATATGCAGTGGTGAAGCGTTGTTGGTCATAAAAGTACCCCTTGGAATAAAAACTTTCAATATGGGATCCCTATGTTACAGCAACATTAGTGGAACCACTTTTCTATAATGGGAAATGTGTGTAAAGCATCTGTGCCTATACCTTCAAGATACGAGTATACTGACATAGAAATATGTTTAAAACCACAAATTATTATAGTGCGAGATCCCAGAGCTTTCTGACGTAACTTATTTTCACAAAGATGAAACCTTGGGTTCTGAGTAGTGGCCTGGTGTACCTACTTTTAATACCTGCGTGTTTGTGGAGTTCGCTCAGTGACACTTAGGCAGGTACCAGGTGAGAAAGTTGCCAAAAATTTAGTGTAACTTTACTTATTTTCACATGGCTGATTTTTATATATATATTGTAGAATATAACTCTGAAGTAATATCAAAAGTATCAGACGCTTTCCATGGGCCGGAACTTTTGTCAGACGCTTTAAAGCTGTACAAAAAATAAACTAACTTTACTTATTTTTACATGTCTGATCTTTAAATATGTTACTAAGACACCTATTACAAAGTTATATTTAATAAATCAGACAATTTGTAATGACCAAACATCCCCTAAACACAAAAAAAAACATTCATGAGTAAAGGCGCGAAAGCCTTATTCTTGCGTTTCAGAGTATTTAAACATAAGAAAACTTACTTTCTTATTTTGCTTTCGATATTATTATTCTTGAATCTGTTTTTTTTTTTGTTAAGTTAAAAATTAATATTTTTGAATTAATTTAATTTACTGCATTTATTTGGGGAAAGTGTGTTATTTTAGGAACAATTGTGTTTTATCAAAAAAGTTTTTGTAGAATTATTTTAATTTAATTTTTTAAGTTGTGACAATTTAAAGAAAAAATAATTTTAGTAGACAAATATTCAATTATGATTATTTGTCAAATATGATATGTGGTGCCGGGCGTAAAAGAATAGCACCATCCCATTTCTTCCAGTGGGTGTCGTAGAAGGCGACTAAGAGACTAGAGAATGGGCAGCAGCGTTCTCTATGCATTTTACCACGATACCATGGTGTTGACGAAGATCATCATCATCATCATCATCATCAGCCTATAATGTTCCCACTGCTGGGACACAGGCCTCCTCTCGGTGAGAGGGATTGGGCCGTAATCCACCACGCGGGCCCAGTGCGAGTTGGTAGATGTCACATGTCTTCGAATTTTTGGTTCTAGGACTTGCCGGTTTCCTCACGATGTTTTCCTTCACAGACGAAGATCATGCCAAGATGTTTTATATGTGTTTTCTTTTTTGATGATATCTTATACGAATACTCTAATTGACATTTCTTGTGTTAGTATATTATTGAATCGATAACATCTTGAACTTTCTTAAATAATTTCGCTAAATCTTATTAAATTCTTTAAAAATCGTTTTTATCACACGCATGTAATGGTACTCTTCTTAATATATGTGTCTTTTAGTCTTCTGGTCACAATATATACATGCGTGTTTTTCGTCAGCACTTAAATCACTTTCAAATGAAATATTATGAGAAGGAGAATCAAGAACACATTCAAACGCCACGGAAGGTTCTCCAGAATTAGATGAGACCAGTTTGGCTGATTCTAATTCACTAGCTGGCTAAGGTATTACAATTGATTCAGGTACAGTGCTAGCTGGACTTGAGTTTGATGCTATAACAGAACCCGGAACTATAGAATTAGTTAGTTGACTTGAGGTAGACGCTGTAAATTGATCATTATTAGTAATAGATATACTTGGTAGGCTTGATGTCGATGCTACTGATGTATTTTCAACAGTACTCAATGATTTTAGTATTTTACATTTTTTGGTTTTTCTGGAATTGTAGAACAATACTTTTTTGGCAAAGCAGTAAAACATTTGTAACATTCTCGATGGTAACCAGTGTCGTATAACTCATCCGGTGAAACTACATCTTTGCATTTTAGGTTATGGATTATTCTTTGTTTTAAAATATTTTGGCACTTTTTAAATGTTTCTTCTGAAAATAATACTAATTTATCAGGAGGTTTTTTACAAAATGTACATATAAGTGATTTTGCCGAGGATTCTTCCATGATAATATTCACTATTGAAAATAACTTAATATCACTCACAAATCACACTATTAACTGACAAAATCATGTATTCTCACAGACCCAAACTCGAGGATTGAGAACCATATGCTTTTTACACGTGACGGACAAACATTTGACATCAAAAACTAGTAAAAAAGTTTTTATAATGCTATATGCTGCAAATTTGATCTAAAACGATGTAATACCTACTTATAAATTAATATTTATACTTGGCGCATACACATACACAATAGACTGAAACAGATTATGAGTTTAAGAAGGGTAACGTTACCATGGATGTCTCACTCGCTGTGAAACGCAAGAATAAGGCTTAAGGCATAAGGTTTAGGGGATGTTTGGTCATTACAATTTGTCTGATTTATTAAATATAACTTTGTAATAGTTGTCTTAGTAACATATTTAAAGATCAGACATGTAAAAATAAGTAAAGTTAATTTATTTTTTGTACAGCTTTAAAGCGTCTGACAAAAGTTCCGGCCCATGGAAAGCGTCTGATACTTTTGATATTACTTCAGAGTTATATTCTACAATATATATGTAAAAATCAGCCATGTGAAAATAAGTAAAGTTACACTTAATTTTTGGCAACTTTCTCACCTGGTACCTGCCTAGGTGTCACTGAGCGAACTCCACAAATACGCAGGTGTTAGAAGTACATGAGGCCACTACTCAGAACCCTAGGTTTCATCTTTGTGAAAATAAGATATGTCAGAAAGCTCTGGGATCTCGAACTATTATGAATTGAAACTTATTGTGATTGATGTGAATCCTTTTTTTGTTTGCATAAAACCATATTTCTGGCACACAAAATCAAGAACAACAAATTAAAGAAAAAGAAAACTTTTTTTAAATCAAGCTTTTATTACTAACTACCTAAGTACCTACTTGTTAATAAAACGAACTAAAAAGTTAAAATAATTTAATCGTGCAGCGTGCTACATTTTGATGGCAAGATCATTTATAAGCATATTAAGCCTATTTCTAACCGTCAATATACAGGAAAAGTTTTATCCAAAGCGCAAATTGTAACCATGAATTCAGCATATAATTGTAGACCCCCTAGCGCAGAAATTTTTCGTCGGATATAAAAAAAAATCAGCTGTTCCATACATTTTGACCGCGTAGGTATTGCACTTTTCTATGAAACAGCTGTTTTTTTTTTTTGTTATCTGGCGAAAAATTTCTGAGCTAGGGGTTCTAGAATGATATGCTGAACTCATGCTTACAATTTGCGCACTGGATGAAAACTTGCCCTGTTTATCACGCTTTTATTTTAATAATTGAGATTAAATAATTTTTGACTTTTTAGTTCGTTTTATTAACAAGTAATAATAAAAGCTTTAAAAAAAAAAATGTTTTTTTTTCTTTTGTGTGTTTATGATTTGGGATAAATCCAGGATAACGCTGCTACGAACTACCTACGCCGTAGTAAACTACGGCGTCCTTCGTAGCAGTGTTTTTCCGTTTTGTAGCTCGTAATAATTCGTAGAACCCAAACATATTCTTGAATTACAACGCTCGCTGCACTCACTCCACAAAAAGTCACCTTCACTCTCACACTGCTCATCTGAAGTTCTTCGAAATTTGATTCTTCGAGTGATCCATATGGCCAAAATTTAATTTCTCTTTCAGCTCTGTGGGTATGTTCATATGAAAATACATAGGTATACCAAATAACATATATTTGAATGAGGGACTCATTTTTAACCGACTTCCAAAAAGGAGACGGTTATATGTTCCACTGTATGTATTTTTTTTTATGTAGGTCATCATCATCATCATCATTTCAGCCGAAAGACGTCCACTGCTGGACATAGGCCTCCCCCTCCCTCAACTCCCCAACTATGGGGCATGGACACCCAAAACGAAAAGGGTAAGGGTTTAGTTGATTATTTATTCTCAACTAACCTATCTCTACTAAACACCGGCGCTGAACCTACTTTCGTAACCAGGCGTAGTCGCACGATCATTGATCTCACCCTGGCAACAGAGGGCGCGGTGGAAATCATCACTGGCTGGCAGGTCTCCAAGGAGGCCTCCTGCTCGGATCATAGGTGGATTCGCTTTGACATCCAGGTGTGCGCTCCACCTACGACACCACGTCGCAATCCGCGTAATTCGGATCGCGGCATCTATACACGCAGCCTAGAAGCTAAGCTTGCGACGCCAAGCGGTCCGACGTCATTTGCGGGCACGACACAAATTGAGGCACAAGTAAGTCATATCACTAAAATAATGATAGACAGCTACCACACTGCCCGGAAACCACCCCGCGTAGCACACCGGGCAAACAGCCTTGGTGGGGCGCTGACCTGGAGCGCAAGCGCGGTAAGGTAAGGAAGGCTTTAAATAGAGCCATGAACACTTGTGCGGATGAGGACTGGGATAGCTACTATGCAGCCAAATCCAGCTACAAAAAATGCATCAGATTCAGGAGTACCGCGGGTTGGCGCAAATTCTGCGGTAACATTGAATCCTGCCAGCAAGCCAACAGGGTAAGGAAGGTACTGTCGCAACAGAAGACTTCCGGGCCCACCACCCTCCGCAAACCTGATAACACACTCACATCATCACCTGAAGAAGCTAGACGCGTCCTAATTGAAACTCACTTCCCTGGATGCGTCTTCGCGCAGGTAATCGATTGGCAGGATGTAATCCAAACACCATCTGAGAATGACTGGCGCTACACATGCAGGGTGATTACGCTGGAAAAACTCCAATGGGCCATCCGCAGCTTCCATCCTTTCAAGGCAGCTGGTCCCGATGGAGTGTTCCCCGCCTTATTACAATGGGGGGGAGTCTCTGTCGCATTAAGACTAGTGCCTATAATGAGAGCGTGCCTGGCCTTTAGGTATGTTCCCAAAGGCTGGAGAGAAGTGAAAGTTATATTCATCCCAAAGCCACGTAAAGGTGACTACACTAACGCCAAATCCCACCGACCAATCAGCCTGACCTCTTTTCTACTGAAAACACTGGAAAGGTTATGTGATAGGGAGCTGAGAGACGGCGCCCTCAAAACCATACCGCTACACGGTAACCAACACGCGTATAGCTCAGGTAAGTCGACCGAATCTGCTCTTCATCAAGTGGTCAGTCAGATAGAAGTAGCAATACACCAAAAAGGCACCTGCCTGGGCACCTTCATAGACATCGAAGGAGCCTTCGACAAAACCAATTTCTCAAGCATCGGAAGCGCCCTCTCCAGACATGGGGTAGATCAGGTACTAACGGACTGGATTACAAACATGCTTAGCAAACGAGTGGTTCGCTTAGAGGACGAGCAGCAGCTGGCCATGATAGCCAGAGGCTGCCCCCAAGGAGGGGTACTGTCCCCCCTCCTATGGAATCTGGTGATTAATGATCTTATCACCAAACTCAACGCCAACCATTATTTTACAATAGGTTATGCAGATGATCTCGCAATTCTTGTTTCGGGGAAGGTGACGGGAACGATCTGTAACCTCACACAACAAGCACTACGTATCGTAGAGAGATGGTGTAGGGAATTTGAGCTATCAGTTAACCCCACCAAAACTGAACTAGTAATGTTCACCCATAAACGAGCATTAGGCCCTTTCTGCCTACCGAAACTGTTCAACACGGAACTTCAGTTGGCCAATGAAGTTAAGTATCTCGGGGTTACTTTGGACAGTAAGCTAAACTGGAGCAGTCATTTGGACACCAAGCTAAACAGGGCCTGCATCACATTCTGGCAGTGCAGAAAAATGATTGGTAAGAAGTGGGGCCTATCCCCCAAAATTATACTATGGCTGTACACTGCAGTAATCCGCCCCATGATCACCTACAGGGCCGTGGTCTGGTGGCCCCGCACCAAGCTAGTTACAGCTACCAACAAACTACAGCGCATGCAAAGACTAGCCTGCATGGCGACCACGGGCTGCATGAGGACTACTCCGACTGCAGCGATCGAGGCCATGCTGGGGCTGCCGCCGCTTCACCTGTTCATACAGCAGGAAGCAACGATGGCGGCGGTGCGTCTAAAGGCTACAAATCTATGGAGTAAGAAAGACACACAACACACCGGGCTGCTTAATTAAGGAACTCAACAGTGAGTTCCCCATTACGAAGGCAATAAATGACCGGGTGCCCAAACAATTTATCTTCGATAAAAAATACAGAATCCAACTGCATGAGGATCGACGATGCGAAGGCTTGCGCCCCGCAGAGCTGCGTATCTTCACGGACGGATCAAAAACAGGTAGTGGCACAGGGGCTGGAGTCTTCTCGGAGGGCCTCAACATCCACATAGCCACACCACTGGGGGTCCATAACACAGTGTTCCAGGCCGAATGCATGGGCATCTCCCTTGCCGCGTCTGTTATCATGGCCAGGGAAGTTAAGGATCACTCGATTCGCATACTCTCAGACTTGCTGGCTGACGCGCTTGTAGAACAGCCATGCTGGCTGTTCTACAAGCGCTGAACAGTCACACGGTTGACTCTGGGCTGATATACGAGTGCCACCAGCGCCTCAACGAGGTAGGTAGCCTCAACAATATTACCATTCAGTGGATCAAAGGACACAGCGGTTCGCTAGGCAACGATGCAGCCGATGAACTTGCCAGGAGGGGGTCGAGCATGACACCAGTGGAACCAGAACCCATTGCGCCACTTCCCTTCGGGTATCTACGCACTCTGGTAAGGAAACGAACCAGGGATCATCATCACAAAATATGGATGGACCTAAGTGAGTGCAGGCAGGCTAAGGAAGCGATTCCTGCGTTCGATGTCCGCCTCACGAAACAGGTTCTCCGTTTAACAAAACTACAGCTGCGTACAGTTACAGCAGCCGTAACTGGCCATGGGTCATTTAATAAACATCTCTTGGTCATAGGAGTAACAGACAGTCCGCTGTGCAGGGCCTGCATGGAGGACGACGAGACAGCGGCTCATGTGCTGTTAAACAGCCCGGCGGTTGCTAATTACAGGGCAAAATACTTCGGTAACCCAGGTACCCTACGTGAGATTGTCAGCAACACCAAGGCGTTGCTGGCCTTTCTCGAGGAGCTGGGGTGGATCGAATGACCGATTCTCCCACCCGTACGCAAAATACGCGCTTTGACGTGGAGTTGCGGACAACAGCCCGTTTTACCTATTACCTAGGCCTCCCCCAAGCTCCACCACTTCGACCGGTTCTGTGCTTCTCGCATCCAGCGGACTCCCGCGGCCCTCACAAGGTCACCTGTCCACCTTGTGGGAGGCCTTCCAACTTTACGTCTTCCGGTACGCGGTCGCCACTACAGAACTTTTCGGCCCCATCGGCCATCTGTTCTGCGAGCAATGTGCCCTGCCCACTGCCACTGAAGTTTGGCAATTCTTCGGGCTATGTCGGTTACCTTGGTTCTCCTGCGGATCTCTTCATTCCTGATTTGATCACGCAGGGAAACTCCAAGCATAGCCCTTTCCATCGCCCTTTGGGTGACTTTAAGCCTTCTTATGAGGCCCATTGTGAGCGACCACGTTTCAGTTCCATATGTCATCACTGGCAACACGCACTGGTCAAAGACTTTCGTCTTGAGACACTGCGGTATGTGGGACGAGAAGATATTATTGCGAAGCTTCCCGAACGCTGCCCAGCCGAGTCGGATTCGACGATTGACCTCTTTCTCGAAATTGGACCTACCTAACTGGGCAATTTGTCCTAGGTAAACGTACTCAACCACAACTTCGAGTGTAGCGCCTCCGATCGTCATGAGAGTGGGTGTTACATGGGCATTCGATATGACCTTTGTCTTTTCCATGTTCATTTTAAGACCCACTCTTTCGGAAGCTCTACTGAGGTCGTCGAGCATTGTACTGAGGTCCTCCATGGTCTCAGCCATAACAACTATATCATCGGCAAACCGAAGGTGAGTGATGTACTCGCCATAGATGTTGATGCTAGCCCCTTTCCAGTCCAGAACCTTGAAGACATCCTCCAGTGCACCTCGCTGTAGAAGGAAAGGTTTCGAGGTCTGGTCCTGGAGTCAGACTGACATAGTGGCGTTTTCGTACAGACACTTCAACACCTCGATGTACCGATAGTCGATCTGGCACCGTTGGAGGGACTCCAGTACAGCCCATGTCTCGATCGAATCAAAGGCTTTTTCGTAGTCCACAAACGCTAAACAGAGAGGCAGATTATACTCTTCGGTCTTCTGTATAACCTGCCGCAGCGTATGTTTGTGGTCTACTGTGCTAAAGCCTTTATAATAAAGCCTTTTTTCAGCCTCCCGAACAAGCCGGCTTGTTCGGGAGGCTGAAAGTCGTCAAACCTGCGCGCTAGACGGTTCGTGATGACTCTGGAGAACAGCTTGTAGACATGGCTCAGAAGTGAGATGGGCCTATAATTCTTAAGAAGGGCATTGTCACCCCTCTTAAAGAAAAGTACCACCACACCTCTGTTCCATGCCTGTGGCGTTTTGCCCTCGAGTATGACGGAATCAAACAGCTTCTGGAGGGCGTTAAGAACGGGTTTCCCGCCGGCCTCAAGAGGCCTCTTCAGCCGTGATTCTGTCATCACCCGGCGCCTTGTTGTTTTTGAGCTGCTTCAGAGCCATCCTAATCTCGTACAAGCTGACGTCCGGGATGTCTTCAGTATAGTGTCTGGTCAATCCAGCTCTTGGGTCGTTTGCCAGATTCGTAACAGGGTTTCTTGTCGACGTGTATAACTGTCCATAGAAGCTCTCAATCTCTCTCAACAGCTCAGGCTTGGTGGATACGATCCTGCTTTCATCGGTCTTCAGTTTCGTAAGCTGACTCTGCCCAATAGGCAGATCCCTAGCAAAGACCTTGGAGCCTTTATTCCGCTCTATTGCGTCTTTAATACATTCTGTATTAAAGCGGCGGAGGTCGCTTTTCAAGGATTTAGAGATCTGTCTATTAAGCTGCCGGTACTCGAGCGCAGCGTCTGAAGACTGCATGACCATCTCGCGCCTCTCCTTCATGAGCTGCAAGGTAGGATCAGAGAGCTTCTTTTTGCAATTAGTACGACGATACCTTGCGGATATTCTGAGTATAAGGAACGCCACCCTGGTCGACACACTCTCGATCTTCACCACGTTGCTCACAAGGGACTTATGGACGATAAGCCCGACACCACCTTGGGACTGCTGGTCGCCCTCCCGGAAATAGAGCAAGTTACCGGATTTGAGGATTATCGAGTCCTCCCCCTCTCGTCGGACGTCTTCAGATAAACCTACTATATCCCATCGTTACTTGCTCAATTCTTCCTCGAGTTCGACGATCTTCTCGTCGGTCCGGAGTGTACGCGTGTTGTATGTTGCCAGGTCCAGTTTTCGGTGATTGTGGTAGCCGGATCTCATCCGGGGATTCTTGGCACCCCTTGCCTCACCGTGGCCTTGACCGCTACCGTAGCCAAGGGTAGGTGGGCCGCCGGGCACTAGGAGCCATTTATTTATGGTGCTTGTCATTTTTCGGGGGGGGGGGGGGGGCTGGGTGGGGGGTTCGCCATAATCGCCACACTTGGCAGGTGGGTTGGCGATCGCAGTATGGTGGTAAAATGCATAGAGAACGCTGCTGCCCACTCTCTAGTAAGTCCCTTTTCCTACGACACCCACTGGAAGAAATGGGATGGTGCTATTCTTTTACGCCCGGACACCATACGGGACGTATATGTAGGTATGTTCATCGATTTCTCCCCCATTTGTGGACCGATTCTCATTTTTTTTTTATTTGAAAGAGTATACTCCTGAGGTATTGGTACCAAGTCAGGAACCGATGATGGAATCCCAGCGAAATCGAGGGCAACCCTGAAATGTTATAGGCATTAACAATGTTTTTCATATATTTTCTAAAGCCAGTCATTTGCGTATGGTCATCATCATCTCATGACGCTAAGCTGATGAAGGAAGGTACAACTCTTTAACGCTTAGGAATTAGGTGCAGGTTTTTTTTTGGGTGGGAAATCATCAAATAACTTCTCCCGCTCTGGGTGGAGCAGGAGGGCGTGTCAGACTTTTACTGACTAAAACCCACCCGTGTTCCTTCATTAGCCCGTATGCCAGGGGCTGTGGTATCTCTTTCAAACGAACCCGCACCCCTGACAGGCATCGGCCCTTGCGGGCCCCATCATTTTTGTGCTGACATCTCTTTGAGGCGCGCGTGGAACACAACGCGCCGTCGACTTGGGCTTGGTCCTTACCGGACAGCGAGCTACCCATTACTCGCCGTCCGCAAGCCCATGCCTACGGTGGCCGGAAATCGGCCTGGGATTCCCGACGCCCAGGGCGTCTCCGTATCCTGCGGCGGCTGGGGTCGCGAGGGCGCATATGCTGCCTCTCCCTCACGTGCGCCGCCTCCCTCTTCGCGAGCATCACTGCTTCGCTGAAGGAGGTGACGGCTCCCCATGCCCTCTCGCTCCGTACCATGGCCTGGACCAGGGCCGGACGCGAGAGATCGCCGCCGCCGATCGCCTCCACGAGGACACGGCGGTGCTCCGCCCAAGCAGGGCAGACCGCCACCGTGTGCTCCACCGTGTCCTCAGGGCGATCTTGGCAGTGGAAACACCCGGGCGTTTCCTCCCGCCCTTTCCGAAACAGGAACCTCCCGAAACAGCCGTGTCCGATGAGGACCTGCGTCAGGCGGAAGATGAGGACGCCATGCCGCCTCTCAATCCACTCCTCAAAGAGGGGACTTACCGCCGCAATCGTGGCGTGCCCAAGTTAGGTGCATCGGGCATAACTCCGTCATATACAACCTTATTTTTAGTATATGCGAAACCCGAAACACGTGTCTAGTATTCTTATGTAAAGAATCTATGTACAAAATGTCAAAGCTGTATCATGAAAAATCACAAAGTTATAAGGTTGTTAAGTTACCTAGTTGTCTACACAAACATGGTCACCATAGGGCCCACGCGCCGCCCGCGCGTCCAGCGTGGTATTTGCTCATTGATAACAACCGGGAGAGACCAGCAGCAGGGCCCTCTCAGAGTCGTCTGGCGGTGAGCCAGACAACGCCGGTGGCTCTAACTCGGAGCGAACGGCCAGGCTCGCGGAGGTTGTGGCTGCTGCAGTTAAGGGTGTGGCTTTGAAGAGGCTTCAGTCCTCTAAAGGCAAGGCCATACCCGCAGCCATAGCCTCTATTATGGCGGCAGCGGAGGACTTATACTCCGGACCTCCGTCGGACGGTATGTCCGAGATGCGGGCGGAGGTCGCCCGTTTGACGGCCGCCATGGAGCTTCTCCGAAAGGAGAACGAGGAGCTCCGAGCGGACCTGGCAGGACTCCGAGGAGCTGGCCCCAAGGTGGCGCCTAAGGGTGGAGCGCGGCAGGTGCAGGGCGAGTCCGTGGTTGCGGAGGACCGGGTACTGACTCTGGTGCGGCAGGAGTTGGCTGCCTTTCAGAGCCGGTTTTCCGCCCTGGAGGCAATAGTCCTGCGGCCCCCGCTAGCGACGAGTCGGCGGGCCCTGGCCCAGCAGAAGGGGGTCACGTACCTACTCTGCTGCCACGGCTGCCACGGCCAAATCAGCGTCGCAGTCGGGACGGACCCCGGCAAAACCGGTGCCGCTCAAGCCCAAGAAGGGCGGGGTGGTTAAGCAGCTAGGCGGCGACGGCCCCAGCCCTGGTGCCAGAACGGACGGGCCCACCTCCTCAATCTCCTCCGGCCGACGCCGAATATCTCAATAACAATTGGCTTAACAATCAAAGTCACTTAGAAAAACCTTAATCACAAAAAAACCCCACACTCTTATGTGCATAGACTTTTTTTCTTCCCGGTTACATGTATGGGGAATGCCACACCTAATTAGTTTATCATAATTTCACTACACGATTGTTCTGCGGTGCAAAGAAGTACAACTTCTTTCAAATAATCGATATAATTTAAATAGTTTCCGAGAGAAATGGCTGTATGGCACACGGACACGGACGGGTTTTTTTTTTTTGGGTGGGAAATCATTAAATGACTTCTCCTGCTGAGAGCAGGAGGGCGTGTCAGACTTTTACTGACTAAAACCCACCCGTGTTCCCTCAGTAGCCCGTATGCCAGGGGCTGTGGTATCTCTTTCGATCAAACCCGCACCCCTGGCAGGCATCGGCCCTTGCGGACCCCACCGGTGGTTGCTGACATCTTTGACGGCGCGCGTGTGGAACACAACGCGCCGTCCCGTCTACCACTTTTCGGCCCCAGGGACTAGGGAGAGCGGCTGACGCTATACCGACACTCCTCTTCCCCTGCGGCCCCACCGCGTCCGCCATCACACGGTGGCGGCCCCGTCTAGGCCACGGAAGGGAAGAGCGCTGCTCAGAAGCACCGGCACTCCTCCTCTACCGCAGCCCGTAACCCTCAGCCGCGATGCCTCCCATTCGACATCGCGGCCCACCTCAGTTGCGGTGCACCTCACCGCAACCTACTTTTTGGCCGCTACGTCAATGGCTTGAAGGCAAAAGCCCTGACGAGCGGCCCCACCTTTAGGTTCCTCTTGGCTTCACCGTGGCCGGAATCCACGGTTACTGAGCCCCCCGCAACGACAATGCGGGAACCCACTCGGGGGGGGACACGGACGGGTCATAACAAAATTAAGGGTTCCGTGTTTTAGAGATTTTGGGTATAGAGTGAACAATCGACATGAATTTCCTACGAGTATTGATTTAAGATATTATAATTTTGGAATAGCAGCCATCTTAAAATCCAGATTTTTCATCTTGTTTGATAGCAGGACTATCCCCCGAAAACCATGCCAAAAATGGTCCTATTGTAATAGCTTCCATCTTGGATTTTGATTTTCGGTCTCAGCACCTACCACAGAAAACATAAATACTGTGAAAAAAAAAAGTTAACCTTAAAGTTTTTTTTACCGAAATACCTACTTAAAAAAATGATGACAATAGACCATTGGGCTCAGTAGTTTTGGAGGTAAGGGGGGGGGGTGCTTATATCCGATTAGATGTTATTTAAAATTATTATTAATTTGAGAAACTAACAAAGTAATCAAACATGTATTAAAGATATGTATGTCACACTGTACTCAAGTAACACAACTGGGTGGTAAAATTGCTCCATATCATATCTGTTTGTAAACTTGGGTGAAATATATAGGCATGAATAAGTTCTATAAAGGTGGAGAGAACCCTTATGCAAACATTATAGAACCACGGGGAGAAAAATTGCAGTGAAGTGTGTGTACGCCACGAATGGTTTATTACGACTCTCTACTTAATACTAATACATGAATAATTGTACTTTAGCTACACATACATACTTATACACCACACCACAGGGGTTGGTGAAAAAAAATAAAAATATAAAAGAGTTAAAAATGTTTTTTTTTTTTTTCTTAAACTATGAATTACTAAGTATAGTGATTAAGAATATAAAATTAGTAATACATTTAGTAATACATTATTTTTTAAACAATTTAGTGCGGTTTTTGTGTACAATTTCTTCTTTATTGTTTTTCATAATTTTTACATTTGGTTCTTTATCTTCAATAACAATAAATGGACCATTATACAAAGTATCCAATTTATTTGCAGTTTCATTTTTTAACAATATTAAATCACCTTTGTCATATCGCACTTGGTTTACGTTTTTGTCATACATAGTTTTTCTCATCTCTTTACTTTTTAACAGATTATTTCGCGCATCTCTGTGTGCTACTTGTAAACGATATCTTAATTCTAAACTATAATTATCTGGATTATATAAAGGTTCTATACTACTACTTATTCTACTCGGAATTTCACTGGGTTTTCCAAAAACTAATTCATACGGGGCATATTTTGTAGAAGAATGTATAGTGTTATTAAAAGTAAAACACCAAAATGGTAGCCAATGGCTCCATGTTTCAGGAAAATTATCGCATTGTATTCTTAAGAATGAGCCTAAATGTTTATGCGTATTTTCGAGTGAACCAATTGATTCGTGGTGATATGAAGTTGAGTTTAATTTTTCAATTCCTAAAAGTGTACAGACTTCTGTCATAGTAGATGACATAAACTCTGTGCCTTTATCTGTGGCTATTATTTTTGGAATTCCGAACCTTAAAATAAATTGATTAACAAATGCCTTTGCAACGGTGACCGTTTCCTTATTTTGTAGAGGATAAGCCTCAACAAATTTACTTAATTCGCACTGCAACGTAAGTATATAATTATTACCATCTATATCTTTATCTAAGGGTCCAACTAGATCTAAAAACACTTTCTCGAAAGCATATGAAGCTGTGGTGGTTATTACCATCGGCTCCTTGGTTTTTCGCGAATATTTGGATTTTTGACATTTTTCGCATTTATTTACAAAGTCTTTGACGTCTGCTTCCATGCCTGGCCAGAAATATTTCCTCTTAATATTGTTCATCATTCTCCGCACGCCTGCGTGACCGCTGGTGGGTAGTAAGTGATAGTCATTAATAATAAATCTCTTATCTCTTTCATTATTTACTTTTTCTACTCCTCGTAAAATACATATCCGTGGACCGGTCCACTTTTCCTTATTTTGAATCTCTTCGATAAGTTCTTTTATGAATAACGCGTTACTTTTTCCTTTTATTATACATATTTCGTCGACATTTATATTTTTACTCAATTGACTTAATTTCTCAACAAAAACGGCTCGCGTGTATTGTTCCTTGAAATCAAGATTTATGTATAATACTTTTTTATTTTGGGAATATGCAAAACACTCGGTTTCTACATCTATATCCACTTGTTTTCTTATCCTATTTAACTCTTTTCCCTCTATTAAAATTATTTCTACTGCACTACTCGGCATTCGCAATAATTCTACGATTCTCGGTTGATCAGGCCGATCGTCTGTGTCATTATTGGTGATTGGAGTAGCATTTCTGTCTTTTGTCTCGTCTAATTTCCTTTTCTGTGCTCTAGTCATTACATTGATTATGTTCTCATTAATACGTTTTAATTCTTCGGAGTTTATTGGAATTCTAGACAACGCGTCTGCTACGGCGTTATCTTTTCCTTTTATGTATATAATGTCATAATCGTATTCTTCTAATGTTAATCGAAACTTTAATAATCTGCTTGATGGATCTTTCATTCCAAATAAATATAACAGTGGTTTGTGGTCTGTCATGATTGTAAATTTCTTACCTAGAAGATATGGCCTAAAATATTTTATTCCCCATACTATCGCAAGTAACTCCTTCTGTATAGTTGGGTAATTTTTCTCTGCTTTATTTAGTGGTCGACTCGCATAAGCGACTGGTAGCATGTCTTTATTACAAAGTACTGCTCCTACAGCAATACCTGAAGCATCAGTTTGTAAAATGAACTCGTTTTCATTTGAAAAGTCTGGGTATTGTAAAACGGGTGGTGATATTAACGCTTTTTTCATTAAATTAAATGAATTTTCGCACTGGTCAGACCATATAAATGGAACATCTTTACGACATAAGAAATTTAAAGGAATAGTTATTTCTGCAAAGTTTTTTATAAACTTTCTGTAATAATTACAAAATGCGACGAAGCGTTTTACTTCTTCTGTACTTTTTGGTGTTGGGTAATTTTCAACAACTTTTATTTTGGCTTTATCCGGACTTATTCCTTCTGCTGACACTGTGTGTCCTAAATACAAAAGTTCCTTTTTTAAAAAATTGCATTTATTGGGGTTCAATTTTAGATTAACTTTTCTAAGTCTCTCGAAAACATCTATTAAGTTTTTATTGTGACTTTCAAAATTACGTCCAAATATTACAAGGTCATCAAGGTATATGAAACACTTCTCATACGTTAAACCTGACATGGCAATAGTCATTACCCTTGAAAAAGAACTCGGACTGGTTTTAAGTCCCATTGGCATCCGTTTCATCTGGAATTGTCCAGTATTAGTTGTAAATGCAGTAAGTTTTCGTGACTCTGGGTTCAAGGTCACTTGGTAATATGATTGACTAAGGTCTAAATGGGTAAAATAAATGGCACCTGAAAGTGACTCTAGAATATCAGTAATATTCGGTAAGGGGAATTTGTCATCCTGTATAACTTCATTTAATTTACGGTAATCTATTACTAATCTCCATTTTTTGCTGTCGTCATTAGATTTTTTGGGCACGAGTAAAATTGGGCTAGACCACTCACTTTGAGCTTCCTCTATAATATCATCGACTAACATTTGTTTAATTTGCTTATTTATTTCTGGTTTTTGACTGTTTGGCAACCTATACGGTTTTGTATAAACGGGACTAGTATTCGGTTTTAAATAAATATTATGTTCATAAGATTTAGTAGTTGTAAGCTTATCACCCGGTAGGTAAAAGATGTCATTGTACTTTGTACAAACTGCTTCTATCGTCCCACGCTCAGTTGGATGTAAGTGATCTAATTTTAGTAATCCTAACAAGGTATTAGCTCTCTCTGCGTTTGACTGACATTTTTTAAACTGACAGATTTGGTAATCGTCTAGGGAATGTATCTCTGGTTGAAAAGTTGGTACAGTAATTGATTCTTCTTTAGTATTTATTATTTTTATGGGGATTACGTTATTTACCGGCTTTACTATTAAAGCTGCTAAAAATAAATCTTCTTGTAATTGTTTTGGCAATACAACACAATCATTATTTAATTTATTATTCATTAGTTGTATATAATGAATGGACTCACTTCTTGCAGGAATAGTCAAGTAATTACGTGATATATTTGGTGACGCATAAAGTGGTATAATATTTTTACATTCGTTATGTAGTGTTATTGTATCATTTTCTAAGTTAATATGTGAATTAAATTTCGATAAAAAGTCTAATCCGAGAATTCCATCCGACTTGAACGGTAAATTATTGAACAAATAAAATTTGTGATTAAAAGTACTATTTTGAGTATGCAATGTAAGATTAACATAACCTTGCGAATAAGTTTTGCCACCGAAACCATTTATTACAATTCTATCTTCGTACACAGGAATGTGTTCCGATAACACCTTCTTAGAAACAACGGAAATGGACGCGCCGGTGTCAAGTAACCATGAACACCTAGTATTGTTAATGTTAAAGTGTACGTACCTAACATTTTTATTACACGTTAAAATGTTATATGATTTAGGAACGAAAAAACTGATTTTCGTCCTCCGTTTTTACGTTTTCTGTTTGGGGGTCCTCGCTCGCTTGGGCTGAAAACATTCTTCGTGGATTATATCCACCTCGAGTACCTCTACCACGATAATATTTAGTTGGATTTTGGTTATTTCCAAAGTTTGAATAATTAGTACCTCTTCCGCGTGTATATGTATATCTACCTCTGGGGTTACCATTATACCTAGTCTGATAATTATTATTATTACTGTAACTTTGACTCGTATTATAATTTCCACGGTACCGCGAACCTTGATTATAATAATTATTTCGTCCTCTTCTGTTGAAATTATTATTTTTATTATTATACCTGTTATTCGGCTTTTCCCTTGCGCTGAAAATACCGTTGGAAGTTGTGGGTTGTCCCAGCTCCTCGTCTTCAGCTGCACGCACCGCATCCTTCAACTCTGAGTAGTTCCGTGCTGAAATGATAGTGCTTAAACGTTTATACCTTAATCCATCTGTAAATCTTTTAATCGCGTATTTCTCGTTTATAGGTCTCAGTATTTCTCTTGCCTTTTCGTTACCATCAGCTTGAGCAATGGTGAGGTCTATAAACAATTCTGTTATTTTATTTCCATATTCACTAATGGACATATTATTTTGACTGAAATTATTTAATTGACTAAGTATAGAGTTGGCTGACTTTTTCGTCAATAAATAAGTTTTGATATCCTGTATAAGGCTTGTAATATTTTCATATTCGCCTTTTAATTTTAACTTTGCTGTTTTAGACAGTCGTGTTTTCAAAACAAACGAAATTAACATTTTTGTTTGTTCGGGGTCCTTGAGACAGCTGTTGTATAATTCTACAGCGTCTATAATTTTTTCAATTGTAAGTTCTGATCCATCCATTTCTGGTATTAAAGATGTTGCTGTTTTTAGATCGAACTTCTCCATGTTTAATATATTTGTTTCTGCTTCACTTTCAAAATGATATGTCAGAATCTTATTGTAAACGGAATCTATTCTCTCCTTCAAGACTTCGTAAATATATTCCGCTAATTCTAACGAGCTTTTTTGCTCGGTAAATATACTTATAATAGTTTTATAAAACGAATATAGCTCTTTAGCTTTTATTATTTTTTCTTCAACCTTTTCTTTATATTGAAACCGTCTACTTGGACCTAACTTCCTTAAATTAATTTGAATATCAGTTAATTCACTTAAAATGCTTTCTAAATCTTTTTCCATAGAATAGAATGAAATTAAAACATACTTACATTTGATTAATAAAATTAATAATGTACCTAGTAGGTTGGTCCTTATGATTTAAATTTATATTTCCTATATATTTTGTTTTTCCCATGTGACATTCCGATATAATTAGGCTGTAAGTTGCTGTAAGACACAAAGTTACACTGTAATATAACAAAAGTATTAATTATAGGGGCTTATTACTAAACTTAATTGTTCATTTAAGGTTCTTCTTAAAGGGACTGCGAATGTTTTTTTTTTTTTTTCCATAATGGGTGTTGTGAGACAGTTAGTTCATTTTTTATTATATTTTTTTTTTTCACTCTCTAAATACACTTTCACACTTTTCACTGCGCACTGATTTGATTTTACACATTATTATCATTTCCTTCTTCACGTTCTCGCCTCCCCGACAACCGCAAACGCATTTTTCTTATTAATTCGGATTCAACTCGCTTTCCGATCCATTTCTTGTGTTTGTCCTTGACCTTTTTCCAAATAATTATGATTGCTGCAACGGCAATAATTGTCAAGGCCGACGCCAACAAAATGCTATTTATCTGAATGTATGATTCAACTGTAGTATTACTTCCTCCCGATGCATTTTGCGCGATTATCACCTCCTTATCTCCTGTTTTGGAGTATGATTTTCCCATTTTCGTGGTTTTGTACGTGACTAATCGTGTCGAATGTTCCCGTCGTAGTCTCTGTTTTTATCGAGCTCATTTTAAACGCTCTAAATCAGTGCACCGAGGCACACTGGAATCCGCTGAGTTGCACTATTCGCTCGCTACGCGATACCCGACGACGGTAGGTAGCAACCCGACGCCGCGGCGCTCGCGCATGGCAGGGTCGCCATGAAGTGTGTGTACGCCACGAATGGTTTATTACGACTCTCTACTTAATACTAATACATGAATAATTGTACTTTAGCTACACATACATACTTATACACCACAGCAGCTTAATTTTGGTTCCAAATTAAATCCATAAGAGTTCTCACGATCACCTTTAGTGGCAATTAGAACTATGGGTGTAAGTTGTGCGCAGTGAATGGTTGATTGAATGATATGACGTTTCAATTCATTCATTGAGTGAAAAATGAAACTCAAAGTTCTTTTTAGGGGCGATAAGTCGAGAAGTGTTTTTGAATTTGTACTGTGAACAGCCATTTCATTTGGATTACATCTATTTGGTGAGTATTAAAACTTCACGTGTACTGATATAATGCAGGCATTAATTTACAGCACAAAATCCTTGCGAATGTTTTGTTACTGTGAAAGTATAGTATGGTTTCTTTGTAAATTTCGAAGCGCTTTCGATTTGATCAAGAACAATTAAATAAAGTGTGCTAAATCAATTGGCGAAATAAAAGTATAAAAAAATAAAACTGTTAAAAACCTAACGTAATGGTTTTAGACGTAAGTATAATGTCAAAGTACATCAGTTACAATTAACAAAACTCAGTGATTATGCGTTAGTGTGATAAAACACTTTCAAAACAAAATATTCTCAAGGACAACCATTTTCTAAACATGGCGATGTTTATGGCATCTCATAGTTTTTATTTTCATTTATTTGTTCCCTATTTGGAACTGTAAGGTCTAAAAATCACTTATTTGTATGTTGCTAGTGGCTGACCAGTGGATGCTACTACCAGCAGTAATAATTGGCTCTATTGTGGATCTCCCAGTACCCGTGAATTAGGGGTCCTCAAGAAGTCCAAAAATCATAATCGAAGAAGGTAAATGATTACATATTTTTATGAAAAAGTTACTAAATTGTAAACACTAGCAGGAATCGAATCCACAACTTCTCCATTCGTGTCGAGCCCGCGCGTATGTAACAAACTTGAAGGTAGACAGGCGCGACGCGACTCTGGTGGAACAATTTTTATGAAAACTTCTCGGAAATTGTTCTGTCGGTCGCGGTATCGGTCGCATCACGCCTGTTTACGGGAGCCTTAATAAAATTGTACCGACATCGCAGCCACACTAAGAAGCGACCCGAGTACATAGATCGTACATCATCAGCTGTCTCCGTCGCGCCGCGCGCTTCGTTCGGAAAGTTCGGTTTCGTCGCACGCTCGACGCGCCACCGCCGCGGCCCGCGCGCCGCTAGGGCCAGTCCATAGAGGAGAGTAATATATCGGGCCAGTCCATTGTCCGCCGTTGCGCAAGGCGCTTCCGTGCTTGCTTACCTTAAACCAGCTAAACGCCCGCCGGCGCCGTGCGCACGTAAAATCAAATATTTGCGTTACTTCCTAAATTCTATCTGCTTAGCTTTCTTGCATCTTGATTTATGGTCGTCTTCTTATAACTACTGTCTAAAGTGTTAAAGTGCTTCCTATTCTTGTGTTATCGTTATAAAATTTATAAAAAATTATGCCCATTTCACCCCAAAATTTTATTTTTATTAGACCAAAAGCTGCTAGTTATTTAAAATGGAATTATGACAATGGAAAGCGATCGTAAAGTAGTTTCATTTCATTTTTCAGAATGCCGTTTTTGATTGTCTACAACAACCTGTTACTGACCTGCAAAGTGCAAAAAACCTAAGAAAATTTGAATTTCGGGTTACCCTGACGCTTTTACCTTAAGGTGGATCTGCAGTGGTAGCCCGCGAAATTCCAATTTTCATGCGTTTTTTGCAATTCGAAACCAGATTACATTGCAACAAATACACTGACCTGCAAATTGCAAACAATAACGTCATTTTTGGGTTGATCAAGTGATCATCCCATTGTTTCGAAAGTGACTACATAATTTTTAAATTAGCAACGTACAATAAGAAAATTGAAAATGTAAGCCATGTGATTACAAGACTGATATCTGTTTTTGTTTATTTTTATTAATTTTTAGTATATAATGTCTCTGTTAAAAAACTCGACTTGTTTTTATGTTATTAATTAAGAAAGTTTTAATCATTAGCAGAACATTTAATTAAATACTTTATCAGTAAGACAAACCGCAAAAGAAATTATAAGACTGACACCCTATTCATTAGGTCAAATGTTAATCGCAAAACATAATCATGTTGATTATATATTGTTTTATTAGTAATACTTTAAGTAATACATATAAATATGTACCATGAGGACATTTTAGTACTTCATTGATTTAGATGTAAGACAATAACGAAAATTATGTGACTGCAAGTTTTTGTGATTACCAATGTAGTTGTAAGTCAGATGTTTAAAAATAAAACTCATGTTTATACATTCATTATTGTTTTATTTGTAATATTGTTAATAGTAAAATAATCAAACTGTGTGAAGCAAGGGTAACAAATACATTTCAGTTCTATGTTCAATTGCTACTAATTTATATTTTATATCCTCAGGAAAACGAACACATTCGGTACCAGCATTTGTGGTCAATTTATATTTAAAAATTTTGAGATAAGAAGACGACATAGGACACTCAAAAACATTTTCTTTATTAATAATCGCATTACAATTTAGAATGATTTTGTTTTCCTGAACTTTAATAGATCTTGTCTCCATTATCTCTTGTTTCTTTGTTACAAAAAATCGGTCCGTTTTTCTTTCCGATTTATTAAAATCCTTACAATATAAAACTGTGGGCAACTCCCACATATCAAATTCAATACACATATATACACACTCATATACAAAACATTAACAGTCAACACACATTCATCAAAACACTACATTATCAAGAGTTGTGAATTTGCGCGTCGTCCTGTGGACACATACCATGACTAGTGTAGTGACGTCAGTGACTTACCGGTTCGGCTGGCGAGCGCGACGCGTAGGCATCAACGCGCGCCCGCGCCCCCTGCCGGCGAACCAGTCGATACACCGACACCGCCGCGTCACCCCGCTATCTGGGCGCTTATGAGTCGTGTTAACGCTGCCGGGAATATCCGCTTGCTCGCGTCGCTTGTGCTTTATTAAACATTCAACCCTTCCAGCATATAGACTTTGTAGTGTGCAAGGTGTTAGTGAATAAAGAACTGTCGTAGTATAGCCTACTGAAGTGTTCATTATTTAGCTCGGACATTATCTCCGCCTACCTTCCTCGCCGCAGAAACCGTGAGTACTCAAAGGCTACTAAATTGGTGACACCGACGTGATCACGAGAATGAGTGATAACGCAGGAAGCGACAGTAGCGATTCAGCAACGACCACAAAATCACAGAAAGGCGTGACCACGAGGCGCCCTAAGAAAATGCGCGTTTCCATTGATACGGAGCGAAAATCTATCGGATATTTACAGAAAATGAATATCAAAGTGCCATCGTTCTCATCAGACGATCCAGAGATATGGTTCGCGCTTGTGGAAGGACAGTTTGAAAATTACGGAATCACCGAAGATGCAATAAAATTTAACTGCGTCATCGCAAACCTAGATATAGTTCACGCCAAGGCCGTAAAAGACATAGTCCTAAATCCCCCCGCTCATAATCGTTACGAAAAAATTAAGAGCGAGCTGATCAAGCGACTCACCGCCTCACATGAGAAGAAAGTCCGTCAGCTACTCACCCATGAGGAACTGGGAGACAGGAAACCGACACAGTTCCTGCGCCACCTGCGAGACCTGGCAGGGCCAAGCGTACCAGAAGAGTTCTTGCAGACTATCTGGAGTAACCGCCTGCCACACAACATACAGACCGTGCTAGCATCCCAGCCTTCCTTAACGCTGGAACAGCTAGCAGAACTCGCTGACCGAATTCAGGAAATATCAGTGCCGCCTGTCGTTGCAGCTACTTCGGTGCCCGCCAGCGTACCAGGATCCAGCTGCAACACCACCAGCGAGATCGCTGAGCTAAAACGGATGGTGGAACGCCTAGCCATCAAGCTAGAGGAACACACCCGCCAGCCACGCCGCAGGGAACGTCAAGATCAACAGCGCCGTCGATCAGCATCGCGCAGTACAACCCGATCAGCATCAAGCTACCGCACACATCCCATCTGCTGGTACCACGACATATTCGGATCGAGAGCGCGCAACTGTCAGAAACCATGCGACTATAAGGAATCGGGAAACAACATGGGCAATCATCAGTAATGGCGACAGACGATTGCCCCGCCGCACCTGGTCGCCTATTCGTAACAGACCGCAGCACGAAAACGCAATTTTTGGTCGACACAGGGAGTGATCTTTGCGTGTACCCTCGAACGCAGCTACGGGAGCGCCGAGCACCGACGAGCTACCAGCTTACCGCGGCCAACGGGACTACTATCAGCACATACGGCTACGCGCATCTCGAGCTGAACCTCGGACTCCGACGGAGTTATCCGTGGCGATTTGTGATATTGATTTGTGATATTGGCGGACGTTACCAAACCAATAATAGGTGTCGATTTTTTGTGTCATTATAATTTGGTGGTAGACTGTAAAAATCAAAACCTCATAGATAACACAACAACACTAACAGCACCAGCAACACGAGTTTGCAACGTAAGTAACATCCACTCAGTCAAAGTACCGTCAGGTGATTCACGCTACCATCAGATGCTGTCGCGGGAATTTTCCGAAATTACGCGACCCGCGGGTACACAACGCTTGATACCTCACAACACACAACACCACATCCGCACCACACCGGGCCCGCCCGTCTCATGCGCACCTAGACGCCTAGCCCCCGATAAGCTGCAAATAGCCCGAGCAGAATTTGAGGCAATGCTAGCCAACGGCACAGCTAGGCCTTCCGACAGCCCATGGTCATCCCCATTGCACCTCGCCCTGAAGAAGGACAACGGGTGGCGCCCATGCGGCGATTACAGAAAACTCAACTCGCGCACCGTTCCAGACATGTACCCAATCCGACACATACACGACTTTACACATAACATAACTGGCTGCCGCGTGTATAGTACAATTGATTTAGTAAAAGCTTACAATCAGATACCGGTGTGCAAAGAAGACATACCCAAGACGGCTATCACAACGCCCTTCGGTATGTACGAATTTCCATTTATGACGTTTGGTTTGCGCAACGCAGGCCAAACGTTTCAACGGTTCGTGGACGAAATGATGCGCGGACTAGACTTCGTCTATTGCTACTTGGATGACTTTTTAATCTACAGCAGAGACGAAAAGCAACACGAGGAACACCTCCGCCAGGTATTCACCAGACTCCGGGACTTCGGCATGGTGATTAATGTATCGAAATGCGTATTCGGCGCACCCGAGGTGACTTTCTTGGGTTATCGGATCGCAGAGAATGGAACCAAACCACTAGACGAGAAAGTACAAGCCATACGCAACTTCCCCCCACCCAAGGACGTCAGGGCACTCAGACGATTCCTAGGGATGGCAAATTTTTACAGGCGATTCCTCCCCAATGCAGCCCAAACTCAAGCACCACTGAATGCCCTACTTACCGGGGCAGCCAAGGGTCCCACACCCATCAACCTCACCGGTGATGCTCTAACAGCATTCCAGGAAACCAAAGAGAGTCTCACCAATGCAGCTCTTCTGGCTCACCCAAACTGCCAAGCCAAACTAGCATTGGTGACCGACGCATCAGACACGGCCATTGGGGCGGTATTACAACAACAACACAATGGTGGATGGGAGCCACTAGCATTTTTTTCCAGGAAACTGAGCCCGTGCCAGACCAAGTACTCGCCGTATGATCGTGAGCTTCTCGCGATCTACGAAGCCATTAAATACTTTCAGTACATGCTCGAGGCCAGGCACTTCACAGTCTACACCGACCATAAACCGATCAGCTATGCCTTCCACGAAAGGAAGCATAGCTGCTCACCCAGACAATTCCGGCATTTAGACTATATCGCCCAGTTCACGACAGACATTAAGCATATCTCCGGAAAAGATAACGTCGTGGCGGACACCCTATCCCGTGTAGAGGAACTGACTTTACCAATTTGCCTGACCAACCTCAGTACAGCCCAAGACACCGACCAAGAACTGGCTCAGTACCTAGCAGGAGACACATCTCTGCGTCTACAAAAGATGAACTGCGCAGGGAGTCAAAAACCCGTTTATTGTGATGTCAGTACAGCAGTACCCAGGCCCTTCGTGACGAAAGCATTTAGGCAGCAAGTGTTCACAAGTCTCCACTCCTTAAGCCACCCAGGCCCAGCCGGAACCGCCAAGCTAGTAGCGGAAAGATTTGTTTGGCCCGGCATACGGAAAGACTGCAGGAACTGGGCCAGAAAATGCTTGCGGTGTCAACGTGCTAAGGTTACCCGACACGTGACCGCGCCGTTAGGCACTTACGATTTGCCCCGCGCCCGCTTTAGGTACGTACATATTGACCTTATAGGCCCACTACCAGTTTCACAGGGCAACAGGTACTGCCTAACAGCCATAGATCGCTTCACACGGTGGCCGGAAGTCATGCCGATTCCGGACATAACAGCAGAAACGGTAGCAAAAGCGCTAATCTCAGGCTGGATATCCAGATTTGGCGTGCCAATGGATATTGTTACAGACCGCGGGCGCCAGTTCGAGTCCGCTCTGTTCCAATATCTGGCAAAAACCGCAGGTTTTCAACACAAACGTACAACTGCCTATCACCCAGCATGCAATGGATTGGTCGAACGCTTTCATAGGCAGCTTAAAGGGTCCATTACATGCCACGCAGATAATAACTGGACAGAGATATTACCACTAGTGTTACTCGGCATTCGCAGTGCATTCAAGGAGGACCTACAAACCACTTCCGCGGAATTGCTGTATGGGGAACCACTAAGATTACCCGGAGAATTCTTCGATCCCAGCGTCGACGGGACATCAGACATTACAGATTTCACCGCGCGCTTACGAACATTCGCCGCGAAGCTAAAACCCGTCCCAGCATCCCGCCACGTCAAACACAGGATATTCGTCTTCAAAGAGCTAGCCACCGCAGAACACGTGTTCCTACGCGAAGACGCTTCACGCGCCCCTTTTCAACCAGCCTACACAGGCCCCCACAAGGTGATAGAAAAAGACGACAAGGTGTATAAATTAATGATCAAAGGGAAACCGGTGACCGTCACAATTGATCGACTAAAACCTGCTTTCGTGCTCACTAACGAGCAAGACGAAGACCGCGTTGCAGAAGATACAGAACCAACAGCTCAACCCACCTCACCTCAACGCCCACCCTATAAACCACCACCACCACTTAGCAATCCACCCCCGGCACAAACAATCCAGCATCCGTCGTCGACCGTAGCACCCAAAATAACACGCAGTGGACGACAAGTCCGATTTCCGGATTATTATCGCCCCTAACCAGGACTCTGGGGGGGAGTGATGTGGGCAACTCCCACATATCAAATTCAATACACATATATACACACTCATATACAAAACATTAACAGTCAACACACATTCATCAAAACACTACATTATCAAGAGTTGTGAATTTGCGCGTCGTCCTGTGGACACATACCATGACTAGTGTAGTGACGTCAGTGACTTACCGGTTCGGCTGGCGAGCGCGACGCGTAGGCATCAACGCGCGCCCGCGCCCCCTGCCGGCGAACCAGTCGATACACCGACACCGCCGCGTCACCCCGCTATCTGGGCGCTTATGAGTCGTGTTAACGCTGCCGGGAATATCCGCTTGCTCGCGTCGCTTGTGCTTTATTAAACATTCAACCCTTCCAGCATATAGACTTTGTAGTGTGCAAGGTGTTAGTGAATAAAGAACTGTCGTAGTATAGCCTACTGAAGTGTTCATTATTTAGCTCGGACATTATCTCCGCCTACCTTCCTCGCCGCAGAAACCGTGAGTACTCAAAGGCTACTAAAAAACTAACTTATGACTTTTACAATTTTTTTTCACATATGGATAGTCCCTGGAGCTCTCTACAGTATAATTGAGGTCCAAAATATCGCATTCTCCGAGCCTTTTAGCTATTTGAGACAAAGGTTTGTTACCAGTTCCTAGCATATTTTTAATAAGGTATAGTTTGTTTTCGAATGGATAAGCATTAAAACTTTGCAAAATTCCAAAATGCTGCACTTCATCAACAACATGTGTTAAATTATGAACGTTACTTGTCATGAAATCTATGCCATAAAACAATTTGAAATTTCTCACAAAATACTTTAGCAGGTCTTTAGCCAACGGTAAGAAATTAAAATATTCTTCATTCGAACAAATTGTGTGACTGTTCCTAAATGACCCCAGGCTGATAAAATTTTCGTTTTTCCTAATTATGTTAATATTAGTTCTTGGGTCGGTTCCCCCTAAGGGGGAAGGGCCGCACTCCTCCCCGTACGGCCCTGTAGAGCTCGTCGCCGGACTGGTCGCTCTCCCACCGATTTACTTTAAATGAATTCCAAATGGCTTTAAATTATACTTAAGAATTCATTTATATGGAAACACATTGGATGTGGTTCTAGAAAGCTCAAAGTAGCTGAGAGATTCAAAGTACCTACTTGTATTATTGTATAAGTGGATGAATAACCCATACGCTAACGTAACAGGTATTTGGTCAATCGTTACTCACACGATATCTCACATCAACACTCGGAGTACTCAGGGCAACACTTCCATAAAGTGACGCAAGCTGCTTTTCAGCTACTTCACGTCGTCATGCTCTTTCGAGACATGGTCCCTAGCAGTTCTTTCGAACTGATAAACGTGACGAAGCGGCAGGCTGTCCCTGCCGCAACCGTGCGACCGTCCTTGTCTAGCAACGGAGCAGCTAGTTCTTGCGGCATACGTCGTTATCATGCTCTTATGGAGACATGGTCCCTATCAGTCCTTGGACTGAATGTGTGATAGATGTAGCCCCCCAAACCCCTGGAAGGTTTCCCGTTGCACAACAAGCATATCTGCTAGACACGTGTTTATGTCGATCCGACCGAATAGTCGATCTGAGATCAAGAATATAATAGTCGCGGATGACTAAATAATAGAGTTGGAAATCTAGATTCAAGAATTAGTACTAATTAGATAAGTATAGAGAATCAAAACCTAAGAATTATTATTTAGATAGAGTTGTGGATCAACTCTCATGAAAGTCTATAGACAGCCCCAAAGAGCCCACCCGTCACCACTTCCTAGTGTTGAGCTGGGGAGAAGAAGTGGCGCAACAAACTCCCCAGCAACATGTATCTGTCTTATTAGTTATAATAACTTTAATAACACTCTCAACCTAAGATAACTGCATATTATTGTAATAGGCTCACTCAGTCATATCAACAAACATACAAATAATTCTCGTCCCTCACAGGTGAAGGCTAATATAAATGCTCATTAATAGCTCCACTGCGATTTCACCAATCTGTTATGTAGAAATGATCATTAATAGATCCACTGCGATATCACCAATCTGTTATGTATAATTCACAATATACAGTCAACCTGCGAGAACCATAAAACCAGGTCTCAGTTATTACAATGCGCACACTATTACTAAAGATTGAAGTTGGCGCTTACCAGGTAATTCCTTGGAGTGAATTAGAATACAAATCACTTACAAATACTGCGTATATTACCAGTTACTCCCTGCACCATCCCTCACAGCTCACAACACTATTTTATCTCGCTGAGTTTATCTCGCCTAACTTAACTAGTCTGGACTCTCAACTCCGTCCGTCATCTTTCGCCGTCCAAAACCAACTCGTTCACAAACTCGCTTTTTGGGATTTACGCGCCTTGCATGCTGCTTACTCTCATTCTAGACTAAGCCTAGTCTAAACCTGTACATTTATCAAGTACTTAACGATTTATACAACACTCTCACTGAGACATAGTCTCCAACTCCAAGCCTAGCCTCTATCGACCGTCTCCTACCGTGCTCTCAAACTCACTGTCTCGACTTAAAACATCTTTTCCCCATCCTAAAACCACCACGCCTGGGTTGAGCGTCACTTTCTCAGAATCGTTTCATCGCTGGGTTTTTTGTCTAATTTCTAAATTCTTTTCAAGGGTCATTTGGGCCCAAGTTACGGTAACCAGATGAGGCTAATTTGTCCGTTGTTCTTGGAATTTGTAAGAATATTGCATCTTTAAGTGACGTAATATATTGCTTTTGACCGATAACTGGCATAAGTGCCCATACAATATAAATGAAATGGGTTTCTAAGGAGTTCAATATTGTTTTAGGATTTTAAAGAACTAAGAGACTTCGTTATTTATTAGGGCCCCGTGTCGAGCTGTCAGATCATAAACTTGAGACTTAATGTGTTTCTAAGAGGTCTGGAACCGTGTGACAATTTTAAAATTAAATATAATGTTTTGCTATTTAATATATGACAGACAGTCACAATTGTTATCGCACAGAAAAATGTTAGAAAATGTTTCATAGCATCGCTGTTTAGTACCTCTGGCAATATAACAACACTAAGGTATAACATAAACGTTCTAAATTCAGAAGCTTTCCAATGACCTAAATTACTGAGATTCCTGACAGATCTGTGGATTTCAGAAGGTACTTTGCAATTATCCAGAAATTTATTTACCGTAGATATATCACTTGCTCGCCATTTTGTCTCCTTTTTTCCGAAATTTCCATTGCGCCAGCCAATAAGAAGGCGTTTCATAATCCCTAGGTCAATCAAGTGCATGGAATCCGCAACAGGAAATGTTGTAATCATATTAATTGGGAGATCCAGTAAAGGTGAATCCACTTTGCGATGATTACCGTAGAGTTTTTTACGAAAGTCTTCATCATTTCGAGCAGGACAATCTAACTCGGGAAATATAACTGTATGAGATACATGTGAATATTCACCAACAGTAGTACATTTGTGACACCCGTGTTTACCATTAAAGTTGCAAACCCCTTTTATCATTGCTCTTGCAGGTGAATCGCAAACGAAGCATCTTATTGTAACAGTAACTTTAACGTTTTCAATTTGTATACCATTTTGAAGTAATTTTTGCATTTCTTGAATAAAAGGTTGTAGATATCCATTTAAATCGTTAGGTTTCCCATGACCCGCATATATCCCAACAATAAATGGTTTGATAATAGGTAATTCAAAAATCTTGCACAATATGGGCCAGAACTGCTGTTTAGAACTGTTACATACTGGGAGACCATCTATGTTGAAATAAAGAGAAATATTGTAAATACCATTTAGTAGATTTTTGTAATATTTCTTTAAAATAGTTGCAAGAGGTATAGCAATACCATTATGCCAATATTCACCAGGATTAACAAATATTGTATCAATCTTCCTCGGAGTCTTCATGAGCGTTCTTGGGTCTACCGGCAGCAAATTTGGCATCCTAGAGTTTATAAGTGGCGCTAATGTTTTCAAAGCCGAATGGCTTATGTTATTTTCTGTAGCCCATGCCCTGATGTCATCCCGAAATTGAAGAATGTGTTTGTATTCACATTTGTTTTCATTTGAGCTGTTGTCATCACCGTCACTTTCACCAGAAATTTCAGTTGAATTTTCATCGTCAGAGGATGGATTAGAAATTATATTACCAGGATCAAGGCTGAAAAAAATAGGCACAGATCTTATAATATACTGTAGGCGTAGAAAGATTATTCATATAGCTACAGACTTTTTCGAATAGCACAGAATATCACAAGACAATGTCATACCAAAAAACTTTATAGAATTGTCGAATGAATTTAAATATGTAAGTACATAATAATATAAGTATCTTGATTTTTCCCTATGACATAATGACTCGTATTTGATGTTACGTTACGAGATATTATTTGTTCTTGCAATTCGATTATGAGCTAACGCTTGTTTAGTAACTCATTTATGTTATTAAGCAAGATAATATATAATTATGCGATACTTTTCATGCGTCCAACGTGCACAAATAAAAAAAGTGGAGTTCCAAGCTCAGTTTCTTTGCAGATTTCGGGAATTGCAAAGAAATAAGAATGCCACCTGTACCTATATTTGTATAGGTACAGGTGGAATTCTTGTTCAGGTCTTCGATATAAATTCTGTTCAAATCTGATTACCGTTTAATAAATAACTACTGGATTTCCTTAAAAACACTACAAATAATGTTCAAAATGTATTTAAAACACACAAAAGAATGTTATTTAATTTTTATATGTACGGAACCCGTGATTCCACAGTAATTTTTTTCTTGACACAATTATATTTTTAAGTAACCTAATTAATATTTTTCTTATATCACCTAGCTATTTTTTTAGAAGATTACTCATTATAATTTTAAATTGATATAATTACCTTTCAACATTACGAGTATCTTGGGATTGCTGATTAACAACTTCATGGTTTGAACCTTTTATGTCCACGTCCATTATATTTCTTAAAGTACATACAACCTGCCGATGATAACTACCACATCGCTTAATTTTTTTCCATTTCACGGAATTCATTTTTGATGAAGTAGTTTAAACCATGAACTTTACAACAACAGAAATAAAAAATGCTATCAACAGAGTGACGCGCAGGACGATATGACTTAAGTAATCACAATTATGTATTTTGGGAACTGTTACATCGTTAGTGGTTTTAAATAAGTGGAAATAGCTGCTGTTGGTTTTCAAGAACCCACTATCGAAATTTATCTACGCGTTGGAGTGGCATATTAGAGTACAATAGGCCTGAAAGATGCAATCACGTTAGGTTCCAAAAAGGTTGCAAAATGATCCCTTTAGCCACTACAGGTGATATACTACTCTGTTATACTACTGGTTTGGAAATAGAAGTGCCAAATAAGAGTATGTTACAGCTTAAATGGAACAGTTGCTTACAAGTGATTTAAAGGCCTCATATACCACTGTTGCTTCTAAATTGGTAACAATTAAAACCCGTTTTCAACTTTAAGTAACAAAATCGACTCTATGCAACAATAAGATATAAAGTATAAACAAAATATACTCTTATGCAACTAAGAGTGATAAGAGGTACTCATATACAAATATGAGTAGTGTTTGAAGCTATAAGTTTTATCAAATACTGTTATACCACTCATTTACAACTTAAAGCTATAAGATAAGTTGCAAAATTCACTAATGTGCTACTTGTACTACATCTTGCAAAACTTTTTTTTAAATTTTCCATTCTTTCCCCCAAAAGTAAACCCCTCATTCAAAATTCATTTAAATACGTTACATGTCTGTGTTTGGGTCATATAAATTTATGTGTCTATCTTTCAACTTAATCGGTCCAGCAGATTAGAAGCAAATCCGCCGTACTGTAACACACGGACATACCGTTTTTCATTCGGACGTACCGAATCCTAAAAAATTACACCTCTATCCTCACTGTACGTGTCTATAAAAGAATTATTAATAAAAAAAAAACAATGAATTAAAATCATACCAGTTTTATTCATTTTCATTTTTTTTATTTCAAACTCGATTTAATTGCGAGTATCAATTAGACTGAATACAACTTTTGAATCGAAATAAAAAAAATGGTGGCCGGTCAGCACTAAGAAGAGCCTTGTCGCAACACAATTTTTGGGATTCTTGGCGGGAATTTGAACAGAAGAGGCGCGATTTTTTCTCAAATTTAAATTTTTTGGGGAAAATTTATAGCAAAACGATTATTTATTTTTCAGTTGTGTAAATATAGTGTGTAAATAGTTGTGAATACTTTAAAATGTTAGAAGAGGCCGGGGGTGAAATCCCCCCGGCCACTAGAGGCCCGGTCACTTTGGGCAAACGAGCTAGAAAAATAGACTCTCAGGACCAAAATAATTATAAAATGTCAGTCAGCGGTGGTGAGGACAACTTTTTACCATTTATTAAACCTAATTATAAAAGACTTTATCCGGAAAATTCAATCAACACTGACTTTAAGGTGTTTGTACAAAGTGACAATAACAGTGATCGGTTGGGCAATAAGAGCCCTATTTATTTAAACCACATTTTCACCACAGGCGTCAAAGGTATTGTCTCAATTCAGCGAGTAAACGCTAACAAAATTGCAGTGATCTTTAAGCAGTATAATAATGCGAATAACTTTTTGATGAACACTGCTTTCTTGGACAAATATAAACTTAAAGCAATTATCCCGGCTGCCCAAATTGAGAAGACGGGCATTATTAGGTTTGTTCCGGCGAGTATATCGAATAAAGAACTGTATTCTAAGCTTTCTTCTGTATATGAAATTATAGCTGTACGTAGATTTACAAAGAAAGTTGGACAAGAGAGGGTGCCTCTCCAAACTGTTAGTATTACATTTCTGTCTAGTTCTCTACCAGATAATGTACAATATGACCTCTTTTCATACAGAGTTTTCGAATATATCCCACCTCTGCTGCAGTGTTATAGGTGTTTTAAATTCAACCACTCAGCTAAAATATGTAACGGAAAACAGCGTCCTTCGCGGAGGAAATAGATAGTCTGAACAATGGGAAGCTGATAAGTAAAGAAAGCCGCCTTCACCAAATCAGCATCGAGTCAATAAACGGCGCACTGAGACTCAGAAGCCGTATTCAAGCGGTCCAGGACGTGAAGGAAGAGCTAAAAAACCCGCTGGTAATCGACGGTGATCATCCTACGGTCAAGCTCTGGGTACAGGCTGTACATCGACAACTTCATCACGCCGATGTAGAAGCCACCGTCAACGAGTGCAGGCAACAGTACCTATTGGGTAATAAGACTGCGCCCTATTACACGCACAATACTACGACAGTGCCTATTCTGCAGAATGAAGACACAAGTACCTCCGCATCCAAGAACCGGGGACCTGCCAGCGTGTCGCTTAGCTCACCAAAGCGACCCTTCACCTTCACTGGGGTCGACTACTTCGGACCTCTCTCAGTGACCGTCGGACGAACTCGACAGAAGAGATATGTGGCCATCTTCACATGTCTCACAATGCGAGCCATACATCTAGAAGTCGCCGGCTCGCTTAGCGCCGACTCCGCGGTGATGGCAGTAAGAAGAATGATCGCCAGAAGAGGCTGCCCGACTGAAATATGGTCGGAATAACGGCACCAACCTGAAGGCCGCCGACAAAGAGCTACGACAGGCAATCGACGCAGCGACTGCAGAAGAAGCGGTGAAGAGCACCATCTCCTGGCGCTACATACCGCCTGGAGCTCCATTTATGGGCGGAGCGTGGGAGCGAATGGTTCGCTCCATCAAAACGGCCCTCACCGCGACGTTACATGAACGTCACCCGACAGAAGAGGTCCTCACGACTCTACTAGCAGAAGTAGAGTACACCGTCAACAGTCGTCCGCTGACTCACGTCTCAGTCAACCCAGAAGATCCAGAAGCCCTCACTACTAACCACTTCTTGTTGGGAGGGCCGGGGCGCGTGCCGCAACCAGGCACTTTCGCCGAGCAAGACACCATTTCACAGTCCAGTTGGCGAGCCGCACAAAGAAGAGCAGACGTCTTCTGGCTACGCTGGGTGAAGGAGTACCTCCCTGAGCTCCAACACCGGCGGGAGCCCCATGGACGAGGTCAAGCAGCGCAAGTTAACGATCTCGTACAAATCGTCGATCCAAACCTGCCCCGCAACGTGTGGATCCGTGGAAGAGTCGTCGCTACGATCCAGGTCCCGACAACGTCGTGCGGACGGTGGACGTGCTGACAAAGGGAGGTGTGCTGCGCCGGCCAGTGAGGAAGCTTGTAATCCTGCCCCTGTCTTCGAGCAACGAGCCCGCAACGGAAGTTGATACGAAGCGGTCGCACGGCGGGAGTGATGTGCGGGACAAGTGATAGAAACAGTGTATATAACAGAATAGTGTATATAAAGTGATACATAGACACTCATAAGACAGTACATAAGTGTTATAGTTTAATAATTCGTTCATAGTTGTGTACATCGTAGACTTAGTACTAGGGGTAAGCAGTAATTAAGTGTTTATGCTATATTTTATATTGTTTTCATTGATTTTATATTTTTCTTAGATAGTTCTTATTACATAGAGTCGAAATATATATATAGTTTTACCTATGTAAATGTAATAACTATAGTGAAAAACGCGAAAAACGTAATAATGTAGCACGGTCCTCATTACGGTAAAGATTCGAGGCATTTAGAAAAAAATGTTCTATAAATGAGCTTCGCTCTGATTGGCCAACAGTTTTCGCGCATTTTTTAATTATGTTTTTCCTTTTTTTTTATATATAGCTGACGATTTTCGCGCGCTTTTTGATTATTGTGATTGGTCAAATCGATTTCGAAACCGTGTACGTTACCCTAGCAAGAAAGTGTCTCCTAGAGTTATATGAGTAGAACGTATAATGTGTGCCTTATCTGGTGTAAATGTGCCCCCACATAAAAAATGTGTGCCCCCTGTCGTTTTGGAGAAAAACGGAAAAATCGATTCTTGCTGGGGTAACGTTTTTCTAGCAGGAAAATTCTAAACGAATGATCGGAGAGAGAAAAATTGTGCATGGCCAGGGAGCTTATATGTGTGCCAAAATGTGCCCCTAAAAATAAAATCTGTGCCCCTTCAGGTTTTCGAGATATTGCATTTCCTGCTGGAGTAACGTTTTGATGAATCGTATATCTCTAAAACTATTGCATGTGCCCCTGTAGAATAAACATACACGAGTAGCTCTTAAGGGGCACACCTTAGTGCCCTAATTAGATTTTAGAAAATATTGATAGTTTTCAAGTTATCGCGGTTTTATGAAAACCCGAAAAAACATCGCAGCGCCTAAATGAGACAAGGCACAAGTTCGCTGAAAACTGTATTCGGTCCTTCTTGACGCTATTAATAACCATACAAAGTTTCAAAACTGTTCATGCATGCGTTTTTGAATAATCTTGCTAAAAGTCAAAACGATGGTGTCTTAACTTTGACGGCAAAATACAAGGAACCGGCTCAATCCCAGATGTGTAGGTGTGAACCAAAATTGTGTGCCTTTAGTCAAAAATATATGGTGAAAATATTCAGCTTGGAATGTTTCGCATTAAGTTAATAATAGGTCTTTACCTATGAAATTGCCGTTTTGTATGAAAAAAATTAAACGATTTTTTTTCATGAATTTTTTATTTGTATTAATCGAAGTAATCACCCATGCAATCAATGCATCTTTGCCATCGCAGTGGCAGTTTATTGATGCCCTTCTTAAAGAAATCAGCTGGACGGGAGGCAACAAATTCTTCAAAGGCATTTTGTACTGCCTCTCGGGTATTAAATTTTTTTCCCGCCAAGAAGTTATCCAAATTCTGGAAAAAGTAGTAGTCTGTAGGCGCAAGGTCTGGTGAGTAGGGCGGATGACGGAGAGCTTCCAACCCCAGTTCTTGCAACTTGGAGACCGTCTGCTGTGCAGTATGAGGTCGCGCGTTGTCGTGCAGGAGCAGCGGAGACGATCGATTGACCAATGCTGGTTGGAGATGCGCCAGCTTCTCCATCATTGTGTTCAGTTCTTCACAGTACACATCTGCAGTAATGCTCACCCCGTTTGGTAAGACGCTGTGATGAATCACACCGGCGCTAGACCACCAAACAGTGACCATCACTTTTCTAGGGGTAAGTTTTCGTTTAGGGCATTGTTTAGGTGCTGAACCAGGATCCAACCAACTTGCTGAGCGCTTACGGTTATCAAACAGAATCCATTTTTCATCGCAGGTAACAATGCGGTTCAAAATTCCTTCATTTGTGTGTCTGTTGAGCAGTGCAAGGCACGTCTCGACGCGTACTTCGCGCTGGCGATCATTGAGTTCGTGGGGCACCCATTTGTCAAGCTTTTTTACCTTGCCAATTTGACGCAAATGGACCAATATTGTTTTGACGCTAACGTCGAAAGCTGCTGCTAATTCAGCCGTAGATTGTGTATCATCAGCTTCCACAATCGCCTTTAATTCGTCATTGTCGACCAAAGTCTTCGGACGACCGCGAGGTTCATTTTTCAGGTCGAAATTTCCAGAACGAAGCGAGCAAACCAATAACAGGTGGTGCGTTGGTTTGTAGTGTTAGCTCCGTAAACGTCGTTGATGTTGCGTGCCGCTTGTGCCGCGTTGCTGCCACGACGGTACTCATATTCCATAATTACTCGAATTTTTAACGTATCCATGATGACGAAAAAGATTGAAATGCGATGAAAATGTAACACTAATCAATAAAGAAATGACTACTTTTAGAAAAAAAAATCCATGTTTTTAAAATAAAATTAATGTGAAATTAGAATTCTTAGCCAAACAAAAATTATTTTGATTTGAAATGGCCAGTACTGCAGAACGGCAATTTCATAGGTAAAGACCTAATATTAACAAAAAACCAAAATATGTAAGCAACGGCTGGTTATCCGACCAAATTTTAATGACTACTAAAAAGCGACGGATTCATACATATCGATGACCTTCTTTACTTTACTCACTAACCGGTTGTGCCTGAGTACACTGAAGTAGAAAAGTAATAAGTAATAAAATAAAGTTGTTATTGGATTATATTCTACTAGCTGTTTCTATTATATTTATTGATAAACCGTAGGTTAGATAAATTAACAGTAAGTTTTTCATCAGTAAGGGGAACGCTCCAACCAGCCCGCGAAATACAAAGTTTCTTGCGTTTTTTGCAATTTGCAGGCCAGTGCTAGGTTGATGTTGATTAAAATATTATTCGCGGCTGTAAGACGTATGTAGTTACAGAATTATAAGCATCAAAATCACCAAAACAACCCTCCAAGTTCATGAGGCGTAGGAACAAAAAAAAAAAAAAAAGTCATTCCTATAGCTTTATGAATTTAGAGCGTAGTATTGATGATTTTGATAATTATAATTCTGTAACTACATATGTCTTACAACCGTGAATAATATTTTAATCAACATACAACCTAGCACTGGCCTGCAAATTCCAAAAAAAACGTAAGAAAATTTGAATTTCGCGGGATGGTTGGAGCATTCACCTTAATAGAAGATTCTTTTTTTTCGCCTCCTCACACCGCTGCAGACATCTCTGGCCCCGCGGCATCCGCTGACATCGTGTCGCAAGGAGTCGCTTTGTCTAATTTGGAGAAAGTGAGACAGCTAGTACGCGTACGGTGTTAGTGTGACAGAGACAGTTACGTGTAACGTCGCTCTAATATGAATAATAGGTACGAAGTGTTTATTGACTAGGAAGTCCGTTTGGATTTTTACTTGGTATTGGTAAACAGTTGCAGTTATGTTATGACGCCAAGGACACTGTTACGTTGAGTCACGCAGTTGCACTGATACTGTTTGTTTACTTTTTTTTTAAGTTGGTTGAAAGTGGCGTATTAAGCATTTTATAACAAATAAGTGGTTGTAGGGGTGGTGAATTTTATGGCACGATCTGCAGTGGTAAGTATTTAATGGCATTGTTTTGACTTATTTAAAAAATACTTGTATACTTATCAAGTACTTGGATTTTTTTCATTACTTTACCTACTTATTTATTTTTTTAGGAAATTTAATCTGTAATTTGATGCAATACTTACTTTAAGAATTAAGAATTAAAATTAAGGGAATGAAAATAATAGGTCTTTACCTATGAAATTGCCGTTTTGTATGAAAAAATTTAAACGAATTTTTTTCATGAATTTTTTATTTGTATTAATCGAAGTAATCACCCATGCAATCAATGCATCTTTGCCATCGCAGTGGCAGTTTATTGATGCCCTTCTTAAAGAAATCAGCTGGACGGGAGGCAACAAATTCTTCAAAGGCATTTTGTACTGCCTCTCGGGTATTAAATTTTTTTCCCGCCAAGAAGTTATCCAAATTCTGGAAAAAGTAGTAGTCTGTAGGCGCAAGGTCTGGTGAGTAGGGCGGATGACGGAGAGCTTCCAACCCCAGTTCTTGCAACTTGGAGACCGTCTGCTGTGCAGTATGAGGTCGCGCGTTGTCGTGCAGGAGCAGCGGAGACGATCGATTGACCAATGCTGGTTGGAGATGCGCCAGCTTCTCCATCATTGTGTTCAGTTCTTCACAGTACACATCTGCAGTAATGCTCACCCCGTTTGGTAAGAAGCTGTGATGAATCACACCGGCGCTAGACCACCAAACAGTGACCATCACTTTTCTAGGGGTAAGTTTTCGTTTAGGGCATTGTTTAGGTGCTGAACCAGGATCCAACCAACTTGCTGAGCGCTTACGGTTATCAAACAGAATCCATTTTTCATCGCAGGTAACAATGCGGTTCAAAATTCCTTCATTTGTGTGTCTGTTGAGCAGTGCAAGGCACGTCTCGACGCGTACTTCGCGCTGGCGATCATTGAGTTCGTGGGGCACCCATTTGTCAAGCTTTTTTACCTTGCCAATTTGACGCAAATGGACCAATATTGTTTTGACGCTAACGTCGAAAGCTGCTGCTAATTCAGCCGTAGATTGTGTATCATCAGCTTCCACAATCGCCTTTAATTCGTCATTGTCGACCAAAGTCTTCGGACGACCGCGAGGTTAATTTTTCAGGTCGAAATTTCCAGAACGGAAGCGAGCAAACCAATAACAGGTGGTGCGTTGGTTTGTAGTGTTAGCTCCGTAAACGTCGTTGATGTTGCGTGCCGCTTGTGCCGCGTTGCTGCCACGACGGTACTCATATTCCATAATTACTCGAATTTTTAACGTATCCATGATGACGAAAAAGATTGAAATGCGATGAAAATGTAACACTAATCAATAAAGAAATGACTACTTTTAGAAAAAAAAATCCATGTTTTTAAAATAAAATTAATTTGAAATTAGAATTCTTAGCCAAACAAAAATTATTTTGATTTGAAATGGCCAGTACTGCAGAACGGCAATTTCATAGGTAAAGACCTAATAATAATTTCCACATCAACAAGCTGTTTCATTTAATAGTCACAAGGTGCATTTAATATATATTTTTAATTAGCCCCCAAATCTTTTGAACGCGACTGTACGGACAACAGCTTAGGTATAATACGTCAAATAAAGAAGGTCATCGATATGTATGAATCAGTCGCTTTTTAGTAGTCATTGGAATTTGGTCGGATAACCAGCCGTTGTTTACATATTTTGGTTTTTTGTTAATATTAACTTAATGCGAAACATTCCAAGCTGAATATTTTCACCATATATTTTTGACTAAAGGCACACAATTTTGGTTCACACCTACACATCTGGGATTGAGCCGGTTCCTTGTAATTTGCCGTCAAAGTTAAGACACCATCGTTTTGACTTTTAGCAAGATTACTCAAAAACGCATGCATGAACAGTTTTGAAACTTTGTATGGTTATTAATAGCGTCAAGAAGGACCGAATACAATTTTCAGCGAACTTGTGCCTTGTCTCATTTAGGCGCTGCGATGTTTTTTCGGGTTTTCATAAAACCGCGATAACTTGAAAACTATCAATATTTTCTTAAATCTAATTAGGGCACTAAGGTGTGCCCCTTAGGAGCTACTCGTGTATGTTTATTCTACAGGGGCACATGCAATAGTTTTAGAGATATACGATTCATCAAAACGTTACTCCAGCAGGAAATGCAATATCTCGAAAACCTGAAGGGGCACAGATTTTATTTTTGGGGGCACATTTTGGCACACATATAAGCTCTCTGGCCATGCACAATTTTTCTCTCTCCGATCATTCGTTTAGAATTTTCCTGCTAGAAAAACGTTACCCCAGCAAGAATCGATTTTTCCGTTTTTCTCCAAAACGACAGGGGGCACACATTTTTTATGTGGGGGCACATTTACAGCAGATAAGGCACACATTATACGTTCTACTCATATAACTATAAGAGACACTTTCTTGCTAGGGTAACGTACACTTCGAAACCTTATCGAAAATAGTATAAAAGTAGGAACATTTTTGTAATTCGACACATTCAGCAGGCGAGCTACCTATAAGAAAGTACTCTAAATATAGAAGCAAGAAGTCTCCAGTGGTTTCATTCCCCGCCAACCCAGCACACAAATGTGGCAGTAGCCCACACTTATTTGTTAAATATTGCAAGGTAATTAGTTTGAAAATGATGCATTCTAAATTAGTGTATTATGAGCCATTTAGTAATTAGGGGAGGTAAGCCTAAAACGGGTAGCCCGCCTAAAACGGGTATGCGTTTTAAATTGCGCGCCGTTAGTGCTATTGAGAATGTGTACGTGCAGGGCGCGGTGCCTACCGCTCGCCAATCACAGGCAGTCGGCGCGCTTCTCTGGCAAACATGAGTTCACGGTAAGACAAGAACAAAGTTTTTTGCTATACCCACTAAAAAAAATTGAGTTACATTACTTTTGAGTACTCGAAAATGGTCTACAATATGTTTTTACAAGTTTTGTGATATTTTTTTGCAATTATTGGACGTTTTATTTGTGCAGTAGGTTGGTGTTTATTATTTCGGTTTTAAAGATATGAGTCATTGAAAAAAAAAACATGCTTGTGGGCAAAAAGGGTAGGGGTAAAGCAGGTACCCGTTTTGCCCATACCCGATTTGCCCTTTATAGCTTTATTGAGTGTTTACTAATTCTTTTACTTTTGTAGATGGTTACCTAAATATTAAAAGAAAGACTGCAAATGCGTCGTGGGATGAGGAAGTTATGAAGCTTTCTTAGAATAATAAAGCTTCTATTCTAAGGAAGCTTTCAATAGAACTAGGTTTCAAAACTTTCGTCAATGGTGCAGCCAAAAAATATGGCATCAACCTTTCGGCATTACAGAGACATGGAAAAAGGTTGTCCAAAAAAAACTAGGAAGATTCACAACAGTTTTTACAGCAGCTCAAGAATTAGAGCTTGGGAAATCATCAAATAACTTCTCCCACTCTGGGTGGAGCAGGAGTGCGTGTCAGACTTTTACTGACTAAAACCCAACCGTGTTCCCTCAGTAGCCTGTGTACCAGGGGCCACGGTATCTATTTCGGACAACCCGCACCCCTGGCAGGCATCGGCCCTTGCGGGCCCCATCAGTTTGTGCTGAGATCTCTTTGAGGCTTGCGTGGAACACAACGCGCCATCGACCCGGTTTTGGTCCTTAACGGACAGCGAGCTACCCATTTCTCACCGTCCACAAGCCCACGCCTACGGTGACCGGGAATCAGCCTGGGATTGCCGACGCCCAGGGCGTCTCTTGCGGAGATTACGGCCTTGACGGCGCTTATAGGGCTCTCCCTCACGTGCGCCGCCTCCCTCTTCGCGAGCATCACTGCTTTGCAGAAGGAAGCGACGGCTACCCATGCACTCTCGCTCCGTACCACGGCCTGGACCAGGGCCGGACGCAAGAGATCGCCTCCACAAGGAAACGGAGGTGCTCCGCCAGAGCCGGGCAGACCTCCACCGTATGCTCCACCGTGTCCTCAGGTCGATTTTCGCAATGGAAACACCCGGGCGTTTCCTCCCGCCTTATCCGAAACAGGAACCTCCCGAAACAACCGTGTTCGGTGAGGACCTGCGTCAGGCTTCAAGATGGGTCATTCGGAAGTTTGTCTGCGCCGTACCTACCCGCTTTGCCCAAAAGCCCTACCTGCTTTAGGCCCCCCCTACGGGTAAAACGGGTAATTCGAATGGTAAAGTTTTGTTGGCGCCACTGCTTCCGGCGACCAAACATAGCGCCATAGTATCACGAGTCAAGCGACGCACCGTGGGTCCAGTGCTGCCATCTGCGTCAAACCGGACGTTGGAACGTTGCTGGCGAGTGATTGGCTAATGTCACTTCTGCGCGGGAATACCAAGGTTTTAAAAACGCCGAGCTGAGTGGGCTAAGCTCTCTTGTTACTCGCGCTTCGTCGTCTAAACATCAGTTTATACTGTTAATTATTGTTGTCAAATAATTATTGTAATTAATTAATTGGCTGTGTATTAAAAGTGATCCAAGTAAATCTATCGTATTTATTCCTGCTTAAAGTACATTTAACTTACATCAGAAGTGCTTCGAATTCCCGCCTACAAATGGGCCGAAAGTCACGTACCCGTCTACGGGAACGAAAAAGGAGGAAACGTACAAGAACTTCATCATCATCATCATCATCGACAAGCAGTAAGTCCAGTAGAAGCTATACGCCTTCACCCATTCGTAAAAAAACAAAAAAGTCAGTCGATAGTCAAGTAGCGGGTTGCTATAGTATGATTTTGAACTCAATGGTACCAGATTTTGACCCCCTTACAGATAAAGTAAATAATTGGCTCAATATTGTTGATTTGCATGCTAAAACATTTAATTGGAAGGATCAGGTGATAATTTACCAGGCTGTCAATAAATTCAAAGGAACAGCAAAAACTTGGTATGACTCCTTTTTAAAAAATGAGAGTAGTTGGGCTAGTTGGAAATGGAAACAATGGCGAGATAAAATATCATTTACATTTCAAACAAAACGTAACATGTTCGCGTTACTTAAAGAAATCATTGATTGTAAACCTACAGTACGCCAACATTTGTATGAATTTTACTTTCAACAAAAATGTAAAATTGACAAGTTAGGTTTGAATTTTTCCGATCGGGACATAATTTCTATTATTACGGGCAACATCGACGATCCTAACATAAGTGCGTCGGTGGATGCCGGAAGTATAAATACATGCGACCAACTTGCATCTTTTCTTCACGGTCGGTTAAGTAGTTATAGTAATACGAATCATGGCGCTGTCAGTGAACATAAGGTACCTCAATCATCGTATAAACGAATCGACCTAATAGGAAATTCATTGAAATCGGAACAATCGAGTCGTATTGCTGTGTCAAATCAAAATTTAACGGCTACCAGAACCACAAAGCAGATAACTTGTTTTGGATGTGGGGGTAATCACAAAAGAAATGAGTGTACAGAAATATGTAAATATTGCAGTAAGAAAGGACATTCAGAAAACTATTGTCGAAACAAAAAAACTGACGAAGTAAAAAAAGAAGTAAAATTTGTCGAGTCTGGTGAAAATAAAAATAAATTTATTAAAGTAGCTTGTATAGGGGGTTTTTCTCAAAAAGTTTTTATTGACATGGGCAGTGATTGCTCCCTAATAACGTCGGATTTAGTAAAACATTTAAAGTTAACGAAACTAAAGCTGGCAATACCGATTCATTTGCAAGGATTCTCGAATTGTTCTGTGGTTTTGGTAGAAGATTACGTAACGACTGCACTGATTTTAGACGGTATTGAATTTGGGAGTGTAGATTTCTATATTATTGACGTGTTATCGGGTTGTGACGTCCTGATAGGCCGGAATGTGACCGAGGATACGTCAGTTATGTACATGAGAATAGGAAATCAACTGACTTTTCAGAAAACCGTGAATGTGTCTGTAGTTTTGTCTAATGAACTAAAATTCAACGTACCGGATAAGTATCACGATGCTTTAAAGGATTTGTTTGAAAAATATCCCGAAACAATCGCGGCTGATTTAAGTTCATTAGGTAAAATTAAAGATTTTGAAATTGAGATCGAACTTGAATCGAACAAGTCTATTTACACTAGGCCATACAGGTTATCAGAGCCTGATAGGATGTTGTTACGTAAAATAATTGACGACCTCCTTAAAAATAACATCATCCGCGAAAGCAAGTCCTCATTCGCTAGTCCTGTACTATTAGTAGAAAAAAAAGGGGGTGAAAAGCGACTATGCGTGGATTACAGGTCATTAAATAAAATAACTACGAAAGAGAAATACCCTATGCCACGCATAGAGGACTTGTTAGATAGATTAAAAGGGTGCAAGTATTTTACTAGCTTAGATATGAAGAGTGGATATTACCAGTTGCGTGTAGATGAGGGTTCAATAGACAAAACTGCATTCATAACGGAAGATGGACATTACGAATTTTTGCGCATGCCATTTGGGCTGTCGAATGGACCATCAGTTTTTCAACGCATGATGAACCAGATTTTGGGCAATTTACGCTTCAAAAATGTCATTGTCTATTTAGATGACGTGCTAATCGTATCAGAAACCGTTGAAGAAAATATAAACATCCTGGAATCGGTACTAAAAATATTCAATGAACGCGGTTTGACTCTTAATTTAAAAAAATGTTGTTTCTTTTTAACTGACATCACATTTCTTGGATATGAAGTAAATGGTAATGGTATCAAACCCACATCAAAGAAAATTGATGCTATAAAGCAGTTCCCAGTACCCAAAACGGTTCATCAGCTGCGTCAATTTTTAGGGTTGGTTAACTATTTCCGTAAGTTTATTAAGGACTGTGCAATACTAAGTAGCCCACTTACAAAATTATTAAAAAAAGGCCAAAAGTGGCATTGGACAGACGAACAAGATCGCACGGTAAATCTATTAAAAGAAGCCTTAACTTGCGATTCTACCTTAGCTATCTTCGATCCTAAAAAAGAAACCATACTTTATACAGATGCAAGTAGGGAGGGGGTAGCTGGAATAATGGTACAAGTGCATGAACATGGTGAGCGACCGATATATTACTATAGCAGGCAAACTACCAACGAGGAAAAGCGTTACCACTCGTTTGAGCTCGAGCTTCTTGCTATTGTGGCAACATTTCAAAAATTTCGTTTATATTTACTGGGCCGTAAGTTTAAATTAATTACGGATTGTAATGCCGTCAGATACTCGCTTACAAAAAAAGAAGTGTTGCCACGAATAGCCAGGTGGGTGCTCCTGACTCAAGAATTTGACTTTGAAATTTGTCATAGACCCGGCGCTAAAATGCAACATGTTGATGCACTTAGCAGAAACCCTTCATACAGTGGTGAAGTTTGTGAAAAACAAATGGTAATGTCTATCACCGAAGCTGACTGGCTTTTGAGTGTTCAGGAACAAGACGCAAATCTATGTAAAATCAGAGATATTTTACTCTCAGGAGAGGCCGATGCGAATCGGAATATTTTTAACGAATACGAATTGCTTGGAAACAAAATCTACCGCCGCACTGAAATAGGTCGTAGATGGGTGGTTCCAAAAAATTGTATCTGGCAAGTAATTATGTACAATCATGATAAAATAGGTCACTTCGCTGTAGACAAAACATTAGAAAGAATTAAACATAAATATTGGTTTCCTAAAATGAAAAAAACAGTAACTAAATACATAAAAAATTGTTTGCACTGCTTATACAATAAAAATAAAAGTGGTAAAAAGGAAGGTCAGTTGTTTCCAATTCCAAAATATGCTCGCCCGTTTCATACCCTCCATATGGACCATGTGGGTCCATTTATTAAATCATCGAAGGGCAATTGTCACATTCTGGTACTTGTTGATGCGTTTACAAAGTTTGTCTTTGTATTTCCGGTGCGTGATACAAGCACAGCTTGTGTCATAAAAGAATTAGACCATTTGTTTAAGATTTTTGGCAATCCGCGAAGACTCATTACTGACGCTGGTTCTGCTTTTACGGCAAAGGCATTTCAAACATATTGTGATAGCAAAAACATACGTGCACACACTATAGCAACTGGCATGCCGAGGTCGAACGGACAAGTCGAACGCTACAATAAAACAATAGTAGAAGCACTACGTTCATTGGGCGCAGATAACGACTACACACACTGGGATGATGTTTTAACGTGTTTACAACAAGGTATAAATAGCACATTACAGAAGACCATCAATGCAGTCCCCAGCGAAGCATTTTTTGGGTACCGCCTTAGAACAGAGAGCGACATATTTTTACCCGAACATGACGAAGTTATAGATGTCACACAGCTGCGACGGGATATCGACACACGAATAAAACTAGATGCTAGACATCAAAAACAAAGTTTTGATGCAAAACGATGTGTGGCCAAACAATATGAGATTGGGGACTTGGTTCTCGTAAAAGTGTCTAGCCAGGCTGGTAGTGGCAGTAGTACTAAACTCCTACCGGTGTTCAAGGGCCCTTTCAAAGTTACAAAAATACTCGGAAAAGATAGATACCACATAGTTGACATAATAGGCAGCGAGCGATCACACAAGAAATATTCTGGTACTACCTGTGTAGAAAACATGAAACCATGGATTAAGATAACCGATTGGGATGAGGATGTTGGCGTGGTTGGTATGTACAAAAGACTAATTTAATAAAACTTCAAAGGTAAAATTATTGTTTATTTGTAATAATTTGTAATATTATAAAACAGCTTTACATTTTGGTTCTTAATGATCACTAATATGAAAATGAAACTTGTTCAATATTTTGTTCTGCAATAATCAGTTTAATAAATAACACATTACGGAATAGAAATGTTGCAGTTGTAATGGCGTTTCCACTACAGAAACAAGTGAGGTTCGACCTTGAGCTTGTTGTGGGCCAAAATATGGTTCATGCAGATAAAAGTGGATGAACTGGAAAGCTTCATCTATCATGTGGACTGCGAGTCTGAGCATGGTGGTGCGAAGTCAGGGATCACACTTTTGTATGTGCCATTCATGGGCTCAGTGGTGGGAACTCATTCAACATAAAGTAACATAATACCTAATAAAGTCATAAAAGCTAACGTGTTTACTCTCAAATTACAGATGCCGATGTGTCTAGGGACAGACACACTTCAGGAGGGCCGGATGTTGGCGCCACTGCTTCCGGCGACCAAACATAGCGCCATAGTATCACGAGTCAAGCGACGCACCGTGGGTCCAGTGCTGCCATCTGCGTCAAACCGGACGTTGGAACGTTGCTGGCGAGTGATTGGCTAATGTCACTTCTGCGCGGGAATACCAAGGTTTTAAAAACGCCGAGCTGAGTGGGCTAAGCTCTCTTGTTACTCGCGCTTCGTCGTCTAAACATCAGTTTATACTGTTAATTATTGTTGTCAAATAATTATTGTAATTAATTAATTGGCTGTGTATTAAAAGTGATCCAAGTAAATCTATCGTATTTATTCCTGCTTAAAGTACATTTAACTTACAGTTTTTTGTTATTTTTGTATTCATAATGTACAAAACTAATAAATATGTCATTTATTTTATGGTCCTTGATAACTAAATATTTCAAAACGTACAAATAAACGTTCAATTTGTATCTAAAAACTGTTTTTTTTAATCATCAACCTTAGCTTACCCGTTTTGGGCAGACCTCCCCTAATTAATAGCAATCTTCTTATCAGTAATCATTAGTGCATCAGTTTTATATGTAAACCTTAAGTCCCTAATCACATATCCTAATTCTCTAATATCTTCTCTAATTGGCTGCTCAGAAATGATTGTAATAAGGTGAACCTTTAGAAAAACGGTTTTAATCAACAAAATAAACAAAAAATTAGATTTTTGTGTTATAAAATAAACATCACTCTTTAACCCAGAAAGTGCACATTTGGCGCACCATGTGTCTTAGTATTAAATATAGCTCTTAGTATTAGCATTGTAAATAACAGCTTTAGATATTTAAGTAAAATGTAAAAATTAGCCCTAGTTATTTAAACAGATTTAGTCCTATGTGTTAAGTTCCTTATGTAATAAATTATAGGCATGCAAAGCTAGGCATCTAGAGTTAAATACATGAAAACCTGTTGTAAACTGAAAGTATACCAGAAACTTATTAGAATCTAGGATTACTAAAGTATAAAATTGTTATCATAAGACTAGAATAATATAAGCTATAAGTTTTTATGTTTCTCGGCATTCTGTCTAGTTTTAAGTGATTTATGAAAATAAAGTGCTGCCTTCCCTACACTGCACATTTCTAACAACGCCCGCCTAGCGGCGAACATTATAAATATAAGGCGCGCGTAGTCCCGGCGTTCATTAAACATCAATTAGCCCGTGACACTCGCCCTGAGCGCACGTGCTAATTGTTCCTGCCTACCGCTGCGTGACTCACCCTCCGCCGCCAACCTGACTCGCCGCGCCCCGCTGCGAACACTACGAATTAATAATCCAATTAATTTAATTATTGACTGGATTATTAATTACAACAAAAACTGTCTTTTTCAAGGCAAACATCTGTTTCTTTACGGAAGTAAATCGTCAAGTAAATTCACTTGGCCCCTTCTGGGTAAAATCCACAGTTTCGTGGTTCTCGGTGGAAACCTTACGGTGCCAACGAAACCGAGAGGGTGTTGTCCCAACACACCCGCCGAACCTCTTCAAGGCAAGGCAGTGAATTGGACGGGTCCCAGACCGACGGCCTTGGGGGATCTCCTAGTCGTCACTGGTGACAGTGTTCCTTCCACAGCTACACACCTAGTGTCTTTGGGGCGTGTCTACGCCCCTCGCGCTAGACTGACAGGGCCCTGTTGCACATTAAGATTGGCAACAGGTTTACAAGCTTAGGGCTCACCCGAGGTACACATCTCCCTGTCTATACCCGACAGGGAGGAATCACACATCCCCGGGCATCCCCCCGGGGAAGTAGACGTTAGGATTGTTAGGAGAAATAGGGACTTAGGCTCACTCCTTATGAGTGGGAAGTAGTTTACCCCCTCCCTTTAAATCATGGCCGATTCCAGGGCAGCCTTTTGGGCGACCCTGGAGTCGATCATAAAGAACCCCGAGGACCGCGCGCGCCTCAACCATATTCTGGGTAATGAGAAACCCACGTTTCCCGCCGCGACCGCGACCGCGACCGCGAATAAACCCGCGCCACCCGTTATAACTTATAACGATTCCCCGGCTTCACCGGCCTTGGCAACCCCGCAATCCCAGGAGCTTTTCTCCGACGCAGCGTCCGACCTTATGGACGCTGAAGACTGCCCTTGCACCCCCGAATCGCCAGGAACAGCTTGTTTCTCCTCTCCCTCCTCGAACGAAGAGGAAGTGGCAGAGACTCAAGTGACTCAAGAAGAGGGCTTCACCCCAGTTGAGTCAAAGTCGAAGGGGAAGAAGAGAAAGAAGAAAGTCTGCGATTCCTCGCGATCTTCTAAAATTACCGCGCTCGTAACCGACCGCCCCCCCACCCCTTTCCCGACCGAGTCGACCCCCGCGACCCCCGCAACCCCCGCGATCCCCGCAACCCCCGCGACCCCCGCAACTGCGACCGCGACCGCGCCCGCACCCACCGCCGTACCCCGCGCCGCTGCGGGGAAAAAGGTGCCCGTTCCGCCCCCTGTCTTCATCCAAGACAAATCTAAATGGACCGACGTGTCCAAATGGTGCTTAGAGCAAAAGATTGCCTACACCAGCGCCCGCACCACCCTCCAAGGGATAAAGGTAGCGATCCCGACGGCTAGCGACTACCGCAGCCTTACTAAACTCCTCCGAAACCGTAACGTGTCCTTCCACACGTACGCCCTCCCAGAAGACCGACAGACACGAGTTGTCTTAAAGAGGGTTCCGGTCGAAATCACCGTGGAAGAAGTCAAGGCCGACCTTGACTTTCAAAACATCCCGTACACCGAAGTGCACCGGATGCACCGCGCCCGCCGCGGAGTGCCATACGACATGGTGCTCGTAGTCTGCCCGCCCTTTGAGGGCCATAACCCGATATTTAATCTTCGTACAATTTGCAACCTGTCCGGCATTCGGATCGAAAAGCCCTACAAGACGGGAACAATCGGCCAATGTCACAGGTGTCAATTGTACGGACACGCGCAATCGCACTGTTACGCCACCCCTAGGTGCGTAAAGTGCTTAGGTAGCCACGGTACAGCGGATTGTACCAGGCCCAAGGACCGCTCCTTGTGCACGGAACCGCCGAGCTGCGTCTTATGCGGCGAAGCCGGTCACCCCGCCAACTATAGGGGGTGCTCGAAAGCACCCAAAACCACTTCTCCCAAGCTGGTGAAGCGTGCCGACGCCCGCCAGCAAAGGGAAGCCCCCTCAGGGTACCTCCCAGATAGGCTCAGTCCCCAGAGACCGAGCCCCTGGAACTTCCTGAACCACCAGCAGGCGTTCCCTGCGATGGCTTCAGCCAGGCCCGTCCCCGCGCCCATCCCTCAGTCCAAGAACCCGGGTTCAGGCGCTCCCGCGCCCCCTACCGCACCTCTTACCGCGACCACCGCCGCCGCGCCCCCCGCCGCCGCGACCCCCGCGTCCCGCGACCCCCGCGTTGGAGCACGCCCCGAGGCGCGCCCCGCACCCACTTACGCCGGTCCCATGACCATGTCCCCCGCCGTCGTGCATCAAAAGCTCGATAACGCGTTTTTCACTTTCTGCACCCCCCGTGCCCATCAGATGGCCATGGAGGTAGATGCCGCCACAAAGGCAGGCGATATCCTTAGGATATACGCCATCTATGATGCGTACCCTGACATTACGCAAGCCCTTTTAAACGCTAGACTTTCCGTGAACCACAATGGATAATACGGCCCCTACGCGTACTAAACCCCGATCCCTAAAACTAGGAACTTTTAACGCCAACGGTATCCGTACCCAAAGGGATGAGATCGCCACGTTCCTCCGCGACCATCACTTGGATATCCTGTTAGTTCAAGAGACGTTCTTAAAACCCTGCTATCGTGACCCGAGAATTGCCAACTATAAAATAGTTCGCAACGACAGAGCACATTGCCATAAGGGTGGAACTCTCATTTATTACAAAAAGTCCCTACACTGCATTCCTATGGATGCCCCCCCCCTCTCCCGATTAGAAGTGTCAGTCTGCCGACTGGGCATGACGGGTCATCAACCCATCACACTAGTCTCAGCCTACCTTCCTCCCCAGACCGAATCAGAGGACTTTCAACTGTTCTCCAATGACCTCACCGCCCTGTTGAGCATGAGCGACTCCGTTATCATAGCGGGCGACCTCAATGCGAAACACCCCGCGTGGAATAGTTCCAGGGAATCGACCAGAGGGAGACACCTGTTCAACCTCTGCTCGACCCTGTCCTTCGACGTCATCGCCCCGATGTCGCCGACTCATTTCCCCCACACAGTGGATCACAGACCTGACGTACTCGACATTGCAATTCTGAAAAGGATCAACCTACGGTTGAATTCCATAGAGGCAATAAACGAGCTCACCTCTGACCACCGTCCGGTAGTCGTGCATCTGGCCCCCCGCACGGGTCTCCCAGATACCGACCAACCTCCGCTCACCAAAGTGGTAACAGACTGGAGGAGAGTAAGCGATTCGCTGAAATCCAACACATCCGCCCACTTGGACGCCATCCCCGACCATTTCGACTCTCTAGCGGACACAACGGCCGCGATCGACTCATTCACGGGTCACGTACAATCTGTCCTGAACGACTGTTCGAGGCGGGTTCCGGTAGGGGAAGACCCCCGCTGGAAGCTACCGGACGATGTACGCGAACTGCTGAATGAGAAGAACGCGGCCGTTCGTGCCTACAGCAACTTTCCCTGCGACGCGAACAAAGCTCACATGCGCTATTTACAGCGAGCTGTAAAGACACGCATGTCGGAGCTACGTGACGCGGGCTGGGACAAGATGCTGAGCGAGTTGGAACCCACGCACTTAGCTTTCTGGGAACTCCAGAGGAAACTCAAGTCCCGAGAAATAGCCACCATGCCCCCCCTGACCCGGCCCGATGGCACCGTTGCTTTCGACGACATCGAAAAGGCCGAATGCCTCGCCGATAGTCTTGAGGCCCAATGCACACCCAGCTCTCTACCTGTAGACCAAGCACACCTCGATGAGGTGGACGCTGAAGTCGAACGTAGAACCTCTCTCCCGCCCGTCGAAGACCCTGATGATCCATTACCTCTCGTCACCCCGGACGAAGTTCACGAGATCATCAAGGGTCTGAAACCCCGAAAGGCCCCCGGAGCTGACGGCATCACCAATAAGGTGATCCAGATGCTACCCGCCCACCTGATCATGCTCTTGACCACCATCTTCAATGGAGCCTTGAGCAATAACATCTTCCCCCAAGCTTGGAAGCAAGCCACGGTCATTGGCTTTGAAAAACCAGGCAAACCCAAAACGGAGCCCGCGAGCTACCGGCCCATCAGTTTACTGGACAGCCTCGGAAAAATCTATGAGCGACTTATTTACAAGCGCCTCAGGGACTTCGCCGAGACTAAAGGCCTGATACCCAACGAGCAGTTCGGCTTCCGAACCCAGCACAGTTGCGTACAACAGGTACACCGGATCGTAGAGCATATAGGCGTTGGTCTCCAACGCAACTATGCGACCGGTGCAGTATTTTTCGACATAGCGAAAGCCTTCGACAAGGTCTGGCACAACGGCTTGATTTACAAGCTGTACAAACTCGGCGTGCCGGACCGACTCGTACTCATCTTACGAGATTTTCTGTCGAACCGCACCTTTCGCTATCGCATCGAAGGGGCTCTCTCATCCCCCCACCCGATTCGCGCCGGCGTCCCTCAGGGCGCCGTGCTATCCCCTCTCATATTTACGCTGTTCACCAGCGATATCCCCAAGAGTGGTAAGGCTCAGTTGGCTCTGTTCGCAGACGACACGGCCATCTACCACTCTGGGCGTAGTTCCAAAGCGATAGCCAAATCCCTCCAGACCGCAGTCAACGTACTCGGTGCATGGTTTAGGAAATGGCGAATCGAACTAAATCCGGACAAGAGCCAGGCGGTTCTCTTTAAGAGACCGCAGCGCCGCCAAGACCCCCTCCCGGCCATCTCCATATTCGGCAAGCCGATCCCTTGGGAAAAGCAAGCCAAATACCTTGGAGTAATTCTAGATCAGCACCTCTCCTTCTCTGAGCATATCAGGAAGGCGCGCTCACGCGCCGCCTTCGCTCTCGGAAGGTTGCATTCTGTTCTGAACGCACGTAGCAAATTGTCACTCAAGTGCAAATTGCGTATTTACACGGCGTGCATAAGGCCCATCATGACGTATGCATGTGCAGTCTTTGCACACACGCACCCCCGACACATCCATAGGATGCAGACCCTCCAAAACCGTTTCCTCCGCCAAGCCACAGGCTCCCCATGGTACGTTCGGAACGAGATCCTCCATCTCGATCTGAAAATGCCCACTATTGCTCAATTCATGAAACGCAACTCGAAGCGTTTCTTCGATAAAGCCGAGATACATCGCAATCCCTTGATTGTGAAGGCCGCTAGTTATGTCCCCAGTAGAATCAGTAGTATTCGCAGGCCGAAACATGTCCTCTCAGACCCAGACGACCCCATCACTGTTCTCCAAGAAAAGAATAGGGCCACCAGTACAGTACACAAAAACAAACGACGACCGTCCTACCGACCTCGCCGCCGAGGTCCTCGCGCCCCGCGAAGACTCCCGAGTAGCGATCAGACCCCCGACCGTCCCTTGCTCGTTGATGCGCCAGCCCGCGCCGCAGCTGAGCCAGTAGCTTTAAATTCCCCGTCTAATAATCATGAAAATAATACCTTGATCCAGCCTGTCCCTGATAGTACTAGCTGCCCCCCCCCCCGCCAGCGACTCCCTGAGCCGAGGTTCGTACCCCACAGGGGGTGCCCTCAGTGCGCAGTCGTTTAGGTTTAAGTAGGTTTACGCCCTGGCTGGAGGCTTTTAGATTCCTAAAAACCTTCACAGGAAAGTCCGGTTGAGCAGTCACGGCCTCTCAAGGTCAACTGCGAGATGCCATTCACAAAAAAAAAAAAAAAAAAAAAAAAAAAAAAAAAAAAAAAAAAAAAAACGGCGTTCATTCTATCGCCGCGCGCCGCCCACGCAACACATCTTTACACTTCACTCGCAGCATTGTCTTGAAACTCCGCAGTTTTATTTATCCGTGTCAAGAAACCTATGGTACTTCAAGAAAGCCTACAAAAAAAGAGGAACTGCAATTACACCTCTTTCAATGGTCCTTCGTCGTCGGATTTCAAGAAATCAAGCAAAATTATCAAGATTTCGTGAATCAAGCAAGAAGCAAGAAGATTTCAAGAAATCAAGCAAGAATTATCAAGATTTCGTGAATCAAGCAAGAAGATTTCAAGAAATCAAGCAAGAATTATCAAGATTTCAAGAAATCGCAAGAAAGAAACAAGTACGCGCGAGTTATTAGTGTTGGTCTGCTTAACCACACTAAGATACTTGGAAGCAATCATCATTTACGTACACGGCCACCTAGCGGTGATAAACGGCCTTTACGTACGGAAGCATAGTGGACGACCTGACGACTCCACGCACCTACCAGGTGTCTCAGTCAGACCCCGCCGGTACGGTGTGGAACGCTTAGGGGCCACAAGTTGGCACGCAACGACGGGTGCGGGTTTCCCACCGCACTCTGATGCTCCCATAAGCGCCCGCATCCTCTGCCGGGAGGTTCCTACCCTTCCTTACCTTCTCGTTCCCATTCCTGGTCGGTAGGAGTCCGGTAGGAGTCCGGCCAGGCAGATAGGCAAGTTAGGCGTCAAGAAACAATCAGTGAAAAGTGAAAGTGTTAGAATTAAGTTAATTAGGTGTAGGCACGTGTATTGCGTTCAGGCAAATCTACGCCTACCACAGACGCCACACCGCCGTCGGGCCAAACAGGCTCCACGGAAACAGAAACGTGGGGTAAGGGCACCAGCACAGAGGTGACGTCCGGTGACAGCAGCGCGCGCACAGATAGAATAACCAATAACGAAAATGCGATAGCCGATTTAAATATTCCTCAGCCAGTGAGTGCGCCGGGCACAGTTGTAAATGTCCCCACGGACAGAGCGAGTAGCCGTTTATCCGTATTAAAAGCCGAATTAGAGTTGTACAATTCCGAGTTAACGCGGGCTAGGGCGGCGTCCGCGGTTGCGCTAAGTCGTTTGGAGATAGCCAGAATAGAACTGGAAAGCTCAAACGGCGCGGAGCCACCCAGTGTAGAAAAGTCCCGCGTTGAAGGTTGGATCTCGGATCAACACGTTTTTAGTAGGCCGGAAATAGCGAATAAAACTCATGTCCCGAGACAGCCCGCGCAGCCGCTCGATGCGAATACGAGTGAACCACGCGTAGGAAAAAACGTGTCAGCGAGTAATAATCTTAGTGACATGTCAATGCTGGCCAACGCGATAGTGCAAGCGGTAAACTCAAACAAATCAGGCGCGTCGGTACCAAAGTTCATCCACGAGTTACCTCATTTTGACGGGACAGTCGCGGAATGGATGGCTTTTAAAGCAGTCTATAATGACACAGAGGCCATGTTCACGGACGTACAGAACGTGGCCCGCCTACGAATAGCGCTGCGGGGCGCAGCCCGCGAAACGACCAGGGCGTTATTGTTCACGGTATCGGATCCATACGAGATAATAGATACGCTAGAAAGACGATACGGAAAACCCGAATTGCTGATACTTTCCGAGCTAGAGAATATCAAACGCATGTCTCGCATGACAGACGATGGGCGGAACATAGGTAGTTTCGCGAGTAAAGTGGCGAATACAGTCGCGGCCATAAAATCCCTTAAACAACCGCAATACCTATACTCGCCCGAGTTAGTCAATAGGATAGTGGAAAAGTTGAGCACTATTTTAAAAAATAAATGGTACGAGTTCAAGTCCGACCACACTGGAGCGCCCGAGCTAGAGTTGCTATCTAGATTCCTAAATATCACGGCGGACCGGTGCGGCGCTATGTTCGCCTACGAAACTGCCCGGGAAGACCGAAAATCGAAACAGAAACCGCGCGCGGTAAATACGACCCACGAAAAGAATCGTAGACGCGACCGCTCGTGCGATTACGATAGCGACAGTTCGTGCCAATCGGACACACAAAATAAAAAAACCGTAGCCACAGTAAACAAACATTCCACTAAAAAACACGCACCCAAGAAAAACGCGTCCAATGCGCCGCGAGCGGCGGCCGAGCCGACCCAGTCGGATAAGAATAAATGCGTAATATGCGCAGGTAGCCATAACAATGCGGATTGCGCCGATTTCGCGAAATTAAGCGTAGTCGAAAGATGGGATTCGGTTAAAAATAACAAGTTATGCTTTCGATGCCTAAAAAACGCGCATATAAGAATGTACAAGTGTAAGTACATACCTACCGTGCGGCGAGAGCGGGTGCGAGGTGATAACAAGGGGGCGCGGTCAGCCCTTATCCCTAGAAGGCGTAGGAAGTAATCGAATTAACGAATCGGAATCTTGCTACGTAAAATTATCAATAAGGGGCTTATGTAATAGGAACTTAGAAACTATGAACGCGCGTACAATATGTAACTTAAATCTGTCCGCAGGAGGTAAGCAGCGACCTAGTACGCAAATGCAGCCACCTAACCGAACTGGAAGGAGAGTTGTGTTACGAGTTGGCCAAACCGACCATATTAATAGGCCAAGATAACTGGCACTTAATTACCTCCAGACAGTTAAGGGTAGGCAACAAAAATCAACCCGTAGCATCGCTAACCAAGTTGGGATGGGTGCTGCATGGACAAGATTTAAGGCCGCGCCATACCGTCGCGGTAATAAATCACGTACGACCCGCGTTAGCAGAAGACCCCGCGCTCCAGTTGATAAGGGATTATTTCAGTATCGAATCGTTAGGTATCGAGCCGCGTAAACCTACTTCCGACCCAGACCAGCGCGCCTTAACGATCTTAGAGAAAACGTGTAAAAAATTAGAAAATTGCAATAGGTATGAGGCGGGTCTGTTATGGCGCTCGGACGCCGAGGTAATGCCGAAAAATAGACACCAGGCCCTCAGCCGTCTATTCAACTTGGAGAAAAAGTTAGATAAAGACGTAAACTTAAAAATTGAATATTCCAAACAAATAGACAACTTATTAAAGGCGGGCTACGCGGAGGAGGTAGAGTCCGCGACGTCATCTCCACGTAGTTGGTATTTGCCTCATTTTTCAGTAATTCACCCACAAAAAGGAAAAGCAAGGCTCGTATTCGACGCGGCAGCCAAGTGTGGGGGCAAGAGCCTTAATGACGCTCTCCTAGCCGGCCCCGACTTGCTGCAATCGCTATTTGGCGTTTTGATTAGATTCAGAGAAGGTAGAATCGCGGTAGTAGCCGACATAAAGGAAATGTTTCTACAGGTCAAAATAGCCCAGCAAGACCGCGACAGTCTGCGATTTTTATGGAGGGGCGAAGAACGGGAAAAGCCGCCAAAGGAGTACCGAATGACTTCATTAATATTCGGGGCGGCGTCATCACCGTGTACCGCTATGTACGTTAAAAATAAAAACGCCGAAAGGCACGGTCAACAATATCCCGAGGTCGCGAGGGCCACAATACGCAATTTCTATATGGACGATTATTTAGGCGTCTTTCACAGTGAAAGCGAGGCGAAGCGAGTAATCAACGCCATGCACAAGGTCCATTTAGCGGCGTCCTTCGAACTCAGGGGATGGGCGTCAAACGTACCCGAAACAATAAGCGACGTTACAAACACGCGTAGCAGCGAGACGACCACGTTAGGTAAAAGCGACACCGAGCGTACGTTAGGTCTTACATGGAATCACGCACGCGATACGTTGGGCTTCAACGTCAACCTCAGAAATACACCCGCAAGTGTCATTCAAGGCGATTCATTACCTACCAAGCGACAAGTTACCAGCGCGGTCATGTCGGTATTTGACCCGCTAGGTTTAGTCTCGCCAATTACTATGGTGGGTAAATGTCTTATACAAGAAATATGGCGCAGCGGCATAGGATGGGATGACCCTATCACAAGCGAACATCACGTGACATGTCTATCGTTTATAAATAATTTGCAATTACTAAAAAAGTTAGAAATAAATCGGTACATACCTGCTACTCCCCAAGGCGAGGGGGAGTTACATGTTTTCTGCGACGCAAGTGAGAAGGTATATTCGGCCGCTATTTACTTCGTCAGTACCAAAACGGACGGAACCAAAACATCACGATTGGTTCTAGGCAAAGCTAAGGTAGCTCCGCTAAAACCTATATCTATACCGCGTTTAGAATTACAGGCCGCGGTATTAAGGTAGCCGACTAGCAGAATCGGTCAAGCGCGAGTCCGATTACAAAACATTAAAATGTCACTATTGGTCTGACTCAAAAACGGTACAAGCTTGGATAAAATCCGACCCGCGCACCTTTAAGTCATTCGTCGCACATCGGCTAGCCGAAATAGAAAGCTTAACCACGCCAGCGAATTGGCGATGGGTACCCAGTACCGATTACGCCGCGGACGATGCCACCAAGGGTATTCCCGTTAATTTCAACTCGGAACATAGGTGGTTTAAGGGACCCGAGTTCATAAGGAACAGCCCCACGTCCTGGCCACAGGAAAAGCCAATAGTGGCGCATTCACCCCCTTCCGGGGAAGAAAGAATTATAAAACAAGTTCACGTAACTATTAGGCATGACGTCAGCGACTACTTACCTAAGTTAGAACGTTTCTCGAAGTATATTCGGTTAATTCGTGCTGCTGCAACCGTACTTCTCGCCGCTGAGGTATTTGAAGCCAAACTACTCAAAAGAAACACAAGAATAGAACTCGCACCAAACCACATAAAACTAGCAGAGCTATTGCTAGTAAGAAGGAGTCAATACAACTCGTTTGCTGAAGACATTACGACCATAGAGGCTGGGCGGCGACCACCGAAGAAGTCACCGTTCTCCAAACTCTCCGTGAAGATCGACCGCAACGGGATCCTGTGTTTGGATAGCAGAATAAAAGATGAGCAAAACATGCCAGTCCTACATGCCAAAGAAGGCTTCACACGACTGTTGGTGCATCACACGCACGCAACCTTCAACCATGGCAACCATCAAACTGTCATGAATGAGCTAAGACCACATAATAGGACTGCGCAATGTTATACGCTACATTTGCAACCAATGCCAATGGTGTCGGACCTATAAGGGGATCCCCTCAAAAATCCCCTTAGGCGACTTACCTGCTGAAAGGCTGGCCCAAAATCAACCGCCATTTACTGCTACCGCGGTGGACTATTTTGGGCCCATGCAAGTAACAGTCGGGCGAAGACGCGAGAAGAGGTGGGGCGCATTATACACATGCCTCACCACGCGCGCAGTGCACATGGAGATGGCCACATCCCTCACGGCCTCTTCCATGATCATGAGTCTACGAAGAATGATAGCGCGCCGCGGAACGCCGACCGTGATATACAGCGACAACGGAACCAACTTCGTTGCCGCTGAAAAAGAAATCGCAGAAGCCATGCAAAGCAACGATCAGAGCCTGAGAGCCTTCGCTTCAGAAAAATTGATCACCTGGAAGAAAATACCCCCAGGTGCTCCTCACATGGGCGGAGCCTGGGAGCGCCTCGTCAGATCAGTGAAGACAGCTCTAAAAGTCACACTGAAAGAAAAATACCCACCAGACGAAGTAGGGTAGACCGGGGACAATTAAAACAAGTCATGATTACAACAACTTCAATTTCTCGAAAACCATGATACCTACGAGCGCGACGCGTCGTTCGTTGCTTCGTCGGCCATGTTCGGTTTTGTGTTTAGTACGGCTCGAGCGAGCGAGTGACGCAGTCGTGCCCAGGACGCCTCGAAGAATTTCGCGCCTAAAAGTAAGTATTCACGATTTTTTAATTTTGGTTATTTACCTGTTTAAATCTTGTTATTTGACGGGTTTTTTTATTTCGGAATATTGTTTATCTACTTAAGAGTGATTTTATTACTGTTGATTAATGTTAAAGTCAATATAAAACAAATTATTGAGTATTGAAGTGGAAGATGTGAGATGGGTACGTTTGAAACAACTAGTCTGTGGACGTTTGAAACGTTTCAAACGTCCCCCCGTATTACGCATTTTTACTCAACTGCACAAAAGAAGGTTGTGTTTTATAAAGTGTAAATAATAGAATATAAAAACGTACAGTTTTTTTTTATATAAAGTATGTATATAAACCACTTTTAACTCACAATCGCTATTATAAAATTACATCGGATATGCAACCCATTATCTCCGACGACCCTAAAATTGAGCCCGCGACATTAAGTTTAATTTTTAAAAAAATATTCATCTGTTCTAGAGATGCCCAGAAAACGAAAACACATTACATACAGAAGTTCCAAGAACATATTTGCATATCAGCAAGCATATGAGGAATTGTTATCTGGTAAATCGTTGAGGAAGGCTGCAGAAATGTTCGATTTAGATCATGTCTCATTAGCACGATATAAAAAAAAGAGAGAAAGCGCGCCTGAAAATACTCCTGTCGATGATATAACAATGGGTTACAATTCGGCAAAAAAAATATTTACACCTGCTCAGGAAAACGAGATGGTCACGTATGCAATCAAGTCAGCTGATATTTACTTTGGGCTAACCGCCAAGGATATGAGGAAACTGGCATATGATTTGACTGTACGCTACGAACTCCGAAGGCCTGCTACATGGGACGAAAATGAGATTGCCGGAGTGGAGTGGTTCCGTGGATTTTTGGACCGCCATCCAGAATTGTCTGTCAGGTGTGCTCAAGCGACAAGCTTAGCACGAGCGACAAGTTTTAATAAAAATAATGTGGATGAATTTTTTGATAATTTGGCTATGGTTCTTGATCGAGACAATTTTGAACACAAGGATATATACAATGTAGATGAAACGGGAATAACAACAGTGCAGAAACCGAATCGAATTGTGGCAAAGAAAGGAAGTAGACAAGTGGGCGCACTGACATCTGCCGAACGTGGAACACTGGTAACAGTCACTGTAGCAGCTAACGCGATTGGCAATGTACTCCCACCAATGTTCACTTTTCCACGAGTTCGTTATCAAAACCATTTTTTGAGAGATGGTCCTGTTGGTAGTATCGGTACCGCAAATAAATCTGGGTGGATGCAAGAAGAAGATTTTCTTATATTTCTACAACATTTTCAAAGACACACAAATTGTTCTTTGGAACACAAAGTCTTATTGCTACTGGACAATCATGCATCACACGTGTCAATCAAATGCATTGACTATTGCCGTAACAATGGCATCGTCATGCTTTCTTTTCCTCCACACTGCAGCCATAAGTTGCAGCCATTGGACCGCTCCGTATATGGACCTTTCAAAAAAGCCGTGAATACGGCATGCGACGGATGGATGAGGGCAAATCCTGGAAAAACAATGACCATATATGACATTCCAGGCATAACCGCCACTGCGCTTCCCCGGGCTATGACTCTAAATAACATTCAAGCTGGGTTTCGAGTTTCTGGAATTTGTCCATATAATAGGCAAATATTCAGTGATTTGGATTTTGCACCCTCATATGTCACGGACAGGCCAAAGCCGAATATACAAGATTTAGACATTTCACAACCAATTTCTTCCGCTGCAACTGAACCTCGAGTGCAATTCACACAGATAAGCTTAAGGGCTCCACTACCAAATTCTGCGGCAGTAATTGAAGTCGTTTCTCCATCTTCTCCGAGATACTCAGTAAATCCTCAGCCAAGTTCCCCTGTCATACCTGTGTCGGTAATTCAACATGACTTAACCAGCCCGATGACGCCACAACAGTCAGACTCTGCCCAAGGAGCTGAAGCCGCTGCTCCATCTTCTCCGAAACGCTCAGTGATTCCACAGCTAAGTTCTACTATCATACATGTGTCGGAAATTCAGCATGATCTTACCAGCCCGGTGACGCCACAACAGCCAGAGTCTGCCGCAGAAGCTGAAGCCGCTGCTCCATTTTCTCCGAAATGCTCAGTGACTCCACAATTAAGTTCCTCTGTAATACTTGTGTCGGAAATTCAGCATTATCTTACCAGCCCGATGAAACCACAACAGCCAGAGTCTGCCGCAGGAGTTGAAGCCGCTGTTCCATCTTCTTCGATACGCTTAGTGACTCCACAGCTAAGTTCCACTGTCATACCTATGTCGGAAATACAACCTGACCTTACCAGCCCAATGACGCCACAACAGCCAGAGTCTGCCACAGGAATAGCAGCACCATCTTTCCCTTCACCAAGCCTCTCCATGATTTCACAATCAAGTTTTGCTGTAGAACTTGATCCTCTTGATGTTACCAACTACAACAACCAACCTTCAACAAGCAAATTTTTGCCAGAATGCATCAGACCGTTTCCTAAAGCACCACCCAGGAAAACTACAAGAAACGCAACAAAAAGGAAATCTACTGTTTACACAGATACTCCGGAGAAAGAAAACATCAGAATACAAACTGAAGAGAGGGACAGAAAAAGAAATGCCAGCAAGATAAAGACAAACATGAACATGGAAGAAAAGAAAAAGAAGACGAAAAAAACTACCAATAATAAAAAGAAATCATCAAAAAGAACCCCAAAGACTTCTAGTTCAGAAGATGAAGGTACTGACACAGAAATGACGCATTTTCCCGAGTCTGATGATGAATATGACGTCACAGAAGATCTTCAATTTGATTCATCAAGTTATGAATCGTCTGCATCAGAAAATGAGGAAGAGCCTCCATATCTTCAGTTAGAAGATTGGGCGATAGTCAATATATTATCCATGAAAAATCTGGTACACCGATACGTTGGGCAGATTAAATTAATAACGGAACAGGGATATATTGTAAGATTCGCTAAAAAGATTGATAATTACAAATTTAAGTGGCCCGTAAACGATGACATATCTGAAATTACTCGGGTCCAAGTGGTAAAGAAAATTGACCGACCTACTATTAAATCTAATAGTAGGCGTGTAATTGTTCTTGAATTTAAAAAATCTTTGCAAAAGTTCAATATTGAGTAATTCAATAAATCAATATTGAACTTTCGCAGTTTTTTTTTTTTTTTTTTTTTTGTAAAACAAAGGTACTTTAAGCCACAAATTGGCATTAAGTAGTTCCTTCTCTGAAAACTATGAGACTGAGTCTCCCCACTAACTATTATAGTATAGAGGATATTTTTTTTTTCGTAAATTAAGTACCTAAGTTTGTATTTTTAGAAGTGTTTTTTTTATACGTTCCTATGTTGGACTAGTTTTAGGTTTTTGCTATGTTTTATTCCCAAAAAAATATTTAAGTTTTACGTGCCAAATATTAGCTAAGTTGATTGATCTTCTCTGAAATTAAATTTCACAAGAAGAGTGAAACCTATACGGGTCAATAAACGATTGTTATGATTGAAACATTTTTATAATTGAAACATTGTCATGATTGAAACATTGTTAGGATTGAAACAAGCTGTTTTGTATGAGACTTGATTACCTTTTTTTCTCCCCCATGTAGGTAAGTGCCATTGCAGCGTAATAGGATATTATGTCTTTCAATAATGTGAAATAGCATTCAATAGCGCAAATTACAGCACTAAAATAATAATAAGATATATTTTGAGTTGTTTATGTTGAAGATGTTTTTGCATTTATAATTTTCTAAATATTAATGTTACGTTGACGGACTTGTCACGATCTCAATAAATAATTTTGTGGTAAGTTAAATTGTTAAGACTGATTAAAAACCTTCAGTAGTTCTTAAAATATTTTCAGTGTTTCAATTATCCCTACATACTGTTTCAACTGTCCTTGAGGTGGGGTCAATAGAACCACTGTGCCCGGTCTTCTTTAATAGGTGATTGTAGGTTAACTATTCGAAATAGAGATATAGATTATGTTTAATTTAGGAACTAGATAACGACCCTTTCAACGATATAAATACGAAGGATGTGGGTACTGTAGATACTTCACTGCACACGATTTAAGTAAAATTGTTTCAGTTGTCCCCGGTCTACCCTACTGCATACACTGCTGCTAGAGGCCGAACATGTGATCAACTCACGGCCATTGACCCCAGTAAATCCCAACCTAGAAGAAGAAGCGTTAACTCCCAATCACCTCTTAATGGGACGCTCGAGTGGGATGTCTCCGTTTGGCTCCTTTCAAGATAATAAAACAGACTTGAATACGTGGAAGGCCACCCAGGCGTTAGCCGACGTTTTTTGGGCAAGATGGTCGGCGGAATACAAACCTCTGCTGACACCCCGACCAGGTTCAAATTCTCTGCATAAGAATGTGAAAGTCGGTGACATCGTCATAATAGTTGACAATACAATGCCTAGAGGAGTATGGCCAAGAGAAGTGACTAAAGTTTACCCAGGCCCAGATGGGCGTGTTCGAGTAACCGAGATCAGAACTGCTGCTGGATTACTTCGCCGCCCGGCCTCTCGCCTCGTCATGATAACAACAACGGACTAATCACTAATTGTGGTGGTGCTTGCGCACGAGGGGGAGATTGTAAATAACAGCTTTAGATATTTAAGTAAAATGTAAAAATTAGCCCTAGTTATTTAAACAGATTTAGTCCTATGTGTTAAGTTCCTTATGTAATAAATTATAGGCATGCAAAGCTAGGCATCTAGAGTTAAATACATGAAAACCTGTTGTAAACTGAAAGTATACCAGAAACTTATTAGAATCTAGGATTACTAAAGTATAAAATTGTTATCATAAGACTAGAATAATATAAGCTATAAGTTTTTATGTTTCTCGGCATTCTGTCTAGTTTTAAGTGATTTATGAAAATAAAGTGCTGCCTTCCCTACACTGCACATTTCTAACAACGCCCGCCTAGCGGCGAACATTATAAATATAAGGCGCGCGTAGTCCCGGCGTTCATTCTCCCGGCCCGATGGCACCGTTGCTTTCGACGACATCGAAAAGGCCGAATGCCTCGCCGATAGTCTTGAGGCCCAATGCACACCCAGCTCTCTACCTGTAGACCAAGCACACCTCGATGAGGTGGACGCTGAAATCGAACGTAGAACCTCTCTCCCGCCCGTCGAAGACCCTGATGATCCATTACCTCTCGTCACCCCGGACGAAGTTCACGAGATCATCAAGGGTCTGAAACCCCGAAAGGCCCCCGGAGCTGACGGCATCACCAATAAGGTGATCCAGATGCTACCCGCCCACCTGATCATGCTCTTGACCACCATCTTCAATGGAGCCTTGAGCAATAACATCTTCCCCCAAGCCTGGAAGCAAGCCACGGTCATTGGCTTTGAAAAACCAGGCAAACCCAAAACGGAGCCCGCGAGCTACCGGCCCATCAGTTTACTGGACAGCCTCGGAAAAATCTATGAGCGACTTATTTACAAGCGCCTCAGGGACTTCGCCGAGACTAAAGTCCTGATACCCAACGAGCAGTTCGGCTTCCGAACCCAGCACAGTTGCGTACAACAGGTACACCGGATCGTAGAGCATATAGGCGTTGGTCTCCAACGCAACTATGCGACCGGTGCAGTATTTTTCGACATAGCGAAAGCCTTCGACAAGGTCTGGCACAACGGCTTGATTTACAAGCTGTACAAACTCGGCGTGCCGGACCGACTCGTACTCATCTTACGAGATTTTCTGTCGAACCGCACCTTTCGCTATCGCATCGAAGGGGCTCTCTCATCCCCCCACCCGATTCGCGCCGGCGTCCCTCAGGGCGCCGTGCTATCCCCTCTCATCTTTACGCTGTTCACCAGCGATATCCCCAAGAGTGGTAAGGCTCAGTTGGCTCTGTTCGCAGACGACACGGCCATCTACCACTCTGGGCGTAGTTCCAAAGCGATAGCCAAATCCCTCCAGACCGCAGTCAACGTACTCGGTGCATGGTTTAGGAAATGGCGAATCGAACTAAATCCGGACAAGAGCCAGGCGGTTCTCTTTAAGAGACCGCAGCGCCGCCAAGACCCCCTCCCGGCCATCTCCATATTCGGCAAGCCGATCCCTTGGGAAAAGCAAGCCAAATACCTTGGAGTAATTCTAGATCAGCACCTCTCCTTCTCTGAGCATATCAGGAAGGCGCGCTCACGCGCCGCCTTCGCTCTCGGAAGGTTGCATTCTGTTCTGAACGCACGTAGCAAATTGTCACTCAAGTGCAAATTGCGTATTTACACGGCGTGCATAAGGCCCATCATGACGTATGCATGTGCAGTCTTTGCACACACGCACCCCCGACACATCCATAGGATGCAGACCCTCCAAAACCGTTTCCTCCGCCAAGCCACAGGCTCCCCATGGTACGTTCGGAACGAGATCCTCCATCTCGATCTGAAAATGCCCACTATTGCTCAATTTATGAAACGCAACTCGAAGCGTTTCTTCGATAAAGCCGAGATACATCGCAATCCCTTGATTGTGAAGGCCGCTAGTTATGTCCCCAGTAGAATCAGTAGTATTCGCAGGCCGAAACATGTCCTCTCAGACCCAGACGACCCCATCACTGTTCTCCAAGAAAAGAATAGGGCCACCAGTACAGTACACAAACACAAACGACGACCGTCCTACCGACCTCGCCGCCGAGGTCCTCGCGCCCCGCGAACACTCCCGAGTAGCGATCAGACCCCCGACCGTCCCTTGCTCGTTGATGCGGCAGCCCGCGCCGCAGCTGAGCCAGTAGCTTTAAATTCCCCGTCTAATAATCATGAAAATAATATCTTGATCCAGCCTGTCCCTGATAGTACTAGCTGCCCCCCCCCCCCCCCCCCCCCCCGCCAGCGACTCCCTGAGCCGAGGTTCGTACCCCACAGGGGGTGCCCTCAGTGCGCAGTCGTTTTAGGTTTAAGTAGGTTTACGCCCTGGCTGGAGGCTTTTAGATTCCTAAAAACCTTCACAGGAAAGTCCGGTTGAGCAGTCACGGCCTCTCAAGGTCAACTGCGAGACGCCATTCAAAAAGAAAAAAAAAAAAAAAAAAAACGGCGTTCATTCTATCGCCGCGCGCCGCCCACGCAACACATCTTTACACTTCACTCGCAGCATTGTCTTGAAACTCCGCAGTTTTATTTATCCGTGTCAAGAAACCTATGGTACCTACTTCAAGAAAGTCTACAAAAAAAGAGGAACTGCAATTACACCTCTTTCAAGCATTATGATATTAGAGACCGCTACTTGAAACAACGCCGGAATCAGGAGGGAGAGAGCTCGATACACTCATTTTCATAGTAAAATATCACATTTCCTCAAATTGCTTCCGAAATATGGGAGTTATGAAGAAATTTATCAGCACAAGTTATGAAGGCATTTTTTTTTTTTTTTTTTTTTTTTTTTTTTTTTTTTTTTGGGGTGGGAAATCATCAAATAACTTCTCCCGCTCTGGGTGGAGCAGGAGGGCGTGTCAGACTTTTACTGACTAAAACCCACCCGTGTTCCTTCAGTAGCCCTTAAGCCAGGGGCTGTGGTGTCTCTTTCGAACAAACCCGCACCCCTGGCAGGCATCGACCCTTGCAGGTCCCATCACTTTTTGTGCTGACATCTCTTTGAGGCGCGCGTGGAACACAACGCGCCGTCGACTTGGGCTTGGTCCTTACCGGACAGCGAGCTACCCATTACTCGCCGTCCGCAAGCCCATGCCTACGGTGGCCGGAAATCGGCCTGGGATTCCCGACGCCCAGGGCGTCTCCGTATCCTGCGGCGGCTGGGGTCGCGAGGGCGCATATGCTGCCTCTCCCTCACGTGCGCCGCCTCCCTCTTCGCGAGCATTACTGCTTCGCTGAAGGAGGTGACGGCTCCCCATGCCCTCTCGCTCCGTACCATGGCTTGGACCAGGGCCGGACGCGAGAGATCGCCGCCGCCGATCGCCTCCACGAGGACACGGCGGTGCTCCGCCCAAGCAGGGCAGACCGCCACCGTGTGCTCCACCGTGTCCTCAGGGCGATCTTCGCAGTGGAAACACCCGGGCGTTTCCTCCCGCCCTATCCGAAACAGGAACCTCCCGAAACAACCGTGTCCGGTGAGGACCTGCGTCAGGCGGAAGGTGAGGACGCCATGCCGCCTCTCAAACCACTCCTCAAAGAGGGGACTTACCGCCGCAATCGTGGCGTGCCCAAGTTATGAAGGCATTAGGTAATCAAATAAGATGGCATCATTCGTTTGGCATAACGTAACTATTTTTTTTCGGAGATGTCTACGTCCAACCTCTCCCATACATTCGTTCCACTGTGCAACGTTATACACTTGTACAGTCGCCAGCAGGTCAAGCTATCCCAAACTGTCAAATTTTCCCAATTGAACATAAACCTTGTTCCTTTGTAATAAAGTTGAAAAACTATCAAAGAAATTTGACAGATTGGGGTAGCTTGATGTGCTGGCCTCTGTACCATAATGTACTATTACATAGCAACAGTTCGAAAAATATTTTTTTAAACATTGTCAACGGTAAGTCTTGTAAACTACTTGGTAAGTGATTGTAAATAATAATCGCCATGCAATATAGATTTTTCTTAAATAATTTTAATTTTATTGGTGGCAGTCGAAGTCGTATCTTTATGCCGTATTCCGCTATTTGGCCTGTCAGTGCTAACTTCAAATAAATTGTAATATTTCTTAGCAAAAATACACATTTCAAAAATATATAAACATGGCAGAGGTAGAATTGATTATGCTCTACTGTAAAGTTGTTGACATGTCGCTTGGTAAATATTGCCTTTCAAGCGTCGTTATGATTTTCGTCAAATAGCCAAACGTCAGTGAAGCGGAAACTTTACTATCTCAGCAGTTTAATGACACACAAATTTCATTTAAACACAAAATTACACGTCATACCCTATAACTGCTAAACTGAAATTCGACGTTTCCGTTGCGACTACGCACACAGTTCAGTCAATGCGGTAATGCAGTCAGCATATGGGGCTGTCACTTTACCTAAATAAATACCTAAAATGGTTTAATGTCTATTTCAGACAAGCCTATAACAACAGCAGGCGCCGCCGTCAACCCACAGCCGTTGACAAGTACCTACTGCTGACCCTCAGCCTCAACCAGTGGAGCAATGCCACTGCCGGTACCTACGCCGTCGCTGCATACAGAAGCATTGGTTCTAGACGTTGAAGTGCTGGAAATGTTGTGTTTTTTTTTACTTTGATCAAGTGTCTTACCGGTATAGGTCCCGGTAACGTTACAATGCATAGACGTGGAGAGTTCAGAGGGAGGGGCGAAGGACAATAAAACAACATGTTACAACGTACATACATACTAATATTTACATCTGGCACAACCTGCACGCACAGTTAAAGGAATAGAATACGTGTACAATGTGTATCGATTAAAGAGTGACGTCACTACAGGCGCGTCGCTCGGGGGCCCAGGGCCCGGGTACGTGCGTGGGGCCCATGTGTAGGGCCTGGGTCCGTGCGTGGCCCGGCCTGTGGAGCCCGGGTCCGTGCGTGGTCCGGCCAATGGGGCCCGGGTCCGTGCGTGGTCCGGCCAGTGGGGCCCGGGTCCGTGCGTGGTCCGGCCAGTGGGGCCCGGGTCCGTGCGTGGTCCGGCCAGTGGGGCCCGGGTCCGTGCGTGGTCCGGCCAGTGTGGCCCGGGTCCGTGCGTGGTCCGGCCAGTGGGGCCCGGGTCCGTGCGTGGTCCGGCCAGTGGGGCCCGGTTTGTGCGTGGCCCGGCCAGTCGGGCCCGGGTCCGTGCGTGATCCGGTCAGTGGGACCCGGGACCGTGCGTGGTCCGGCCAGTGGGACCCGGGACCGTGCGTGGTCCGGCCAGTGGGGCCCGGGCCGCGGAGCGAGGCGCTCGGTACGTGCCGACGAGCGACAAGTCACTAAAGCTAATGCTTTGTACTTTATTTACAAAAAAAAATGAGTAGTACATGTACGGTGGCGAGACCGTTCGGGGCCGGCACCAGGCCCGGCTCGCGACTCGCACGCAATAGCGCGGCCAACCGGGGACCGAGTATAAAAATATAGTTCCGTAAAAATTAAATGGAATATAAAGACGAGACCGGCAGCAGTTAGCTGACGCACTTGGTCTTGCCGTCCTGCAGCTTGCGCCACAGTCATGGTAGCGCACAATGTGGGTGGCCAAGCCGCGTGTTGTAGTAGGGCCAAGCCGCGTGTTGTAGTAGGGCCAGGCCGCGTGTTGTAGTAGGCCCAGTTAGCTGGCGCACTTGGTCTTGCCGTCCAGCAGCTTGCGCCACAGGTCGAACTGCTCGTGGTAGCGCACCATGTGGATGGCCAGGCCGCGCTGCACGGCGCAGGGGTGCGCGGCCACGCGCTTGTTGTAGAACTCGGGCGCGTGCGCGCGGCGCAGGCCCAGGCGCGCGGCCAGCACGCCCGTCACGAACACGTCCTCCAGGCGCACGTAGCGCGCGCCCGGCGCCGCCGCCAGCAGGGCGCGCACGCAGTCGGCCGTGAGCAGGTAGGCGGGGCCTGTGGCGAAGTCGGGGAACACGCGGCCCGGGAACTGCAGCGGGGACACGTAGTACTTGGACTTGGTGGTGCGCTTGGGCAGCGAGCGCCGCATCACCTGCGCGACGGAAACCATTCAAATACTTCAGTGTTTATAAAATATGTACTGTTAGCGGAAATGTCACTGTCAAGCCGTTGCAAGGAAGGGATGACAGATAGCGGCCACCACGCACCTATATAAACCGCTGCACGCTCATTTTCACCCCTTTTTCTTCACCGTGGAGCCAATATACTAGAATTCCCTGCCCGTTTGGATAGCCAATTTTGCCTACTTAAATTTTGTTCCGTTTAGTTAGTTGTTTTTTTTTTATGTGTAATTTAATTGTTAAAAAATAAACCACCTGTTGATCGTTGTGTTTGTTTTTTTAATCTGTTTAAATGCTATTTTGCTAAGATCAGAAGTGGTATTCCACTCTCACGTGCCCGTGATCGTTCTGCACCATGAGTTAAGGCGAACTGTCTATTCAAATACTTTTTCTCTTTTATCATAATTACTGCGGGTAGTAAGTACATTGTAACGTGCAGCGAGGAAAAATCTGGTGAGTACGTTCCAGTTTGTTTAGTGCATTATTGAAAAGAAGGCGGTAGCGCGTTTATGATAACATTCTTATAGCGTTCATTGCTTTGTAGCTTGTTGCTCATTTTGTAAATTTGTTCGCTAAGTTTAGCCTAGTAAAGATAACTACCCACCTCCTTTTTTTAAGTGTTCTGCTCAGTAAGTCATTAAATTACCTCATACCACGCTAGCGCATTAGTGGTGTAAACATGCCTAATAATAGCCGTGAAAGCAGAAGTCGTTCTAAGAACCGTGGTTTGTGATCTAGAAATCGTGATTCGAGTTCTGGTCATCGGAACTCGCGCCCTAGTCATACTCGAAAACGACATAAGTCTTCTAACAATATACTAACTGAACAAATGCAACAAATACTAGATCGGCTGACATCACTGGAGGAGCAGCGTGGCACGCCTCCGCCGCGACCATGTGAGGCGAGTGCGGTCACGTCCCCAACAACGTCGCTGCAACCACGGGCGCCACCCGAGACTATGGCGGCTCCGTCCTCGCCGGGTCGTTCTGTGAGCGCTGTGACTAACCGCGATACCGGTACGACCGAACGCATCATCGAAGCTATTCGGTCAATCAACACGACGGTGAGATCTAACCAGTCTTATTATATTTCTAATTTCGATCCAAGCATCAATGATATAGACACCTGGTGCGAAGAGGTATACCGTGCTAAGGTTTTAAATTATTGGAATGATAATGAGTGTCTGTCTCGAATTGGGAATTGTGTGAAAGGTGATGGTAGGACTTGGCTTAATGAGTGGGTCACTAATGACCGTAGTTGGAGCAATTTTAAGAAAGAGTTTAAGCCTTTGTGGCCTAGGAAGCCGGATATTGAAAATATTTTATATGAGGTCATGAACATTAATTCCGATAAATACCCGACATACGCTGATTATGCTCGCCGGTCCTTATTAAGACTGCGCATAGTTAAAGGATTGAGCGACGAGTTAATTTCAGCAATAGTTATACGAGGTATTACGGATCCGCAAATTCGAGCTTCGGCTACTAATGCGAAATTAATGCCTAATGAATTAGTAGAATTCTTCTCGATTTATATTAAATCAAGTGTCGTCTATAGTAATAATAAATCTAACGATACGTCACGTAATGATAATTTTTCAAAATCGATTAGTACTACACACACACGTAAACGGCGATTTGATGAAAGCAAATGTTTTTTGTGTAGCCAACGTGGCCATAAACAATCTAGTTGTACTAAGAAATCTAAACCTATGTCTAGTGATGACAATGGTCAGAAAAAGGCTTCTGTTCATCATGGTTCATACAAATCCGAACCATGTAGTTTTTGTAAAAAGCCTGGTCATAAGGTCGACACTTGTTTTGCTAAACTAAAAGCTAGTTCTCACAATAGCAATATTGTTAATCTTTGCCAGGAAAAGCCTGATAGTAAGAATAAAGATATTGTCGTGGCGGTTATACAAGGAATTCCCGTTGATATCCTTATAGATAGCGGTTCAAGCATATCGTTAATTTCTTCATCCTTGTTAAAACATTTTAAATGTGCACGCAAGCCTGCTTTCAGAGTTTTGAAAGGCATTGGTAGTCAGGAGATTGAGTCTACTTATTTTGTCACATTGCCAATAGAGTTTAATGAGATAACCCTGGAGGTAGACTTGCATGCTATATCCTCTGATTATATGAACACACCTATTATTGTCGGTACGGATGTTCTTAACCGCGAAGGTGTTACCTATGTCCGCACGCGCGAGCAACAGTATCTCACTTGCGAGCCCCGTGCCATACGTGATGTCATGTGCACTTCCTCGCAGGTTCCGATTAAGACTCATTTAACTGGTCAAAATTTAAAAAAGCTGCTTGAGTTGATTGATGAATTTTCAATTTTTTTTATCACTGGTACTGCAACTTCTACGGTCAATACCGGCAGTATGTCAATTAAATTAAATAGTAGCACGCCAGTTGCCTACAGGCCGTACCGGCTCTCGTATACTGAAATTTTGAAATTAAATTCGTGAAATTATTCGAGATCTTCTCGAAAAGAATATTATCCGGGGGTCTGAATCGGAGTATGCGAGTCCCATCCTATTACTTAAAAAAAAAGATGGATCTGATCGCATGTGCGTTGATTTTCGTAAACTAAATGAGATCACAGTTAAGGATCGATTTCCTTTGCCGTTAATTGACGACCATATTGATCGGTTGGGCAAGCATAGGTATTTCATTAGTCTTGACATGGCTACAGGGTTTCACCAGATTCCGCTGGACAAAGATTCAATACCACTTACAGGATTCGTTACACCAGAGGGGCACTACGAATATTTAAAAATGCCTTATGGTTTGGCGAATGCACCTGTTGTTTATCAACGAATAATGTCGAAAACTCTTCGTCGGCACCTGGAGTCAGGTAAAGTCCTGGTATAGATAGATGACGTACTTGTAATGTGCCTCACGATAGGGTCACGTTAGGGATAGGGTTTGTTGAACCTTCGTAAAGTCCTTCAGACTTTGACAGATTCGGGTTTTTCTCTCAATCTTAAGAAATGTTCTTTCCTATCAACAAAAATAGAGTACTTAGGACGCACCATAAGTCAGGGCCAGGTACAGCCGAGTGAAGGAAAAGTCCATGCTTTGGTTGAGGCTCCTATTCCAAAAACTGTCAAACAGGTCCGTCAATTTCTGGGCCTAGCAAGTTATTTCCGCCGTTATATAGCTGGTTTTGCAACTAAGACTGCCCCTATTACAAAATTAACGAAAAAGGATGCGCCCTTTGTCTGGGGTGCTGAGCAAGAAGAAGCACGGCAGGATATAATTTCACAACTTACGAGCGAACCTGTGTTAGTCATATATGACCCTGATTTACCTATCGAAGTCCATACGGATGCTTGTTCAATTGGTTATGGTGCAGTGCTTCTTCAGACTCACGAAAAGGGATATAAACGGGCTGTTAGTTATTTTAGTAAGCGAACTCAAGGTACCGAGCCAAGGTACCACTCCTATGGGCTCGAAACCTTGGCCGTTGTTAAGGCCTTGCAAAACTAAAGACACTATTTGGTTGGCGTTCATTTTACAGTCATAACCGACTGTAATGCTCTAAAAGCTACGCAGCAAAAGAAAGACCTAGTGCCACGCGTAGCCAGATGGTGGATATATTTGCAGGACTTCCATTTTAAACTTGAGTACCGTAAAGGCACCTCCATGTCGCACGCTACTATTTGAGTCGTAACCCCGTTAATGTTTGTGAAGCACGCAGACATCAGAATTGGGCTCAAATAGCACAAGCTGCCGATGAAGAAACCCAGCAGCTTCTTCATAAACTGACGAACGGACAATTAGACTCTAGACGGTATATTCAAAAGAATGACCTGCTCTATTATAAGTATTCTCCAGTGGGAGAAGATCACAGACTTTTATGTTTTGTGCCCAAAGGTCATAGACTCAGCTTACTCAGAATTTTTCATGATGAGCATGACCATCCTGGAGTCGATAAGACATTGGATCTCATTAGGAGACATTTCTGGTTTCCTTCCCTTAAATTATTTGTCCAAAAATATGTTAGCCATTGTCTTATTTGCATAACGTATAAAAAGGTCCCTAGAGCCCCTCGTCAACTCATACATTCATGGGAGAAACCGTGTCATCCATTCGAGGTTATACATGTAGATGCATTAGGTCCATTACCTCAGTCTAATGGTTATAGATATGTGCTAATTGTTGTAGACACTTTTTCTAAATATTGTCTTTTGTATCCCATGTTTGGTCAAGATGCTAACGAATTAAAAAGACTCCTTACCAATGTAATTTCTTTATTTGGCACTCCAAAATTAATTGTAGCAGATCGTGGTCGTATGTTTCAAAGCTCAGAGTTCACGAAGCTTGTAACAGAATTAGGCGTGGATGTGCACCTCATCACTCCTGAGATGCACCATTCCAACGGGCAGGTCGAACGTTATTGCCGAACATTATTAAATATGGTTCGCATAGAATGCAACCATCGACAAAACGAATGGTCGGATGTCATGTGGCGATTACAGTTGGTTTTGAACATATCAAAACAAAAAACCACCGGTTTATCCCCCTTGAACCTTCTAGTCGGCATAGAAGCGGCTACACTACTTATACGTCACCTTGTCCGAGATGTTGCCCTAGAAAACTCACATCCGAACCGCGAGGCATTGAGAGAAATGCAAAGGCAGAGAGCTTCAGAGCGATTAAGGGCGAACCAGCATCGCAAGATGCAACGGCTAACGCTGGTCGTAGAACTCCTCGGCTGTTTGATATTAATTCATTTGTTTTTGTTATTAAACAGGCACAAGCACCTGGCAAGCTCGACTCGGGCATGCGCGGGCCGTACCGTGTGGTCAAGGCGCTTCCCCATGGTCGATACGAGCTGCAGCTATTGGCAGGCTCTTACGGAAAATCGACCCAGGCTGCGGCAGAGTTTATGGTGCCGTGGCGAGGGGAGTGGACTCCTGAAGTGTGTGCTGCTTTTTTTGAAGGTAACTTTGTGCTACACTTGCTGATAAGCTAACGTCGTGCCTATGTCATGCAAGTGTAGGGACTGTGTGGTATGCTAACGTCGCGCCTATGCCATACAAGTTGCGAGATCATGTGGTATGCTAACGTCGCGCCTATGCCATACAAGTTGCGAGATCATGTGGTATACTAAAAAAACATTTTGTGCTGACATCTCTTTGAGGCGCGCTTGGAACACAACGGGCCGTCAACTTGGGCTTGGTCCTTACCGGACAGCGAGCTACCCATTACTCGCCGTCCGCAAGCTCATGCCTACGGTGGCCGGAAATCGGCCTGGGTTTCCCGACGCCCAGGGCGTCTCCGTATCTTGCGGCGGCTAGGGTCGTAAGGGCGCATAGACTGCCTCTCCCTCACGTGCGCCGCCTCCCTCTTCGCGAGCATCACTGCTTCGCTGAAGGAGGTGACGGCTACCCATGCCCTCTCGCTCCGTACCATGGCCAGGACCAGGGCCGGACGCGAGAGATCGACGCCGCCGATCGCCTAGGACACGGCGGTGCTCCACCCAAGCTGGGCAGACCGCGTGCTCCACCGTGTCCTCAGGGCGATCTTCGCAGTGGAAACACCCGGGCGTTTCCTCCCGCCCTATCCGAAACAGGAACCTCCCGAAACAACCGTGAAATGAGATCCCGCCGGAGCTCTGTCCGCTGTGCCGCGATTTCCCGCGGCAGCGGAGTTACGCCCCGGCGTTTGGCCTCCTCGCGCCACTCCCACATTTGCGCGAGGACCTTTGCCTCCAGATCCCATGGCGGTAATCCGGCAAGGAGGCCCGCCGCCTCGCCGGAGATCGTGCGATATCCTCGGATCATCCGGATTGTATTTATCGGTTAGTTCTATAAATTCCTAAAAGATAACGGTTTTGCATCTAAGTTACACAGGTATCCGGCAGGTAAAAAAAGGGTAGTCCGTAATATTATAAATGTGAAAGTTAGTGAAGATGATTGGATCTTTGTTACTCAATCACGCAAAAACGGCTAAACGGATTTGGATGAAATTTGGCACACAGATAGATTATAACCTAGATTAACACACAGGATACTTTTTACCTTCATGCAACCTTCGGGAAAGACATGAAGGAGGTGAAGGAGAAGGTTGCCCAGCATGACAACCGCTTGTCAGAAGCTGAAACTCAGATCAGCAAGTTTAGTGACGTCATTGCTGATGTGAAGCAAGAGTTGGGTAACCTCAAACTTGGGGATGGAATCACAGCTCCCGTAGCTACAACACCTTCGCTACGTGGATTCAAAGTGCCGCCGTACGACGGGACTTCTTCCTGGTCGGCCTACAAAATTCAGTTTGCGGCTGTCATGAAAGCGAACGGGTGGAATAAAAGTCAGGCCATGACTGCCCTCACCCTGGGCCTGCGCAACCAGGCTTTAAATGTGCTGGAAGCTCTCGGTAAGGAAGTGACTTACGAGCAGCTCCTCGAGGCATTGGAGGCTAGATATGGCGACGCTCACCTGGAACACGTGTTTCGTGCGCAGCTCAAAGATCGTGTGCAACGCAGTAACGAAAACCTGCAGCAGTGGGCTCTTGAAGTGGAGAAGCTGGTTCGAAAAGCGTACCAGTCCGTACCTGCGCTTATTGATGGGAACCTGGTGCAGGCATTCATCGACGGCATCCGGGACCTTGAAGTTAGAGCTGCTGTGAGGCTCGGTCACCACGGAACGCTTAGGGACGCCTTGGCCCATGCACTGGAGGTGGAAGCTGTGCGGCAGGATCATCGTTCCCATCGCGTCAGTGAGGTTGTAGTGGCTACAGTTCGCGATCGTAAAAGATACAGCCCTAGGTGTTACGGCTGTGGGGAAAGGGGCCACCTTCGATCCAGTTGCCCTAAGCGAACTGCAGAAAGGGAAGAATTGCCTATCCGTCAGCGGCCAAGAAGATTACCGGTAGCGCGTTGCGAAAAGGAACCGGAAACCATGATTAAGGGAATGGTGACGGATGGTGTTATTGAACCTTCATCAAGTTCATGGTGTTCACCTGTAGTGCCTGTGAGGATGCTCAGGACAGACCTCAGCAACGAGTGGAAGGAAAGCCTACAACGTGCACAGCAGGAAGATTCGGACATCAAGCCGATTCTGGAGTGGATGAAGGCCAGAGCTCCTAAGCCCAGGTGGAGCGACGTCTCAGCAATGAGTTCGATCACAAAGAGCTATTGGGCCCTATGGGACAGCTTGGTGATGCAGGATGGAGTCCTGTGCCGTAAATGGGAAAATGCTCGGGGAAACAGCTGTCATTTGCAAATGGTAGTCCCTAAAGCTCAAGTACCGGATGTTCTCCAGCTTTACCATAATGGTTGTTCAGGAGGTCATCTAGGAGTAAAACGGACTCTACTGAAGATAAGAGAACGGTTTTACTGGATCCACTGTCGGGACGATGTCGAGGACTGGTGTCGCAAATGTACAAGTTGTGCAGCTGTAAAGGGACCTCAGACGCGTAGCAGAGGTGCATTGAAATTGTACAATGTTGGTGCACCATGGGAGAGGATAGCCCTTGACGTTGCGGGGCCGTTTCCGGAAAGTGAAAGTGGTAACAAGTATTTCATGGTTGTGATGGATTACTTCACTAAGTGGCCGGAAGTCTTCGCCATTCCAAATCAAGAAGCTTCGACAGTTGCAGATAAATTAGTTCATGAAGTCTTCTGTCGTTTTGGAGTACCGTTAGAGATTCACAGTGATCAAGGAAGGAATTTTGAGTCCCAAATATTCCAGGAAACTTGTCGAGTTATGGGTACTCATAAAACAAGAACAACTTCTTACCACCCACAATCGGACGGAATGGTGGAACGATTTAATCAGACATTAGAGAGGTACCTAGCAAAAGTTGTGGAAAATCGGCAAAGAGATTGGGACAAGCATATACAACCGTTTTTGTTGTCATATCGAAGCGCTGTTCATGAAAGCACATCGGTGACACCAGCTTTCGCAAACTTTGGAAGGGAATTACGGCTGCCTGCAGACCTGATCACCGGAATACCACCTGATGCCCCACGCAGTATAACCGATTATGCGAATGACTTGCGGAACAAGATGAATGACATTTATGAGCACGTCAGACAATCAGGCCAGCAAATGTCTGAAAAGATGAAAACCCGTTATGACCGCAAAATGAACAATAAAGAGTTTGACGAAGGTTCACTAGTGTGGTTGCACAATCCCGTTCGCAGCAAAGGGAAATCTCCTAAGCTTCAAGCTAACTGGGACGGACCGTACCGGATTGTGACAAAGATCAATGACGTTACCTACCGGATACAGAAAGGTGCAAGAGGTACTCCTAAGATAGTGCACGTGGATCGACTGGCGCGTTATTATGGGGCCGATAATGCTCGGGACGAGCATTTCTTAGGTGGGGGCAGTGTTGCGCCGCACAATTAATGTTTGGTTGCCACTAGCGCCATCTCTTATCGAGTAGCGGAATTAGTGGTCAGGAGCTTTCTAGAAAGTTCGATGCTAGAACTTTCTGGAACTATCGACATGTGTTCGGTCAGGGCCGATATATACTCGAACATTCTAGATGCTTCTACGGTAGAAGGTTCTGGAACTATCCGAGGGCCCTATATAAGCGGGAACGGAGCGCGTCTCGGGGTAGTTCATTGGAAGCGATACATGCGAGAACATCTAAAGCGATCTTCAAGTGCGACTTAAGAGTGATTAATTGTGCAATTGTGTTGTGTTATTAGTGTGTTTTATTAAAGTGTTATTTTTGGTAATTCATATCGGCAGTTTTTAATTGTCACGAACCCCTAGCTCGTAACAATATATAAATTACGTGTCACGTTGTTTGTTGGCGATGGACTCCTAAACTACTTAACCGATTTTAATCAAATTTGTACACCGTGTGCAGTTTGATCCAACTTGAAAGATAGGATAGCTTACATCTCAATTTATGATCGCAAAGAAATAAAATATGGCGGTACGAACTTCGCCGGGTCAGCTAGTATTTTTATAAAACAATTTTTTTAAAAGCATTTAAAAATATATAAAATAGGGATCCGCCGATATTGGGAGCAGGGTCCAAGCTACCGGTAGTTAGGGCTCCAGAGACAGGAACCTCCTCACGATGCGAGCCGTATCGAGGAGTACTGCCTTCTGAATCAGGCCCTTGATCCAGCCGCCTAACGAGAGCCTCGAGAGATGTTGTTCGAGGCTTTCGGCCATCAGTCCATTGGCTGATACGACAATCGGCACAATGACAGCCGAGTTCACATTCCACATGTCAACAACCTCGTGTGCTAAGTCAAGATACTTCAATTGCTTCTCTTTCTCAGCTTTCACGAGGTTCCCATCATGCGGAATGGTAACATCGACTATCATTGTGCGGCGCGCTAACCGATCTATCACCACTATATCAGGCTTATTGGCTACAATAGTCCTGTCAGTAATGATAGACCGGTCCCAGTACAACGCACGCACATACTTGTAATACGGTACCTCAGAATCCACAAGTTTATATTGCAAAGCTAGTTGCTGGTGAATAATCCTGGCTACTTGGTTATGCCTGTGCAAGTATTCGCCGTTAGCCAGACGAGAACAACTAGAGATAATATGTCTGATGGATTCACCCAGACGGTGACATGCCCGACACACGTCCACCATCCCGTCCTTCATAATATGTCTCCAGTGGTTATTCGTCAAGATAACTTCGTCCATAATTGTACAGACGAAACCTTTTTTTTTTTTTTTTTGGGTGGGAAATCATCAAATAACTTCTCCCGCTCTGGGTGGAGCAGGAGGGCGTGTCAGACTTTTACTGACTAAAACCCACCCGTGTTCCTTCAGTAGCCCTTAAGCCAGGGGCTGTGGTGTCTCTTTCGAACAAACCCGCACCCCTGGCAGGCATCGACCCTTGCGGGTCCCATCACTTTTTGTGCTGACATCTCTTTGAGGCGCGCGTGGAAAACAACGCGCCGTCGACTTGGGCTTGGTCCTTACCGGACAACGAGCTACCCATTACTCGCCGTCCCCAAGCCCATGCCTACGGTGGCCGGAAATCGGCCTGGGATTCCCGACGCTCAGGGCGTCTCCGTATCCTGCGGCGGCTGGGGTCGCGAGGGCGCATATGCTGCCTCTCCCTCACGTGCGCCGCCTCCCTCTTCGCGAGCATCACTGCTTCGCTAAAGGAGGTGACGGCTCCCCATGCCCTCTCGCTCCGTTCCATGGCCTGGACCAGGGCCGGACGCGAGAGATCGCCGCCGCCGATCGCCTCCACGAGGACACGGCGGTGCTCCGCCCAAGCAGGGCAGACCGCCACCGTGTGCTCCACCGTGTCCTCAGGGCGATCTTCGCAGTGGAAACACCCGGGCGTTTCCTCCCGCCCTATCCGAAACAGGAACCTCCCGAAACAACCGTGTCCGGTGAGGACCTGCGTCAGGCGGAAGGTGAGGACGCCATGCCGCCTCTCGAACCACTCCTCAAAGAGGGGACTTACCGCCGCAATCGTGGCGTGCCCACAGACGAAACCTTCAGTTTCAGATTATTATTATTTAGTTATTTTATTTTATGTTATAAATTATTGTTAAGTCCAAATTAATGTCAACAATAATGAATAGGGTATTTACCAATTTATTAAAATCTATTCTAATTTTAAGATTGGGACGAAATATGTAACAGAAAAATAAAAGTAAATTGATTTATATGCATTTCTCAATTAAAAACGATGAAAACCAAATTATTTTTTGTCGTTTTGAATTTACCGCCAAAACGCGCCTTACGACGACTTTTTATCACGTGACGTCAACTTTGTGTAAACTAAAGTAGTTAGTAAGTAAACAAGTGAGTGTCGTGTTTATAGTAAACAAGATTTTTTATGGATAGAAAGTGAAATCACTGGTGTTTTGGCGGTAAATTCAAAACAACGATAAAGAAATTAGATTTTAATCGTTTTTAATAGAGAAAATGGATATAAATAAATTTATTTTTATTTTACTGTTAAATATAATAATTATCGTCCCAATCTTCAAATTAAAATAGTTTTTATTAAATTGGAAAATACCCTATTCAATACAATTATTCAGCAATATTCAAGTCATCCTTTTCAGGTAGTTTATGTAAAATTATAATTAAAAGAATCGTATGAAATTAAATAGGATAGACTAAATATTATTGTTCGTATAGGACAGATCGCCACTTTTGGACATGAGAGAAAAACGTTATTTTAAGCTAAACTCTAGATATCTATAACTACTAGGACTAGGAACGTGAAATTTTGCACAAGGCTTCCTTTTATAATGTAGGGGAGCACTCAGAAGGGGTTTTTGGAAATTCGACCTTTAAGGGGGTGAAAAGGGGGGGATTTCGTTTGTATGAAAAATCTTATTCCTTGAGTTAATAAACTTGAAACTTGGCACAAATACTTATCTAAGTAAATTATAAAGTTGGTTATTTATTGTTTTTCTAAACTACCCGCTAAGGGGGGATTGGGGGGTGTCAAAGATTGTATGGAAGAATTTTAATGTGCTGTATGATGAACTCGAAACTCAGTATTTATACCTAAAACCAAATATAAAGAATAATGTGTATCAGGGTTTTTCGAAAATCAACCTCTTAAGGGGTAAAAAAGGGTGGTTAATTTTACAAGGGATGACTTTACTGCGTGTCTTGACTAACTCAAAAATTGGTATAAATAACCTAGAAGTCAAATAATGTAAAAGAAACAAAAGACTAAAAAAATGAACCCCTTTTAGGAAAAGGGGGATATAGTTTGTATGAAAAATCTTATTCGTTTGGTTTAGAAAACGTGGCATACACTTAACTGGGTAAAAATTTTTTTTTTGGGTGGTAAATAATCAAATGACTTCTCCCGCTCTGGGTAGAGAGCAGGAGGGCGTGTCAGACTTTTACTGACTAAAACCCACCCGTGTTCCCTCAGTTGCCCGTGTGCCAGGGGCGACGGTTTCTCTTTCGAACAACCCGCACCCCTGGCAGGCATCGGCCCTTGTGGACCCCTCAGTCACCCTGCGACGGGTCAGCACAGTGGCCCCGCCGCCTGCCACTTTTCGGCCGCAGGGGATAGGGAGCGGCCAACGCTATACCGACACTCCTCTTCCCCTGCGGCCCCACCGCGTCCGCCATCAAACGGTGGCGGCCCCGTCCAGGCCACGGAAGGGAAGAGCGCTGCTCAGAAGCACCGGCACTCCTCCTCTACCGCAGCCCGTAACCCTCAGCCGCGATGCCTCCCATTCGACATCGCGGCCCACCTCAGTTGCGGTGCACCTCACCGCAACCTACTTTTTGGCCGCTACGTCATCAGGTTGAAGGCTAAAGCCCTGACGGGCGGCCCCACCTTTGGGTTCCTCTTGGCTTCACCATGGCTGGGAGACCACGGTTACTGAGCCCCCCCACAACGACAATTCGGGAACCCACTCGGGGGGAAACTGGGTAAATATTAAAGATGGAATCATACATTTTCTGACGTTTCATAAGTGCCCATGCAGGTTTATATGAAATAAAAATATTTTGATTTGATTGATTGATACATTTTTCAAAACTGACTTGAAAGTCTAGAAAGGGCATTTTTTTTTTTGTGAACGACAGCACATCCCAAACTTAAACTTTTGGAAGTCTACATAGCCTACATAATGTTTGTAGGAACGAATTTCCATGCATAATATTTTTATAATTTAACTACGTGATCGATAGATGTGCGTGATAGACGTGCGATGTGCTATGAAAGAAAGTAAGTTAAATTAGGTGCTACAATGTCAGTAATAGACTTAGCGACTTGTACAGAATTACCCCACAGATCTGTAGTCTTTTTTACATTCAAAGTGTGAAAGGTTTTAATTATATCTCTACAGCTAATTTGTTCAAAACGAAATTCTGAATCACAAAAATTAACATTTTCCTTAAGAAAAGACTCAGCAACAGGTGATGAATTTAGAGATTTTGTAGGTAGTTGAAACGAGAATATCTGTAAAGAAATTTAAAAAATCTGCGGCGACTTGCGAGTCTGATGTGATTATGTTGTCGTTCATGGACAGGCTATTTTATTTTTTAAGGTTGGGAAATCATCAAATAAGTTCTCGGAGCAGGAGGGCGTGGCAGACTTGACTGACTAAAACCCACTCGTGATCCCTCAGTAGCCTCTGTGCCAGGGGCGGCAGTATCACGACGCCCAGGGCGTCTCCTGCGAAGGCTAGGGCCGCGAGGGCGCATATACTGCCTCTCGCTCACGTGCGCCGCCTCCCTCTTCGCGAGCATCACTGCTTCGAAGAAGGAGGTGACGGCTACCCATGCCCGCTCGCTCCATAATAAATCTAAAAAAGACAAAAGTAATGCATTTCTACCAAAGGATACGCGCTGATGGTATTAATGTTAGTTCAAAAAGTGGAAACAACTTGTGTAGCGAAATTTCTAGGCATCCTGATTGACAGCAATTTGACTTGGAAACAGCATGCCGATGACATATGTAAGAAGTTAAATAAATCAGCCTACGTACTATTTAACCTATCACACAAAGTTAGCAGTGACACACTTCTACTAGCTTATCATGGGCTGGTTGCAGCAGTGATAAGATTTGGAGTCATATTTTGGGGTAACTGTAGTGAGAGGGAGGAGATTTTTAAAGCCCAGAAACGGTGTATTAGATCTATGTCAAACCTTAAATGCACAGACAGCTGTGAACCTGTGTTTCGGTCTCTGAGGCTCCTAACTTTTCCATGCTTGTACATATTGGAGGTGGCAATTTTTGTAAAAGCCAACATAGACTTATTTCCGTCACTTGCCAATATAAGAATACGTAATGGTCCCCTGAGATCCCAATACAAGGAATTGCTACATTCGGGTAATTACAAAACAGCACTGTTGAGGAAAAGTATTATGACTATGGGACCTGTCATTTATAATAAAATACCTCATAGTTTTAAGGATTATTCAATAAACATTTTTAAATCTAAGATTACTGCACTACTGTTAGACAAATGTTATTACTCAGTTAAAGACTTTTTAAATGATATAAATTTATCCTGATGATGATTGTTATAATTATTTAATTACAAATTTTACCAATTATGTACCTGAGACTATAATAATATTAATTGACTTAACTTTAATTTCTGTTTTGTTTTGCTGACATTATTTAATTTGCATTAATAGTTTAATTTATGTACCTAATAATTTGCACGCCGTAAGGTAGACTGTAGCCGATCTCATTAATTTATGTACAACATCTTATGCCTGTACCTACATTCATAGCAAATAAAGTTCTGATTCTGATTCTGATTCTACAAGTGGAATTAAATTGTTTACTATATATATCTTAAAAAATCATCATATAGATGGTTAGGATCAGCATTTGTAGACAAAACTGGTAATTTATTTTCCAGTTTAAAGGCCTCTAGGCCAAATGCAATTTTGGGGTTAACAATGATATCCTTTTCACCCATTTCGTTATTTTGATTTTGAATGGTAATCCAATCAGTCCAATCGCATCCGATCCCGCGGGATAAGATCCGACTACCACGCGGGCGAAGCCGACGACTACATAGAACTCCTCAAAACGATTTACTTGAGAAGTACAACAAGAGTACGTCTAGACACAAGAGGACCAACATTTCAAGTCGAGAGAGGGGTAAAGCAAGGCGATCCTCTCTCCCCAAAGCTTTTCATCGCAGTCCTAGAATCCATATTCAGAAATCTCGATTGGAGTGATATGGGAATAACAATCAATGGCAAATACCTCTCCCACCTCAGGTTTGCGGATGACATAGTACTGCTGGCGGAAAACCCGCTCACACTGAACCATATGATAGAGTCCCTCGGTCGTCACAGTGAGACCGTAGGACTACAAATTAACTGGGAAAAAACGAAAATTATGACCAATCGTGAAGAAATACCTATATCCATACAGTCTAAACCCATAGAATACGTCGCAGTATATATTTACCTTGGACATCTAATCGCAATAAAATCCTGTACAGAAAAAGAAATCGATTGCAGAGTGAAGAATAAGTGGAACAAATACTGGGCTATTAAGGAAATTTTCAAAGGTCCCTTACCCACAAGTCTGAAAACGAAAGCGATGTACATCTGCCTAACACCGGTTCTACCTACGCATGCCAGACGTTGTCGCTCAAAAAATCACGCTTGAATAAAATCTGAAGCTGTGAAAGAGGAATGGAACGGAGCTACATACACATCAAACTGAAAGACAAAAGTTCTCTTATAAGGCGATAGTTGCGGTCAAACAGGTGCTGACACTGAAATGGAAATGTTCAGGCCATATTCAGAGAGCTATGGATGAAAGATGGTCACAAATAATTTCAACCTTCTAAAAGATGGAGTGACGACATCATACAAATAGCCGGAAACTTATAGCCCAGACAGGCAAAAGATAGAGACACCTGGAATGGTTTGGAGGAGGCTTTCACCGCAATAGGCGGCCCTTACACCTAACAATACCAACAAATAAATAAATAAGTACGCACCCCAAAACTATACGTAAGGGATAAAAATAAAGCTAATAAATAAATAAATGTATAAAATGTATGCAGTATTGTACTTAGTTTCTTAATCAAAATAACACAAGGCCATTTTTCGGGAAAATCATCGGATAGATGTCTTGTAGACTTCTCTCTGCAAGAAATCAGAAAGATTTCTGGTTAAGCAAAAGATTTCCCAATTTGTCGTCCCTAAAATCTGCCGCCCTAGGCTCAAGCCTACTCAGCCTACTGGTAAATCTGTCACTGCTAGTGAGATCTGGTCAGTGTCGGACATCTAGACCCAGCTTCATATATTTTGACCAATGTCTTGGGAAGTTATAACTAAGCGCGAAAATAATAGCTAGTGATTTTCTTGCTTCGCAATTTCATCCAGTAGCCGCCTAGAGCAGAAATAGCCGCACGGACATGCTCGTTAATGATTGAAATATATCGCTATACCTTGCCCCAGATGGTGCGCGTGGCGTTGGCGCGCGCCGGCGCCGCCGCGAACTGCAACAGGCGCGGGATGTTGATGAACATGTCGTCGTCCGTCTTGAGCAGGCGCGGCGCGCGCGGGCAGTACGTGTCGGCCCACTCCAGCATGGACAGCGTCTTGAGCGTCAGGTTGGAGTACGAGTCCACCGAGCGGCCCACGATGACGTCGCCGTACAGCGCGTCCTCCGCCTCGATGGCGGCCGCCAGCGCGGGCGGCGGCGCGCCCAGCACGAAGGCCACGGCCACGTCGGCGCGCGCCGCGTAGTGGCCCCACGTCAGGCGCACGGCCTCGCGCGCCGCCGCGTGCGCCGGCGCCGACGTCACCAGCACCAGCAGGCGCAGGCGCGCGCCCAGCGCCGGGCACAGCTCGGGGTGCGGCCGCGAGTGGCCCGCCTCGTACACGTCGCGCACTAGCACCACGCGCGGGTCGCGCCGCGTGGTGGCGGGCGGCGGCGTGCTGGCGGCGGGCGGCGCCGTGCGGTTGGCGACGGGCGCGACCGGCGCGGCGCGCACGGCCAGGGGCGCGGGGCGCGGCGCGCGCGGCGCGGGCGGCGGCAGGCGTGCCAGCAGTAGCAGTAGCAGCGCGGCGAGGGCGGCCAGCGCGGCGCAGTGCGAGCGCCGCACGGGGCCCAGCATGGGGGCGCGCTCACACCCGCGACCCACCACACACCTGCAACACCGCCGCACGCGCGTTTAGCACCACTTATATTTTTTCGTATCGTGATCACTGCATAGTTATTAACTTGTGAGAGGGCTCCGTGCTCGCAGTAATTCTGACACACCAGTAAATATTTGTCAGCGAATAGATCGTTTGCTGCAATAGGGCTAGCGCCCACTGGCGGCACGGCAAATTTTTAAGCCACCAATAGAATATTATGATGGTTAAATTGAAATTTCAACGGTAACGATGCCGCGGTATGCTTATTGTACTCCATGACATGCCGCGATATTTAAGTTATATTTCTATTCGTCGCATAAACATCCCTTGCCGTGCCGTGGCGTCAGTAGGCGCAGGCCCTTAAAATCCAAGAGATCAATCATTAAGTGCGGCCAGATTACGAGATACCGTTAACGGTTGTAAGCTCCTTTAGCGTTTAATTTCATATTTTGAGGAAAATCATATAAATTTAAAATAATAATACCAGCCTATTGCTGTCCCATTGGAAGGCAAAGGCCCTTCCCATTCAGGGAAGGCATGAGCATTGATCACCACCACTCTTGCTCAAGGCTTGAATTTGCAAAGTGAATATAATACTAATAGGTCTGTCTCTTAAACATAGAACAATGGAGAGTTACAATTTTTGTTTTTAATGGATTAATTATGACGATTTAAGTAAAATAAAACATAAGTGACAGAATCATTAAAATGTCTACAAAAATTTAAAAAAATTGCGACTTTGAAGTTGCGCTTGCAAGAATAATTTTGTTACATGTTCGTTACACACGAAGCTCCATCGTGTGACGTCATCTGACCCTGGCGACGCTAACGCATCGCGTATTCGCCATATTTTGTTTATTACACGATGACTGGCAAAACGACAGTAAGCGCGCACACACGACACGACAGTTAAAAATCCCAATTTTTTTTGGTGAAGGGCGGGCGTTTTTGGGGGACTGTCTTATGTAACTTTGATGTTCAAAAAATGCTGACTCTCAGCCTTGTTTGAATAAATGACTTTTGATTTTGATTTATTAGAGAATGGGCAGCAGCGTTCTCTATACATTTTTTAAATCATACTGCGATCGCCAACCCACCTCCCAAACATGGCGATTATGGCAAACCCCCCACACAATGACAAGCACAATAAATTAATGGCCCATAGTGCCCGGCGGCCCACCTAAGTACCTGCGTACCCTTGACTACGGTAACGGTCAAGGCCACGGTGAGGCAAGGGGTTCAAAGAATCCCCGGAAGAGATTCAGCTACCAATCACCGAAAACTGGACCTGGTAACATACAATACGCGTACACTCCGGACCGACGAGAAGATTATCGGACTCGAGGAAGAATTGAGCAGGTTACGATGGGATATAGTAGGGCTATCGTCCAAAAAGAGGGGGAGGACTTGATAATCCTCAAATCCGGTAACCTGCTCTATTTCCGGGAGGGTGACCAGCAGTCCCAAAGTGGTGTCGGGTTTATCGTCCATAAGTCCCGTGAGAGCAACGTAATGAAGATCGAGAGTGTTTCGACCAGCGTGGCGTTCCTTATACTCAGAATATACGGAAGGTATTCGCTGAAACCCCGTTAATAATCTGACAAACGAAGTCAGCTTGTACGAGATTAGGATGGCTTTGAAGCAGCTCAAAAACAATAAGGCGTGCAGGGTGATGAAGGAATCACGGCTGAACTCTTAAAGGCCGGCGGGAAACCCGTTCTTAAGGCCCTCTAGAAGCAGTTTGATTCCTTCGTACTCGAGGGCAAAACGCCACAGGCATGGAACAGAGGCGTGGTGGTACTTTTCTTTAAGAAGGGTGATAATGCCCTTCTTAAGAATTATAGGCCCATCTCACTTCTGAGCCATGTCTACAAGCTATTTTCCAGAGCCATCACGAACCGCCTAGAGCGCAGCTTTGACGACTTCCAGCCTCCCAAACAAGCCAGGTTCCTTAAAGGCTTTAGAACTGTAGACCACATACATACGCTGCGGCAGGTTCTACAGAAGACCGAGAAGTATAACCTGCCTCTCTGTTGACCGTTTGTGGACTACGAAAAAGCTTTCGATTCGATCGAGACGTGGGATGTACTGCAGTCCCTCCAACGGTGCCAGATCGACTACCGGTACATCGAGGTGTTGAAGTGTCTGTACGATAACGCCATTATGTCAGCCCGACTCCAAGATTAGACCTCAAAACCTATCCTTCTGCAACGAGGTGTTAGACAGGAAAACGTTATCTCTCCGAAACTGTTCACCGCTGCACTGGAGGATGTCTTCAAAGTTCTGGATTGGAAAGGGGCTGGCATCAACATCAATGGCGAGTACATCAGTCACCTTCGGTTTACCGATGATATAGTTGTCATGGTTGAGACCATGGAGGACCTCAGTACAATGCTCGATAACCTCAGTAGCTTCCGAAGGAGTGGGTCTTAAAATGAACATGGACAAGACAAAAGTCATGCCCAATGCCCATGTAACACCCACTCTCATAACGGTCGGAGGCGCTGGGCTCGAAGTAGTGGACGAGTACGTTTACCTAGGACAAACTGTCCGGTACAGTTAGGTAGATTCAACTTCGAGAAAGAGGTCAATCGTCGAATCCGACTCGACTGGGCAGCGTTCGGGAAGCTACGCAATATCTTCTTGCCCTACATACCGCAGTGTCTCAAGACGAAAGTCTTTGACCAGTGCGTGTTGCCAGTGATGACATTTGGAACCGAAACGTGGTCGCTTACAATGAACCTCATAAGAAGGCTTAAAGTCACCCAAAGGGCAATGGAGAAGGCTATATTTGGAGTTTTCCTACGTGATCGAACCAGGAATGAAGAGATCCATAGGAGAACTAAGGTAACTGACATACCCCGAAGAATTGCCAAACTCAATTGGCAGTAGGCAGGGCACATTGCTCGCAGAATAGATGGTCCATGGGGCCGGAAGGCTCTAGAGTTGCGACATGCGACCGTGCACCGGAAGACATAAGGTTGGAAAGCCCACAAAGTGGACCGAAGTCCTTGTGAGGGCTGCAGGAGTCAGCTGGATGCGGGAAGCACAAAACCAGTCGAAGTGGCGGAGCTTGGGGGAAGCCTATGTCCAACAGTGGACGTCTTGCGGCTGAAATGATGATATGTATTTGTTATTTACTTTATATGTGTGCATACACCTACTTGAATGATTCGTGGTTTTTTTTTTTTTGGGTTGGAAATCATCAAATAACTTCTCCCGCTCTGGGTGGAGCAGGAGGGCGTGTCAGACTTTTACTGACTAAAACCCACCCGTGTTCCTTCAGTAGCCCTTAAGCCAGGGGCTGTGGTGTCTCTTTCGAAAAAAACCCGCACCCCTGGCAGGCATCGACCCTTGCGGGTCCCATCACTTTTTGTGCTGACATCTCTTTGAGGCGCGCGTGGAACACAACGCGCCGTCGACTTGGGCTTGGTCCTTACCGGACAGCGAGCTACCCATTACTCGCCGTCCGCAAGCCCATGCCTGCGTCTCCGTTTCCTGCGGCGGCTGGGGTCGCGAGGGCGCATATGCTGCCTCTCCCTCACGTGCGCCGCCTCCCTCTTCGCGAGCATCACTGCTTCGCTGAAGGAGGTGACGGCTCCCCATGCCCTGTCGCTCCGTACCATGGCCTGGACCAGGGCCGGACGCGAGAGATCGCCGACGCCGATCGCCGAATGATTCGTGGTGCGGTGATCTCGGACAGGTCTAATGACGTCACAAGCGAATCAGACTACAGACGGTCTGTACTAAAATACGTAAACATCAATCATCTATTTCTATGTCATTTATTGATGGATTTTAAATTGTTTTTCAGTGATTAATTAGTTTTGATTTTTTATCTACATTTTAACACCATTACGTTAAGGCGGAGATTTCTTGAAAACGCTCAAAAAGGTGTTTTTTTTTTTTAAACCAGTGTAAATTTTACCGTAAATAATTTTGAAAGCAAAAAAAAATATATGATAATATCAAGTCTTTTTTTTGCATACAGTGATGGAACTCAAAACATAATTAAATATACTTTAATGCATCAAAAAAATCATCAAATTCACCTCTTAATTATCTTACAACCAGTTTATCCCGTCAATAACAATTATTATTATAATTAAAAATATACCATAAAATTCCAAATGCCAAACTGCATCCAGTGATGGATTATTTATTATTAAATAATTAATATCTAATTTTATACGATTTTATTTGCATTTTTACGACAATGCTTGTTCATATAGTATTCGAATTTATTAGAACAGATGTTAACCCGTATCGGATTGCAGTAAGAACTATTATCGCTCATAACGACAATACGACGAATACATTGAAAATTACCAGGGCCTTAAATAATACAACGTGTTGATTTGCATCCCCGTCAAAGGACAATGCAACTTTTCCTTTGACCGCTGGCCCAAAAAAAAGAAACCTGTTGTGCATAACTGAAACCTATGCCAAACGTTAGTACTAATCATCCGTGACAACTTTTACTATGGGGCCAAATAAATCTATCCCAGTAAAAAAAATATACAGGGTAACAAATGTTTAAAAAAAGTGTCGATGTTTATATCACTTACTTATAGGTTTTTTTTTGTTTTAAACATTTAAAATATCGCCAATTGTAAACATATGGACAATAGAACACCTAAATAGGATATAGGATAGGATATTCAGAATCAAAAATAATACAACATAGTTCAATAGACACAGATAGCATTTATTATTATTAATCATTATCAACTATCACGCTATCCAAATAAAGGGCAGGGCGGTGAATGGTGTCTTGGTGTCTGGCCCACGCAAGAAACCATACTATGGTCATTGTATGAGCGCAAACACCAATAGTTCTCCTGCCCGTCAAACAACTACAACAATAGTTACTTATACTATTTCTTCCCTGCGAATTACCATCTATTAATATATAGCAAAAATATTTTCTAGAACTGCTGTGTCGGCTTTTAATTCGCGCTCTCAGTAACCAAACATTCTCAAATGGCAATTCACACTCATCTAAACCTCTTAGTTGCGTATTTGCACATATTTCAATTATATAATCCCCTCCGCGGACATGCTCGCTATAATAGCTCGCAGCAAGTTTCAGTTGGTAAGTGCCTACCGAGAACAACATCAATTCGTCTTCGGACAGTACAGGAAACTGAGGAAGATTAGGCAAATCCCCCGTAATATTAAAAAAGACCGTTCTCTGCCTATTTAAATTATTTTCGTCCACATAATCTGCCAATCTATTTGGTACATGAACTCGGTTTCTTATTATTTCCAGAAATTCTTCAGCATGACGATTATCCACGAGAGGGATGTGAAAGGCGTTAATTAGTGCTGCAGCAATCCTAAAGTCCTCGAACATGTGTAACATAGATTTATTAAAATAAGTTTGTCGAAACAATCTATAATCTCGCTTAAATCTCCCGTTTACGACCTCAACGGGCCAACGGCATATTGTACACAACCTTGATTTATTAGCCTGTACCGTTGTTAATTGCGATGCTCGTCCACTATTTGACTCTGGCATTACACCTATAAAACCATAGGTTTCTAATTGACTAACCACATCACGGAAACCTCTGTCTAAAATAAAAACGTCGCCAGAGTTCAGATACCATGGCATAACGCCACCTTCTCTCTCTAATAACTCCCTTAAAATAGTCGCATCATTTTTGTTTGCAGAGTATGGACCTTCAACCTCTAAAATATATCCGTCACAAGTGACAATCATGAAAGGTTTTAAAAGATTTCGGTATTTATGTGGGCTGTAAGTGTCTTTCTGAAATGCAAAGTTCGTGCTTTTTTGGACGTATATATAAGTAGCATCGCAAATAACAATTGCTTTTGAGTAATCCGGCCTGCCAAATAACGTATTTGGTAATAGAAGATTTCGCCTTGCAGCTTGTTCGCGGCTTATATGATTAAAACCTAAATATAGAGGCACGAAATCTTCGCTTAAGCATTGTCTAGCTATGTTAATTTTTTTTTCTAGATTTTGACGCGTCATGTGAAATATGGAAGCCAATCTATCATCAGCTTCTCCAGTTCTTATTTTAGATAAGAAAATACCCAATACAGTTTTAGGCTTTCTAGTTCTTCTAGACAAAGAGGGTGTAGCTTCTAAAATTCTAATAAATTCATCCCGCGTTCGACCTGTCCAGTAATGTAGTTCTGCTTCGTCAAATTCCTCTATTGCCTCAAAATCTAACAAATGTTTATTGTGGTTTTTTAATAAGCGAATTATATCGAGCATGTACTGCGGATTGAATTCAAAACGCCGGTTTGGTGCCTCCAATAACATTTGCCAACTATCAGTTTGCAAGTGATCACTGCAGACACGTGCGTTTAAAGGAATATAATAATTATATTCCATGATCATCTTCATTTTTACAGTTTCCGCAATTCTGCGTCGAGATGTATTTTGACATCCGTGAAATAAACACGAATTTCCTGAATTCGGACCTCGCGAAAATCCATTTAAATTGAAAACAGCATTGTTATTTACTAATACATTTTGCTCAATCGGTTGCCTTTGTTCATCGACTTCGGGCTGTTCTTGGTCCAATAGGGGTTGGTTTGGTTCTGGAACTACTTCAGGTTGCAGGTCTTCTCCAGGTTGACGTTGTGCTTCATTTGGCACGACGTTTTGCTCTGGAGCGACTGGTTGTTCCTGTTCGACCTCAGGTTGATGAACAATAGGTCGATCTTCACCCTCCGCATTGTGCCGCAGAATACTTCCTCGTTGGGCTCGCATCCAACAACGCAAACAAACGTGTTCCTCGTTGTTATAAGTGAGCTAAAAAATAAAAATCAATTTTTGTAGAATCAAAATGCACGAACAGTAAATATCAACTGGCAATTAATGGGGCAACAAGTTTATATGAAAACAAAAGTGTGCGAGAATTGCAAACTGTAATTAACGCTAACGGTAACGGTAACGGTAGGTAAGGTAGGACTATTTGTAGAGTACCTTAAAGTAGTCACCCTTAGTTATAACTATAATTAAACAATCATTTAGACTTGCAACGAATATTCGGGTATTATTCGGTATTTGACCTATGCGGCTACTTTTATTCTATTCAGACGAATACCGAATACTTAAATAATATGTTTTGTTGTAATCAAATAATTGGAAAAATAAAAATATTGATTTACTAGCAACTGCACGAGGCTTTGCCGGTGGAGTTCATGAATATTTTGCGGGAACTTCAAGACGCATCGGGATAAAATATAGCCTATGTCGCTCTTTAGCCCTCCAACTATCTCCATACAAAAAATCACGTCAATCCATCGGTCCGTTTCGACGTGAAAGAAGGACAAACAAACATACTTTCACATTTATATCACATTAGTATGAATTTATAATATTTATATATATATATATATGGATATAAATGTAGATGGTATGGATTTATATATAAGTAATAATATATTTTTCTTATAATCATTAAAGTAGTCATAGGTGCATAATCAACTTCTGCCTATCAAATAAATGTCTATGTACTTGAATGGTCGTAATTAACATTTAGAAGTAGAAGATCATGATGCAAAAATACTTCTTACTTTAAGTCTAATAATTATAGAAATAGTAGCTTTCCGCTCGCGACTTCTCCCGTGTATACAACTTAATGTAAGCCCCCCATATAAACTTGCATCACCTTTTCACGCCCTCTAGGTTTTATTTTTGCGACAAGAGTAGCCTAATGTCCTTGTCAAAGCTCCCATCTACCTATCTTTATACCAAAATCCATCGAAATCACTTCAGCCGTTTAGGCGTGAACAGGTACCAGACAGACAGAGTTATTTTCACATTTATAACATTTTTGGATATTAGGAAAAACAGTGGTGATAGTAATCACTATAAACTCACCTCAAATGGGAGCGCTGATTGAATATTCTCGATGGCACGAGCATGTCGATTACGAATATTCGCAGTCAAAGTAATCCTTCGAATACGCAGTACAGATATACTGCATATCAAACACACTCGGCGTCCTCGCGGTAGGAACATTTTCCAAATATTTCAGAGTCCGGTAATTGAAGCAAAATCAGAGTCAGGTAAACGAAGCAAATGTCAGAATATTAAGAATCGATCGGAGTCCAAGTTAACAGCACAGTCACAGAAAAAATCACAATAATCGCACAGTAACGTACCGAAAGACAAGCAATGGACGACTGCGAAGATTTACTTCCTCATGACTTTGTAATGGGTAACAAAGAAAACAAAGAATAGGAATGCAGGTATATAATGTCCCTTACGATAGAAAAGGACAACAACAATAGCGCACACGCAGGTCTAAACAATTACCGCAATATAAAGGTGCGGGAGGGAGACGAGGGGCGGGTACGCTAGCTACAGGCTACCTGACGCCTGACGCTCTTCCGGCACAGCAGCGCGCTCATTAATCACGTATGCTTTAAAGCACGGGCCATTATTTTTGTTAGGTAAACACCCACACTTCTTTTATATTCTGAATAATCTGTGTTACTAACGTATTAACGCTCAGGCATTACCCATTAAACAATGAAATCAGCAGCGAATTACTTCTGTATGCGTTTAAAACTTTACGAATGTCATTAAGGGATATTTTAAACCTGTTTAAAATAAACAAAACCTATAATTAAGTCATATAAAAATCGACACTTTTTTTAAACATTTGTTACCCTGTATATTTTTTTTACTGGGATAGATTTATTTGGCCCCATAGTAAAAGTTGTCACGGATGATTAGTACTAACGTTTGGCATAGGTTTCAATTATGCACATTGGGTTTCATATTTTTGGGCCAATCGGTTGCATTGTCCTTTCAGGAGGCTGTTATGAAAGACATTAATAATCAAATAAAATTACGATACTTGGTCACTAATGAATAAATACTTGTTTTTTTCGTTATTTAAATTTAACAGTATTTCAGAAAACACCTCTTTCAAAGAACATAATCGCCCCGTTCCGTATGCATTAGGCAGTGTCGCACGACTAAATCGCTGTGTGTTACAGTGCGGTATCACACGGGCCGGGATTTAACATGCGTGTCCGAAAAAAAAAATGACATATGCCGATTTCCGAAAATATGAAAAAAATACCTACTTATTTTTTTATTGATTCGTGTCGAGAATCATTAGCATAGTTACCTCCTTGAATTTGACGAGGATGCAAAACAACACGTTGTATATTAACAACATCATGAAACTTCCCCATTCACATGATCCTTTTCTCGACAATTACATACATAAATACATGTCGAAGGACAGAGTTCCTACCTATAAGGAATGTGAGCAGTGCAATAAATCAGAAACGTCTTATTATCTATGCGAATATTGATGAACACCAATGTATTCCACTGGCCTCACAGTGCCAATATCGATGACGTTACCTGACAATACTGGCTCCAGCCAAGTGAGCAGTCACGACTGCCGATTTCACATGTGTCAGTATACACGCCGCGCAACCGCGCCTAAAAGCGGAATCACGAACAACATTCAGAATGCACATAAACAAGAGATCCGTCTCGCTAACCGAGCTGTATTCCTGTACGTACGTCGAGGCACATATACAACGTATGATATCTTACACAACACGGACAATTACCACGCAGCCGTGATCGCGGCCATCGACGACGATAATGACAATTGAACACAGAGGCAACTTTTAAGCACAACAACACATCTTCGATGAGTAGCAGGCGGGGCCGCAGCATGGGAAACGGCTGCCGATTACAATGATGATGACTTCGTGATGTAACGCCAGCGTCGTCACTCGTCAGTAGTTAAGTAAACGTCAAGTGGAGGTCTCTCCGACACGTTCGGGCTTCACTAAGCAGTTCCGTGTGTTGCGCAAGTTGTACCACGGCCCTGCGCCCGTCACGACGTTCATAACACGTTAATGAGTACTCAGCGATAGGTCGTGACCGCGCGTCGTGCACTCGTGCGAATATCTCAACACTTTCAGTGACGACAGAGGCGTGATCCTCCCAATACAGCAGAAAGACTGCCTGCCACGGACGTACTCTGGCACACCCAGCGGAATATGTCGATGCTGAAGAGTGTGACGGAGAGACAAAGGCCATAATATCTCGTTGATCGCTAGTATATGTACCTGGCAAGCGGTGTGTACAATGCAGAGTAGTAATGGTAGAACTCGTTGTAAAGGTGCTCTTCCGTCGAATTCAGAAAACATACAATACACCATGGCATTTAAATCGTCTTACAACAACGGCAGCCCACTTCATGTATACAAGGTCGTCATCATCGTTTCAAGACGTCCACTGCTGGACATAGGCCCCCCCAGGCTCCTCCACTTAGATCTATTTTGTGCTTCCCATATCCAGCGGATTCCCGTGGCCTTCACAAGGTCATCGGTCCACCTTGTGGGAAGACTTCCTACTCTACGTCTTCCGGTAAGCCGTCACCACTCCAGAACCTTTCGGCCCCATCGGCCATCTGTTCTGCGAGCAATGTGCCCTGCCCACTGCCACTTTAGTTTGGCAATTCTTCGGGCTATGTCGGTTGCCTTGGTTCTCTTACGGATCCACCCCGACAGCAGCCATGGAGATAGCCCTTCAATTAACTCCCCTTGACCTGTACATACAGCAGGAGGCCGCACTAGCTGCCATCAGGCTAATGCATCTGGGCATATGGGGGCAAGAATTTAACCAGCCCACACGCTACCATCCTGGACCGGGCGATTGAGTACCAGCCACTCATCGCTGCCCCGTGTGATAGAATACCAAACCAACCTATGTTCAACAAAAACTATATCATACAAACAGTGGAGGAAGAAAGGGATCAGTCGGGAGCCAATGAAGTGCGCATCTACACAGACGGCTCTAAAACACATAACGGTTCAGGTGCTGGCGCACACTCCCTTGACCTCAACATTAACTTTCACATACCGCTAGGCACACACAGTTCAATCTTTCAATGTGAATGTGTTGCCTTAACACAAGCCGCAACAGCAGTAAAGCGCTTAGGCATCCGGCACTACGGCATTAAATTCGTATCCGACAGCCTATCTGTGCTCAAAGCTTTGGCAAACAAACAAACCAACAGCAAACTAATCTTTGAGTGCCATCTAGCTCTGGAGAGTTTATCGACGTCAAATCGTATTACCCTCCAGTGGATCAAGGGGCACAGTGGATCCTTAGGTAATGATGCCGCAGATTGGGCACGCCACGATTGCGGCGGTAAGTCCCCTCTTTGAGGAGTGGTTTGAGAGGCGGCATGGCGTCCTCACCTTCCGCCTGACGCAGGTCCTCACCGGACACGGTTGTTTCGGGAGGTTCCTGTTTCGGATAGGGCGGGAGGAAACGCCCGGGTGTTTCCACTGCGAAGATCGCCCTGAGGACACGGTGGAGCACACGGTGGCGGTCTGCCCTGCTTGGGCGGAGCACCGCCGTGTCCTCGTGGAGGCGATCGGCGGCGGCGATCTCTCGCGTCCGGCCCTGGTCCAGGCCATGGTACGGAGCGAGAGGGCATGGGGAGCCGTCACCTCCTTCAGCGAAGCAGTGATGCTCGCGAAGAGGGAGGCGGCGCACGTGAGGGAGAGGCAGCATATGCGCCCTCGTGACCCCAGCCGCCGCAGGATACGGAGACGCCCTGGGCGTCGGGAATCCCAGGCCGATTTCCGGCCACCGTAGGCATGGGCTTGCGGACGGCGAGTAATGGGTAGCTCGTTGTCCGGTAAGGACCAAGCCCAAGTCGACGGCGCGTTGTGTTCCACGCGCGCCTCAAAGAGATGTCAGCACAAAAAATGATGGAGCCCGCAAGGGTCGATGCCTGCCAGGGGTGCGGGTTTGTTCGAAAGAGACACCACAGCCCCTGGCTTAAGGGCTACTGAAGGAACACGGGTGGGTTTTAGTCAGTAAAAGTCTGACACGCCCTCCTGCTCCACCCAGAGCGGGAGAAGTTATTTGATGATTTCCCACCCAAAAAAAAAAAAAAAAAAAAAAAAAAAAAATGATGCCGCAGATGAACTTGCGAAGAGAGGCTCAGATATGAAAGAGCTAGGCCCGTACCCACTTCTCCCCCTGCTTTTCTCACAATTTCGTGCGTGGATTCGCCAAAGGTCAACCGAACTTCATAACAACAGATGGTCACGGGCAACAGACTGTAGATAGTCAAAATTGGCTTTTCCAACTATACACCCGCGATTAACTAATAAACTTCTTAACCTAAGTAGAAATAAACTTAGAATAATCATAGGAACAATTACGGGCCATAACCCCCTTAACAAACATCTTTATAACATAGGCGCCACAGACAGCCCACTTTGCAGGGGCTGCCTTGACGCCGAGGAATCAGCCGCCCACGTCATCCTGGAATCCGAGGCCGTGGCTTCTCAACGTGACGAAATCCTCGGAACAGTGAGGTCGCTCCGCGGAGCCTGTGAAGCTCCCAGGAAGCTTCTGTGCTTTTGGGCGGAGCTAGGCTGGCTCTGTTAGCCAGAATCCCCACGCACAACGGACCGAATGGGAGTCTACGTGCGGAAAAGGGAGTCCCATCATCATCATCATCATCATCATCCTACGGATCTCTTCATTTCTGATTCGATCACGTAGGGAAACTCTAAACGTATACAATGACTACTAATCATTTATTTAAAACAACAAAAAAAAACGAACATTTTGATCCCGCCAAAAACATTTTCATGTAAAATGTTGCCAAGGTGAGACCATATGGCTCGCACTGTCAAAAAGTTTGGAGATCTCATGTAGAGCCAAGTTTATAATATAACTCTACACACCGTAACTTTACAAACTCTACACCTTAGTCAAAATATATGTGGATTGGCCTTTCGCTACTACAAGAACTATTGTATAACAGAAGATAACAGAAAGGTAATGAACAGTGAATACATTTTTTACCTTACGCGGTATGTGACGGTAACGAAAAGGCTAAGCCACATATTTTTACTAAGGTGTAGGAGTTTGTGAAGTTAGAGCTTTTACTCATAGTTGCAATTGCAATTATAAAGCAGTTTGTGCAGAGGGTGATTGGTACTTACACTAGATAATGAGTTGTTTTAATAAGCGTATGGAGAGGACAAACTAAATATGCGCACACCTCACTTTGGCCTAACCGGACGCACATTTAGACGAAACAGGCTCATTGATATCAAGTAAAGGCTATCTATCATACGTGATCAGTTTTTTCGCCTAGCGAGCAAACAGTTTGATTGTTTGCTTGCGGAGCGAGTCAAGTGAAGAGTTGTTGTGTACCGAGGACCGACGCCGTGAAGGTCGCGTTGCACCAGCACTTGCTGTGCAATGTTTATTGTAACGCAATTTGGACGACAGCCGACTACTACGCGTAGTCGCTAATTGAGATGACGATAGATTGCTTGTTGTATTCATAGTGCGGTATTGGTATTCAATATTTAAAATGGCGGTCGTAAATTAAAATTTGATCTGACATTTTTATGTGGATGAAAATCAAGTTCAGCGATTCCGTTATCTTCATCGTTATCTGTCTATGTAGGTAACATAGACAGATAACAAATTAATAATTAAGTACCTAGTTCTGCGTACTTTTTTTTAAAAGAAATATATTATTTAGGCCTCTTGGCTAGTAAATTATAGGCATCATCATCTACCTAGCCTTTTCCCAACTATGTTGGGGTCGCCTTCCAGTCTAACCGGATTACCGGATGCAGCGAAATACCATTATTTTACATGGAGCGACTGCCTATCTGACCTCTACAACCCAGTTACTGGGTAATACGATACCCCTTGGTAAGACTGGTTGTCAGACTTTCGGGCTTCTGAGGACCCCTAACTACTGTCAAAGATCCACGAAGCAGACGGAACTAAGGTTTAGCAACCCAAGTTCCGTATTTGTGGTAGTATTTAGGCCTCTAAAATAGTAGTATACCATATTTACTATCTTTCAATTTACTGCGCGCGAAACAGGGGCCCGACGATGGTAATCGCTGGCAGTAAACAGGCTCTTATTCGTCTGAGTATTTAAAATGTTTTGTCCTCAATATATCTGGCAACTGTGGAGCGCTTTCGAGAATTATTTTTTCAGTGGATAGGGCATGCCTCAAGGGTGGTCCCATATAAATTTTATTAACTTTGCTTGGGTAGTTTTTAGGTAGCGTTTACCTCAAACACAAACACAGAAAAACAACATCACACCTGTAATTCCCGAGTATTACAGGTGTGTTGTTGTTTCTGTGTTTGTGTTTATAAGCTCGGCACAAAACATCGTCAAATAATACAACAAGTTTGTAATAGTTAGTCGACGTACACACGGACGTAATAAAATCAAAGCGTGATTATATCGCGCACTGGATTTTCAACTCTCGGTGTTGAACAGAGCTTTGAGAATTCAACAGAGTGCAGTGCGAGTGAGTCTCAGCGCGTCGAAAAAACACAACGTTCGAATTTCAACTCCCGGCGCTAAGCAGTGCGTTGAAGATCCACTGCGTTCTGCCATTTGTTGAGACGTAAGTGCTGTTCACAATCAACGAAACCGGCTCAGACGGTGATCACAGATACAGGTCGGAGACTGGCAGCGTTGATATTTGGACACGGGGTGAAGGACGCGGCGCTCACCTGCCGGCTGGCGGCCGCCAGACGCTAACAGTGATACTGTGCCGCGAAGGCAGCCGAGATAAGCGTGGTAATGAACTTGTGCGCGCGCACGCCGCCGCCGCGCTGCGCGCCTCCCACATCAACACACTGCACACGCACGCGGGACACAGTGCAATGTGCAGTTTTCGCATCTCATAAATATGGTGAAGCTTAGCTAGTTTAAAGGTTTATATGACTTCTTACAAAGTTATTACCCGACTTTTAAAAAAGGAGGTGATACATTCGGCGAGATTTTTTTCCCCCTCTTATCTAGTTATCTCTAGTAGGTATCGATTACTATCGATGCAAGTTGACATAGTGTAGTGACTGGTGACTGATTGAATGATGAATGACTCACGCTTTGCTCGTTTGCCGACTTTTTGTGGAGTCTCTCGCGACGCGACGGCAACGTCGCACTTCGTCTAGAACTGTACATTCAAATCAAATCACATCAAAAGTCATTTATTACAAACTAGGCTGGTGTCAGCACTTATTGAACGTCAAAAATTACAAAAGACATTCCCCCAAAAACGCCCGCCCTTCGACACTTCCTAGTGCTTTAGCTGGGAAGAAGAAGTGGCGCAACAAACTCCCCAGCAGCACAGCTGTCTGTTATGTTAAAGAACTTGATTCTATACAATGGTAGGTAAGTACGTAATTAAAATAAGTATTTCTAGATATAAGTAATAGATCCGCGCCAGCCAACTACATCTTGAAATAAATAACTCATTATTATAAAAAATTGCCTATTTAAAAAACGTTGTAATGAGTACCTATAGATTATGTCAACACTAAGTAAATGAAAATAAAAATGAATTTAAACAGTCAAATAAAACAAACAATTATACGCGGTCAAAATGGCCTTAGTTGTCAAACGAATGCAGCCAGCAGCCGCCAGGCAAATTCACAAATTCTAATTGGTTACTTCAGTTAGCTTGTAGTGAGTTAGTGACGTCCAGAAACCTAGCTAGATTTTACGCTGATGCGACTAATATAGAGTTTGCGAGTAGATGTCACAATATTTCATCTTCGTGTATCCATCTCAAGGTTTTAAAAATCTTGATGTGTATTACGAAGCACGTTCTCTTGCCTTTTCTGTATGAAAAGAGATCTATGCCCAGCACTGGGACATTAAATAGGCTCGTCTTTTTTATTATCAGTACTTCTTTCTGTTTTCCCTATTATTTGTGTCATTGTGCTGTCATGCTAGTGTGCTGCGTGGAGCTTCCCATGCGCACACTAAACGTATCGCAGTTGTTGGCACTTGGTAGTGTGCGCGGGAATGCGTCGCGACGTCGGTGGTTCACCCCGCGCACACTCGCGCGCACAAGGTTGCCGCGAGCCTCCCACCCCTCCCGCGCCGCGAATAGCACTTGACCAGCGGCTAGCATTCAGGTGCGCACGCGACCTATGACCACTGTAGTTCTGCAGTTTCTAACTACCTACCTACCCCTATTTCATTACATTAGGGGCTAGTTCGCTCAGGACTTCAGGGGGTCTCTTAGGCTCTCCAGTACTCTCCACGTTCTTGCTCGACATACGTGGCTGTACTGTTCTGGCCTCGAGACATCTACTAGGGCTTTCTTCAGTGGTTAAATAATGCCACAGACCGGAACAGCCATCAGCAACCTACTTCTACTAAAACAAAACTCTTGAGGGTTCAGGGGCAGTCAAGGGTCGCTCCAGTCTAGTACGGATTTCGATACAATTTGGAGCACATGTATACCATGACCTAGGTTAGGTTAGGACGTAAGATGTTTTTTATCCTGGTAGTAAGTTGTTCCCGCGGGATAATATCCGAGATCTAAGCAGGCGGAGCCGCAGACAATAGCTAGTGTAATAAAACGTAAACAAGGAACGACAACTCAGATTTGGACATCGAAGAAACTAAACACGAGCTTCAATTACAAGCTCACGAGTCATTGCTGCTCGTTACGTTACGGATGTTCCAGGCAGTAAAACGCGCACGACGCACTCCTCGGAACGACCGGTAGATACAGGCGAAGTGCATCGCGTATTCGCGTTGCGTGGCACAGCGGCCGCACACTTGCATTACTATTCTGTAACCATCTCACCGCGTGAAGTGAGCGTGGAGTGAGCTGTCAGTGTCATTTCACCTAATGCTTGGTCAATCACTAGCATCAGTGGGATGACACTGACAGGTCTCTCCACTCTCACTTCACGCAGTGAGATGGTTACAGAATCGACATGCTGCACCTGTGCCTGCACCGCGCACCGCCGACAATTGACGATCACTTGTAGTGAGCATCCATCATGTTCATGAATCACACACAAACCGGTTGCGCTACGTCGCCACCGCGCGCCTTTTAAACGGAGTAGTAGTCGTGTGACTTGACGCACTGCAACGAAAACCTAGCCAGAGCACCATATACAAATAATTCATAAACAAAACACGTAAATTGGACGACTTACTCTTGAGCATAGGACAGTCAGCCAGAGACGTAAGGACCTAGCGCGAAAGAACCTATGTGTCAAGTCTGGAGGATGTAAACAGAGCGCTACGTACGTTTTTTTATCCATGCCGTTTAATACAGTACGAAGCCGTCATGTCAACAGTCACTCGCGCTGTGATGTCACAACACAGCACGTCAGCTCCTACCGTTACCGCCGTCCGCAGCTGACGGCAGCACGTTCGATACTGCTGCTGATGTTGTGTCTGAAGCAGTAAGTGTTTTTCCCGCTCCACGACTGACGAGGCGAGGTGACGGGGACCTTGCGCGGTCTCTCTGGTTACGTGCGCTAATCTACGCGCAGCCTCTGATCACCGACATGCGCCAACACATCTGTTATATTTATGAGCTATGTTTGCTTCAAGTGTACAACAGAGCTTCGCGCCACCACCTACCCCAGTTACTGCCTGTAACTCCACCGACACACACCGTTCAAACAGGAACGCAGCCAGGCTTCATTGACTGCAGGAAAGGCAATAACAAATTTATTTATTTTGTAAACTAGACTAGATGAGGTCGGTGTTTCCGATACAACTCTGAGAAAAAACTCTGAAACAAACTCAGAGGTCTGTTTGAATAAAAAGTCCTTACAATTACTTGCAATTATTAAATCAAATAACAACCATGACTGAGGTGGTCTTTTGAGAAAAAAAAATCAACGATCCGACGAACAATACCAAAGAAAGGAGATTTGGGTAAGTAGGCCAATGCTGACAAGTAATGCTTCCAATCGTCGATATGGCTCATCACTCATGTGATCTTGTCTCCTGTACATAATGCTAGGAGTAGGTAACTCGGCATTCTACAGAAGTACAGAACAGTCAGAGGTCAGCGGACCTCTGACACTACAATCATAATTATGTTTCATAACAGTTGCACAATCCCCACGATCGCACACACGGCGGCATATCTAGCTAAACATTTCCAGTTTTAGTTGACCTCGTATTGTATAGGCTTTTCGTACAATGAGAAGTCAGCTTATACTGGAAATGTAAAGCTTGATATGTCGACGTGCGTACAAGGAAAAACCTGTTCGATAATTGTGATAACTGATAACATTGACCGGTATATTTATATTTACTGGAGTAAGCACTAATAAACACTCAATATATTCATTTATTATAACTGTAACTGACATACTACCTAAATAGTGTAAAATCCCATGCCGACTTGGGCTACGGTGAGTATTTCAGTTTTAGACGGCAATTAGGAGCGTGTGCTCTGATGTGCCGGCTACTGTGCTGTGACCTATCTGGGATGTACGTAAGTACATGGTAATATACAAACGTACTCACGTTAAGTACCGTTACGTTAAACATACTAACATTAGTAGTAGTTTATAGACCAGCTTTGCCAGATTTATTTTCGGGAAAAGCGGGATTGTTAAACATTAAGTAACAAAAGCGGGATTGTTAAACATTAAGTAAAAAAGCGGGATTGTTAAACATTAAGTAAAAAAGCGGGATTGTTAAACATTAAGTAACAAAAGCGGGATTGTTAAACATTAAGTAAAAAAGCGGGATTCTTTCTTCGAAAGCGGGACATGACAAAAAAGTAGTTTTTTTTATAAACTGACTTCATTACTACTTATGACTTTATTTGACTTTCAGATTGAATTAACAATGATCGTAGTCATAAAAAAAAACGTGTGGCACTCGGAGACTGCCGCGCCGCGGTAAAGCTATTGCATAGCATTTTTTATCAACTTATGCAATTATAACGAAAATAACCTAACACCCCTATGTCATGTCTACCTATTCCTAGCAAATAAAAAAGAAATAGGGTGAACAGTTCAATTTAATAAATAAGAAAATAAACAAAATAGTGTAGTTGTAAAAAAGGGTACCTGTGTATAAAGTACACACTCAAGGTAAGGAAAGTAATAGGCAATTATAGATATAACGTGTTCTTCATGATGATAGACACTTTCAATCCCATCTCCTTAGCCCCGAATTTTCAGCTTAGTAACTTTTTCCCCCTTGACTTCTCCAGTCATGTCCCTTTTTTCTTTTTTTCGGTCTGGTCGGCCAAGACATCAAACCTCCTTGATAAAAACCGAGAGTGCGTTTAAGAATCTTATAATAATAATTTATAATTCCGTTATTTAGTAGACAACGTAATTAGGTAGAAAAGACCAAATTTGGGCTATCCAAAACGATATAAAATTATTTTTAGTAAATACAATCATAATGCAACCTTCCTTGCCTTGAATAGACTGCATAGACAATTAAAAGAATAAGTAGACATCAGTTTGACACGTTTGACTTAAATGTCATAACAATAATATTATTATGTAAAAAAATGGAAAATTCTATGTAAAATCAGGTAATTTTAAATAGACGAATCGTTTAAGACCGATTCGCAGAGTACTAATACAGAAAACAAAGTGTGAAATATAAATAATGTAAAAGGAAAAGTCGTAAAAGGATACTAAAACATAAAGATGATGGGGATGAATGAAAAAGAAGCGTAAGTACAGTATCAGGTAATAAACAGATAGGTACTATACCCCCCAGTATGAAATGGCTAAAATACTGCTAAAACGGTAAGAAAATTTCATAAACTATCCATAAATATACGATGTTGTGTATGAAAATTCAGATAAAGCAGTCAAAATTGCAATTTTAACATGTCATTCCTCCGTTGCTATGCAACAGTCCGACCTGTTGCTAGGTGTGACATTATTTTCGTTACGGAATTTCTGGGTTCGGTCTTCACGCTCAAGGCCCGCGATAGAAGCTATGCAATGGCTTAAAATATTTTATTAAAAATACATTACTGTACTCATAACAAGAACATGAACATGGAAAAGACAAAGGTCATGTCGAATGCCCATGTAACACCCACTCCCATGACGATCGGAGGCGCTACACTCGAAGTTGTGGACGAGTACGTTAACCTAGGACAAACTGTCCAGTTAGGTAAGTCCAACTTCGAGAAAGAGGTCAATTGTCGAATCCGACTCGGCTGGGCAGCGTTCCCAAATACCACAGTGTCTCAAGACGAAAGTCTTTGACCAGTGTGTGTTGCCAGTGATGACCTATGGTACAGAGACGTGGTCGCTCAGAATGGGCCTTATCATAAGGCTTAAAGTCACCCAAAGGGCAATGGAGAGGGCTATGGTCGGAGTTTCCCTACACGATCGAATCAGAAATGAAGAGATTCGAGGGAGAACCAAGCCAACCGACATAGCTCGAAAAATTGCCAAATTAAGTGGCAGTGGGCAGGGCACATTGCTCGCAGAGTAGATGGCCGATGGGGCCGAAAGGTTCTGGAGTGGCGACCACGTACCGGAAGACGTAGAGTGGGAAGGCCTCCCACCAAATGGAAGAGCCTGGGGGAGGCCTATCTCCAGCAGTGGACCTCTTTCGGCTGAAATGATGATGATGATGATGATGATGACTCATAACAACCGCACCGTCGAGTAAACGGCGAAAAGCGGGATTGAGTCTGTCCCGCGCGGGACCTTAAATTTTGGGCTAAAAATCGGAACGTCCGCTAAAATCGGGACGTCTGGCAACGCTGATAAAGACTGTCACACAAGTGATACAGGCTGGAACCGACACTACGACCGGAACTTTTTAACTGACGAAAAAACGGAGAAATCTCGCGGTGACATTGGGGAAGCGGGCGCCGCGCCGCCGTTAAGACATGCCCGTGGTAGCTGGAGCCCGCACAGTTCATAGATGACTAAATACTAGGCATTCTGCATAGTCCAGTGCTCGCAGGAGGGGCTGGTGCCCACAGGAACGATCGCCGCCCTTTCCCGGCCTCATTTATCTGGTAAGCTAAAATATTATCCGAATCCATACGTAGGTGATGTTATCGCTCGAGTTTAAATATTTTTCAATAATATCTATTTTCGCGTACGTGGTTGAGGTATCGCGGGTACAAGATCTTATAATCTATATTATAAAATCGTAGTGGAGTAAACACTGAAGTGCTATTCTGTAAAAGTCTCAACGTGAAAGTTTGGGTGCAGCGAGCTTAAAGTGAGGTGTCAATAGTGGCAATCCGTAGCATCACGTGGAGTGACAGCTACCTTCACCTAAGTACTCGGTCAGAATTTACAGAATAGCACTGTTGTATTATTTTTTATGAGGTCCGGGAAAATATGTACCACCCAAGCAGCACATTAGCGAAGATTACATCCATAAACAAGCTATATTACAGTCAAAGGCTCTTATGTAGCTGTACTAATGGATAAGATGATTCTTGGGACTGTATGGGGGGTGATCTCTACACTGTTAAACAGCACAGCTGACTAATGGCTGTACAATGGACAATAAAAATTAAATTTAAAATTTATAAAACCCCCGACCCAAACAAAAACTCAAAAAAAGTAAAAAATAATATTTATAGGCCTTTTAATTTTAACGTAATATTTTGATCAGGGCATTGTCAAGTCGGGGGACGGCTAGGCATCTGTTTGGCGTTTTCATTGACCGTCCCCCGACTTGACAATGCCCTGATCAAAATATTACGTTAAAATTAAAAGGCCTATAAATATTATTTTTTACTTTTTTTGAGTTTTTGTTTGGGTCGGGGGTTTTTTAAATTTTAAATTTAATTTTTATTTCTTGCTTTTTAAACTTAATGTCTCCCTTAAATCACCATTTATCTATAATCTATTCATTGAGACCTTTTCAATGAGCCCAAACACGATACTTCTGCTGTTTGTTGGTGAATAACTTGGGTTTCCTGGAAATTCCAGGTGTTGCTCCAGCATCAGTTCAAGGTTATTTTATTCGTCTAATATCATTGAAGTAATAGAATCCCAAATTTTGAGTTGATTAGAGGCTAAAATCCCCTTTTCCACCAGAAAAGAGCCGATAATCTTCAAACGGCTGAACCGATTTTGATGAAACATGTCTAAGAACACTCCCGACTAATACACCTTTCAAACAAAAAAAACTAAATCAAAATCGGTTCATCCGTTCGGGAGCTACGTTGCCTCAGACAGACACAGACAAACACACACACACACACACACACACAGACACGTCAAACTTATAACACCCCGTCGTTTTTGCGTCGGGGGTTAAAAATACAACAAAATGCATTTTAGTAGAACTTGAAAGAACCATTGTCCAGTGTTTGGCTACGTATAATGCTACTAGCTGGTTAAGAAGACCAACGCTGGTTAACGCGATAAAGTCACACCCTTTCTAAACTTTGAACTGTATTAGAGAATTAAATTTAGCCATTGGTATTTTTTTATGGTGTACAATAATTATATTACAATGCTTCCTCAATGAGCTTGACACTAGCTGGCTAAAAGCATTTAAGACTGCATGAGCTGTAAATTAGTGTAGTTTTACTCTACTTAATTTCCAAAGCTTATAGTGTAAATATTAGCTATTTCACAGCCTCTAGAATTATTGAAGAGTAGACTTTGGTGAGTAGTTATGATAACGTCAATTTTGTCATAACCCCGTAACGCGACTTATCACATAGATTTTGTTACCAATGATCATAGTTCCGAACAATTAAAGGATTCGGTCAGTGACCTTTCTAAAACAATGATTGTAAGTAGAAATGGTGAAAGTTTTGAATCAAACCACATGAGGGAGATAATATTTATATTAAACTTTATTTAAAGAATCTGTTCTTTAAATAAAGTGTTTTTCATATAAATATTATATTTTATGGGCAATAAAGAGAAATATTGCTCAAGATGCACTGATGGAGTTACTAATAATAGTGAATTAAAGATTTCCAGATATTGTATGTACGAAAAGATTCGAGAACGAAAAAAATACAGATAGAAAAATTACCATAAAATTAATCGAATCTGGTGGTGAATACTGGGTTTAAATACTTTATTCTCAAAAAGACAAAAAAAAGCCACTTACATGAGAACATAAGATAACATAATGTAATAAGCTTATTCTAGGTAACGGTCACTGATACAATATAATAGTTATAAAATTATTATGTGTTTATCTTGTTTGGGTTACTCCTTCAGCGGTTTTATTCTCAACTAGTAGGCTAGTAATATTATTAGTGAGTGGTTTCCATTATGTAAAGTTTTGATTTAAAACCACTGAAAGAGCTTACATTTTTTATGTAGGATGGTAAATTATTTTGTGCTCCTTCATAGGTGATATTTTTTTAGCATAATTTGTACGTGTCCTTGGTAGGACAAGTAAGCTGGGTCGACGAAGACTGCGTTTACTTATGTGCGATTTTTTAGTAAATGTTATGTTTGTGTGAATGGTTCCATCCATTACTTTTCTGATCAAGATACAAGTGTTATACATATAAAGTTGTTTGATATTCATCAGTTTGTTTCTTTATAAATTTCTTTCGTTGGTGTCAAGTACGGATAGCGAAACAGTGTTTTTATGATCCTGTTCTGCATTCTTTGCAGTTCCTGCAGCTTTGTTTTACCGGCGCTACCCCAGATTTCTATAAGATATAATAAATGTGATTTGACGAGTGAGTTGTAAATATTTAAACGCAGTTTATTGGGTATACATTGACTTATATTGCGGAGTGAGCCAACAAGTGAAGAAATTTTACTTCTAATATAATCAATTTGCTTATTCCATGTTAAACAATTTTCGATTCTAAGGCCAAGGTATTTTTCGTAGGTTTTCTGCTCTAATGGAATGTTGTCTATAGTTAACGGGTCATGCAGCGGATTTTTTTTATTTTTAGCTTTAAAGATAATGTAACATGTCTTTGAGATATTTACAGTTAGCAAATTTTGTTGGAACCATTCAAACAGAATTTTTAAATCGTTTTGGGCTCGTGAAATAGCGTCATGAATATTTGTTCCGAAATAAAACAAGCATGTGTCATCTGCGTATACTGGCATAATGAACTAATATTTGTTCCGAAATAAAACAAGCATGTGTCATCTGCGTATACTGGCACAATGAACTAATCAATCCGCTAACTATAGTTTTAAGTAAGTGGCATTGGTGCCGATTCTGTCGTACACCGAACTAAACTAACTAAACTGTAACTAAAATTCCTTACTTTTGACTATGAGAATCTTAACGCTATTCTGCAAAAAAATATCTCTAAATTTAAAAACAATTTTGACACAACTAAAATCGAATTTGACAATCGCGACTCGCACGTGGTATGTTTTGGCTTCGCAACGTGGTACTTGTTTGCCCTACCACTTGATTTTTTTTTAGAGCCAGCGGCGCGCAGGGGTGGCATCCTCGACGTGATTTCCATGGAATTTTCACTTTTTTCATGGAAAATATGAAAAATTATTACCCACATGTTGAGTTTTAGAGGTGTTTCGGGTTTCATAAAGGGGGTCGAAATTTTCATTATTTTTGCGATAGGACACACCATTTTGTACCGGAAGAGGTAGAGTGGGAAGGCCTCCCACAAGCACAAGGTGGACCGATGACCTTGCGAAGACCGCGGGTATCCGCTGGATGTGGGAAGCACAAGACCGGTCGAAGTGGAGGAACCTGGGGGAGGCCTATGTCCAGCAGTGGACGTCTTTCGGCTGATATGATGATGATGACACACCATTTTCGAGATATAAGCAAAGAAAAGAAAAAAAAAACAGTACTATTTTTGCACCAGAAGTCGAGGTGTCGGTGTGAATTTTAGTTCTTGACAACTAATTTTATTCCACACCTATTTAATCGCGATTAAATATAGTCAGATTTAGTTAGACAACCAACATTTTAGGTTTAATAGAATAGTGAAATTGATAACAACAGAATAGCAAAATTACCATTTTCACTAAACTAATAATTCAGTGCAATCTTAGTGCTGCCAAACTAAAATATAGTTAAGTTGTGTCACTTTAGTCAATTTCAGAATTGGTAATCGTCGTTTGACAGGAATAAACTAAATTTTGGTGATTTTTAGTCTAGTTTAGAGAATTAATTGTGACAACAGAATCGGCACCATTGACAAGACATTTTAGAAAATATTAACAACGTTAATTTGAACATGAGCACTGATGGTTTCCCTCTAAATAAAAGTTCGAAATATGAGTTTTGGCCGATATTGTATAATGTTTTTTAAATAGCCAACCATTTATCATTGGCGTTTATTATGGTGTCGGAAAACCGAAGAATCTTGATATTTATCTAGAAGATTTTGTAGAAGAAATAAAACAGTTATTGAATGACGGAATCCTTCTATCAACTCAACTAGCAAGATCATAACAGTTATGATTATGAGGCCGACCGTCTAACTGAGTCCTCGCCTGCGCGGTACAGTGTTTTTTTTTCACCCGCAAGGGCTTTTATAAAACGTACGTACATTTTCATGCCCTCAGCGCCACGTCTTTATGAAATTTTAATATTGTTTGGCCTTTATAAAACAATAAAGACGTGTCAGTGGCACTCAAAAGTTTTTATTTATTTATAACAGTTGGGTAAGGAATGGTCACTAAAAATAAAAGTATTAGGTAGTATACATTTACTGCGTTTAATTTTATCAGTCACATACTCCATATTTGGCTTTGGTAATTCTATATGTTAAACCATTAGTTGGTTATTTAAGCAGAATACTGTTTAAATATAAAAAAAAACACTTTTGAGTAACGTCATGAGATAACGTTATTAAATATGTACTAATTGTGTTGTGGTCAACGATTTCGTCTAATATATTTATTTCTCCAGACGTGTTACTATGGTTCAACATTTCACTTAATTCTTTTTCTGCATTATTATAAGTTGCAATAGATGACCGTTTCATTATGCATTGCATTTTTTTCCAATCTGTATGAGGCTTTGAATATTCTAGTTTATTCAATTTCGAAGTGACGTTTTTAATAGGCCATCTCAATCCTTTTCCCAAGCACTTGGTATGATAATTTTTCTTTCCCTCTTTCTTTTTGAACGACATTTCTATTTTCTGAAAACAAAAATAATTAATTAGCAATAACATTAGCATCTTTACCCACTACGTCATAAGTAAGAGATCATTAAGTATGCGAATTTAGTATTTATTTATTTATTTACACTTTAAGCACACAAATGTACAGAGGCGGACTTAATGCCATAGGCATTTTCTACCAGTCAACCTTGTGCCATTAAGTAAAACGCTCTAAAGCGCCAAAGCATTTATTACAGGCACTATAACAAAAATATGTACACTATTATTAATTGATTACCAAATGCTCGAAATGGTTTTCTATCAAGATTAGAGATCCCTAAGACGCTGCTTTCACCAGTCGTTAGAATAACTGAAAACCATTGTACAGCTAGCGTACAGTTCTCAGCTGATTAATAGAATTAAATATGGCCATTACACAGCAAAGTGAAGTTCTAGAGAATTTAGTTAGAATTATTGCTGGATAACAAATTAACGCCATTTTAATTTTAATGTAAACAAGCCGATTACATATGAAAAAAAAAACACTGATATCTGTTAATTTTTTATGATATTTCAGAAGTTATTAAAGCAAAAACACACTATTTCATTGCTACAAATATATGATAATGCTCATAAAATGGTTTTTTTTTTTGTAAAAATCCATAAATGATTCTACACCGTATTTATTTTGCATATTTATTTTAGTAAACTCTATTATTTCGTGTAATATTTGATAATATCACCTATAAATATTAACAGTAAAGTGGCATCCGCAGTACAATTTACCGATAGAGATGCAAATAAACGTGAAAAATTACTTACCTTACATTGGAAATTAATTATATTTGCCTACAGTTTATAGTTTGGCACTGCACACACAGTCTTTTGTTGCTTTTTCTTTGTAGATTTAACAATCGCCGTAATGAAGCCATACACAATCTTTAGGCTGTCTAAGAGAATTAAAGGAGCTAGATAGTGGCCTATTGACAGCTGTCTAAGCTATTGTACAGCCCATGTCCAGCTCTTACAATGCTCTGGAAAGCTATTAACAAGCTACTACAATGCTCATGGCTGGTTAATTTGGGGCCAAATTTAGAATTATAGAAGCTGTGTAGCCGGATATATAGCCTTTGTACAAAAGGCATAACAGCCTCGAGTTTTCAAAAATTCTGTTGTCCAGGACACTGGATAAATTATGTTCAATATTTGCATAGATAAATATTCCCTACAAGTCTGTAGGGAATAAATTATCACGCTATTTTATATAGGGGATAAGCAATATTGCATTATGTTTGTATTCTTGTCCGCAAAATGTGGTAGTTACCGTTTTAACTTGTTTTTAAATGATCCTCAGCACGCTTTACCTTGATGGAGCTTAGCAGTCAATCATGACATACCTATACATACAGGGTGGATAGTTGAGATGGGGCAATAAGGGCAGACTTCTCTCTCCGCCCCAGCGGCTTATTCCCAAAGTGCTCCAAAAAGAGTTCCCAAAGTGCTCCATGAAAATATTAAAATGTTCTCAAAGTTCATTTAAATATTCACCGTATTACTATAAAAGCGTAGCTGACGTACAGGTACGCTCAAAAGCTTTGCAAAAATTAAAAAAAAAACTTAAATATGTATATTATATTTATTTTACTTTTTTAGTTTTTATAAAAGTCTTAATATAGCTGTGTGTGTGTGTGTGTGTGTGTGTGTTAGTGGTACCGGACGTTAAAAAATAGCACCATTCTATTTCTTCCCGTGGGTGTCGTAGAAGGCGACTAAGGGACTTGCCAGAGAATGGGCAGCAGCGTTCTCTATGCATTTTACCACCATACTGCGATACACCTGTTAACTTACAACACGCGTACATTCCGGATCGACGAGCAGATTACCGAACTCGAGGAAGAATTCAGCAGGTTACGGTAGGGTTATCTGAAGTCCGAAGAGAGGGGGAGGACTCGATAATCCTCAAATCCAGTAACCTGCTTTATTTCCGGGAGGGCGACCAGTAGTCCCAAGGTGTTGTCGGGTTTATTATCCATAAGTCCCTTGTGAGCAACCTGGTGAAGATCGAGAGTGTATTGACCAGGATGGCGTATATATTCGCTGAAGGTCATACAGGTCTACGCCCCGGTCTCGTCACACCCCGAAGATGAGGTAGAGACCATGTATGAGGATATATCCAAAGCCATGCGTAGCTCTAAAACTCATTTCACCGTTGTCATGGGGGACTTCAACGCGAAACTGGGCAAACGGGACGATGATGGGCTGAGAGTGGGGCAATTTGGAGTTGGCCGTCGGAACCACCGGGGTCACTTACTAGTCCGTTTTATGGAAAAGGAAGGCCTCTTTATGATGAACCGCTTCTTCAGAAAACGTGAGCACAGAAAGTGGAACTGGCAGAGCCCTGACGGTTCAACTAAAAACGAGATTGACTTCACTATGTCGACGAAGAAACAAATTTTCTCGCAAGCAATATGTCTCTGTGATCAACGCGGTGAAAACCGGAAGCGATCACCGCATAGTAAGAGGCATATTGCATATCAACAAGCTGGAAAGATGTCGGTTGATGAAGTCTACGCTCCGTCCAGCACCGATCGATAATATCGACTATTTTTTAGTGATTGTCATGTAAATCATGTCACTATGTTTAAATAGGTTCATTTTATTTATGTAGATTATTTTACATATTGTGAATGAGAGAACGTTGTAGGCCTTACAGACTGTAGATTTGTAGACGATTTTCTATTCTGTATTCGTCTAAGTACCTGGTACTTATTGACAGGCCTGCACGGTCCTCCCATACATTTTATCTCTGTAATTTGAAAACATTGTTAAAGCCAATCATTTTTAAAAGTGTAACCGTGGAGTTTCTTGCCGGCTCTTCTCCATAGGAAACAATTTGGAATCGTGCACCTAGCTTCTGATGTTTCATAAGTGCCCATGCAGGTTTATATGAAATAAAAATATTTTGATTTGATTTGATCCAAATCCAAAACCCCGAGAGCTTTCAGCTCAAACTCCACAATCGTTTCGGGTGCCTAGGGAACTACGTGGACGATTATAACGATAGGTTCGTGAAAACTGTCCATATGGTCGGGTCTAAGGTCTTCAAGACCCGTCGTACTAATGGCAAAAAGAAACTCAGTGATCCTACTCTGCAACTAATGGAGGAGAGGCGTGAAATGATCCTGCAGTCTTCAGAGGATGCACTAAAAACCCACAACTCAATAGCTGGATCTCTAAGCTGTATTAAATTTTAAGTATGCATTTGCATTGACGTTATAACAGAATTGGAACAAAATAATAAATATTAAAAAAACCGTGGAGTAACTTGGGAATGAATGTATGAGATTCTTATCTTTTTAGAACAAAAGAATGGAGCACTTTGGGAATAAGCCGTCCCAGCCTCAGTGGACAACAATTTCACAATTTCAGGTGCAAGTCCCGCCGCCCGCGCCCTTCGCATCGGAACCTTTCACTAAGTGCTCTTTCAAACGGACATAACTACATTTATCGCGGCAGTTTTTCCGCGCACTGGATCTTCTACGCACTGCTTAGCGCCGAGAGTTAAGGGGGCATAGTATGCCAGAAAAAAAACAAGTTTCACTCGCGCCTCGTTGCCTGCCCCTTTCTTCATAAACGACGAAAACAAAACACAATCCCTTCCCGCCAACATAATATTCTCCCGGCATTTAAAACAAGAATTTAAAAAAAATCACCCCCGCTACCCTTACTTACCCCTTTTATGAAACTCGACGAAAACAAAACACAATCCCTTCGCGCCGTGTTCCCCGGCTTATATATGACTGATATTTTATCCTTCTGTCGTATGTATATGCAAAATAATCAGATGAAATGACAATGATCAATGAAAGTATTGACCGCTGTGTACAATGTTGTTTTAGTCGCTCATTATTGCGTCTATAATTTATTTCGGTTATTTGAGGTCAGTTTGCACTACAAATATATTTAGTGCTAAACGATTTTTTAACATCGTCCTATTTTTGTCAATCGTGTGCAGTTCCCCCCTAACGGAGGTGGGCGCTATGGCTGCAACACAGTTTTTTAAAGTATCGTATTTGTTAATGAACACAAAACATTGTAAACCTGTTTTTAGTTCCAATAAATATTTGATTTGATTTGAGTTGACAGAGATAGATTGTTGGTATGTTTTAAAACTTGAGTCAGCTTATCGATTTTTCTATTTTTGGGAATGGCATCTCGAAATTGACCTTGACAGGCCGTAACTTCTTAACCGGACTTTACGATTTGTCTAAACAAACTTTATTCCAATACAGAAGACTGACGAGACACACTTGGTCAAGAGTTGATCACATTCGACGGACTGTTATAATTATTATTACGTGAAGGGGTAACTCTAAAAGAAAAAATATTTCAATGAAATTCTTCATTCGATATAATCATCTGTTTCCTTTGCATATACTATACACTAATCTCGAATTCAGAATCTTAGCTTACTATCATGTTTTGGAACAAGAAACTCAAAAACGACGTGACAAAGTTGAAATTCAAGTACGTAACCAATTTTATTTAGGACCTTGTTACTTCACACTTATTTAAAAAGTAATTGTTGATTTTACACACATCGTTCGTGCATCGTCATTTGACACATGTGTCAAAGCAAACCTTTCTTTTTTATAGTGCAAGTACGAATCTTAGCTTACTATCATGTTTTGGAACAAGAAACTCAAAAACGACGTGACAAAGTTGAAATTCAAGTACGTAACCAATTTTATTTAGGACCTTGTTACTTCACACTTATTTAAAAAGTAATTGTTGATTTTACACACATCGTTCGTGCATCGTCATTTGACACGTGTGTCAAAGCAAACCTTTCTTTTTTATAGTGCAAGTACGCACGGCTACACATCAAGCTATACATTTCCAGTTTTCGCTGATCTCACATTGTAGAGGATTTCCGTACAGTGCGTGATCAGCGTAAACTGGAAATGTATAGCTTGAGGTGTAGCCGTGTGTACATACTTTTTGCTTTAATGCTACAAGGATCTTTTGGCGTCTAATTGACATTGGCTGGGGGGCGTTGTTGGTAAACATTTGTGAAATTGTCACATAAATTGTATTGGAAAAACAAGATGGAGACGTTAGTTCCAATTTTAGCCGCACGCCGTAATATTCCTGTACCGTTGAAGAATGAACCTCCCCAACAAAAACATAGCAAATAAAGCAAAGCAAATAAATAGTTGCCGATGATGATTTAGTACAAGGCTAAAACAGAATTGTCAGCTTAACTTAAAGAAAGTCAAAAGTTTCTTATTTTAATTTATTAAACTTTGTGTACACACGGCTACACATCAAGCTATACATTTCCAGTATACGCTGATCTCGCATTGTATAGGATTTCCGAACAGAGCGAGATTAGCGTAAACTGGAAATGTATAGCTTGATGTGTAGCCGTGCGTACAATAACAGTACGAAAACGGAATTATATTACCAATAATTTTTTTGCCGACGAAACCAAGAATGCTAAAAGATGTGACTCGTAACTTCCTTTACTCATTCATACAGGAAAAGTTTTTATCCAGTGCGCAAATTTTAACCATGAATTCAGCATATCATTCTAGACCCCCCCTACCGCAGAAATTTTTCGCCAGTTATACAAAAAAAAAAAAAAACCAGCTGTTTCATAGAAAAGTGCAATACCTACGCGGTCAAAATGTATGGAACAGCTGATTTTTTTTTTGTATAACCGGTGAAAAATTTCTGCGGTAGGGGGTCCCCTGTATATACGTAAACTCACGCGCCGTTCCGTAGCGAACTTAACACTTCGTAGCCTTGGATAGTTGAGTCCGCGAGTTAACAAAGGATCCTTACTTAACAACAATAAGATCTCAAATTGGCTAGTGGCATATGTTGTAAATAACTGCCGCAAGGAAATTGACCGAAATGCTGAGCAAAAGTGCTAGTTGCTTTAAAGTACTTACTACTTCCACGTATACCAGTCAAAAATCTGTCACATCAAATGTATGTCATCTTGAGTTTATAAATATCACAACACAATTTGTGATAAATAATATTCGGCATTTATTCCCTCGGCAACTATTCAGTTTTTCCATTCTTAACGTTTTTAATAATCGTTTCGGAAGTGGTTTTATGAATTTTTTCATGTTTTATATTTCAGTGTCTTTTCTACAATGTGATAAATTACGAAAATATTATTTATCTACGGAAATAAATTATATCTCAGCGCAGCTGAAAATTCATACGCAGTCCTCTCGTCTCAACAGAGCGACGGCAACTGATTTGTGAAACAAAAATATGCTTGAAGTTCCCGTAACATGCGACGGAAGATGAATTCTTCCTCGAACTAAGAACGTCGTAAGTGCAAATAGCTTGTAGTCGTAATAAAATAAAAGGAATTTCAAAAAACGCCTTCACAATTTTTTTGCCTTGTAGTAATACAAGTAATCATCACATTTTTATCCCATTAGTCATTAGCTTAATATGTACAAATTGAAACTACGAGAAAATTAGGGGTAGGTAACTTCGTGATGATTTTTTATCGAGAAAATTTTGATATTTTGTGTTTCTGTTCCACAAAAAGTTTGAAAATGTCATGTACTCGTAATATTTTTATTTTAAACTTAAGTTTTATAAATTTCATGAAAAATCGAATTCAAGATAGGCAATTTAGGTATATACCTACGCTCTCTTAAAACGAACAGTGTGTTTTGCCGGCGCCGCGCCGGGGTACAACAGGGTTTTTTTGAGGGTGGGAAATCATCAAAAAACTTCTCCTGCTCTGGGTGGGACAGGAGGGCGTGTCAGATTTTTACTGACTAAATCCCACCCAAAGAGCAATGGAGCGCAGCATTTTAGGCGTTAAACGAACCGACCGAATACGAAACACCACGCTGCGCTCGAAAACGGGAATCTTAGACGTAGGCAAAAAGGCTGCCAGGCTAAAACGGGACTGGGCGGGTCACACTAGTCGCATGCACAGTGACCGCTGGGCAATTGTCGCCACACAGAGGGTGCCTGAGGATGGACGGCGCCGCCGAGGCCGGCCCAAGAAAAGGTGGCGTGACGACCTAGACGCGTATTGCAAGGGCTGGAGGATCGAGGAGGCCCTGGAAAAGGATGCCTGGAAGGATTTGCGGGAGGCCTTTGCTCAGCAGTGGGACAGTGTAGGCCAAATGAAAAAAAAAACCCCACCCGTGTTCCCTCAGTTGCCTGTGTGCCAGGGGCCACGGCATCTCTTGCGAACAACCCGCACCCCTGACAGGTGGTACACCCTGTTAAGTAGATTATAAAAATGCTCTTTTCAAAACCGAGAGTTGAAAACCCAGTACCAAAAATAAAAACTAAACATACCTACCTATATTAAGTTGATGTTTACTTGTGTTCACAAGTTTATCTAATGTTAAGTAAATAATGATAGTAACGGTCTTCTGTCCGTTACAGCTGTGACATTCACATTTGTGAACAATGTGTCTATACTAGACAAGTATCCATACTAATTATAAATTCGAAAGTGTGTTTGAAACTCTGTCTCTGTGTATGTTACCTTTTCTGACTAAACCACTAAATGGATTTCGCTAAAATTTGGCAAGGAGACAGGGCCCCAATTCTGTATGGTCATAATTCCCCGCGGAATTTTACTACGTTCAAACTACGTCAATATCGTGTTTTGTAGAAACCAATGTAACGGTAAGGAATCGAAATGTCATAATTCTGCATGTTGCAAGACAATTTGTCGAAATTTTACCCAAAAAAAAAACAACCAACTTCCGGAAAAACACCACAAAGTGAAAAATAACTCTTCGGAAGGCGGTGACAAAAATTACTTTCTAGTGTTTTTTTCCGGAAGTCAGATCTCATGACGCTGAGCTGATGAAGGAAGGTACAACTCTTTAACAGTTAGGAGTTAGGTGGAGGGTCGGGCATAACTCCGTCATTTAGGTCTTTACCTATGAAATTGCCGTTCTGCAGTACTGGCCATTTCAAATCAAAATAATTTTTGTTTGGCTAAGAATTCTAATTTCAAATTAATTTTATTTTAAAAACATGGATTTTTTTTTCTAAAAGTAGTCATTTCTTTATTGATTAGTGTTACATTTTCATCGCATTTCAATCTTTTTCGTCATCATGGATACGTTAAAAATTCGAGTAATTATGGAATATGAGTACCGTCGTGGCAGCAACGCGGCACAAGCGGCACGCAACATCAACGACGTTTACGGAGCTAACACTACAAACCAACGCACCACCTGTTATTGGTTTGCTCGCTTCCGTTCTGGAAATTTCGACCTGAAAAATTAACCTCGCGGTCGTCCGAAGACTTTGGTCGACAATGACGAATTAAAGGCGATTGTGGAAGCTGATGATACACAATCTACGGCTGAATTAGCAGCAGCTTTCGACGTTTCGACGAGCGTCAAAAAAATATTGGTCCATTTGCGTCAAATTGGCAAGGTAAAAAAGCTTGACAAATGGGTGCCCCACGAACTCAATGATCGCCAGCGCGACGTACGCGTCGAGACGTGCCTTGCACTGCTCAACAGACACACAAATGAAGGAATTTTGAACCGCATTGTTACCTGCGATGAAAAATGGATTCTGTTTGATAACCGTAAGCGCTCAGCAAGTTGGTTGGATCCTGGTTCAGCACCTAAACAATGCCCTAAACGAAAACTTACCCCTAGAAAAGTGATGGTCACTGTTTGGTGGTCTAGCGCCGGTGTGATTCATCACAGCTTCTTACCAAACGGGGTGAGCATTACTGCAGATGTGTACTGTGAAGAACTGAACACAATGATGGAGAAGCTGGCGCATCTCCAACCAGCATTGGTCAATCGCTCGTCTCCGCTGCTCCTGCACGACAACGCGCGACCTCATACTGCACAGCAGACGGTCTCCAAGTTGCAAGAACTGGGGTTGGAAGCTCTCCGTCATCCGCCCTACTCACCAGACCTTGCGCCTACAGACTACTACTTTTTCCAGAATTTGGATAACTTCTTGGCGGGAAAAAAATTTAATACCCGAGAGGCAGTACAAAATGCCTTTGAAGAATTTGTTGCCTCCCGTCCAGCTGATTTCTTTAAGAAGGGCATCAATAAACTGCCACTGCGATGGCAAAGATGCATTGATTGCATGGGTGATTACTTCGATTAATACAAATAAAAAATTCATGAAAAAAATTCGTTTAAATTTTTTCATACAAAACGGCAATTTCATAGGTAAAGACCTATTATATAGACTGATTTGCAATTTTTTTTTTTTAGAAGCGCGTTTTTTCCGAAATGGTCCCATTTAAATTCCATATAGATCTGATGATGCGTTTCGGAGACAGACAACGGAACTCTTCGAAAAAAAACAGCAAATTAACCGCGATTGCTGCTATCGCATAAATATAGGTAGGTATATTGTTTTGACCCCAAGGATGATGAAATTTCGAATTGGTGTGGGGTAGGTTAATCCATAACTAAAAGTGAATAATAAAACTTTAAAAAAAAAAAAAAAACAACCAACTTAAAAAAAACACTAGAAGTGAAAAATAACTTTAATTTCGGAAGGCGGTGACCAGAAATTAATAAAATAACTACATAGCAAAAGTCACCGACTTCCGAAACCAAAGTATTTTTTTTTTTTTTTTTTTAAGTCGGGTGTTTTTTTTTTAATAAGTTTTTTATTGAGATGGGAAAAACCAATTCAACGCGCGACACCGTTACCGACACCTCTGTTTTTAGTAGAGGTATTTCAATAATTGAAGTCTCAAAAGATAGGTTTAGGTCCAGAACTAATATTCTAATTGGAATTATGAAAATCGGATAACCCGTTTTTCTAAACGGTATTTTGGTCATATCTTCTGATATGACCAAAATTATGATTATGAATAAGTTTGACACCACTGACAACACGAACGTACGAAAGAACAACGTTCAACGTACGTTGAACGTTGCGTTGTTTAATTTGACTGATTCAAAAATACACACGTACTTAATTGTTCAAGTTTTCACTTCTGTCCGCACTCCTGGAGTGCCACTGTTTTTTTTTTTGTCTGACCATCAATCCTAAAAGTGAGTGATTTAGGGGTTGAAGGTTTGTATGGGTAACTTAGCATTTCTTAAGGTAGTGATATGAAAATTTAAGTAGGTAGCCTTTTGTGAAAATAATAATATTTGTTTTACTGTTTTCGTAAAATTATACTCCAAGGGAGTAAAATAGACAATGATTTAAGTATGCACAACGTTGCCTTTGGTAAAAATAAAAAATACCTATTTGTTTTACTGTTTTTGCAAAATCATACCCCAAGGGAGTAAAATAGGCAATGATTTAAGTATGCACATCCGATACTGAAATTGTATTAAGTACCTACTTATGTATTAAGTGAGTACTCATTTATTTCAATGAATCAGGTCCACGTTCTTACAATTTGAAATATTATGTAAGTAGCTAATCTACGTGGCCAATGGCGGCAGGCACTAGAGTTAAGTATTCAAATTATTATTGATACCTAATATTATAATATTTTTAAGTTAGACATATAGAATCATAAATAAAAACTTGTTTAATGAAAATAAAATAAAATTATTTGCATTTTATTAACTGTCTGTCCGCCACATTTTCACGCTTTAACGGCTGAAGTCTTCTATCATTTAGATGATAGGATACTATTTATCCCGGTAACACGTTCCCGTTGAGAAAACGCGGGCGAAGCCGCAGCACGAGCTAGTGAATCATAGGTACCTTAGGCATTTAACAGCTGTTGTCCTCAGCCTCATTACGTTGTGTACACAAAACCTAGACATTTGTTAACTAAACAATTGGATTTGGTTAATTACTTGTTTTAAATCAAGCATTGCTTTGTTGAAATGTCATATTGTTGGACAGTTGATGAAACAGCTTGACAGGCAGACGCGTCACGCCGTCGCGTGATTATCAAACGAGTTTATAAATATCACACATTAATTATTATGAGAATGTTGTTTCAGCATGTTTACGATGTGCATAATTATGTTAACATTTAACACTTGCACAAGTATATTGCACTGCACTCGCGCCGCACACATGATCACACACGGTAGGTACATCTGGGAGCTCACTGTTCACACCAGTGCACCACTGACGTGTGCAGAGGTCCGCGACACAGCTCTGGACATGACTGTCATGTGGCAGTTCCACACAGTTACTGAACAGGAATACAGGAAACATCAATATTTAATTAGAACTTCATTGATAAGGTGATACCTACCTATTCATGCAATGCTTGTCATTGTAGGTACATTTTAAAATCATGCCGTCTTACAATAAAACACGGTTTATCTTCAAACCCAAGGTCTAAACTACAGCGCCAGTTTTGAATTTCGAACTTTATTCCGACAAAGGTAAAGTTCTTATTGCAGAACTGACAACGTAGCACCGACTAAGTTGTCAGGTTTGTAAAGAGAACAGGGCCTCAAGTCTGCTATTACAATAGTGCCAGAATCGTCTATCATTGATTTCATAATGGTTGATTTTGACAAGTTTGGTAATCTACTAATATAATGGCGTCATTATGACTTTCCAGTGGTCAGCCACTGACACTCCATTGAAAGAAATGGCATTTATTGGTAATCTCGTACATAATGACAAATGAATGACTGACTTAAGGGGTAATCTGAAAAACATTTGACAGTTCCTAAAATAATATGTAAAAATATATACATATCGGAGCGTGGCGTATTGATATTCGCAATTCGCTCTCGTACGAGATCAGAAGTAGCTACTATTGGGCGTGGTAACGCGACGTTAGTTAAGGAAAAGATAGTTGTAAATGTTCTACAATTATAATTCTCTATATAGTTTACACAACGACACAAGTACACAACTTAAATCTTATAACCAAACGGTAAAACAGGATTTCGCAGAGAGGAACGTTTTCGTAGGTCACGCCTATGCCTTACGATGTTTCAAAACAGAATGTCGGCTTGAGCTCGAGGCCCCTTTCCCCAACATCTCTCCCCACCAGGAACATTGTTCCTTCTTCATCATAGGCCGACCCACGACTACGTTCGGTAAACTGCATATGCAACGCAGATGTTACCGCCGCTCTTCGAAACCATTCATCCTTCTCAGAAGGGCTCCTATAAAATCTATACAATTTGTTTGACACAATGATCTGCGCAGCGGAGAATCCACTACGCAAAAATAGATGTACAGATGTGTAAAATAAACAATGCAAACTCCAAGAAACTTAAAGTAATTTGCTTTCAGTCCTAAAACTGTAAATTAGAACAAAGCACTGCAGTAATTAATGTTTGCCGCGCCGATTCCCACGCGCGTCGACACGGCGATCCTGACTATCACACGTCCTCGTGTGCCTTGTCTAGGTAGAAGCCACTCGTTGCTGGTTTCAGCACTCATCTGCAAACATTTTTATTCTGTAGTTAACACTCGGCTATCCTGACATTACTACACACTAAGTATAGAATGTCAGGTTTCCACTTCGTACATTATCAATGGTTTTCATGACGTTGTTTTATTAAAACTCGAAAAAGAACAGGTCTGATCGCTTTTATTAGTTACTTTTATAACTTTTAACTATAATTTCGCAAAATTTCTTACTAAAACAAAACTCTACATGTTTATGTGACTTAAAAACAAACGGCGCACTGGCAACCCCTGGAGAACCGGCCAACATTTAGCACAAAGTCACTACTAGGGACTCCAGCCACCACAATGGCACACCGGCCATGACACGAGCACACCGGCTCACATTGGCACATTGGCCATCACACGAGCACACCAGCTCACATTGGCACACTGGCCATCACACGAGCACACCGGCTCACATTGGCACACTGGCCATCACACGAGCACACCGGCTCACACTGGCACACTGGCCATCACCTGACGCGTCGTCACCCTCTGGCACACCGACCGTCACCTATGGCATTTCTGCCATCACCTTGCGCATCGGTCACACTCTGGCACACCAACCGCCACCTCTGGCACTCCGGCCGTCACCTGGCGCATTGGTCACCCTCTGGTACACCGACCGCCACCTCTGGCAAGCCACCACTCACCGCCGCCGCGCAGTCTCCGACACCAGCTAGACTGGGCTAGGAATATGACCTACGATCGACAGTAAGCAGCTGGCCACAGTGCAAGTCACGTAAACCATGAATTTCGATATTAACTTTATAATTACCACTGATAAAATCAAATTTTATTACTAATTATTAACATTCGATAGCGTCGACTACGGCTTGACCTGACTGTTCTTCATCGCTACTAATTTCAGAAAAATTATCTAGTTCTGTCGGAACGTAACTATCTGGCATCGCACGAACACGTTCGTGCGCATATTTATAGGTTCTATTGTTATCTAAGGCTTTTAGTAAATAGCGGTCGCCTTCAAGTAATTCAACAATTTTCAAAGGTCCTCTAAATTTAGGGTCTAATTTTGTTTGATTCCTCTCGTGATTTTCTATCAGCACAAAATCACCAACAGAAAATTTGGAAATTTGTGCTTTGAACTTATCGAATCGCTGTTTATCATACTGGCCATTTTTTTCGATAGACGTGACGGCTTGTTCTCTGAGTTCCTCTAAGTTAATCTCTGTCTCATCTTGGTCACCAAGGGCTAATAATGTAAGGGGTCGTGCTACTTTTCCAATAAGTAATTCTAATGGGCTTGCTTTTGTCACGCGATTATTAGTCGAATTGATAGCAAGTTGTACATCTTGTACGGCACTTTGCCAAGTTCTGTCCTTTTTTATTTCTACAGCGGTAAGCATGTTTTTTAAGGTACTCATTATACGTTCCACTTGACCATTTGCTCGACATGTACCAGTGGCTATTAAATGTAAAATTATATTATGTGTATCACAAAAATCTCGGAAATCCTTATTCGCAAAGCACCTACCCTGATCTGCTATAATACGAGATGGAGCTCCAAATAAGTGAATTGCATACTTTAGAGATTTGATGGCACTCACAGTATCAATGCGCACTGTGTGTTGTAGTACAACAAATTTTGTGAAAGCATCAATTAAAACAAACACATACTCTTTCTTTTGATTTGAGCCACTAAGTTTGCCTGTTACGTCAATATGAATAGTGTGCCAAGGTATTGATACTTTAGGTATTGGGTGTAGCTCCGCTTGCGGTTTTCCGGACTTAGGTTTAGCTAGCTTACACGTAATGCAATTTTCGGTGAATTTCCGAACATATTTTCTCATGTTGGGAAACCAATAAAAATCGTACATTTTTTCTAAAGTTTTTTCCCAACCTAGATGTATTATTGACTCGTGGACGTGATTTATCACTGACCAGCGAAAGGCTCTGGGCACAATTGGTAAACATAGATCTTTGGAATTACGTTGTATTTTCCGATGTAAAATTCCGGAAGTTATTTTATATGAATTTAGTAAATTGTTATTTATTTCATCACTATTTATTTTCGTTATTAAATCAACTATTTCCGGATCTCGCTGTTGTTCAGCCTGTAACCAAGTTTTTGAAATTTCCAATAAATTCACTCGCTTTTGTTCAATTTTATCAGGTGAATTGTTCAACGGAAGTGGATTTCGTGATAGGAAATCTACGTGAGACATTTTGTTCCCGTTTCTATGTATGATTTCAAAATCAAAAGACTGTAAAAACGCCCACCATCTATGGACTCTCGGTGTAAGGTCAAGTTTATTACGTGAAGCTTGCAAAGAATTGCAATCTGTAATTACAGTAAATGTCCTACCTTGTAAAAAATGCCGGAAATGTTTAATAGAGTTAACAACAGCTAACGTTTCAAGCTCGTAGGAATGATACCGTGACTCGACATCGCTAGTTTTTTTACTGTAGTAGGCAACAACATGCTGTTTCTTTTGTCTTTTTTGGATAAGTATTGCACCGTAGCCTTCGGAGCTCGCATCCGTATGCAACTCAATTGGACAATTAGGATCAAACAACATTAGAACAGGTTCGGTAGTCAATTGAGTTATAATTTTTTGGCGAATAGTTTCGTGTTTTGGTTTAAAATCGATTTTCCCTTTTCCAGAGGTTAATTTGTAAAGAGGAGCTGCGGTTACTGAAAAATTTGAAATAAATTGGCGGAAGTATGATGCGAGACCTAAGAATTGACGAACTTGTGTAACAGTTTGTGGTGGTGGTAATTTTGTTAATGCGATAACTTTTTGTGAGTTTGGTCTTATCTCCCCACGTGAGACTTCAAAACCTAGGTATTGCACTTGGGTTTTCAAAAACGAACACTTTTTTATATTAAGCGAAATTCCTGCGAGTTTTAAAGCATCTAGAACAATGCGTAGTCTGTCAATTCCTTGTTCTACAGATTCTGAAATAATCATAATATCATCTAAGTAACATACTACGAATGTATTAACGAGATCACCTAGAGCTTTATACATAGCTCTTTGAAACACCGAAGGAGCATTGCGTAAGCCAAATGGCATTGTCAAGTATTCATACTGCCCGTCAGGCGTGACAAATGCGGTACGCTCAATTGAATCTTCTTTGACAGGAATTTGATGAAAACCTGACGCAGCGTCTAAAATTGTAAAATAATTAGCACCTTGTAGGCGCTGAATTTGATCACTAATCAGAGGCAAGGGGAACCTGTCTGGTACTGTGTTACGATTAAGTTCACGGTAGTCGACACATAATCTATCGGAACCATCCTTTTTCTTTACTAATAGTATTGGGCTAGCAAATGGCGAGCAACTAGGTCTAATAATATTTGCCTTTAAAAGCTCGTCAATCTTATCACGACAGATTTGCCTTTCTTCAGGACTCAGCCGATAGGGACGGCGCTGCACGGTTCGATTAGGGTCAATTAGGCGAATCTCTATTTGACCAACCGTGGCACGTCCAGTTGGAGTGCCTTCAACAAAAGACGACGAATATTGACTCAGTATGTTAATAATATTTTCGCGGTCTATACCTTTAACGTCTGTATTAATACACTCAAAATTAGAGACTCGCTTACCTACTTCACATAGGTTAACTACTTGTACTTTTTTAATGGAAAAGTTTTTACTAGATATCTCTACGGAAAATCCTTGATCAATCAAATCGTGGCCTACTATTATCTCGTAATTGAGTGCATCGTTTGGTACGACGTGAAATAGTATCTCAATATCGTAAGCTCTAATATTAACTCTAGACAAAATCTGACAAGTGCTACGCACATCTCCATTACCTATGCCAATCAAGGTGACCACAGACGATGAACGTTTTCCTGAAAATTTGTTTGCAACATTTTCACTTATTAGAGAACATTCGGCGCCAGAATCGAAATAAAAATGAAACGACTGACCGTTGTGATTTAGTAGAGGTGCACTGATAGAGCAGACATTGATGTGACGGCGCTGCTCGTTCGCTGATGCTCCGCTCCCACCAGCACCTGGAGTCGTTTTCCTACATTGCGGAGCGATGTGCCCCGTGAGTCCACATTTGAAGCACGTTGGTTTCCTCTTGAAGTCTTCTTCCTTTTTGGTACCTTTATTTTTGTTCATCATCCGACTCGATGTTTCACTTTTACAGTTGTTTATCTTGTGACCCAGTTTGCCACACCCGTAACATTTTGTTTCTGAGGTTTTCTGTCGTTTTTCAGGAAGTTTTTGGATGTCATCAGCTTTTCTCTTTAAATACGACAATGCCTGCAGTTCCTGTTGCAGTTTTTGTCGTGTATTTATTTCGGTAGTACAAGCCAGACGGCGGAGTCTTGAATCCTGTTGAGCTAAGATAGCCATTACTGTGGATACGGCTATCTGCTCTACGCTCGCTGTTTTCCAACGGTTCAGTAGCTGAGTCACATGTCTATTCGCATATGATCCATAATTTTCATCTTCACGTATCTTGTCATTAAGCATATTGATTAATGTGCTTGCTTGTGTCTCGGTTGTACTAAATCGATCCAAGAACAATGTCTTGAATTCGGACCACGTTATTCCAGCATAACTAGCCTGGGCAAGCCACGACGACCCAGAACCTTTCAGCGCTTTGCTAAGGGTGGCAATCAGTTTTCCCCCTTGTAGTGAGTCATCTTGGAGACAAAGTTCTGCAGTAGAACACCACGATATTGCATCGGAATCCGGGCGGTCTGGATTAAATTCTGGTATTGAGGTCCAGTTGGGCGAAGTGTTTGTCGCCGGCGCATGTAGGGTAGCAATGAGCGCCCGTAAATTTTCGTTTTGGGCCTCAAACAGTCTTGTCCACTGTGAGTCACTACTACAATCAGTGTCTTTTTCACTAGGCACATTATTCACACGCGGACGTGGCATTTTCACACGAGTCGCGCGAATCCCACTTCTGATATCGGAGCGTGGCGTATTGATATTCGCAATTCGCTCTCGTACGAGATCAGAAGTAGCTACTATTGGGCGTGGTAACGCGACGTTAGTTAAGGAAAAGATAGTTGTAAATGTTCTACAATTATAATTCTCTATATAGTTTACACAACGACACAAGTACACAACTTAAATCTTATAACCAAACGGTAAAACAGGATTTCGCAGAGAGGAACGTTTTCGTAGGTCACGCCTATGCCTTACGATGTTTCAAAACAGAATGTCGGCTTGAGCTCGAGGCCCCTTTCCCCAACATCTCTCCCCACCAGGAACATTGTTCCTTCTTCATCATAGGCCGACCCACGACTACGTTCGGTAAACTGCATATGCAACGCAGATGTTACCGCCGCTCTTCGAAACCATTCATCCTTCTCAGAAGGGCTCCTATAAAATCTATACAATTTGTTTGACACAATGATCTGCGCAGCGGAGAATCCACTACGCAAAAATAGATGTACAGATGTGTAAAATAAACAATGCAAACTCCAAGAAACTTAAAGTAATTTGCTTTCAGTCCTAAAACTGTAAATTAGAACAAAGCACTGCAGTAATTAATGTTTGCCGCGCCGATTCCCACGCGCGTCGACATACATATAAATGAAATCTGGCATGAATAAATGTTCAAATTTAGTAGTATTTTTACGAAAGTCATTTCCACTAACGGATTTTATAATAATGGCAATACGACAATGCCATTATAACACAATTCTATTACGAGACCATTGACCGACCACTGATCGACCATTATGAATTTAGCAGATTACGAACTTTTAGCAAAATGACGATGGGATCGTGTTGGAATGACGATTTTATAAAAATAGCAGACTAAGGCCCCAGGGTGCTTACTCTGGAATATAATTCCGATAGATCGACATTGGAATATATTCGAGAGTAAGCACCCTGTTCCTATTTCAATCATAGTTACGTACAAATATCACAAACTAGATCGATGTTAAATTAAGGCATGTCAAAAGAAAAACCTTGCTTAGTAAGGCTGAACATGATTTTTACTAACAAGTTTTAAAACTTTAAAGTTTTAAGTAAATGCATGTTGATTTTGTTTCTAGTTTGTTCTAGTTTCCACGGAATATTTACCCACTTATTTATATTATAAACGCTGGTTAAAGTTAAGAGATTTTTAAACGTCAAAAATGTTTGGTTAACATTGATTTAAATAGTAAAGATACGGCCGTCCGAACATTTGACGGACGCGGTCGCCCTGCAAATAACACTAACGCCATCTATTAGAACTACGATGTCAATCGGCGTGTCTGCTCCTCCTAGGCGTAACCTTGTAAGAGCGGGTGTGGTATTTTTCGAGGAACAAAGAAATAAAATAAAAACCTTATATTTTTCAAAATTTATATTTGTTGCAGTTTGTTTGTGTTATTAAGTTTTCATTGGCCTTCGAATATTTTTTTTTAATCTTGTTTTTTTTGGTAATCTAGACATATTTTCCATTTTGGATTCGTAGTGTTTTCTGACGTTGGATATTTTAATTTAATTTTAATACAATAAAAATCAATTTTGTACAAAATTTAATCATAGAGTTATATTATTACATCTTTTCATTTCATCGGCTACAACGAGCGCCGCTACAAAGTTATGTCGCGCTTTTACGCGGCTTCGCGTCGTCTTTGCCAAAGGTTGAGACAAATAAGAAAGAAAATTGTTTTAAATAATGTTAGAAGTCGATTTAATGACATATTTTTACCTTACCGGGGATATGAAATGTTATCATTTTTTTTAATGTGCTTTTTGTCGTAGTTCACGCAACCCTTCACAACACAACTTGACATTTTTGCTTGCAAAAATTTACGACCGCTCCGAAGACAGCCGATCGCGTTCTAGTTCACTTCGCTATAGGGAAGACCATTTTGGAACCAAGTTCGAGGCGTCATTGTAACGTGCGGTCCGCCCAGTCCTTATATGTATGTCAATGATGGTTAAACAAACGCTAATCATTACATGGCTGACCAGTTTCCATCCTGGTACCCTCACCTTGAGCAGGTGACTGGTAGGGTTAGAAAGCTTACCTAGATATACAAAACACTAAGACAGGTAGCCCCAACAGGGCACAGGGCTCGATCTGAAGGGGGCAAGCCGGGCAAATTCCCAGAGCGGCAAAAATTAGGGGTGGCAAAAGTGAAAAATCTTATAAAAATTACCATGCATATAGCAACCCGACAAAATAGTATTTTTAAAGTTTTCCTTTAATAAAATAAATCTACTTTAGCGGCAGTAAATCCTTAGACGTTCTTCTATGCATTTACTGCCGCCAAAGTAGATTTTAAAGTGCTGTCTTGTTTTATAATTTTCTTAATGCTGTCTCCTAAGAAAACTATAAGACAGCACTTAAGCCAGTAAAGCCGAAAGGAATAAGAAGAAATACCTAAATAGGAAAGAAGGAACCAACTTTATCCATGTGTAATGATTTTCGGCTTGAGAATACAAAGAAATTCTCCCGATTTTTTATACCGATTTTACATTTATGTACTGGCAACCCTTTTCGTTTCGTTTATGTGTGACGAGGATACCCCACAAACGTTGAAGTGAGTAATTATTTCCAGTAGTTTGTTTATAAGTACTATACTATTTTCCTTAAAAAAACGCGACATTTTAGGGAAATCCTAAAATATCGTTTACAAGAAAAATGTATTATTTCTTCATTCGTTTTTCTGAAGTGAAGATTCCTAGTACATACCTACAATGTTTTGTGCTGGAGACTAATTGCCGACACATTAGGGTGCATGGAATTTTATACAATTAAAACAATATCACATAATTACGGTAATTATATGTCATCCCATCTTTGGAATAGCAAGCTCATGACTCATACTTCAGACGTCCTTCGATGATCACAATCTGACGTTTCATAAGTGCCCATGCAGGTTTATGTGAAATAAAATATTTTGATTTTGATTCCCCTGTAGACGCCAGCAGGTCAACCTATCCTAAACTGTCAAGTTTTCCCAATTTAACATGAACCTTATTCCTTTGTGATAAAGTTGAAAAACTATCAAATAAATTTGACAGATTGAGGTAGCTTGATGTGCTGGCCTCTGTACAATTTTATGTTATTCTATGGTCAGAAGTAAAGACAACAGAAGATTGTTGTTAGCTGCTATGGGTTGTTGATTAAATATGTATTAAAACGAGTTTAAAAATACTACATAATTAAGTGTGATTATTGTGTTCATTACAAAATACATATAAATAGGAGCAAGTGATTTTATAATAAATATTCACATAATAATAGGTCTTTACCTATGAAATTGCCGTTTTGTATGAAAAAATTTAAACGAATTTTTTTCATGAATATTATTTTTATTTGTATTAATCGAAGTAATCACCCATGCAATCAATGCATCTTTGCCATCGCAGTGGCAGTTTATTGATGCCCTTCTTAAAGAAATCAGCTGGACGAGAGGCAACAAATTCTTCAAAGGCATTTTGTACTGCCTCTCGGGTATTAAATTTTTTTCCCGCCAAGAAGTTATCCAAATTCTGGAAAAAGTAGTAGTCTGTAGGCGCAAGGTCTGGTGAGTAGGGCGGATGACGGAGAGCTTCCAACCCCAGTTCTTGCAACTTGGAGACCGTCTGCTGTGCAGTATGAGGTCGCGCGTTGTCGTGCAGGAGCAGCGGAGACGAGCGATTGACCAATGCTGGTTGGAGATGCGCCAGCTTCTCCATCATTGTGTTCAGTTCTTCACAGTACACATCTGCAGTAATGCTCACCCCGTTTGGTAAGAAGCTGTGATGAATCACACCGGCGCTAGACCACCAAACAGTGACCATCACTTTTCTAGGGGTAAGTTTTCGTTTAGGGCATTGTTTAGGTGCTGAACCAGGATCCAACCAACTTGCTGAGCGCTTACGGTTATCAAACAGAATCCATTTTTCATCGCAGGTAACAATGCGGTTCAAAATTCCTTCATTTGTGTGTCTGTTGAGCAGTGCAAGGCACGTCTCGACGCGTACTTCGCGCTGGCGATCATTGAGTTCGTGGGGCACCCATTTGTCAAGCTTTTTTACCTTGCCAATTTGACGCAAATGGACCAATATTGTTTTGACGCTAACGTCGAAAGCTGCTGCTAATTCAGCCGTAGATTGTGTATCATCAGCTTCCACAATCGCCTTTAATTCGTCATTGTCGACCAAAGTCTTCGGACGACCGCGAGGTTAATTTTTCAGGTCGAAATTTCCAGAACGGAAGCGAGCAAACCAATAACAGGTGGTGCGTTGGTTTGTAGTGTTAGCTCCGTAAACGTCGTTGATGTTGCGTGCCGCTTGTGCCGCGTTGCTGCCACGACGGTACTCATATTCCATAATTACTCGAATTTTTAACGTATCCGTGATGACGAAAAAGATTGAAATGCGATGAAAATGTAACACTAATCAATAAAGAAATGACTACTTTTAGAAAAAAAAAACCACACAATTTAGATTACAATTTAGATAAAGCTTTAAACATCTACATTGCGATCATCGAAGGACGTCTGAAGTATAAATGAGTGATCAAACGAACTTACCTGTAAGTGATGTTCGATCATCATTATATGAAGACTATGTCCTTCGATGATCAGGGGCCCACCCAGAACCCATTCAAAAGTATACTTTCTGAACTACCCAGAAATTGTAAGAAATGTGTGGCTTTCAAAAAATAAGTTTACAGATGACAGCGGAAGCGGAAGTTAGCACACGGTTGCGTTCAGTTTACAGCAAATTCATTTATCTTTGCTGTGGCAAGCTTTGAATAATCGTGCGTCGATTCCATGGAAATCGAGGAAACTACATTGTGATCATCGAAGGACATAGTCTTCATATAATGATGATCGAACATCACTTACAGGTAAGTTCGTTTGATCACTCATTAATACTCATCTTATGGTGTTAGTGTAAAGGGCGGCGAATATTATTTATGCCCGGAGCGGCTAAGTAGCTAGATCGGGCCCTGGCCCCAACTAAAATGTTACGGAGTGATAGCCGGCCTAGAAACCTTAACGAAATCTACATTGCTCTTGCACTGTCCGTTCTGCTGTATTGTATCCCCATTTGGGGTGGCGCAGCTAAAACTAGACTTATGGGCATGGAACGTCCACAACGACCGCTTATAAAAGTTATGTACCTATTTAAAAAAAAAAAAGATTTGGGGTATATTTTTATCAAAACGCAAACTGTAACTACGAATTCAGCATATCATTCTAGACCCCCTAGCGTAGTAAATTTTAGTCGTTTTTACAAAAAATAAAATCTGCTGTTTCACAGAAAAGTGCAATACCTACTAACCGGTCAAAATGTATGGAACCAACGAAAACTGTCTAGGCTAGAGGTCTAAAATGATATGCTGAATTCATGGTTGTGTACAGTTTGCGAACTGGTTAAAATTTTATCCTGAATCCTACTCAAAACTTTTACGAAATTAAGAAAGCTATACATAACCCAAACGATTCTAAAAAAACATAATACCCTCCCATATGATATGAACAAGAAATCTAAAATAAAAGAAGGAAAGAAATAATTGCAGAGCTAAACTATAGGTACCTATACAGGATGCATTTTTTACCAGTGCGTTAACTGTTACCATGAATTCAGCATATCATTCTAGAGTCTAGACACCCTAGCAAAGAATACTTATGACGGTTATACAAAACAAAATCAGCTGTACAGTACATTTTGACCGGTTAGGTATTGCACTTTACGCAATGGTAAAAATTACCCTGTAATAGGATTAATAAAATGTATATATGTGGGTGATTCTTTGAACATGTGTGTGTGTGTTACCCTTCCTCAAATAACTACTTAGTTCGATTTAAAGTAATGTCTTTTTTCTATTTCACGTTAAACACAGCTTCAGAACTATTTACAGATGTACATAACATCCTATTGTTATAACAACTAAGTTACATTCATAAACGTCCCTGAAATCTCATCACCATTCGTGTCCCAATTCCCAAATTTTTGCAGTTCATGTTTGAAAACTCATAAATATACCATGAAGATCGTATTTTTTGTAATATTTTAGATAGTATACGACATTCTTTATCTATTAGCAAAACAATACACATTAAAGAACACTTTTAAGTGATTTGTAATGACTTTGAAAATTGTCCCAACACTTTCTACTCACTACCATTTGTTTACACAGTCGCAAGGTTAACATTTTTCCTCGTAGAGTATGGTATCAGAAAGAGACAACTCAGAGTCGGGTTCCGTTCCACGTCACGACTCGTGCGGGTTACACGTTAAAGAGTGTTATGGCGGAAGCTGTAGCCTGCGTTAATCGCCCAGAAATCGGATTTGGCAAAAAAAATCTCCTTACCGTTCGAGTTTCCCGTGGTAATTGTATTATTCTTATAAATTATTTTATGCACTGTAATAGTCGCCATAGAATAACCCTTTGCTTTGATTAAGTTCAAAAGTCATTATCTTCTGAACGTATAATGTGAGAAAGTGTACAAATACCTAATTAACGTTTATTATAATTACCATTTTTCCCGTTCGTATTTTTGGCGAACGGTAATGAGAAATTGAAAATGGTAATTAGTACCAGTATACGCTGGCCTCTTATTATATTGAAACTCCTTACTCCGCTAGCCCAGCGCAAGGTCGAAGTGTTACTACAAATGCGTGATCGGTTGTTAACTGAAAACAAAATAAACCTTCAAACTGACTACCCACCTACCACTAACTTATTCTTTTTTTCAGAGTACACATGCCAAGGAAACATTGGCTAAAGCCTAAGTCTGTCAACCTAAGTTTTTGTGTAAGATCTCATCGAGCTTAAGAAATGTCTTAGATGGAACTTGTCTCAGTTCTATTTAAATAGGTGCACTGAATTTTGAAATGATGTTTTAGTTGATTTTATTTAAATTACTAGACAGATCCTTGTTCATTTTCATTTTAAGACCCACACTTTCGGAAGCTCTAGTGAGGTCCTCCATAGTCCTAGCCATGACAACTATATCATCGGCAAAACTAAGGTGAGTGATGTACTCGATTGATGCCAGCCTATTTCCAGTCCAAAACCTTGAACACATTCTCCAGTGCAGCGGTTAACAGTTTCAGAGAGATAATGTCTCCATGTCTCACACCTCGCTGCAGAAGGATAGGTTTCGAGATCTGATCCTGGAGTCGGACTGACATAGTCGCATTTGCGTATAGACACTTCAGCACCTCGATATACCAATAGTCGATCTGGCACCGTTGAAGAGACTGCAGTACGGCACATGCCTCGATTGAATCGAAGACCACAAACGCTAAGCAAAGAGGCAGGTTATTATACTCTTCGGCCTTCTGTATTACCTGCCGCAGCATAGGTACATATGTGGTCTTCGATGGTAAAGTGTTTACGAAATTCGGCTTGTTCGGGAGGCAGGAAGTAGTCAAACTTGCGCCCGACACGTTTCGTGATGAGTTTTTAAAACAGCGTGTAGACATGGCTCAGAAGTGAGATAGGCCTATAATTCTTGAAAAGGGTATTATCACCCTTCTTAAGGAAAAGGACCACCATTCGCCTGTTCCATGCTAGTGGCGTTTTGCTCTCGAGTATGACGGAATCAAACAGCTTTTGGAGGGCCTTAAGAACGGGTTTTCCCTTCCCTCAGAAGTTCGGTCGTAATTCCGTCTGGTCACACCATCGCCGGGCGTAAAAGAATAGCACCATCCCATTTCTTCCAGTGGGTGTCGTAGAAGGCGACTAAGGGACTTACTAGAGAATGGGCAGCAGCGTTCTCTATGTATTTTACCACCATACTGGGATCACCAACCCGCCTGCCAAGCGTGGCGATTATGGCAAAACCCCCCATGACTGGGGGACGCCTATGTCCAGCAGTGGACGTCTATCGGCTGAAATGATGATGATGATGATGACACCATCGCACCTTGTTGTTTTGAAGCTGCTTCAGAGTCTTCCTAATCTCGTACAAGCTCCGGGATGTCTTCGGTATAGTTTTGGGACAATCTGGCTCTTGGGTTGTTTGCCAGATTCGTAACCGACATAGCCCGAAGAATTGCCAAACTTAAGTGGCAGTAGGCAGAGCACATTGCTCGCAGAACAGATGGCCGATGGGGTCGAAAGGTTCTGGAATGGCGACCGCGTACCGGAAGACGTAGTATCGGAAGGCCTTCCACAAGGTGCACCGATGACCTTGTGAAGGCCGCGGGAATCTCCTGGATGCGGGAAGCACAGAACCGGTCAAAGTGGAGGAGCTTGGTGGAGGCCTATGTCCAGCAGTGCACGTCTTTTGGCTGAAATGATGTCGATGACTAGATTATATTATTGAGCTTTAGGAAAACCAGTTGATTATGAGTTTTTTTTTTAATCATGTCAATATTAAACCTACCTAAGTTTAATGTCATTAATATGTTGCATAAATAATAAAGAAATATTTGGATTTAGGTGTATTTTTCATTTTTGAATTGTCAAAGAGTCGGAAAGATTTATTTTTATCCAAGCTCTTTAAATTATAATATGTACAGGTATATAAAAAGAAAATAATCATAAAGCATCAAAAAATTCGTCCGCATCGTTGTCAATGGGAAAAGTGCCCAAAAGGCTGGCAGCATTGCCACGTTGTATGGCAATGCTGATTCTTTGGCCGAAAAATAGGCCAGCCCTTTGGTCACGTGAAGAGGCGACCAACCGCTCGAATCTCCCCCTCGAGTGGGTTCCCGCATTGTCGTTGCGGGGGGGCTCAGTAACCGTGGATTCCGGCCACGGTGAAACCAAGAGGAACCCAAAGGTGGGGCCGCACGTCAGGGCTTTTGCCTCAAAGCCGACGACGTAGCGGCCAAAATGTAGGTTGCGGTGAGATGCACCGCAACTGAGGTGGGCCGCGATGTCGAATGGGAGGCATCGCGGCTGAGGGTTACGGGCTGCGGTAGAGGAGGAGTGCCGGTGCTTCTGAGCAGCGCTCTTCCCTTCCGTGGCCTGGACGGGGCCGCCACCGTTTGATGGCGGACGCGGTGGGGCCGCAGGGGAAGAGGAGTGTCGGTATAGCGTCAGCCGCTCTCCCTATCCCCTGCGGCCGAAAAGTGGTAGACGGGACGGCGCGTTGTGTTCCACACGCGCGCCGTCAAAGATGTCAGCAACCACCGGTGGGGTCCGCAAGGGCCGATGCCTGCCAGGGGTGCGGGTTTGTTCGAAAGAGATACCACAGCCCCTGGCATACGGGCTACTGAGGGAACACGGGTGGGTTTTTTAGTCAGTAAAAGTCTGACACGCCCTCCTGCTCTACTCAGCAGGAGAAGTCATTTGATGATTTCCCACCCAAAAAAAAAAAAACCGCTCTAATCTTATTGGAACCTATGTGTTCGAGCCGTTTGGGGTTGAAACTCTAGGGCCATGGGGTCCGAGTGCCCATTTTTCGTTTTATTTATAATTACCAATCACGAAGCATAATTACCATTTTAAAATACTAATTACCGTGTGCTTCAAATCTCATCACCGTTTGAGGAAAATTTTCAGCTTCAGATTCTGTCCTTTACAATGGTTCAAATACTGTGCAATTGATTTATTTCGTTTCCTGCACTATAAACTTTACGTTAAATCCACAAAAGTTGTAATTGGAAGCATTATTTGCATTTAGCATTATTTTCTAATTATTTGGTGTATCTATGCAAACCACTATTGTATTGGGGTTTTCCTGTAAAGATAGTAGGCCATATTCATAAACGATGATTAAAGTTAAATGATGTTTAAACGTCAAGAATGTATGGTTAAACAGACGCTACTCATTACTTAACTTTAACCAGCGTTTATGAATAAGGGGGAGTGTGTGTAAGTTGAATAAATAAATAAATAATAATAAATAAATAAATACTTAATAATAAATAAATAAATAATAATTTATGAATCCTGAATATGTCTATCTTCAAATATTCACCCATGTACACAATAGAAACTATTACGACTGTAAAAAATATATAACAAACTGGATTAAGTCTCTTCTGAGGATACGGAAGCTCTTCTGGAACATGAGTTCATGAGTAAAATAACCACACACACCTCGCTCTACTCCACATACACAGTACACCACACCACACTACACCACACCATACCACCCTACACCACACCACACACTGCAGCACATCACATCACACCAACCCTCACTACAACTCACACACATGCCTCACATACCACATCAAACTAAATCATAATACACCACGCTTCTTACCTACTTCAGATATTAGTTTAAACAATAAAAATATCTAATGCCTCTAAACGAGCAATTCTTGACATTTATAAATCAATAATCTGAATCTAGGAAACGGCTGCAACGATTTTCATGAAATTTAGTATGCAGGGGATTTCACGGGCGATAAATCGATCTAGGTAAATTTCATTTTTCGAAAACGTAAAACAAAAAAAAATAGGATTTAAATGACAATCTAAGATATGGAAGAGCGGAGTCACAAAATAAAGAGAGTACAGAAGGCAATCACATGTATGTACTTCGATTTTCATACCTACGCTCGGCGGTCGCGCTAGGGTTGTCAACTTTGGCTTGCACAAAAAAATATCGTGGTAGTGGCACTCGTATTAGGTCTTTGCTTGCCATGATAACAATTAATCTCAACTCTAATAGTTATGATCGGCGGCGGGTGGCCTGGCCGGCTCGCCGAGCAGTTCTATCTTAACTATTTATAATGAGGAAGATGAGTGTATTTTTTAGCTTATAAGTACTACAATAAATACCTAATATAAATTGTAAAAATACTACAAGGCCACAAAGTCATTTTCGCTTACCCACAACTAACTAGGTATTCTGTGTTACGTTAAAACGAACCATCGAAATACGAGCAAATACCTAGGTACTCACCTCTCTGGTCAACTCAACAACTGGTAGCTTAAAAAAAGACAATTCAGAGTACCTATTTAAACAACTGTCCACTGAACAGTTATAGTAACTTTTTTGTTGCTCCGTTTTTGCATTTCACAGACGCGTATCTCAGGGGCTGGCACTCGCGCTCGCACTGGTCCCAACCGGTCCGAGATATCGTGTCCGTGAGCGGTGTCTATGTGTGCGTTGCTTGAGCGCACTTTGTATGTAGATTGCCTTCTGTATTCTCTATATTTTGTGGCGGAGTCCCTTATCACAGGCATTGTCTGCCTAAAAGGAGGCTCCCAACACAAGTCATTGTTTATGAAGCTTAACTGACTTAATGAAAAATACTTAAGAGCATTCATCCCACGTGGGTTGGCAACGGCGTATTTATAGCAGTTTTTCGCGATTATTTCATTAAATACAAACAAAAGTAAACACGTTTTTCAGCCATGCACTAGATCATTGGTATTTTTTTGTTTGTATGCTATTTTTTTTGCAGTGATTTTGCTATTTAATAACAAAAATCGACATACCATCAATTATTTTCTGTTTGCATTATTTAGTATGATTATATATTTTTATTAAAGAGTAAATGTTAAAAATAATCATAAATACAGAATATCTAGTGCTTGGCTGAAAAAAATATTGTATTTTTGTTTGTATTTAATGAAATAATCACGAAAAACTACTATAAATGCGTTGTTGCCAGCCCGCGTGGAATGAATGCTCTTAACTTTAAGCAACATTTATAAGTATAGGGGTTAATAATAAAGTTATCAATATTATTCCACAAGCTTGCAATTAATTTAACCAATTGTTTATACTGATCACAACAGGAGCAGTGACAAGGAGCTCTGCCGCAGAAAGCAATGATTACACTATGATAAAACTTTGTTGGTCTCATACATTCATAGCAACAGGTTTGATTGAACAGTGTCAATTGATCAGGAGCACAGGATTTGAACTTCTATCCATACACATGTCTGTGAATAGTACTCTCTATTGTAGCCCTTGCTCCATCCGTTCAGTAGGAGCCTACCTTGGCTATTACATCACGCTGTTTCCCTGAAGCGTTGGGCAGGTGAGTACCTATAGTACACCCTCATTTGGCCAGTTATGTTTAAGTCATATGTAATAGGGTGCGAGCCTATTGCCATCAACCAGGCACAAAGACATTGATAAGACCAACTAGCAGCTAATTAGCTGATGTGTGTGTTTCTAATAACTTGATAACTTTAATCTGTCCCAACCCAGTTGGTTCTTGCAGTTGTTCCTATTATTCCATTTCTTCTTCAGTTTTTACAAGACATACTCGAGTACCTGTGAGTTTCACTCCAGGAGAGGATCTGAGTCTCTGGAATCTAAGAGGGATACTATCTATACCTTGTTATATTTCCTATTTCCTACACATTCCCTCTTGGTATATCAGCACTTGACAATGATGAATTATAACAGTTTAGTTTGTCCTTCATCAAATCAAAGCTTATCTAATATTACTTGCTATCAGAACTTCCTTGTAATGGTGACGTGAGTGGTGAACAATAGCCACACATTCCAGCCAGTCTTCAAGTGGCACACTCAATTCTTGCATGTATAAGTGGACTTTAAGGAAACAAGTTTCATACACATTACCACAAAGTGACAATACATTATGATCGTCCCTGTATCCATGATGCGGGGAAGCAGGTGACTAGCCTGCTTGCCTCTGGGGCATACACGCATGTGATCATTGCTGATGCTACAGAAACCTTCAGCAACCCCATCACCTAACATTACATTACAGTTAGTGTGTTGTATGTAACTAAGTCACAGTTAGTAGTTTATTGTATTGTAAATTATTCAATAGTATTGTGCCATTGTCTCGACACTAATTAGCTAACAATGGCTGTGAGTGATGAATGTCCATTATGTGTGTTCATACAGTTGAAACGACGACAGCACCCATACATTGTTGTCACAGAGCCACCATACCTGCCACTCCTGCCAGACAGACAACAGACTGTGATCAATGAGAAGCAGTCACAACAAAGCTGGTTTGACTGAGGCATACACAAGGGAGCTCATCAACATCCGTAACATGCTCAACGGTCACCTGTCTCCTGAAAATGTCTCTACCGCAATGCTGCCTACACCACACTATGTTATGTTTTACACACTACGCAACAGACACAACACTCACAAATCACCCATGTCCACACATTGCACTTCTGCCAAGTCTTATTATAAAACTTACAGATTGCTGTTTACAAGAGTTACAACATAAATATATGCAGCAGTCTGAACCAAACAAAGAGGGTCAATGTGCATGTTAACGTTTATTGATTATTAACATTTATTGCTTACAGTGGTGTTGTGTAAACACGCACGGCGCATTGTCGCCGTTACCACACGCTCGTGAATGTTGTACCGACCACCGAGCTGCAGGCGCACTAGGACACGACCGGTCGCCCACCGCGACTGGTGGCTGCTGCCGCACCGTTTGCACTAAACAATGCCTCATCAAACTGCTCCTCATTACTAAATCTAATCGACAACGTCGGCTTTAATTAACGCGAGAGAGGTGTTGCTTGTGTTGTCATGGCAAAACTCTGGTACTCTGTCAGCAAATACGTTGAAGTGGCGGCATGGACCCGGAATAATGAAAAAAAGTAAATATGGTGAAGCGCTTACCATGATAGTATGCAGGTAGTGCGCTAGTGCGGGGCGCCCGGCACTAGGCAGCGGCAGGTCGGCGTCCGTCAGCAGGTCGGAGGGCGAGCTGCGGGTGGTGGCGCGGCGCCCGCATGCATGGGCGCGGGCCGTTACCGGGCTTGCCTGGCTCCGCACGCCGCCGCGGCGACTCACACACACGAACTCGTCGCTCGTGGCTAATTTCTCAGCTATCCTAGCCGATCGACCCACAGCACAATGCTATCGCTACCGACATGACTGACACAGAGTAAGATGACTGACTGACTTTTATTTATTTAATTTATATCAATATGTCATGAATAGTGACGCCCGCGCCGTGCGTCCAGTTTCACGACCAGTATCGACATACTTTCATCGGTCATCGATGTCGACTCATTTTAAAAGCTCGATAGAACAAAACATGGATTAGTTATTTATGTTTGAAGCCTTTGCCTGTCAGTTTGCAGCATCGAAGCTCCAGAACGAGGCCTAATAAGGTAAATCAGGTAGTTTGTTTCAAGTCAGATACGGCAGATACCTACGCATAGCAAAGGCCCTTGTTACGTAAATGATTAAGTAAGTGCATATTTATTTAGTCCAGCTTTAATTTATTTGCATGTATTCTTTTATATTTGTATTACTGTTTTGTTTCATGCTGGATTATTCGAACGCAATGTGAATTGTTACTGAAATAAATTGAATTGAATTGAATTAAAGTATACAACTTAATTATTAAACAAGCCTAAACTGTTCTTAACATAAATCATAGAAATTAATTCTTATAATTTAATTATTTTTAAATACCTATTTTTGGCAGTCGCAAAACTCATAACTGTTCTACAAAAAATATTTGCGTTGGATATGAAAAACAAAAGCTATAGGTTTGGGTAGCGAAAGTGGATTGATTCCTTATTAGAGCTATGGAAGTTCTAAAGCCCCTGCCTGACCAATGTTTTATATGCAACTAGCAGCGCTCCGCGGTTCCACCCGCGTGGTTCCCGTTCCCGTGGGAATACGGGAATAAAATATAGCCTATATAAAATATAGTGAAAGAATTTTTCAAATCGGTTCAGTTGTTTCGGAGCCTATTCAATGCAAACAAACAAACATACAAACAAACAATCAAATCTTTCCTCTTTATTATTAGTATAGATATAGATATACAGATAAAATGACAGGCACTGACTTGCATACTCAATAATGGCCCCAGAAAATTGTGGCAAGCTCATAGCGTCGTAACGACAAGGGCAACAGGACTTGCGCTAAAATGTGCCAAGGCGCCTATGAGCAGTGGAGAGATATTCCACGGATTTCAGACCGATCCTAGAAGAATGGTGAACATCCCTACTTGCATTTTACTGGAATTCTTCCTTTCTCCACGCGCGTTTGAACCGGCCAATAAAGGCAAGAAAGAGGTGGGAGCTCAGTGCTCAATCTGGCTAGTCAATATAGACAAGCCAGAGATGAGGCACTAGACTTCGCCCAGTAGACATTGTCTGTAGAGTAGTTACTGCACAACAGCTCGCCACATACTGCCCTGCGGGTTTCTATACCTCTATTGTTTTAAGTCTATCTGCTACGGCAAAGTACCGGCACAAACCTAGAGTACATAGGAGTGCAGAAGCCCAACCACAACGTCCACTTGGAGATACGGTAAAAGCTCCAGAGTAGCACGTGAAATTCAAATTTTCTAACGTGTAATGCAACCTCCTGGGTCTCAAGTCTGCTATTACAATAGTGTCAGATTGGTCTATCATTGATTTTATAATTGTCGATTTTGACAAGTTTGGTAATCTACTAATATAATGGCGTCATTATGACTTTCCAGTGGTCAGCCACTGACACTCCATTGAAAGAAATGGCATTTATTGTTAACCTCGTACATAATGACAATTGAATGACTGACTTAAAGAGTAATCTGCAAAAAAATTGACAGTTCCTAAAATAAAATGATAAAAAATAATATGTAAAAATATATACATATAAATGAAATCTGGCATGAATAAATGTTCAAATTTAGTAGTACATTTTCGAAAATCATTTGTACTAACGGGTTTTATAATAATGGCAATACGATAATGCCATTATAACACAATTCTATTACGAGACCATTGACCGACCACTGATCGACCATTATGAATTTAGCAGATTACGAACTTTAAGCAAAATGATGAGATGGGATCGTGTTGGAATGACGAATTTATAAAAAATAGAAGACTAAGGACCCTGGTCAATGTCAAGCTGTATGTTGAACAAAATATGATTCGCGACCGTAGCAAATATAGTTATCCTTGCATAAATAAAATCGACAATACAACCCTTAAGTTAATTTAATTCTAATAATAAAAATGGATGACTTTTTCACGAAATAGTCTGAAAAACCATAATATTAACATTACACATTAATTTTCTATTTCGTCATAGGCTATCTCTTCCTATTTATAAAAAAAAACCTTTTTCACTGTAAATACCTAAACAATCCAAATATTGCCCAATTTTAAAAGTAACTTCCATAAGCACCATCACTACCTTTAAACATTTATGCGTATTCGTAAGTAAACAAAAGCTAAGCATGCATTATTATGTATTTATCACATTACATACTCATATATGCAAAAAAAAAACATACTCATATATATAACGAATTTATTTGTTGCACAGACTCATTATTTATTTCAACAAATGAGTATAGGTAAATAATATGAACGAAATCATTACTTAATTATACCTACACACAAAACTCCCTTTCTAGTTTGCTTTGTCGAAAACGTTTTAAGTTTTTAAAGTACTTCCCTTTTTGTTTATGTATTGCATGCAACAACAAAATATTCAACAACAAAATATTTAAGTTGCCAAAAGTGAAGATGCAATATAATATGATGTTGATTTATATCGATGCTTGCTGGTGGATGATAAGCGCATCACTAAAAGCTCCCACGAATGACGTAGTTTTTTTGACAGTTACGTTGCGTTTTGTTAATGCAGATGTTCTCAGATCTCAGAACGACAGTCATAATTCTAGTATTATTATTCAAGACTTGAAAATAATACATGTTACAATGTATGGATGAATGATAAAATAATTCAAAATATCAAGTTATTGGAGCTTGTGAAAGTAGTTTTGAATTCTCGCCAAGAATATACTCCCTAGAATAAGCTCTTACTAAACGCAACTTTTTCTTAGAGCTTACTGAGCGTAGAGAGCGAGAAACCGCGGTGGTGGAGAGTGAATTTACGCTTGACAAGATTTATTCAAACAATAAATACCAAAAAATTAAAACGCATTAGAATGATATTAAAACTAGATAAAATCATTGTACAGTGGGCTGCATCAATTGGGTACCCCAGTTGTATTAAATTGAAACATTTACCATCCTTAAGAATAATACACAAAAAGTGTTCATATTCCCGGCCGAGACTCGAACCAACCAATCATTGGTTTTCCTTTGGTTACCGCTAGCTCAAGACTTACCAACTAAGCCAGTTATGTAGCTAACAGTGCGATGAATTATTAGTCTACTTTTGTTATAATTCTGTCTGTCCAATCGATATAATATGAACTCGCAGCGAATGCAAAGTTTGTTAAAAATTGAGGGTAGTTATGCAAACATTTTACTAATCTATTAGAGGTTACTGTCTGATGAGTCTAGTTTGGTTTCATCTTTCGCATCATGTTTCTTCACCGTTTTTCTCTGTGTAGAAAATACAATAAGTTAGTCGATCGATTAACCGAGTTTACGAACTTTTCAATTTTGTTTTTTATAATAATATTAAATTTACCGCTATGCCCAGCTGTCTGGTATTGTATCGAGCACACGCCTTTTATTCAACAGTGGCGACGAGGAAAATTTAAATTTATAAAAATAGTGTAATTACAGCGCTAAACCGGATAAAATGTCGGTGGGACAGGTACGTGAGTTCAATATAACAACAGGGAACTGGTCCGCTTATGTGGAGCGACTGGAAATGTACTTTTTAGTTAATAGCGTAAAAAATTAGCTCAAGCTACCAACGCTGATTTCGATGATGGGGGAGGAGGCTTACGAGCTCCTATCATCACCCGCTGAATTGACGCTAAATAGAGCAGTGGAGTTATTGGCTGCACACTTGCAGCCAACGCCATCGATCTTAGCGGAGAGATTTAGATTCCGGCAGCGACGACAGCAAATGGAAGAATCGGTGGCGGAATATGTCACACAGCTGAAAAAGTTGTCGAAACACTGCAATTTCCTAACAGCATTGGATGAAAATTTACGCGACCAGTTAGTTTGTGGCATCAGAAGCGATGTAATACGCCAAAGGCTGTTCGCTGAAGACGATCTCACTTATAATCGAGCGGTCAGGTTAGCGCTGTCATTAGAGGCCGCGGAACGAGACGCTATTGCTGTAGAGCCTAATACGGGGGCAACGGAAAATCTGAACAAACTCGAAGAGTGCCCAAACTGTGGCGATAATAAACACAAAGCTAACGACTGCAAATATCCCCCCCGAGTGGGTTCCCGCATTGTCGTTGCGGGGGGGCTCAGTAACCGTGGATTCCGGCCACGGTGAAGCCAAGAGGAACCCAAAGGTGGGGCCGCACGTCAGGGCTTTTGCCTCAAAGCCGACGACGTAGCGGCCAAAAAGTAGGTTGCGGTGAGGTGCACCGCAACTGAGGTGGGCCGCGATGTCGAATGGGAGGCATCGCGGCTGAGGGTTACGGGCTACGGTAGAGGAGGAGTGCCGGTGCTTCTGAGCAGCGCTCTTCCCTTCCGTGGCCTGGACGGGGCCGCCACCGTTTGATGGCGGACGCGGTGGGGCTGCAGGGGAAGAGGAGTGTCGGTATAGCGTCAGCCGCTCTCCCTATCCCCTGCGGCCGAAAAGTGGTAGACGGGACGGCGCGTTGTGTTCCACACGCGCGCCGTCAAAGATGTCAGCAACCACCGGTGGGGTCCGCAAGGGCCGATGCCTGCCAGGGGTGCGGGTTTGTTCGAAAGAGATACCACAGCCCCTGGCATACGGGCTACTGAGGGAACACGGGTGGGTTTTAGTCAGTAAAAGTCTGACACGCCCTCCTGCTCTACTCAGCAGGAGAAGTCATTTGATGATTTCCCACCCAAAAAAAAAAAAAAAAACGACTGCAAATATAAAAAATACGTGTGCAGTGATTGTCACGAGGTCGGTCATTTGAGAAGGATGTGCCCGGGGTACAATGATACTAGACGAAGTAAATTGGCGGGATCGGCCGATAGTCAACATAACAAAGCTTCACGTGGAGGGCGCGGTAGCAGCCGTGGTACGAGCGGGCGCTCAACGTGGAGGCGAGCGGGGCGCGGGCAGCGCGGTGGCCGGAGTGGCCGAGAAGGGGCTCTTTTGTACTCTTTGGATGAGGAAGACAACGGAAGCAATAGCAACCTAGATGATGAAGAGCCCATGCATCAAATGTCTTTAAACAATTATAAACCGGTGTGTATAACTGTTAAGGTACAAAATTGTTTACTGAATATGGAGATAGATACTGGGTCAACCCTAGTCAAACAGTGTGCAGATAAGCTGACCCTTCCATTCTACTTGCTAGTCAATCAGTCTTTTGAGGAAGGAAGATTTCCGAACTACCTAAAAAAAGCCATTATAAAGCCAATTCACAAAAAAGACTCAAAAACCGACCCCTCTAATTATCGCCCTATTGCTCTTTTACCTACAGCCTCGAAAGTATTTGAGAAAGCGATGTGTAATCGCGTATATTCGTTTTGCGAAAAATATAAAATTTTTAATGAATCCCAGAATGGTTTCCGAAAAAACCACTCTACAGTTCTAGCAGTATATAATTTTATCCAGGAAGCCATAAATATAATTGATAAGAAAAAATATGCCGTGGGTATACTGTTAGACATGACAAAAGCCTATGATAAAGTGCAATTCGACATACTACTTAACAAGCTTCAAGGAATAGGGATCCGCGGAAAATCTTACGAATGGTTCAAATCATATTTGGAAAATAGAGAACACCAAGTCGAAGTAGAATACTACAACGAACATGAAAAACGAATCCAATATATTCGGTCGGATAGCAAGCAAATTAACGCCTCAATCCCCCAAAGGAGTGTTATTGGATGCCTCCTATTTATCATCTATATAAATGACCTCCCTACAATAATAAATGAATCATGTGTTCTGTTTGCCGACGATATCTCAGTACTAACTTCTTGCCACGACAATACCAACTTAACCGAAATACTTTCAAGCATACTTAACAAAATAATAACTTGGATGACAGAACACAACCTTGAATTAAATTTCAATAAAACTAAAATCATGTCCTTCCATCCACGTCAGAAAAACCCTTTAGACTTAACATTTATTTACAACGACGCAAAAATTGAAACAGTAAAAGAATTCAACCTACTCGGCTTATCTATAGATACACATTTAAATTGGAAATCACATATTAAAAAAATCAGGTCAAAGCTATCAAAATTTGCATTTGCCCTCGGTAAAATAAAAAAATCCACAAATCTCTCCACTGCCCCGGTTACGTATTATGCGTATGCATACGCATGGTTAAACTACGGCGTAATATTATGGGGAAATAGTACAGACGCATCAACACTATTCATACTACAAAAACGACTGATTAGAATACTAGTTAACATAGATAACACAGACAGCTGCAAACCCCATTTCCAAGAACATAAACTTCTAACCCTACCTTGCATATATATCTTGGAAATGTGCAAATTTGTTAGAAATAATCAAAAACTCTTTACTACACGCGAAAACATACAGACTCGCTATACACTACGACACAAAAATAGACTAAACCAACCAGGTTCTAAGCTAAAAATACACCCCACAAGCACTTTAGTAATGTCAGTTAAAATACATAATACTTAAACTACCAGATGAAATTAAAAATGAACAATAATTTAATATCTTTATAAATAAATTAAAACAATTTCTAATCTGTAAATGTTATTATAATGTACATGAATATTTAAATGATAAATTTACTAAATAAACAATAATACCAAAAAAAAAAAAACGCAATAATGATTTATTTATAATTAAATTTAAACCAATGAAAATAATAATATATGTATAATTTAAATAAATATTAATGTATAAATCCAATATTTGAGTAGTCAAAATTATATGTACACAATTAGTTATCAGCCTACCTACCTACACAAAACGAAAGAGTAGATTTAATATTAAAATTGTTAACAAATATCGATAATTTAGCCCTCTCCCTAATTTTTATGTTGTTATGCCCGACAGGGCCCACAATGCTCCAAAACGAATGTTTGTCTTTATGTACCTACCACCTAAGTTCACATTGTGGAATGCAATAAACGTATTGAGTATTGAGTATTGAGTATATCTTGCATTAGTAAAAGTGTTTATGATGAATTGTTCAGCGATTTGCACTTGAATAGATGTAATTTGAACATCAAGTTTTATGATGGCACAACTATTCAACCTATAGGATTCTTAGAAACAACGGTTAGCTATAATGGTGTGATTAAAACATTAGATCTGTATGTTTTGGACAAAGGATCCTCAAATTTATTATGACGGCAATGGCTAGCTGAATTAAATATACCTATTAAAGTATCCAAATGTCATTCGATAGCCGATCAGAATGAAACTCACTGCAAATTTAATTATGACAGAATAATCAATGAAGTTGTTTCCAGGCATGAATCCCTATTCGACGGCACATTAGGTAAATTTAAAGGAGGTACGGCAGAGCTGCATGTGCACGACGGGGCAATACCCACATTTTGTCGCGCGCGGCCTCTGCCATATGCGCTGCGTGAGCGTGTCGATGCCGAGCTGGAGGCCATGCTGAAAACTGGGGTTATTGAACCAGTGGACCATTCCGACTGGGCCACGCCACTAGTCGTGGTACGCAAGGCAGACGGCGGCCTAAGAATATGTGCCGATTATAAGGTATCCCTAAACAGAGTTTTAGCGATCGATAGATTTCCGATACCAAAAACCGGTCAAGTGCGAGTTGGACTCGCGCACCGAGGGTTCCGTACAAACCTGTGGGTATATAAGTAAAAGTTCAAAATTGACAAAAATATGTTTTTTTATATGACGAAACTAAAAATTTTCGGTTTTCGTAATTTTTCCTATATCTGTACTATAAGACGTGACTTCGTACAAAATTTCAAGATTCTAAGTTCACGGGAAGTACCCTGTAGGTTTTGATTCCCGTGCGAGTTTCGAAAATTTGCGGAATTTTGCGGCCTAAATGGCTGTATCTTTTGATTGCGTTGACTTAGAAGGTTGATTTTTCTACAGCTTCCAGGGACAGTAGAACTAAGTATCATATAGAAATTTCAGTTTGATACCTCCACGCGTTCCTGAGAAAAACGGTCTTGACAGACGGATGGACGGACGGACGGACGGACGGACAACAAAGTGATCTTATAAGGGTTCCGTTTTTTCCTTTAGAGGTACGGAACCCTAAAAATGGAAGATTTATTCAGTAATCTTAGCGGGAATGTTTTCTTTACAAAACTAGATCTATCGCAAGCCTATAACCAGGTACTTTTAGCAGAGTCTTCTAGAAAGTATAGTTATCAACACACACAGGGGATTATTTAAGTATAATCGTTTGGTTTATGGGTTATCCTCAAGCCCAGGTATTTTTCAAAAATTAATGGTCAACATGTTTAAGAATAATCCAAATGTAATTGTATTTTTCGACGACATCTTAATTAAAAAATCCGTTGAAGAGGTGTTGCAAATACTAGAAGCAAACGGTCTAAAAATAAAACAAAGTAAATGCGAATTTTTGGCAAGAGAAGTAAAATACTTAGGCTTTATTATTGGTAAGGATGGCGTAAGAGTAGACCCAGACAAGGTAAAGGCTATTGCAACCATTCCCCATCCAAACAGTGTCACAGAATTGAAATCCTTTCTTGGAATGGTAACTTTTTATGGGAAATTCATAAAGAATTTGAGCATGCAGTTATCGCCTCTTTACCAGCTCATAAAGAAGGGTAGACATTGGAAATGGGGAACTGAACAAAATTCTGCATTTATTCGAATTAAAAAAAATTGTGTAGTACAAAAACGCTAGTACATTTTGACATGGATAAGGAGTCGGTATTAACAGTAGACGCAAGCGCGCGCGGGATAGGCGCCGTGCTAGCACAGCGCGAACCAGGAGGTAAGGAACGTGTCGTTGCGTACGCCTCGCGCTCACTCACAACTCATGAGCTACACTACAGTCAAATTCACAAGGAGGCCTTGGCAATTGTATTCGCTATTGGGAAATTCCATCAGTACCTTTACGGGAGGAAGTTCGTACTTAGGACTGACCACAAGCCACTTGTTAGTATTTTTGGGCCTAGCATAGGTATTCCTACAGCGTTTCAGGCCGTTTACAACGCTGGGCAATTAAACTATCAGCTTATGATTATTTAGAGTATGTCAAAACGGATAAAAATATAGCAGATTGTCTCTCACGTTTAATTGACTCACAAAAAAAAGAGACAGCAGCTGAAGAGGAAATTTTACCAGAGCAAACATATTTGCACTCCGCAGTGGAAGCCATGTCGCTAGATTATAATGTAATTAAAAAAGAAACATTACATGACCCAATTTTAAGTCGCGTTTTAAGTTATATTATGGACGGTTGGCCATCGGAGGTTGAAATAAAGGAAATTAAACCATACTTTAATAGAAAGAACGAATTGTATTGCGAATTGGGTTGTGTTATGTGGGGTCATAGTGTAGTTATACCGTTGTCATGTAGAGCTGCATTAGCCGCGCGCGTGTTGAACTGGCGGGTGGACCTGGTGGAGACCATGTCGGACCACCGCTATGTGCGGTTCGACATCTCCACCAGTGGCCCCGGAGAGATGCGGCCCCGCTCGGGGCGATCACCGTTCCCGCGGTGGGCTCTAACTCGCCTGGACAGGGAGGCAGCGGCGGAGGCGGCGTTCATTCAGGACTGGCTTTCGCCGCCTACTGCCGGCCTGGATGTGGACGCCGCAGCGGGGCAACTGAGGGAGTCTCTGACCGAGGTATGCAACTCTAGCATGCCCCGGTCTCGCCGACCACCACCCAAACGTGCCGTTTACTGGTGGTCGGTGGAGCTGGCGGGGCTTCGAGCAGCGTGTGTGGAGGCGAGAAGGGCCTACACGCGGAGCCGGCGGCGGCTTCGTCGGGATCTGTCCAACGAGGACCACCTCTATGAGGTATACTTGGGGGCAAAAATGGTCCTCGATCGAGCCATCGCCAACGCCAGAGACTCGTCCAGAGCCGAGCTGCTGGAGGGTCTCGACAACGACCCCTACGGGAGACCATATAAGGCGGCGCGCAAGAAGTTGCGCCCCTTTGGTCCCCCGGTTGCCGAGACCCTGGAGCCCTCACTTCTGGATGGGGTGGTTCAGTCCCTGTTCCCGTGCAGGGGCAATTTCACCCCGCCAGTGATGGACTCACCGCGGGGGACAGCCTCGCTAGACGAGGAAGAAGTGGAGGCCCCTCCTGTCACGGAGTCGGAACTTGGCGCAGCGATTCTCCATATCCGCGCCAAGAAGACAGCTCCTGGCCCTGACGGTGTTCCCGCAAGAGTGGTGGCGATCGCTGCCACTCAAATGGGGGAGAGGTTTCGGGACCTCTTCAGCGCATGCCTTGTGTCTGGAAGGTTCCCGAAACCATGGAAAGAGGGGCAGCTGTGCCTCCTTCGCAAGGAGGGCCGTCCAGCTGACTCCCCCTCGGCATACCGGCCCATCGTTCTACTCGATGAGGTCGGCAAAATGTTCGAGGGAATAATCGCTGCTCGCCTAAAGGCCCATCTGCGGGATGTCGGGCCGGACTTGTCGGACGCTCAGTTCGGTTTCCGGGCTGAGCGTTCCACAGTGGACGCGCTGGCTTGCCTTAAGGGTCAGGTGAAGGAGGCGATGGAGGCGGGGGACGGACTGTTGGCTGTGTCATTCGACATTGCAAATGCTTTCAACTCCGTTCCCCACTCCACCATCCTAGAGGCGCTCCGATTCCACGGAGTACCTCGATACCTGCGCAATCTGCTGGCCAGCTACCTGGAGGATCGGGCGGTCCTCCTGGTAAACAGGACTGGCCAAGTCCGGCGGTACGCAGTTGAAGCCGGCGTTCCACAGGGGTCAGTCGTAGGACCTCTCCTCTGGAACATCGGCTATGATTGGCTCCTGCGGGGAACTCTCCTCCGAGGCACGAGTGTCGTTTGCTACGCGGATGACACTCTCCTCACCGCCCGGGGGGGGAGTTTCAGGGAGGCGGCCAGCCTGGCCTCGGCGGGCGGATCCTTGGTCGCAGGGAGGATCCGCCGCCTAGGTTTAACGGTGGCGCTGCACAAGACCGAGGCCGTGTTCTTCCACGGACCACGGCAGCGCCCCCCACCTGACGCCCACGTCTTCGTGGAGGGCGTCAGAATTGGGGTCAAGTCCCAGATGAAATACCTGGGCCTTGTCCTTGACAGCAGGTGGCGCTTCGGTCCGCATTTCCGCATTTCCGCAGTCCCAGAAGGAGGCTGCGGAGCGCGCGCGGGAGGACGATCCTAACGCGGCGTCGCTCCGAAGGCGGAGGAGGGGTCGAAGAAGACGTCAGTATGACAGTCATCTTCAACTCCTCCCAGGTGGAGGCCAGCAGGCAACGGGCGTGGGGGCAACCTTGCCTGTATTGCACAGGCCTCCACCAGTGTCGGACGGGAATGGCTAGGTTCCCGGCCATTCCCGTAGCCCCCCAGTCAGGGGGGCATGCGGGGCCCGCCAGCTAGGCGGGCATGCGCCGGGAGGGAAGTGGTAGCAAAGGTTGAGCCAGTTTCCCATGACCCTCCCATCACGGCGATGCGGGAATACTGAGTTTTTAGTGGGTATACTGTTATTTTGACAGGAGTCCCACATACCCCGTCTCACCCCCACGAGCGGGCATGCATAAAGCATTTTCTCAGTCAAAAAAAAAAAAAAAAATGTTAGGTTGGGGTACTCGATGGTCGACAGCGAGGAGTCCTGGGACGCGGTGGTGTCCTTCTGCGAAACAGTCATCTCGCAGAAGGAGGCTGCGGAGAGGGAGCGGGAGATTGCTTCAGCTAACCCGATCCGCAGCAGACGCACCGGGCGTCGGCGGAGGGCGGACAATGCCCTCTTCCAGCCCCCCTAAATGGGTCCAGGGGCGACGGACTGGGGAACCCGTCGCCCCCTACTTCTTAGGACCCAAGATGGCGGCGCGTAGTGTTCCACGCGCGCTTCTCTTTGATGTGGGGGGGAGTTTAACACCTCACTCCCCCCTATCGCGAGGTGGCCCGCATAGGCGGGCCGGCACTAGTCGGGGATCGCGGAAGACTCAATAGTTCCCGTGATCCCCGGTGTACGTGAGAGACGGAACACCGGGGTGGTTTTAGTCAGTAAGAGTCTGACAGACCCCTCCGCCCTCCCCGGGGCGGAGGACATCCATGAGGATTTCCCCCCGTCATCAAAAAAAAAAAAAAAAAAGGTTAGGTTGGGGTGCGGGCAGAAAACCTCCTCGTGTGCCTGACGGCTGCTCGTTCCTTTCGAATACGTTCGGGGGAAAGGGCAGTCGGACGGCCGGTGCATCCTGGGCACGGCCAATAGTCTTTCCACGCCCTGGAGCTGCATCAGGGAGGCACTGCAGTACCAGCGGGTGCCTCCGTACCTCCGCCGCATCGTTGGGGCCTATCTGGTGGATAGGTATGTCACCTACATGGGACGTGATGGCGGAAATGGCGCCTTACCATTTCCTCCAGGGCAACATCAACCACGCTGCCAGAGCTCAGGATCTTATTGATCCAGAGCATGGCAGAGTGGTCGATTGACGTGGCTGTGGTCGCCGAGCCGTGTTTTGTCCCCCCCAGGGATAACTGGGTGGGAGACCTAGACGGCTCGGTGGCCATCATCGGCAGGGCTCTCGTCAACCCGTCCCGAAACGAGTCGAATTGCTGTCGAGTCCACCATGAAGTATTTAGGATTGGTGCTCGACAGCCGGTGGGACTTCGGACCCCACTTCCAGCGGCTGGCGCCCAAGTTGTTGGGCGCGGCTGGGGCGCTGTCAACGCTGCTTCCCAATCTGGGGGGCCCGAGCGCCGCCTGTAGGCGGCTCTACGTGGGGATCGTGCGATCGATGGCCCTGTATGGGGCCCCGATCTGGGCGGCTGACCTGACGGCCGGCAGCATCGCTGTCCTGCGGAAACCGCAGCGAGCTATGGCCGTCAGAGTCATAAGGGGATATCGCACGATCTCCTACGAGGCGGCTTGCGTACTGGCCGGATCCCCACCGTGGGACCTCGAGGCGAAGGTACTCGCGTCGCTGCATCGGTGGCGCGAGGACTCGAGGGCGCGGGGCGAGTGGCTGACGCCGCGACATTTGGAGTTGCGTCGGTCACAGCTTCGCGCAGCCCTGGTGGCGGAATGGCGGGACAGGCTTTCACGCCCTACCGCCGGCTCCGCCACCATCGGGGCGATCCGGCCAGTACTCGAGCGCTGGCTCGGGAGGAGGCACGGCTCCCTGTCGTTTCGGGTGACACAGGTGCTCTCGGGGCATGGTTGCTTCGGGAAGTACCTGTGTCGCATAAACAGGGAGCCGGACGCTCGGTGTCACCACTGCGTCGACTGTCGGGAGGACACGGCGTGGCACACGCTGGCAGAGTGTGCCGCTTGGACGGAGCCGCGCCGTGCCCTCATCTCAGGAGTAGGCAGTGACCTGTCGCTGCCGGCCGTTGTCGACTCGATGGTCGACAGCGAGGAGTCCTGGGACGCGGTGGTGTCCTTCTGCGAAACAGTCATCTGCTGCGGCTGCGGAGAGGGAGCGGGAGATTGCTTCAGCTAACCCGATCCGCAGCAGATGCACCGGGCGTCGGCGGAGGGCGGACAACGCCCTCTTCCAGCCCCCCTAAATGGGTCCAGGGGCGACGGACTGGGGAATCCGTCGCCCCCTACTTCTTAGGACCCGAGATGGCGGCGCGTAGGGTTCCACGCGCGCCACTCATTGATGTGGGGGGAGTTTAACACCTCACTCCCCCCTATCGCGAGGTGGCCCGCATAGGCGGGCCGGCACTAGCCGGGGATCGCGGAAGACTTACTAGTTCCCGTGATCCTCGGCGTAAGTGAGAGACGGAACACCGGGGTGGTTTTAGTCAGTAAGAGTCTGACAGACCCCTCCGCCCTCCCCGGGGCGGAGGACATCCATGAGGATTTCCCCCCGTAATCAAAAAAAAAAAGGTTAGGTTAGGTTAGGTTTTTTTTTTTTTTTTTTTTTTTTGTTTTGGCAGGAGTGGGAAATCCTCATGGACACCCAGACTACCTCACTAGTGACGTAGTCTGGGTAGTGCCGGACTCTTACCGGCTAAAACCCACTCCTGCCCTTGCTCAGTGTCCCTCTGACATGATCAGAGCCCTTGTTAGTCAGTTTTTTTGGATTCATTATCGTTCTCTGATATTTTGTTGGTTTTTAGTCCTATACGGGAATCCGATTTAGGAAGGTTCCTAGAAACAAATGCTTCACTTTGTCTTGTATAAATTAATTGTAGGTTTTAATTTTTTGTATTTGTTGTTTAAAAAATAACTAACATCTTACATGGCTATAGCTAATAACTTAGGTGTCTATTTTATTTATTTTTTGTATTTTTCTGTTTTTACCTTAGTATTCTACTCATACTTATTCCAATAAAATTATACCTATTGCTTTATCAACTATATTTATGCTATGGCTATCCTAATATATACACAATATATCATATAGACATAATTTTTATAATCTAGGCTTAATTCTAATCTTATTGTTTATTTCTAATAATTTTGTATCCTTTTTTCCAGTATGCACGTTTTATCAAACCTGACAGACTCACAGCGGATTTTAAAAATATTTTATTATTTTTAACTTTGACCTGCTTTTGGCTTAGGTACTTCCAGGTTTTGAACTGTGCTGCAAATGCTTCTTTAGAATATTTTTCTTTTTGTTTCAGGTGCTGCATGGTGTCCTGCGCACTCCGATCTGTTGCTACACATTGGATGCGGCTTCTTATGATTTTGACCCTCTTCACATCAAGGGGCTCGTCGGACCACAACGGTAAGGTAAGTTTTTCATTAATAATTAATACTGTTCCGATATTATCTGTATTTAAGAAATATTTTATACTGCTTTGAATTACTTTTTCAATTTTGTTATTATTTATTTCAAATGTTAGTGCATTTAATTTGGAGTAAGCTATTAATTGGGCCAATTTCTTATGAAGTTGCCTCCAATTTGCTTCACATGGGTAATACAATATTAATGCTCTAATGTTTGTCGCTTTGGGTTTCTGGATGTTAATTTTATAATCATTACCGCTGTGGTTCTTATCGCAGTGACAAGCTGGCTGCACCTTAGCAGTATGCCACCGACAGTCGTGCTAAAGCATCCCATTTGACGCGAATGGGGCACACGCTGTCGAAGGCGTTGTGATCCGTGCGATCCAGCTTGGCTGACACGCAATTGTGGCACTTTGGAGCCTCCTCTGCCAGCCGCGACGGACAGTCGACACGCAGGTGGGGGTCACCGCAGTGGACGCATAGATCGGCGGGTTTCGTCCACAACTTCCTACCGTGGCCGAAGCAAAGGCAGCGAGTGCACTGCACCAGTGGTGACTGGTCCTGCACTCGCACCCGCTGCAGGTCGATGTGCACGCGACCCGCCGTCGTCAGTCGCTGCCACACGGTCGGGGACACCTGCAGGATGACGTGGCACATGTGGGGGTTCCTCGTCTTACGACGGTACTTCACCCCCAACCTTACATCCCCCACAGGAATGTCCCCGATCAGGTGGGTATTCTGCCGCTGCAAGGCTTCCGTCACTTCCACGTCTGAGTGGCAGGAGAGGACATCCTTGATGATGATAAGTGGGTCTTTGTTTTTTACCTCCTCCGCCACCAGATTCCCAGCTTTCCGGATCCGCTCCGTAACCTGGGTCAGTTCTTCCTTGGTCCTGAAACCAACCACGACCTTCTGATCCCTCGCTTTGCGCAGCCTTTCAACCCTCGTGCCCTCATTGCGGGCATCGACCGCCGTCCTTAGCTTCTCAATAACCTCTTCACTGGTGTCCTGATCATTCAACGATGATACGACAACCGAGTGAAGAGGCTCCTGGAAGTGTTGCTTCGGACTGGAGGTGACTTCCGCAAAAGTCGGGCCTTGGCCTGCGACAAAGCGAGGGGCCAGCTGGAGTTGCTCCGACAGAGACTGTGTGTGTTGCTGGCATTCCAGCAACACCTCTTTGTGCCGCTGGAGGCCTTCCACAAGGCTCTTCATCAGCTGTGTCGGCTGCTCCATGGTCGGTCTAGGCTCCGTTTCGGTTTCCGCTTTTCCTCCCACTTCAGCTCCCCTGCTTTTTTCTCCCTCTGACTCTTTTACCAGTTGGTAAAGTCGCTCTACCGCTTTTGTGATCTCGTCCTTTATTTCTTTTTTGAGATTTCTGGAGCTCAAAAGTTGCAACTTGGCCTTTTGAAGACATGCTTTTGCCTCTGAGGTCCGGTTCAGGTACTTCACTGGTTGTGTTTCCCGTGGTGAGCTCTCGATAGTCTTCTCCGGCTGCCTAGGTCCATCCAAGTGACTCTGATGGGCGAGCGTTGCTTTTGTCTTTAGTTATGGAGGAGAAGAGAATGGGGCTTTCTTCGGAGGCGTCGGTGTTTGAAGAGGATGTCCAGATGTTCGGTCAGCCTCCCACTCCCCGATACTACGCCTCACCGAGGGGCCAGCCTGTGCCAGTCGTTGTTTCTCCATATCCGTACTATCTGATGAGACCTTTGTCGCCGGCGAGGCCCTGGAGCTAAGCGAGCTCACGGTATTCTTGGCTGGTGTGCGGTACATATCGCTGGTCAAAGTGAAAGTCAAGTTCATATAAAGACCAGTCAGAGGACACTGGCGTACTTCTGTGTCCCTGTAAAGGGGGGATACACAAAGCAGCAATAAACTTTGAGAAGTTTAATACTTCGTCCTAAGGACGAATGACCGTCAAGTCAATAAAATTCCTGATACTACAGGAAGCTCTGACAAATATAAGTCAAGTGGCAAACAAATGACGCTTAGAAGCAAGTTATATTAGCTCGGACTAGAGTCTACAAACTGTATAATTAAGCAAACGATTAAAACTTAATAGTAAAAATTTGTCAAAGTCAGGTTCCTCCACCCAGCTAGTAGACACAGGGTGGGTGGGCGGACAAATTTTTTTCGCGTTTTGTCAATTATTTTCCCTGGGATGGTCTCAGGTAGCCCAATTATGAATATAGTAGCTGAAAACAGCGTCAAATTACCTCACCGGGAAGCAAAGTTATATCGATCCTATGCAAACTTGGTTTGCTTTGGTAGAATTTGATGGCTACAATTTGTATACAACAAAGAAAATTTCTAATTAATAATGTGACTATCTACGCTAGACGGACGGGCGAGGTGTCGAAAGACGCGTCTCCGCGCGAGCTAGCTAACTATGACGTCACTGAAAATTATGCTGAACAAAAATTTTGATTTTCCAATGAAAAACGTGAATTTTCACCGAAAATTTTACCAAAACCAGGACTACTGACTACCCCACAAGACTCGGACTCGCGCAACGCGCACCGGAATGCAGGTAAGGCAGGTAAGTATCTATTGAAACTAATTTAAACGGACTTTAATGGAAGAATTTTGATTTAAAAATAAAAATGTGTTTCTAGTACAAAAATTGAATGAATTTTCTATGTCTATAGGCGAAAAGAAATTTTTTTTCGCGTTTTGTCAATTATTTTCCCTGGGATGGTCTCAGGTAGCCCAATTATGAATATAGTAGCTGAAAACAGCGTCAAATTACCTCACCGGGAAGCAAAGTTATATCGATTCTATGCAAACTCTTTTCTTGCAGCGTATTGTGCGATGAAGTGCGTGGATTAATAAATTATTGAATATGTTTGGATCGTGGAAGTGTCGTCGCATTGTTGGTGTACACCTTGGTGTTTTTTGCTGTACTCCTTTCATAGCATTCCTATCTTTGTATAAACCATTAGCGAAGGTCTATCATGCATCAGTCTCATTTATTAATTTACCGGCCTATTTTTTTGTTTTGTTTGTTTCGCAATTTTAGTAAATGTCACACTCTAATATTTATTTTACTATATTTTACAAGTATTTTTATACTAGTTACTAAACTCAATTACTAGGTATATATAAAAATATACATTCTCACTATACATATAAGTACTACTCGTTACTTTTTATTTATTTTATCTGACACAAATTTATTTTAATTAAGTATGCATACACACATCACCTTGCAGTATTGGTATAAAGCTGATTTACATCCGTCACCTCACACGTCAGGTCCAGTTGAAAACCAGCGCCAGGCACTAGTTGTCTGGCATTTATGCTGAACTGGGCCTTTTTGGCGCAGCCGTGAGGCACACTTTGACGCACTTTACACTTTTTAGTTGGTTTTTTTATTTTTTATTATTTTGCTTTATATTGTGTGCCTTTTAGTCTGTGCTAAATAAATGTATTTTCTTTCTTTCTTTCTTTTCTTTCAAACTTGGTTTTCTTTATTTTTTTTTATTTTTTTTTGGGTGGGAAATCATCAAATAACTTCTCCCGCTCTGGGTGGAGCAGGAGGGCGTGTCAGACTTTTACTGACTAAAACCCACCCGTGTTCCTTCAGTAGCCCTTAAGCCAGGGGCTGTGGTGTCTCTTTCGAACAAACCCGCACCCCTGGCAGGCATCGACCCTTGCGGGTCCCATCACTTTTTGTGCTGACATCTCTTTGAGGCGCGCGTGGAACACAACGCGCCGTCGACTTGGGCTTGGTCCTTACCGGACAGCGAGCTACCCATTACTCGCCGTCCGCAAGCCCATGCCTACGGTGGCCGGAAATCGGCCTGGGATTCCCGACGCCCAGGGCGTCTCCGTATCCTGCACCGGCTGGGGTCGCGAGGGCGCATATGCTGCCTCTCCCTCACGTGCGCCGCTTCCCTCTTCGCGAGCATCACTGCTTCGCTGAAGGAGGTGACGGCTCCCCATGCCCTCTCGCTCCGTACCATGGCCTGGACCAGGGCCGGACGCGAGAGATCGCCGCCGCCGATCGCCTCCACGAGGACACGGCGGTGCTCCGCCCAAGCAGGGCAGACCGCCACCGTGTGCTCCACCGTGTCCTCAGGGCGATCTTCGCAGTGGAAACACCCGGGCGTTTCCTCCCGCCTGCGTCAGCGGGGGAGCCCACGGGCGGATTTTATCACGCACCGTTTTGTATGGGCGTCCCCACGGGTCTCTGTTCAGAGTCTCCAGCGACTCCTCGCGGGCCACAACTCTGGCCCGCAGGATCTCATCCCGGAGGGCGGTCTTCGCCACTCTGTACCCCTCGTACAGCTCCGCCTCAATGGCTTCCGTATCCGGAGGGCGGATACGGAGCCTGCGGTGCCTGGAGTAAAGGTGTCGCGCAGCAACACACGCCTCGCGCAGTGTTGTCAACTGCGGCGACCACCAGTACACCTGGCGTGAAGCACGACCTGGCTGGACCCGGGGCATTGCCACGTCACATACCTCGGACATGGTCTCCCGGAACCACTCGGCCTCGTCGTTGATGTTGGCAGGCCTGTCCGGTGATGACACCCAGGCCTGCACGATCGAGGCTTCCAGGAGAAGCTCCCGGTCCAGCTGCTTCAACGCCCACCGCGGACCACACGGGGCCTGTCGGACCGGCGCGCTCGAGGTCTGGGCGGAGACGTCAAACCGGATGTACCGGTGGTAAACTTGGTTTGCTTAGGTAGAATTTGATGGCTACGAATTGTATAGAACAAAGAAAAATTCTAGGTATCTAAGTGGCTATATACGCTAGACGGACGGGCGAGGGGTCGAAAGACGCGTCTCCGCGCGAGCTAGCCAACTATGACGTCACTGAAAATTATGCTGAACAAAAATTTTGAGTTTCAGATGAAAAACGTGAATTTTCTCCGTAAATAATTATACCAAAACCAGGAATTCTGACTACCCCACAAGACTCGGACTCGCGCAACGCGCACCAGAATGCAGGTAAGGCAGGTAAGTATCTATTGAAACTATTTTAAACGGACTTTAATGGAAGAATTTTGATTTAAAAATAAAAATGTGTTTCTAGTACAAAAATTGACTGAATTTTCTGTCTATAGGCGAAAAGAAAAATTTTTTCGCGTTTTGTCAATTATTTTCCCTGGGATGGTCTCAGGTAGCACAATTATGAATACAGTAGCTGAAAACAGCGTCAAATTACCTCACCGGGAAGCAAAGTTATATGGGTTAGGTTAGGTTAGGTTAGGTTCACACATCGTGGTCGGGGGGTCCCGAATTGCCGAATTGCTTTCGAGTCCACCATGAAGTATCTGGGATTGGTGCTCGACAGCCGGTGGGACTTCGGACCCCACTTCCAGCGGCTGGCGCCTAAGTTGTTGGGCGCGGCTGGGGCGCTGTCAACGCTGCTTCCCAATCTGGGGGGCCCGAGCGCCGCCTGTAGGCGGCTCTACGTGGGGATCGTGCGATCGATGGCCCTGTATGGGGCCCCGATCTGGGCGGCTGACCTGACGGCCGGCAGCATCGCTGTCTTGCGGAAACCGCAGCGAGCTATGGCCGTCAGAGTCATCAGGGGATATCGCACGATCTCCTACGAGGCGGCTTGCGCACTGGCCGGATCCCCACCGTGGGACCTCGAGGCGAAGGTACTCGCGTCGCTGCATCGGTGGCGCGAGGACTCGAGGGCGCGGGGCGAGTGGCTGACGCCGCGACATTTGGAGTTGCGTCGGTCACAGCTTCGCGCAGCCCTGGTGGCGGAATGGCGGGACAGGCTTTCACGCCCTACCGCCGGCTCCGCCACCATCGGGGCGATCCGGCCAGTACTCGAGCGCTGGCTCGGGAGGAGGCACGGCTCCCTGTCGTTTCGGGTGACACAGGTGCTCTCGGGGCATGGTTGCTTCGGGAAGTACCTGTGTCGCATAAACAGGGAGCCGGACGCTCGGTGTCACCACTGCGTCGACTGTCGGGAGGACACGGCGTGGCACACGCTGGCAGAGTGTGCCGCTTGGACGGAGCCACGCCGTGCCCTCATCTCAGGAGTAGGCAGTGACCTGTCGCTGCCGGCCGTTGTCGACTCGATGGTCGACAGCGAGGAGTCCTGGGACGCGGTGGTGTCCTTCTGCGAAACAGTCATCTCGCAGAAGGAGGCTGCGGAGAGGGAGCGGGAGATCGCTTCCGCTAACCCGATCCGCAGCAGACGCACCGGGCGTCGGCGGAGGGCAGACAACGCCCTCTTCCAGCCCCCCTAAATGGGTCCAGGGGCGACGGACTGGGGAATCCGTCGCCCCCTACTTCTTAGGACCCGAGATGGCGGCGCGTAGTGTTCCACGCGCGCCTCTCTTTGATGTGGGGGGGAGTTTAACACCTCACTCCCCCCCTATCGCGAGGTGGCCCGCATAGGCGGGCCGGCACTAGTCGGGGATCGCGGAAGACTTACTAGTTCCCGTGATCCCCGGTGTACGTGAGAGACGGAACACCGGGGTGGTTTTAGTCAGTAAGAGTCTGACAGACCCCTCCGCCCTCCCCGGGGCGGAGGACATCCATGAGGATTTCCCCCGTAATAAAAAAAAAAAAAAAAAAAAAGGTTAGGTTAGGTTGGGGTGCGGGCAGAAAACCTCCTCGTGTGCCTTACGGCTGCTCGTTCCTTTCGAATACGTTCGGGGGAAAGGGCAGTCGGACGGCCGGTGCATCCTGGGCACGGCCAATAGTCTTTCCACGTCGGAGAGGGTATTGTCTGTGGCGAATTTCTGCGTGGGGGGGAGCTTATGCTCCTGGGTCGGTCGTTTAGACCGCCCTACGGTCGCTCACTCCCTCTTCTGCTTACAGAGGATGGGTTGAGTGGGCGTAGGAGGTTTCTCCAAGGTGGAGAAACATGGGCGGCGCTCGTTGTGCACTTACCCTGCCAACGGGCTAGTAGCGGGGGATCTGATTCTCCCGACTGTACCCGTCGAAATCGTAATCCGTAACGAGATCATGGTCATGTTTTATGACTCGGAGCGGGACGAGGATCTTGGCTTAATCGCCCGGATCGCGAGGAAGATAACCTCTATAAAAAATTCCTCTAATACCAAGTTTTGGTGTGCGGCGAGGGTATGAATGGCTGAGGAGTAGTGTCATCTGCAGCTTCTTAGTTGCAGGTGGCGCATCAGTCTCAAGCGCACCCCCAGCCAGGGATTGGTGGACCCCCTGGTTGGGTTACAAATGTACACTTACCTAGGGACAGGGGGTTACCCTAGGTGGACTTTTTATATCCCCCACACTCGTGGGAATCATATGGATGCCAAAAATATAAAAACAACTTTTGAGAGATCGCCGATCGTTTTGATCGAGCGGATGAGTGGGGATGCTTTGTCGGATTCCGACACCGCATCCGAGAAGATGGCGAGCGTGGCGAGCATTAGTTCGCAGCGCGCAGGCCGCAAAGGTGGCAACGGGCGGAAGTGGGCGCGGTCGCGCAGTGGCAAGCAGAGTATCTGCTCGTTTGTCGGAGTGCGGTGGGCCGTCCGGGGCGATATCACGACCCGATACGCCGGCTCCGTTGGAGCATGCGGCGAGCGTCGAGAGTGTGGGCAGTGACTCCGGGCCCGCATTCTCAGACGTCGGTGAGGGCTTGCTGCTGCCCTCAAATAAGGCGGAGGCCAATGCGGCTAAGCGGGCGCAGAGAAAGGCCAGAGCGGCTGACGAGGTTGAAGAATTGGCCCGTCAGCTGCGGGAGCGGCGCTCAGCCCGGATGGCTGCCGGAGGGAGCCCATCGGCGGTGGCGCTCAGTCGCCAAGTTCTAGACGGCGTCAGCGTTGTCCTTCAGGTTGCCACTAAATCCGGCAACTTGAAGGGCACGTTCACGCGCGCACTGAAGGAGGCAGCTGACGGCATCAAAGAGGCCGTCGAGGTCCTCCAGAGTCGCTCGAGCACGGAGGAGACGACGAAGCTGTGGGCTGAGAACCGCCGTCTCCAAGCCGAGCTGGAGGACCTCAAGCGGCAGTTTGCCGCCCAGAGGGCAGTTCCCGCAGCCACCCAATCGGCGGTCCCGCCACCGGCTCCATCGTTGGCCCCATCATCGGTCCCTGCACTTGCGGATGCAGAGATCGAGAAGATCGCTCGCATCTGCATGATGCAGTGCGGGCAGATGGTGGGGGCCCGGATGGAGGCAATAGAGGGGAGGCTCCTCCCGGCCGAAATTCTGCGGCCACCGCTTGCTGCGGATGCGCGGAAGTCGGCTGAACCCGCTAAATCGGGGCTGACGACTGTGGCTGCTGAGCCAAGCGGGTCCGGGAAGAGAGCCAGCAAGCCCAAGAAGGTCAAGGTCAAGCCTGCGCCCACTTCCGAGACGGCCAGTCCCCCGGCGACCACTCCCGGGCCCTGTACGGAGGCCTGGACAACGGTCGTCAAGGGGGGCAGAAAGAAGAAGAGGAAGAAGGCAGCACCGCCTGCACCCGCCGCTGCACCTGCACCGGCCGCGCAGAAAACCAAGAGGCCGCCTAGGCCGAGAGCCCCACGCTCGGCGGCTGTGGTTTTAACACTGCAGCCCGGAGCCGTTGAAAGGGGCGTCTCATATAAGGCGGTCCTATTGGAGGCCAAAGCCAAGGTCACACTCCCCGACCTTGGCATACCGTCCGGTCTCAGATGTAGGCCGGCGATTACGGGGGCGCGGCTGCTGGAGGTGCCGGGTACTTCTAGCGGCGAGAAGGCGGATCTCCTGGCCGCCAAGTTGAGGGAGGTCCTCAACCCAGAGGACGTTCGAGTGTCCAGGCCAATGAAGACCGCCGAGCTGCGAGTCGACGGCCTGGACGACTCGACGACTCCGGCTGAGGTTGTGGCAGCCATCGCCAAAGCCGGAGGATGTCCGCCTGAGGACGTGCGCACGGGTGACATCCGAACCGGCGCTTCCGGTCTCGGAGCCATCTGGGTGCGGTGCCCAGTGTCGGCGGCAAACAAAGTCGCCGACGGTGGGCGCCTGTTGGTGGGCTGGGTTGCAGCGAGAGTCAAGCTGCTGCAACCCAGAGCGCTACGGTGCTACCGCTGCCTGGACATTGGGCATGTCCGGGCAGGGTGCACCGCCGAAATAGACCGCAGCGAGCAATGCTTTCGTTGCGGTAAGACTGGCCATAAGTCCGCCCAGTGCACAGCGGCGCCAAACTGCAGCCTCTGTACAGCTGCAGGGAGGCCCGCTGGGCATAGGGCGGGTGGAAGAGCCTGTGGCGCACCCACCACTAACAAGAAGAAGAGGAGAGGCACCAAGGCTGCCGGGGGCTCTTTACCCCCCCCCTCAGCCTGGGTGCCCTACGGCCGACTCCCGGCCCAGTGATGGTGCGACGGAGGGAATGGACTGCGCATAATGGCGCCTTACCATTTCCTCCAGGGCAACATCAACCACGCTGCCAGAGCTCAGGATCTATTGATCCAGAGCATGGCAGAGTGGTCGATCGACGTGGCTGTGGTCGCCGAGCCGTATTTTGTCCCCCCCAGAGATAACTGGGTGGGAGACCTAGACGGCTCGGTGGCCATCATCGGCGGGGCTCTCGTCAACCTGTCCCGAGGTCGCGGTTGGGTGGCCGCCCTCGCGGACGGCATTGGCATTGTTGGGGCGTATTTCTCGCCCAACAAGAGCCTCGCCGACTTCGAGAACTTCCTTGTCGAGTTGGGGGCCGTCGTAGGCCGACTCCACCCTCGCCCCGTGCTGTTACTAGGGGATCTCAACGCCAAGTCTTCGGCGTGGGGATCCCCGGTGACCGATGCTAGGGGTGAGGCGCTGGAGGAGTGGGTGGTCACGACTGGCCTGGTCGTCCTAAACCGGGGCTCCACGCGTGCGTACGGCAGCGGGGCGGTTCGATCGTAGACGTATCGTTCGCTAGCCCTGCTGTCGCGAGCCGTGTCCGCGACTGGCGTGTCGCGGTGGAGGTGGAGACGTTGTCGGATCACAGATATGTCCGCTTCGACGTCTCCGCCCAGACCACAGGCGGCCGCAGTCCATCGGCCCCGCGAACGGACGGCCCGCGCTGGGCGCGTAAGCGCATCGACAGGGAAGTTCTCGAGGAGGCCGCTGTTGTCCAGGCCTGGATCCGGGAGTCGGCGACGGTTGGACCCGTCGACGTCGAAGAGGAGGCGCTGTGGTTTTGCGGGGCGATGACGCAAATCAGCGACGCGTCCATGCCCCGCGCCTACACGCATTCAGGAAAGCGCCAGGTGTACTGTTGGTCTGCCGAAATCGCGCGACTACGTGTCGAGTGCGTGGCGGTCAGACGCCAGTACACCCGATACCGGAGGCGACGTCGTCGGGTCCCTGACGAAGAAGCCGCGCTGTATGAGGTGTACCGCGCGGCTAAGGAGGCTCTGTGGCTGGCCATCGGCGAAGCGAGGACGCGAGCCAGGGAGGAGATGTTGGAGACTCTCGACGGAGATCCGTGGGGGCGCCCGTATCGTGCGGTTCGAGGGAAACTTCGAGCCGCGGCGCCTCCACTCACGGAGAGTCTCCAACCCGAGCTGCTGGAAGATGTGGTCGCAGCGCTCTTCCCGGCTAGAGCGGAGCACACTCCGCCGCCGATGGCTTTGCCCACAGCCGCAGAGCCTACCGAAGAGGTCGCCATCAGCGTCCCAGAGGTGACACAGCCAGAGATGAGGGCGGCCGTGATGCGGCTCCGGGCCAAGAACGTGGCTCCGGGGCCCGATGGTATTCACGGCATCGTGCTAGCCCTCGCTCTGAAGGAGCTAGAGCCCCAACTGAGAGGACTCTACACCGCGTGCCTTGAGCAGGGCCAGTTTCCCACTTTGTGGAAATCTGGTCGTCTGGTCCTGCTCAAGAAGGTGGGGCGCCCCGCGGACTCGCCGTCCGCGTACAGGCCCATAGTGCTGCTCGACGAGGTGGGTAAGATGTTTGAGCGGATTATCGCCGCCCGCCTCGTCGGCCACTTAAGCAGGGAGGGGCCTGACCTAGCCGAGAGCCAGTTCGGCTTTCGGCACGGGCGCTCCACCATCCACGCGATATCGCGGGTGAGAGTCCTGGCGGAGGAAGCAGTTTCCCGGGGCGGGGTGATGTTGGCGGTGTCCTTGGACATTTCCAACGCCTTCAACACCCTGCCCTGGAGCTGCATCCGGGAGGCACTACGGTACCATCGGGTGCCTCCGTACCTCCGCCGCATAGTTGGGGCCTATCTGGCGGATAGGTGTGTCACCTACATGGGACGTGATGGCGGAAACCAGCGCCGCATGTCGTGCGGTGTTCCACAGGGTTCGGTCGTGGGACCGCTCCTGTGGAACATCGGGTACGACTGGGTGCTGAGGGGCGAGCTCCAGCCGGGCGTGGACCTGACGTGTTATGCAGATGACACGCTGGTCATGGCCCGGGGGAGCTCGTACAGGGAGGCAGCGTTGCTGGCGACGGCTGCGGTGTCACAGGTGGTGACCCGCATACGGCGTCTTGGCCTGGAGGTGGCCCTCAATAAGTCGGAGGCCATGGTCTTTCATGGCCCCCGGCGGGCGCCGCCGCCGGGATCACACATCGTGGTCGGGGGGTCCCGAATAGCTGTCGAGTCCACCATGAAGTATCTGGGATTGGTGCTCGACAGCCGGTGGGATTTCGGACCCCACTTCCAGCGGCTGGCGCCCAAGTTGTTGGGCGCGGCTGGGGCGCTGTCAACGCTGCTTCCCAATCTGGGGGGCCCGAGCGCCGCCTGTAGGCGGCTCTACGTGGGGATCGTGCGATCGATGGCCCTGTATGGGGCCCCGATCTGGGCGGCTGACCTGACGGCCGGCAGCATCGCTGTCTTGCGGAAACCGCAGCGAGCTATGGCCGTCAGAGTCATCAGGGGGTATCGCACGATCTCCTACGAGGCGGCTTGCGTACTGGCCGGATCCCCACCGTGGGACCTCGAGGCGAAGGTACTCGCGTCGCTGCATCGGTGGCGCGAGGACTCGAGGGCGCGGGGCGAGTGGCTGACGCCGCGACATTTGGAGTTGCGTCGGTCACAGCTTCGCGCAGCCCTGGTGGCGGAATGGCGGGACAGGCTTTCACGCCCTACCGCCGGCTCCGCCACCATCGGGGCGATCCGGCCAGTACTCGAGCGCTGGCTCGGGAGGAGGCACGGCTCCCTGTCGTTTCGGGTGACACAGGTGCTCTCGGGGCATGGTTGCTTCGGGAAGTACCTGTGTCGCATAAACAGGGAGCCGGACGCTCGGTGTCACCACTGCGTCGACTGTCGGGAGGACACGGCGTGGCACACGCTGGCAGAGTGTGCCGCTTGGACGGAGCCACGCCGTGCCCTCATCTCAGGAGTAGGCAGCGACCTGTCGCTGCCGGCCGTTGTCGACTCGATGGTCGACAGCGAGGAGTCCTGGGACGCGGTGGTGTCCTTCTGCGATACTGTCATTTCGCAGAAGGAGGCTGCGGAGAGGGAGCGGGAGATTGCTTCTGCTAACCCGATCCGCAGCAGACGCACCGGGCGTCGGCGGAGGGCGGACAACGCCCTCTTCCAGCCCCCCTGAATGGGTCCAGGGGCGACGGACCGGGGAATCCGTCGCCCCCTACTTCTTAGGACCCGAGATGGCGGCGCGTAGTGTTCCACGCGCGCCTCTCATTGATGTGGGGGGGAGTTTAACACCTCACTCCCCCCCTATCGCGAGGTGGCCCGCATAGGCGGGCCGGCACTAGCCGGGGATCGCGGAAGACTTACTAGTTCCCGTGATCCCCGGCGTAAGTGAGAGACGGAACACCGGGGTGGTTTTAGTCAGTAAGAGTCTGACAGACCCCTCCGCCCTCCCCGGGGCGGAGGACATCCATGAGGATTTCCCCCGTCATCAAAAAAAAAAAAAAAAGGTTAGGTTAGGTTTTTTTTTTTTTTTTTTTTTTTTTTTTTTTTTTTGTTTGGGCAGGAGTGGGAAATCCTCATGGACACCCAGACTGCCTCACTAGTGACGCAGTCTGGGTAGTGCCGGACTCTTACCGGCTAAAACCCACTCCTGCCTGATCCCGGTGTCCTCTGACGTGATCAGAGATTTTGTTTGGCTCCCGTTCTGATTTTCAGCATACTATGTTTTAACTAGGAGAGAGCTTCACTTCTTATTAGGCTAACATCTTATATGGCTAATTTATTTCTTGACTATATAATTATTTTTGTATTTTTTTGTTTTTGTTTTTTTTTTTTTTTTTTTATACGTATATTATTTTCTATACTTAATGTTATATCTATACACTTATATTTATATGCTATTAAATATATTCTATACTAATATATATATTTAGCATAATTTTCTTATTCTATTTATTTCTACTCATAACAATTTTTGCTACTTCTATAATATACTCTATAAATGTATCCCTAAGTTTCTTACTTGCTATTAAATGTTGGTAGTTTTCAGCTATTATTTTAATGTCCAGTCTGTTTTCAAATTCGTGTCGTCTCAGGACGTGAACGGGGCAGTCGGTTAAAATATGCTCCACTGTTTCGGGTGTGTTGGGTTGGCAGATGCACGATGAGTTCTCTTTGCACTTGAATCGATTCAGGTACTCCGAGAACCCACCGTGCCCCGTTAGCACTTGCGTTACTATTTTAGCTGGTTTCATTTGCCGAACCACCCTGTAGGAGTCTGAGACGTCAGGAAAGAACAATTTTGTCACCCTGGCTGTGGAGCCCTCTTTGTATCTTCGGTTCCATTCATCAATCGACCGCTTTCGGATCTGTCGCTTAATGAATGAAACCGGGCAAAGGTCATATTCTGGCTTGGTTTTTATTTTCAAAGCGGCGTCTTTCGCCAGTTCATCTGCCCTTTCATTTCCCGCAAGGCCCGCGTGTGCCTTAATCCAGAAAAAAGACACAGTTTTGTTCTGAGTTTTAATGGCGCTTAGGTTCCTGCGGGTGTCTACTGCCAAAGGATGCGTTGAGCCGATGTTAACTATGGTCTCCAGAGCTGATCTGGAGTCGCTGTAAATTCCATAGCTACCTTCGCTTCTCTGTTTTATGACCTCAGTGGCTTTGCATACTGCGAGGAGTTCTGCCTGGTATACCGTACAGTACGGTGCGAGCTTGAATTTGAGGGACTTTACCTCCGCTGCGCTATCCCATAAGGTTAGCGCTGCTCCAACTTTTCCCTCAATTCGGCTGCCATCGGTAAAGATTCGAATAGCCTGGTTGTTATGGCTATCGACTTGCTCCTGGTCTACCAAGTTCACAAACTCCACCGCAGTATGCTCCCCCGGGTGAGGTGTACAGGAGAATTCAGCTCTGCGCTCGACCTCTCTGTCTGCCAGCTCCAGCTGGGGCGCTCCTCTCTTCGCCTCATAAAGGGCAGCTGCCTCTTGTATGCGGAGGTCAAGCGGCAATATTCCAGCCAGTAGCAGCGCCGAGTGAAGAGAAGTCGTGCGATACGCTCCGCACAGCTTTTGAGCAAATCCTCTCTGAACTGCATTTAAGTGGCGTTGGACTCCTAACTTTTTGGTTGCAGAGGACCAGGCTGCAGCCGCATACACAACTATGGGCTCCACTGTGGCGGTGTATATTATGCGGATGATTTCCGGGTGGAGACCCCAACTGACCCTGGCAGCTCTCGCCAGCTGGTTGTATACTCCAAGCGCCTTTTTGCAGACGTTAGCCGTATGACTATTGAAGGTCAGCTTGGAGTCCACAGTGAGTCCCAGGATCTTTATTTCGGGGGACATTTCAATGTCGATCCCTCCCATGGTCAGATGTGGCGTGTCGTATTTAAGTTTTCGGGTAAGCACCATAGCGCAGGTTTTGTGCGGTGCAAACCTGAGCTTATTCACGACACCCCACACCCGAACATGTTCGAGAGCGGCATTGGCCTGTCTCTGGATGTCTATGGCAGTCTCCCCCGAAAAGACGAGCACCACGTCATCCGCAAACGCCTGACAATAGTCGCCTCTCTGAGTGAGACTCTCCAGCAATGGGTTTAAAAGGAGGTTCCAAAGGAGAGGGCCGCTTATTGATCCCTGGACACACCCTTTGTGAGTGCCTTTCGCGTACTCATGGCCAGCATACCTTACGCGGACCTTACGGTCGCTTAGGTAGCTGGCTACCATCCTCCTGAGGTTCGCTGGGCACTTCTCTTCCGCCAGTCTGACCTTTATGGCCGGCCACCACGCACTGTCGAAGGCTCCCTCTATGTCCAGTGAGACCATCGTGATGAGTTTCTTCTCTTGGAGTTTGCCTCTCACGTGGCCCATCAAGTCATAGAGGGCGTCTTCCGTGCTTCGCTGTGGCATAAAGCCATACTGGCGGGGACTTATTCGGGGCACCAGGTGCCAAGCCAGCCTTCTTACCATCATCTTCTCTAGTATTTTACCCATCACTGGTAACAATCCAATAGGTCTGTAGGATTTAGGACTGGTATAATTGTCCTTCCCTGGCTTCCTGAGTACCACCACAGTGGCCTCTTTCCATGTCATGGGGAAGTGCGTGAGTTGCCAACACTTATTAAATATTGCCAAGTGCAGCTCCATGTCTCTGAATATCACTCGCTGGCAGATGTCAGCTGTGAAGCCGTCTACTCCGGGTGCCTTCTTCGGGTTGAAGCTCTTCGTCGCGAAACTGAGCTCCTCCATCGTAAACGCCGGGTCATGGGTCTCATTATGGCTCCAGTCGTTTATTCGGTCGGCGAGAGCTCTGATCCGCAGATGGTCTGGGCTATCGTCCTCCCGTGCATCCTCCGGATAGAATGTATCCGCCAGTATTCTCGCAGATTCTTCCTGCTCCGCTTCCTTTCCATTCCATACCAGCGGCAGATCTTCTTGCCTTCTAGTTGTGTTTTTAATAACCCTATAAATTCCTTCCCATACCCCTTCCTTATTTTGTTTCTGACAAAATTCCTTCCAACTCTCCGTACTGCGTTTTTTAACTTCTAATTCATATTTCTCTTTCTCTTCCAGGTACAACGCCACCACACCTTCTCTACGTGAGGGCGCAGCACATCGGATTCTTCTCTTCCTGGTAGCGACATCGTGTTTCATTGTTTCAAGCTCTTTGGACCACCACGGCAAGGTAAGTGTTTGATTTTCTTTTTTGATCGGTATTGCTTCGTTACATGCTTGTGTTATTACTTGTGTAAATTTTTCAATTAAACTATCCAAATGATCTTTGTTATCTATCTCGTCTATCTGTAATTTGTTAATTCTGTTTTCTATAGTTAATTGGTCCATTTTTTCATAAAATAGCTCCCAATTAGCTCTTTTTGTGTTGTATTTTCTTGTCGTTCTTTTAATATTAATACCTTTCCCTTTTTGTAGTTTGATTTTGATTATTATGCCATTATGGTCTGAGCTCGTTAAGTCTTCGACTACCGTCCATTCCTCTACCAGGTCGAGCAAGTCTTCTGTGCACAGAGTCACGTCGACGTGACTTGTAATTCTACGTCCCCCTCTGATGGTGTCAAAAGTGGGTTTATTCCCAAAATTCAGAACGTGTAGATTGAGTTCTCCGATCATCCCTGCCAGTTCATCGCCTCTATCGTCAATGAGACTGCTTCCCCACCACGTACTTTTGGCGTTAGCGTCACCTCCAATGATGGCATTTTTGGGCTTTAGCTCGTTCACCACAGCTGTTATGTGGTCCAGGTATGGCCTAATGGGTTGGTCAGGCTCAAAGTAGTACGAGACGGCTAGCATCTCCCACGCACTCGTCCGCAGTTTCACCACCACGATATTGTTAGTTGTGAATTTAGGGCACTGTATTACGTCAATGTCACGGTTGAACACAACTATCGCCGCCTTAACAGTGCCTCCGCGATCCGTGTTTTGGAAGACTCGAGCCCCCCCGTACGACTTCATTGCCCTTATACTGCCCACATACGGCTCCTGAACCAGTGCGAATGCTATTTTACGCTTTATAGCCTCAAGCATGAGCTCATTTGTCGCCAATTGTTTCCGTTGGAGGTTAGCTTGCGCTGCCATGTAGACTTGAGTGTCCGCAGTCTGTGCGACTCCGGGGACCACCTTAGCAATAAGCTATTGCAGCTCGCGCCAATGCATCCCACTTCCTGCGCACTGGGCATTCCTGGCTATAGACCGTGTGGCCTGTATCGTTATGCTTTTCTTTTATACAATTCTTGCACGTCGGTCTGTCGCCCATTTCCAGCCTGGTGCACTCAGCCTTGAGATGTGGCCCTCCGCAATAATTGCACAGATCCACGGGTTCCGTACACAATTTCCGGCCATGTCCGTATGCCAAGCACCTTGTGCATTGTATGAGGGGCGTTTGGTCCTGGACTCTGACGCACTGCAGGTCGATGAAAACTCTGCCGGCCGTCGTTAGTCTCTGCCATAATTTTGGTGTCACCTGTAGGACGACATGGTTCTCGAGCGAGTTCCGTGCCCTCCTCCGGTATTTCACGGTGGCAGAGGCCTCCTCGGCCGTCAGGTCCTGCAGCAGGCGGGCGTTCTGGACCTGCAGAGCAGTCAAGATATCCTCGTCGCTATTGTAGGACAGAAGGTCCTTGATTATAACCAGTGGGTTCCTATTTTTGGCCTCTTCCACTTGTAGCGTTTTGTCTTTTTTGAGTTGGGCTGTTGTTTTTGCCATTTCTTCCTTACTACTGAAGCTCAGGATAACCCTCTTGTCCTTGACTTTTCGGACTCTTTCGATCTGCAGGCCACTCTTCTTCGCGTCCAGAATATGCTGAACCTTTCCTATAACTTCTGCACTGGTGTCCATTGCGACATCGGACGAAACAATGACAGAATGCTTCGGTCTCTGACCCCAGGTGTTTTTGGGGGCAGTCAGAGTCTCTGCGTAAGTTGGGGCCCTCTCCCTAATCTCAGAGATCATTTTCCCCATTTCCTGGGTGGTCTTTTCGAGCGCTTGTATCTCCGTCAGTACTTCTCTGTCACTGTGTCGTTCTCTGTCGCGTGTCTCCTGTGCCTCTCTCTGTTCCTGCATCGCCACCTGCAATTGTTTGATCATTTGGTTGCCCTCCTTCACTATCAGAGTTTGCTCGTCTAGTGCGGAGCGCAACCAATTGATATTCTCCTGATCATCCCCTTTCGCTTTGCCCTTCTGGCTTACAGTTGCCTGTTGATGATCTCTACCATCTTTTCCCTTGTCCGCCTCCTTCACCAACTGATACAATCGATCTATTGCCACTGTAACGCCCGTTTTTATTTCTGCCTTGAGGTTACGCGAGTTGTTTAGGTGGAGCTTTGCCTTATTCAGACATGCTCTTGCCTCCGCTGTGATGTTGGGGTAACCGGCCTCGGTCCTCTTTAGCGGCTTTGCGGTATCTGATGGAGCCTGGCGCGACTCCGAAAGACTGGTACTTTCTTGAGAGGTCCCTGGTGACTTTGGGATGACAGGGGATTTGGCCTGAGGTTCGGATTTACCGGCTTCCCATTCCCCGATACTGCGCCTCACGCCGGGAAGCGGAGGTCCAGCTTTTTCAGTCGATCGAGGTGAGACACTGACGCCACGCGAACTCGCGATTGGCTTGGCTGGTGTGCGGAACATAGTGTTAGCCGAAGTAAAGGTAGTGTTCATAGCCTAGTCAGAGAACACCGATGATAAGTTCTGTGTCCCTGTAAATGGGGGATGCACAGAAGCAATAAAATACTAAAAATACTAAAAAAGTAAAATAACGTAGTAAGGTCGAAAGACCGTCAGTCAAAAACTTCTGAAAAATAGAAGTCTCCGTCAAATACAGGTCAAATGACAAAAGAAACGCGTTATTTAAGAATGTAATCTACACTATCAAGACTATAGCCTACACAAACAATTAAAACTAAATTAAAAAATTTGTCAAAATCAGGTTCATCCACCCAGCTAGTAGACACAAGGTGGGTGGGCGGGCAAAATTTTTTCGCGTTTTGTCAATTATTTTTGATGGGATGGTCTCAGGTAGCCCAATTATGAATATAGTAGCTGAAAACAGCGTCAAATTACCTCGGTTAGGTTAGGTTAGGTTAGGTTTTTTTTTTTTTTTTTTTTTTTTTTTTTTGGGCAGGAGTGGGAAATCCTCATGGACACCCAGACTGCCTCACTAATGACGCAGTCTGGGTAGTGCCGGACTCTTTCCGGCTAAAACCCACTCCTGCCTGAACTCGGTGTCCTCTGACATAATCAGAGATCTTATTTGGCTATGTTCTGATTATTTATAACATAATTTTACAGCTTGTGAATAGCTTTATTTTTATATTAGGCTAACATCTTAAATCTATCTATCTATATTATTTTCTATGCCTCATGTTATATCTAGGTTAGGTTAGGTTAGGTTAGGTTTGGCACACGCTGGCAGAGTGTGCCGCTTGGACGGAGCCACGCCGTGCCCTCATCTCAGGAGTAGGCAGTGACCTGTCGCTGCCGGCCGTTGTCGACTCGATGGTCGACAGCGAGGAGTCCTGGGACGCGGTGGTGTCCTTCTGCGAAACAGTCATCTCGCAGAAGGAGGCTGCGGAGAGGGAGCGGGAGATCGCTTCCGCTAACCCGATCCGCAGCAGACGCACCGGGCGTCGGCGGAGGGCGGACAACGCCCTCTTCCAGCCCCCCTAAATGGGTCCAGGGGCGACGGACTGGGGAATCCGTCGCCCCCTACTTCTTAGGACCCGAGATGGCGGCGCGTAGTGTTCCACGCGCGCCTCTCATTGATGTGGGGGGGAGTTTAACACCTCACTCCCCCCCTATCGCGAGGTGGCCTGCATAGGCGGGCCGGCACTAGTCGGGGATCGCGGAAGACTCAATAGTTCCCGTGATCCCCGGTGTACGTGAGAGACGGAACACCGGGGTGGTTTTAGTCAGTAAGAGTCTGACAGACCCCTCCGCCCTCCCCGGGGCGGAGGACATCCATGAGGATTTCCCCCCGTCATCAAAAAAAAAAAAAAAAAAAGGTTAGGTTAGGTTAGGGAGGCAGCGTTGCTGGCGACGGCTGCGGTGTCACAGGTGGTGACCCGCATACGGCGCCTTGGCCTGGATGTGGCCCTCAACAAGTCGGAGGCCATGGTCTTTCATGGCCCCCGGCGGGCGCCGCCGCCGGGATCACACATCGTGGTCGGGGGGTCCCGAATAGCTGTCGAGTCCACCATGAAGTATCTGGGATTGGTGCTCGACAGCCGGTGGGATTTCGGACCCCACTTCCAGCGGCTGGCGCCCAAGTTGTTGGGCGCGGCTGGGGCGCTGTCAACGCTGCTTCCCAATCTGGGGGGCCCGAGCGCCGCCTGTAGGCGGCTCTACGTGGGGATCGTGCGGTCGATGGCCCTGTATGGGGCCCCGATCTGGGCGGCTGACCTGACGGCCGGCAGCATCGCTGTCTTGCGGAAACCGCAGCGAGCTATGGCCGTCAGAGTCATCAGGGGATATCGCACGATCTCCTACGAGGCGGCTTGCGTACTGGCCGGATCCCCACCGTGGGACCTCGAGGCGAAGGTACTCGCGTCGCTGCATCGGTGGCGCGAGGACTCGAGGGCGCGGGGCGAGTGGCTGACGCCGCGACATTTGGAGTTGCGTCGGTCACAGCTTCGCGCAGCCCTGGTGGCGGAATGGCGGGACAGGCTTTCACGCCCTACCGCCGGCTCCGCCACCATCGGGGCGATCCGGCCAGTACTCGAGCGCTGGCTCGGGAGGAGGCACGGCTCTCTGTCGTTTCGGGTGACACAGGTGCTCTCGGGGCATGGTTGCTTCGGGAAGTACCTGTGTCGCATAAACAGGGAGCCGGACGCTCGGTGTCACCACTGCGTCGACTGTCGGGAGGACACGGCGTGGCACACGCTGGCAGAGTGTGCCGCTTGGACGGAGCCACGCCGTGCCCTCATCTCAGGAGTAGGCAGTGACCTGTCGCTGCCGGCCGTTGTCGACTCGATGGTCGACAGCGAGGAGTCCTGGGACGCGGTGGTGTCCTTCTGCGAAACAGTCATCTCGCAGAAGGAGGCTGCGGAGAGGGAGCGGGAGATCGCTTCCGCTAACCCGATCCGCAGCAGACGCACCGGGCGTCGGCGGAGGGCGGACAACGCCCTCTTCCAGCCCCCCTAAATGGGTCCAGGGGCGACGGACTGGGGAATCCGTCACCCCCTACTTCTTAGGACCCGAGATGGCGGCGCGTAGTGTTCCACGCGCGCCTCTCTTTGATGTGGGGGGGAGTTTAACACCTCACTCCCCCCCTATCGCGAGGTGGCCCGCATAGGCGGGCCGGCACTAGCCGGGGATCGCGGAAGACTTACTAGTTCCCGTGATCCTCGGCGTAAGTGAGAGACGGAACACCGGGGTGGTTTTAGTCAGTAAGAGTCTGACAGACCCCTCCGCCCTCCCCGGGGCGGAGGACATCCATGAGGATTTCCCCCCGTTATCAAAAAAAAAAAAAAAAAAAAAAAAAAAAAAAAAAAAAAAAAAGGTTAGGTTAGGTTAGGTTAGGTTGGGGTGCGGGCAGAAAACCTCCTCGTGTGCCTGACGGCTGCTCGTTCCTTTCGAATACGTTCGGGGGAAAGGGCAGTCGGACGGCCGGTGCATCCTGGGCACGGCCAATAGTCTTTCCACGTCGGAGAGGATATTGTCTGTGGCGAATTTCTGCGTGGGGGGGAGCTTATGCTCCTAGGTCGGTCGTTTAGACCGCCCTACGGTCGCTCACTCCCTCCTCTGCTTACAGAGGATGAATTGAGTGGGCGTAGGACGTTTCTCCACATGTCTGTCTGTTTCAAACAGAGGACATGGTGGAGAAACATGGGCGGCGCTCGTTGTGCACTTACCCTGCAAACGGGCTAGTAGCGGGGGATCTGATTCTCCCGACTGCAACCGTCGATATCGTAATCCGTAACGAGATCATGGTCATGTTTTATGACTCGGAGCGGGACGAGGATCTTGGCTTAATCGCCCAGATCGCGAGGAAGATAACCTCTATAAAAAATTCCTCTAATACCAAGTTTTGGTGTGCGGCGAGGGTATGAATGGCTGAGGAGTAGTGTCATCTGCAGCTTCTTAGTTGCAGCTGGCGCATCAGTCTCGAGCGCACCCCCAGCCAGGGATTGGTGGACCCCCTGGTTGGGTTACAAATGTACACTTACCTAGGGACAGGGGGTAACCCTAGGTGGACTTGTTATATCCCCCATACTCGTGGGAATCAAATGGATACCAAAAATAAAAAAACAAATCTTGAGAAGTCGCCGATCGTTTTGATCGAGCGGATGAGTGGGGATGCTTTGTCGGATTCCGACACCGCATCCGAGAAGAGGGCGAGCGTGGCGAGCGTTAGTTCGCAGCGCTCGCGGGCTACGCAGGGGATGTCTTCCCCCAAAGGAAGGAGAAAGCGCTCGCCACGCTCCCATAGCGTGGAAATGCCGGCCGCTAAGGTGGCAACGGGCGGAAGTGGGCGAGGTCGCGCAATAGCTAGCGGACCTTCGAATCGTTTGTCGGAGTGCGGTGGGCCGTCCGGGGCGATATCCCGACCCGACACGCCGGCTCCGTTGGAGCATGCGGCGAGCGTCGAGAGTGTGGGCAGTGACTCCGGGCCCGCATTCTCAGACATCGGTGAGGGCTTGCTGCTGCCCTCAAATAAGGCGGAGGCCAATGCGGCTAAGCGGGCGCAGAGAAAGGCCAGAGCGGCTGACGAGGTCGAAGAGTTGGCCCGTCAGCTGCGGGAGCGGCGCTCAGCCCGGATGGCTGCCGGGGAGAGCCCATCGGCGGTGGCGCTTAGCCGCCAAGTTTTGGATGGCGTGAGCGTTGTCCTTCAGGTTGCCACTAAATCCGGCAACTTGAAGGGCACGTTCACGCGCGCGCTGAAGGAGGCGGCTGACGGCATCAAAGAGGCCGTCGAGGTCCTCCAAAGTCGGTCAAGCACGGAGGAGACGGCGAAGCTGTGGGCTGAGAACCGCCGTCTCCAAGCCGAGCTGGAGGACCTGAAGCGGCAGTTTGCCGCCCAGAGGGCAGTTCCCGCGGCCACCCAATTGCCGGTCCCGCCGCCGGCTCCATCGTTCGCCCCATCATCGGTCCCTGCACTTGCGGATGCAGAGATCGAGAAGATCGCTCGCATCTGCATGATGCAGTGCGGGCAGATGGTGGGGGCCCGGATGGAGGCCATAGAGGGGAGGCTTCTCCCGGCTGAAACTCTGCGGCCGCCGCTTGCTGCCGATACGCGGAAGCCGGCTGAACACGCCAAATCGGGGTCGATGGCTGTGGCTGCTGAGCCAAGCGGGTCCAGGAAGGGAGGCAGCAAGTCTAAGAAGACAAAGCCTGCGCCCACATCCCAGAAGGCTGCTCCCCCGGCGTCCAAGCCTGGGCCCACTGCCCAGACGGCCGGTCCCCCGGCGACCGCTCCCGGGGCCTCCACGGAGGCCTGGACAACGGTCGTAAAGGGGGGCCGTAAGAAGAAGAAGGCAACACCACCTGCACCCGCTAAGGCACCTGCACCGGTTGCGCAGAAGAGCCAGAGGCCGCCTAGGCCCAGAGCCCCACGCTCCGCGGCTGTAGTTATAACACTGCAGCCCGGAGCCGTCGAAAGGGGCGTCTCGTATAAGGCGGTCCTATTAGAGGCCAAAGCCAAAGTCGCGCTCCCCGAACTTGGCATATCGTCCGGCCTAAGATGTAGGCCGGCGATAACTGGGGCGCGGCTGCTGGAGGTGCCGGGTGCCTCGAGCGGCGAGAAGGCGGACATCCTGGCCGCCAAGTTGAGGGAGGTTCTCAACCCCGAGGACGTTCGAGTGTCCAGGCCTATGAAGACTGCTGAGTTGCGCGTCGACGGCCTGGACGACTCGACGACTTCGGCTGAGGTTGTGGCAGCCATCGCCAAAGCCGGAGGATGTCCGCCTGACGACGTGCGCACGGGCGACATCCGAACCGGCACTTCCGGTCTCGGTGCCATCTGGGTGCGGTGCCCAGTGTCGGCGGCAAACAAGGTCGCCGACGGTGGGCGCCTGTTGGTGGGCTGGGTTGCAGCGAGAGTCAAGCTGCTGCAACCCAGAGCGCTGCGGTGTTACCGTTGCCTCGACATTGGGCATGTCCGGGCGAGGTGCACCGCTGCTATAGACCGCTGCGAGCAATGTTTTCGCTGCGGTCTACCCGGCCATAAATCCGCCCAGTGCACAGCGGCGCCAAACTGCAGCCTCTGTACAGCTGCAGGGAGGCCCGCTGGGCACAGGGCGGGTGGAAGAGCTTGTGGCGCACCCACCACAAAGAAGAAGAGAAGGAGAGGCACCAAGGCTGCCGGGGGCTCTTTACCCCCCCCCTCAGCCTGGGTGCCCTACGGCCGACTCCCGGCCCAGTGATGGTGCGGAAATGGACTGCGCTTAATGGCGCCTTACCATTTCCTCCAGGGCAACATCAACCACGCTGCCAGAGCTCAGGATCTATTGATCCAGAGCATGGCAGAGTGGTCGATTGACGTGGCTGTGGTCGCCGAGCCGTATTTTGTCCCCCCCAGGGATAACTGGGTGGGAGACCTAGACGGCTTGGTGGCCATCATCGGCAGGGCTCTCGTCAACCCGTCCCGAGGTCGCGGTTGGGTGACCGCCCTCGCGGACGGCATTGGCATTGTTGGGGCGTATTTCTCGCCCAACAAGAGCCTCGCCGACTTCGAGAACTTCCTTGTCGAGTTGGGGGCCGTCGTAGGCCGACTCCACCCTCGCCCCGTGCTGTTACTAGGGGATCTAAACGCCAAGTCTTCGGCGTGGGGATCCCCGGTGACCGATGCTAGAGGTGAGGTGCTGGAGGAGTGGGTGGTCACGACTGGCCTGGTCGTCCTAAACCGGGGCTCGGTACACACGTGCGTGCGGCAGCGGGGCGGTTCGATCGTAGACGTATCGTTTGCTAGCCCTGCTGTCGCGAGCCGTGTCCGCGACTGGCGTGTCGCGGTGGAGGTGGAGACGTTGTCGGATCACAGATATATCCGCTTCGACGTCTCTGCCCAGACCACAGGCGGCCGCAGTCCATCGGCCCCGCGAACGGAGGGCCCGCGCTGGGCGCGTAAGCGCATCGACAGGGAGGTTCTCGAGGAGGCCGCTGTTGTCCAGGCCTGGATCCGGGAGTCGGCGACGGTTGGACCCGTCGACGTCGAAGAGGAGGCGCTGTGGTTTCGCGGGGCGATGACGCAAATCAGCGACACGTCCATGCCCCGCGTCCACACGCAATCAGGAAGGCGCCAGGTGTACTGGTGGTCTGCCGAGATCGCGCGACTACGTGTAGAGTGCGTGGCGGTCAGACGCCAGTACACCCGATACCGGAGGCGACGTCGTCGGGTCCCTGACGAAGAAGCCGCGCTGTATGAGGTGTACCGCGCGGCTAAGGAGGCTCTGTGGCTGGCCATCGGCGAAGCGAGGATGCGAGCCAGGGAGGAGATGTTGGAGACTCTCGACGGAGATCCGTGGGGGCGCCCGTATCGTGCGGTTCGAGGGAAACTTCGAGCCGCGGCGCCTCCACTCACGGAGAGTCTCCAACCCGAGCTGCTTGAGGATGTTGTCGCAGCCCTCTTCCCGGCTAGAGCGGAGCACACTCCGCCGCCGATGGCTTTGCCCACAGCCGCAGAGCCTACCGAAGAGGTCGCCATCAGCGTCCCAGAGGTGACACAGCCAGAGATGAGGGCGGCCGTGATGCGGCTCCGGGCCAAGAACGTGGCTCCGGGGCCCGATGGTATTCACGGCATCGTGCTCGCCCTCGCTCTGAAGGAGCTAGAGCCCCAACTGAGAGGACTCTACACCGCGTGCCTTGAGCAGGGCCAGTTTCCCACTTTGTGGAAATCTGGTCGTCTGGTCCTGCTCAAGAAGGTGGGGCGCCCCGCGGACTCGCCGTCCGCGTACAGGCCCATAGTGCTGCTCGACGAGGTGGGTAAGATGTTTGAGCGGATTATCGCCGCCCGCCTCGTCGGCCACTTAAGCAGGGAGGGGCCTGACCTAGCCGAGAGCCAGTTCGGCTTTCGGCACGGGCGCTCCACCATCCACGCGATATCACGGGTGAGAGTCCTGGCGGAGGAAGCTGTATCCCGGGGCGGGGTGATGTTGGCGGTGTCCTTGGACATTTCCAACGCCTTCAACACCCTGCCCTGGAGCTGCATTCGGGAGGCACTGCGGTACCATCGGGTGCCCCCGTACCTCCGCCGCATCGTTGGGGCCTATCTGGCGGATAGGTGTGTCACCTACATGGGACGTGATGGCGGAAACCAGCGCCGCATGTCGTGCGGTGTTCCACAGGGTTCGGTCGTGGGACCGCTCCTGTGGAACATCGGGTACGACTGGGTGCTGAGGGGCGAGCTCCAGCCGGGCGTGGACCTGACGTGTTATGCAGATGACACGCTGGTCACGGCCCGGGGGAGCTCGTACAGGGAGGCAGCGTTGCTGGCGACGGCTGCGGTGTCACAGGTGGTGACCCGCATACGGCGTCTTGGCCTGGATGTGGCCCTCAACAAGTCGGAGGCCATGGTCTTTCATGGCCCCCGGCGGGCGCCGCCGCCGGGATCACACATCGTGGTCGGGGGGTCCCGAATTGCTGTCGAGTCCACCATGAAGTATCTTGGATTGGTGCTCGACAGCCGGTGGGACTTCGGACCCCACTTCCAGCGGCTGGCGCCCAAGTTGTTGGGCGCGGCTGGGGCGCTGTCAACGCTGCTTCCCAATCTGGGGGGCCCGAGCGCCGCCTGTAGGCGGCTCTACGTGGGGATCGTGCGATCGATGGCCCTGTATGGGGCCCCGATCTGGGCGGCTGACCTGACGGCCGGCAGCATCGCTGTGCTGCGGAAACCGCAGCGAGCTATGGCCGTCAGAGTCATTAGGGGATATCGCACGATCTCCTACGAGGCGGCTTGCGTACTGGCCGGATCCCCACCGTGGGACCTCGAGGCGAAGGTACTCGCGTCGCTGCATCGGTGGCGCGAGGACTCGAGGGCGCGGGGCGAGTGGCTGACGCCGCGACATCTGGAGTTGCGTCGGTCACAGCTTCGCGCAGCCCTGGTGGCTGAATGGCGGGACAGGCTCTCACGCCCTACCGCCGGCTCCGCCACCATCGGGGCGATCCGACCGGTACTAGAGCGCTGGCTCGGGAGGAGGCACGGCTCCCTGTCGTTTCGGGTGACACAGGTGCTCACGGGGCATGGTTGCTTCGGGAAGTACCTGTGTCGCATAAACAGGGAGCCGGACGCTCGGTGTCACCACTGCGTCGACTGTCGGGAGGACACGGCGTGGCACACGCTGGCAGAGTGTGCCGCTTGGACGGAGCCGCGCCGTGCCCTCATCTCAGGAGTAGGCAGTGACTTGTCGCTGCCGGCCGTTGTCGACTCGATGGTCGACAGCGAGGAGTCCTGGGACGCGGTGGTGTCCTTCTGCGAAACAGTCATCTCGCAGAAGGAGGCTGCGGAGAGGGAGCGGGAGATTGCTTCAGCTAACCCGATCCGCAGCAGACGCACCGGGCGTCGGCGGAGGGCGGACAACGCCCTCTTCCAGCCCCCCTAAATGGGTCCAGAGGCGACGGACTGGGGAATCCGTCGCCCCCTATTTCTAGGACCCGAGATGGCGGCGCGTAGTGTTCCACGCGCGCCTCTCTTTGATGTGGGGGGGAGTTTAACACCTCACTCCCCCCTATCGCGAGGTGGCCCGCATCGGCGGGCCGGCACTAGTCGGGGATCGCGGAAGTCTCAATCGTTCCCGCGATCCCCGGTGTACGTGAGAGACGGAACACCGGGGTGGTTTTAGTCAGTAAGAGTCTGACAGACCCCTCCGCCCTCCCCGGGGCGGAGGACATCCATGAGGATTTCCCCCCGTAATCAAAAAAAAAAAAAAAAGGTTAGGTTAGGTTAGGTTAGGCTTTCACGCCCTACCGCCGGCTCCGCCACCATCGGGGCGATCCGGCCAGTACTCGAGCGCTGGCTCGGGAGGAGGCACGGCTCCCTGTCGTTTCGGGTGACACAGGTGCTCTCGGGGCATGGTTGCTTCGGGAAGTACCTGTGTCGCATAAACAGGGAGCCGGACGCTCGGTGTCACCACTGCGTCGACTGTCGGGAGGACACGGCGTGGCACACGCTGGCAGAGTGTGCCGCTTGGACGGAGCCACGCCGTGCCCTCATCTCAGGAGTAGGCAGTGACCTGTCGCTGCCGGCCGTTGTCGACTCGATGGTCGACAGCGAGGAGTCCTGGGACGCGGTGGTGTCCTTCTGCGAAACAGTCATCTCGCAGAAGGAGGCTGCGGAGAGGGAGCGGGAGATCGCTTCTGCTAACCCGATCCGCAGCAGACGCACCGGGCGTCGGCGGAGGGCGGACAACGCCCTCTTCCAGCCCCCCTAAATGGGTCCAGGGGCGACGGACTGGGGAATCCGTCACCCCCTACTTCTTAGGACCCGAGATGGCGGCGCGTAGTGTTCCACGCGCGCCTCTCTTTGATGTGGGGGGGAGTTTAACACCTCACTCCCCCCCTATCGCGAGGTGGCCCGCATAGGCGGGCCGGCACTAGTCGGGGATCGCGGAAGACTTACTAGTTCCCGTGATCCCCGGCGTAAGTGAGAGACGGAACACCGGGGTGGTTTTAGTCAGTAAGAGTCTGACAGACCCCTCCGCCCTCCCCGGGGCGGAGGACATCCATGAGGATTTCCCCCCGTAATCAAAAAAAAAAAAAAAAAAAGGTTAGGTTAGGTTCGCCTCGTCGGCCACTTAAGCAGGGAGGGGCCTGACCTCGCCGAGAGCCAGTTCGGCTTTCGGCACGGGCGCTCCACCATCCACGCGATATCGCGGGTGAGAGTCCTGGCGGAGGAAGCTGTGTCCCGGGGCGGGGTGATGTTGGCGGTGTCCTTGGACATTTCCAACGCCTTCAACACCCTGCCCTGGAGCTGCATCCGGGAGGCACTGCAGTATCATCGGGTGCCTCCGTACCTCCGCCGCATCGTTGGGGCCTATCTGGCGGATAGGTGTGTCACCTACATGGGACGTGATGGCGGAAACCAGCGCCGCATGTCGTGCGGTGTTCCACAGGGTTCGGTCGTGGGACCGCTCCTGTGGAACATCGGGTACGACTGGGTGCTGAGGGGCGAGCTCCAGCCGGGCGTGGACCTGACGTGTTATGCAGATGACACGCTGGTCACGGCCCGGGGGAGCTCGTACAGGGAGGCAGCGTTGCTGGCGACGGCTGCGGTGTCACAGGTGGTGACCCGCATACGGCGTCTTGGCCTGGAGGTGGCCCTCAATAAGTCGGAGGCCATGGTGTTTCATGGCCCCCGGCGGGCGCCGCCGCCGGGATCACACATCGTGGTCGGGGGGTCCCGAATTGCTGTCGAGTCCACCATGAAGTATTTAGGATTGGTGCTCGACAGCCGGTGGGACTTCGGACCCCACTTCCAGCGGCTGGCGCCCAAGTTGTTGGGCGCGGCTGGGGCGCTGTCAACGCTGCTTCCCAATCTGGGGGGCCCGAGCGCCGCCTGTAGGCGGCTCTACGTGGGGATCGTGCGATCGATGGCCCTGTATGGGGCCCCGATCTGGGCGGCTGACCTGACGGCCGGCAGCATCGCTGTCCTGCGGAAACCGCAGCGAGCTATGGCCGTCAGAGTCATAAGGGGATATCGCACGATCTCCTACGAGGCGGCTTGCGTACTGGCCGGATCCCCACCGTGGGACCTCGAGGCGAAGGTACTCGCGTCGCTGCATCGGTGGCGCGAGGACTCGAGGGCGCGGGGCGAGTGGCTGACGCCGCGACATTTGGAGTTGCGTCGGTCACAGCTTCGCGCAGCCCTGGTGGCGGAATGGCGGGACAGGCTTTCACGCCCTACCGCCGGCTCCGCCACCATCGGGGCGATCCGGCCAGTACTCGAGCGCTGGCTCGGGAGGAGGCACGGCTCCCTGTCGTTTCGGGTGACACAGGTGCTCTCGGGGCATGGTTGCTTCGGGAAGTACCTGTGTCGCATAAACAGGGAGCCGGACGCTCGGTGTCACCACTGCGTCGACTGTCGGGAGGACACGGCGTGGCACACGCTGGCAGAGTGTGCCGCTTGGACGGAGCCGCGCCGTGCCCTCGTCTCAGGAGTAGGCAGTGACCTGTCGCTGCCGGCCGTTGTCGACTCGATGGTCGACAGCGAGGAGTCCTGGGACGCGGTGGTGTCCTTCTGCGAAACAGTCATCTCGCAGAAGGAGGCTGCGGAGAGGGAGCGGGAGATCGCTTCCGCTAACCCGATCCGCAGCAGACGCACCGGGCGTCGGCGGAGGGCGGACAACGCCCTCTTCCAGCCCCCCTAAATGGGTCCAGGGGCGACGGACTGGGGAATCCGTCGCCCCCTACTTCTTAGGACCCGAGATGGCGGCGCGTAGTGTTCCACGCGCGCCTCTCTTTGTTGTGGGGGGGAGTTTAACACCTCACTCCCCCCCTATCGCGAGGTGGCCCGCATTGGCGGGCCGGCACTAGTCGGGGATCGCGGAAGACTTACTAGTTCCCGTGATCCCTGGCGTAAGTGAGAGAAGGAACACTGGGGTGGTTTTAGTCAGTAAGAGTCTGACAGACCCCTCCGCCCTCCCCGGGGCGGAGGACATCCATGAGGATTTCCCCCGGTAATCAAAAAAAAAAAAAAAAAGGTTAGGTTAGGTTAGGTTCTCGAGGGCGCGGGGCGAGTGGCTGACGCCGCGACATTTGGAGTTGCGTCGGTCACAGCTTCGCGCAGCCCTGGTGGCGGAATGGCGGGACAGGCTTTCACGCCCTACCGCCGGCTCCGCCACCATCGGGGCGATCCGGCCAGTACTCGAGCGCTGGCTCGGGAGGAGGCACGGCTCCCTGTCGTTTCGGGTGACACAGGTGCTCTCGGGGCATGGTTGCTTCGGGAAGTACCTGTGTCGCATAAACAGGGAGCCGGACGCTCGGTGTCACCACTGCGTCGACTGTCGGGAGGACACGGCGTGGCATACGCTGGCAGAGTGTGCCGCTTGGACGGAGCCACGCCGTGCCCTCATCTCAGGAGTAGGCAGTGACCTGTCGCTGCCGGCCGTTGTCGACTCGATGGTCGACAGCGAGGAGTCCTGGGACGCGGTGGTGTCCTTCTGCGAAACAGTCATCTCGCAGAAGGAGGCTGCGGAGAGGGAGCGGGAGATTGCTTCCGCTAACCCGATCCGCAGCAGACGCACCGGGCGTCGGCGGAGGGCGGACAACGCCCTCTTCCAGCCCCCCTGAATGGGTCCAGGGGCGACGGACTGGGGAATCCGTCGCCCCCTACTTCTTAGGACCCGAGATGGCGGCGCGTAGTGTTCCACGCGCGCCTCTCTTTGATGTGGGGGGGAGTTTAACACCTCACTCCCCCCCTATCGCGAGGTGGCCCGCATAGGCGGGCCGGCACTAGTCGGGGATCGCGGAAGACTCAATAGTTCCCGTGATCCCCGGTGTACGTGAGAGACGGAACACCGGGGTGGTTTTAGTTAGTAAGAGTCTGACAGACCCCTCCGCCCTCCCCGGGGCGGAGGACATCCATGAGGATTTCCCCCCGTCATCAAAAAAAAAAAAAAAAAAAAAGGTTAGGTTAGGTTAGGTTGGGGTGCGGGCAGAAAACCTCCTCGTGTGCCTGACGGCTGCTCGTTCCTTTCGAATACGTTCGGGGGAATGGGCAGTCGGAAGGCCGGTGCATCCTGGGCACGGCCAATAGTCTTTCCACGTCGGAGAGGGTATTGTCTGTGGCGAATTTCTGCGTGGGGGGGAGCTTATGCTCCTGGGTCGGTCGTTTAGACCGCCCTACGGTCGCTCACTCCCTCTTCTGCTTACAGAGAATGGGTTGAGTGGGCGTAGGAGGTTTCTCCAAGGTGGAGAAACATGGGCGGCGCCCGTTGTGCACTTACCCTGCCAACGGGCTAGCAGCGGGGGATCTGATTCTCCCGACTGTAACCGTCGAAATCGTAATCCGTAACGAGATCATGGTCATGTTTTATGACTCGGAGCGGGACGAGGATCTTGGCTTAATCGCCCGGATCGCGAGGAAGAGAACCTCTATAAAAAATTCCTCTAATACCAAGTTTTGGTGTGCGGCGAGGGTATGAATGGCTGAGGAGTAGTGTCATCTACAGCTTCTTAGTTGCAGGTGGCGCATCAGTCTCAAGCGCACCCCCAGCCAGGGATTGGTGGACCCCCTGGTTGGGTTACAAATGTACACTTGCCTAGGGACAGGGGGTAACCCTAGGTGGACTTTTTATATCCCCCACACTCGTGGGAATCAAATGGATACCAGAAATACTAAAATAACTCTTGAGAAGTCGCCGATCGTTTTGATCGAGCGGATGAGTGGGGGTGCTATGTCGGATTCCGACACCGCATCCGAAAAGATGGCGAGCGTGGCGAGCGTTAGTTCGCAGCGCTCGCGGGCTACGGAGGGGACGTCTTCCCCCAAAGGTAGGAGAAAGCGCTCGCCACGCTCCCATAGCGTGGAAATGCCGGCCGCCAAGGTGGCAACGGGCGGAAGTGGGCGCGGTCGCGCAGTGGCAAGCAGAGCAGCTGCTCGTTTGTCGGAGTGCGGTGGGCCGTCCGGGGCGATATCACGACCCGATACGCCGGCTCCGTTGGAGCATGCGGCGAGCGTCGAGAGTGTGGGCAGTGACTCCGGGCCCGCATTCTCAGACGTCGGTGAGGGCTTGCTGCTGCCCTCAAATAAGGCGGAGGCCAATGCGGCTAAGCGGGCGCAGAGAAAGGCCAGAGCGGCTGACGAGGTTGAAGAGCTGGCCCGTCAGCTGCGGGAGCGGCGCTCAGCCCGGATGGCTGCCGGAGAGAGCCCTTCGGCGGTGGCGCTCAGTCGTCAAGTTCTAGACGGCGTCAGCGTTGTCCTTCAGGTTGCCACTAAATCCGGCAACTTGAAGGGCACGTTCACGCGCGCTCTGAAGGAGGCGGCTGACGGCATCAAAGAGGCCGTCGAGGTCCTCCAGTGTCGCTCGAGCACGGAGGAGACGACGAAGCTGTGGGCTGAGAACCACCGTCTCCAAGCCGAGCTGGAGGACCTCAAGCGGCAGTTTGCCGCCCAGAGGGCAGTTCCCGCAGCCACCCAATCGGCGGTCCCGCCACCGGCTCCATCAATGGCCCCATCATCGGTCCCTGCACTTGCGGATGCGGAGATCGAGAAGATCGCTCGCATCTGCATGATGCAGTGCGGGCAGATGGTGGGGGCCCGGATGGAGGCAATAGAGGGGAGGCTCCTCCCGGCCGAAAATCTGCGCCCACCGCTTGCTGCGGATGCGCGGAAGTCGGCTGAACCCGCCAAATCGGGACCGACGACTGTGGCTGCTGAGCCAAGCAGGTCCGGAAAGGGAGCCAGCAAGCCCAAGAAGGCCAAGGCCAAGCCTGCGCCCACTGCCCAGACGGCCGGTCCCCCGGCGACCGCTCCCGGGCCCTCCACGGAGGCCTGGACAACGGTCGTAAAGGGGGGCCGTAAGAAGAAGAAGGCAGCTCCACCTGCACCCGCTAAGGCACCTGCACCGGCTGCGCAGAAGAGCCAGAGGCCGCCTAGGCCAAGAGCCCCACGCTCCGCGGCTGTAGTTATAACACTGCAGCCCGGAGCCGTCGAAAGGGGCGTCTCGTATAAGGCGGTCCTACTGGAGGCTAAAGCCAAAGTCACGCTCCCCGAACTTGGCATATCGTCCGGCCTAAGATGTAGGCCGGCGATGACGGGGGCGCGGCTGCTGGAGGTGCCGGGTGCCTCGAGCGGCGAGAAGGCGGACATCCTGGCCGCCAAGCTGAGGGAGGTGCTCAACCCCGAGGACGTTCGAGTGTCCAGGCCTATGAAGACTGCTGAGCTGCGCGTCGACGGCCTGGACGACTCGACCACCCCGGCTGAGGTTGTGGCGGCCATTGCCAGAACCGGAGGTTGTCCGCCTGATGATGTGCGGGTGGGCGAGATTCGCACCGACGCTTCCGGGCTCGGGGTCGTTTGGGTGCGGTGCCCGGTGGCGGCGGGCAATAAAGTCGCTGATGGTGGACGACTCTTGGTCGGGTGGGTTGCAGCAAGGGTCAAACTGCTGCAACCCAGGGCGCTGCAGTGCTATCGGTGCCTGGACATTGGGCATGTCCGGGCGAGGTGCACCGCTGCTATAGACCGCAGCGAGCAATGTTTTCGCTGCGGTCTACCCGGCCATAAATCCGCCCAGTGCACAGCGGCACCAAACTGCAGCCTCTGTACAGCTGCAGGGAGGCCCGCTGGGCACAGGGCGGGTGGAAGAGCTTGTGGCGCACCCACCACAAATAAGAAGAGAAGGAGAGGCACCAAGGCTGCCGGGGGCTCTTTAACCCCCCTCAGCCTGGGTGCCCTACGGCCGACTCCCGGCCCAGTGATGGTGCGGAAATGGACTGCGCTTAATGGCGCCTTACCATTTCCTCCAGGGCAACATCAACCACCGCCGAGCCGTATTTTGTCCCCCCCAGGGATAACTGGGTGGGAGACCTAGACGGCTTGGTGGCCATCATCGGCAGGGCTCTCGTCAACCCGTCCCGAGGTCGCGGTTGGGTGGCCGCCCTCGCGGACGGCATTGGCATTGTTGGAGCGTATTTCTCGCCCAACAAGAGCCTCGCCGACTTCGAGAACTTCCTTGTCGAGTTGGGGGCCGTCGTAGGCCGACTCCACCCTCGCCCCGTGCTGTTACTAGGGGATCTCAACGCCAAGTCTTCGGCGTGGGGATCTCCGGTGACCGATGCTAGGGGTGAGGTGTTGGAGGAGTGGGTGGTCACGACTGGCCTGGTCGTCCTAAACCGGGGCTCGGTATACACGTGCGTGCGGCAGCGGGGCGGTTCGATCGTAGACGTATCGTTCGCTAGCCCTGCTGTCGCGAGCCGTGTCCGCGACTGGCGTGTCGCCGTGGAGGTGGAGACGTTATCGGATCACAGATATATCCGCTTCGACGTCTCTGCCCAGACCACTGGCGGCCGCAGCCCATCGGCCCCGCGAACGGACGGCCCGCGCTGGGCGCGTAAGCGCATCGACAGGGAAGTTCTCGAGGAGGCCGCTGTTGTCCAGGCCTGGAACCGGGAGTCGGCGACGGTTGGACCCGTCGACGTCGAAGAGGAGGCGCTGTGGTTTCGCGGGGCGATGACGCAAATCAGCGACGCGTCCATGCCCCGCGTCCACACGCAATCAGGAAGGCGCCAGGTGTACTGGTGGTCTGCCGAGATCGCTCGACTACGTGTAGAGTGCGTGGCGGTCAGACGCCAGTACACCCGATACCGGAGGCGACGTCGTCGGGTCCCTGACGAAGAAGCCGCGCTGTATGAGGTGTACCGCGCAGCTAAGGAGGCTCTGTGGCTGGCCATCGGCGAAGCGAGGACGCGAGCCAGGGAGGAGATGTTGGAGACTCTCGACGGAGATCCGTGGGGGCGCCCGTATCGTGCGGTTCGAGGGAAACTTCGAGCCGCGGCGCCTCCACTCACGGAGAGTCTCCAACCCGAGCTGTTGGAAGATGTGGTCGCAGCGCTCTTCCCGGCTAGAGCGGAGCACACTCCGCCGCCGATGGCTTTGCCCACAGCCGCAGAGCCTACCGAAGAGGTCGCCATCAGCGTCCCAGAGGTGACACAGCCAGAGATGAGGGCGGCCGTGATGCGGCTCCGGGCCAAGAACGTGGCTCCGGGGCCCGATGGTATTCACGGCATAGTGCTAGCCCTCGCTCTGAAGGAGCTAGAGCCCCAACTGAGAGGACTCTACACCGCGTGCCTTGAGCAGGGCCAGTTTCCCACTTTGTGGAAATCTGGTCGTCTGGTCCTGCTCAAGAAGGTGGGGCGCCCCGCGGACTCGCCGTCCGCGTACAGGCCCATAGTGCTGCTCGACGAGGTGGGTAAGATGTTTGAGCGGATTATCGCCGCCCGCCTCGTCGGCCACTTAAGCAGAGAGGGGCCTGACCTAGCCGAGAGCCAGTTTGGCTTTCGGCACGGGCGCTCCACCATCCACGCGATATCGCGGGTGAGAGTCCTGGCGGAGGAAGCTGTGTCCCGGGGTGGGGTGATGTTGGCGGTGTCCTTGGACATTTCCAACGCCTTCAACACCCTGCCCTGGAGCTGCATCCGGGAGGCACTGCAGTACCATCGGGTGCCTCCGTACCTCCGCCGCATCGTTGGGGCCTATCTGGCGGATAGGTGTGTCACCTACATGGGACGTGATGGCGGAAACCAGCGCCGCATGTCGTGCGGTGTTCCACAGGGTTCGGTCGTGGGACCGCTCCTGTGGAACATTGGGTACGACTGGGTGCTGAGGGGCGAGCTCCAGCCGGGCGTGGACCTGACGTGTTATGCAGATGACACGCTGGTCACGGCCCGGGGGAGCTCGTACAGGGAGGCAGCGTTGCTGGCGACGGCTGCGGTGTCACAGGTGGTGACCCGCATACGGCGTCTTGGCCTGGAGGTGGCCCTCAATAAGTCGGAGGCCATGGTCTTTCATGGCCCCCGGCGGGCGCCGCCGCCGGGATCACACATCGTGGTCGGGGGGTCCCGAATTGCTGTCGAGTCCACCATGAAGTATTTAGGATTGGTGCTCGACAGCCGGTGGGACTTCGGACCCCACTTCCAGCGGCTGGCGCCCAAGTTGTTGGGCGCGGCTGGGGCGCTGTCAACGCTGCTTCCCAATCTGGGGGGCCCGAATGCCGCCTGTAGGCGGCTCTACGTGGGGATCGTGCGATCGATGGCCCTGTATGGGGCCCCGATCTGGGCGGCTGACCTGACGGCCGGCAGCATCGCTGTCCTGCGGAAACCGCAGCGAGCTATGGCCGTCAGAGTCATAAGGGGATATCGCACGATCTCCTACGAGGCGGCTTGCGTACTGGCCGGATCCCCACCGTGGGACCTCGAGGCGAAGGTACTCGCGTCGCTGCATCGGTGGCGCGAGGACTCGAGGGCGCGGGGCGAGTGGCTGACGCCGCGACATTTGGAGTTGCGTCGGTCACAGCTTCGCGCAGCCCTGGTGGCGGAATGGCGGGACAGGCTTTCACGCCCTACCGCCGGCTCCGCCACCATCGGGGCGATCCGGCCAGTACTCGAGCGCTGGCTCGGGAGGAGGCACGGCTCCCTGTCGTTTCGGGTGACACAGGTGCTCTCGGGGCATGGTTGCTTCGGGAAGTACCTGTGTCGCATAAACAGGGAGCCGGACGCTCGGTGTCACCACTGCGTCGACTGTCGGGAGGACACGGCGTGGCACACGCTGGCAGAGTGTGCCGCTTGGACGGAGCCACGCCGTGCCCTCATCTCAGGAGTAGGCAGTGACCTGTCGCTGCCGGCCGTTGTCGACTCGATGGTCGACAGCGAGGAGTCCTGGGACGCGGTGGTGTCCTTCTGCGAAACAGTCATCTCGCAGAAGGAGGCTGCGGAGAGGGAGCGGGAGATCGCTTCCGCTAACCCGATCCGCAGCAGACGCACCGGGCGTCGGCGGAGGGCGGACAACGCCCTCTTCCAGCCCCCCTAAATGGGTCCAGGGGCGACGGACTGGGGAATCCGTCGCCCCCTACTTCTTAGGACCCGAGATGGCGGCGCGTAGTGTTCCACGCGCGCCTCTCTTTGATGTGGGGGGGAGTTTAACACCTCACTCCCCCCCTATCGCGAGGTGGCCCGCATTGGCGGGCCGGCACTAGTCGGGGATCGCGGAAGACTCAATAGTTCCCGTGATCCCCGGTGTACGTGAGAGACGGAACACCGGGGTGGTTTTAGTCAGTAAGAGTCTGACAGACCCCTCCGCCCTCCCCGGGGCGGAGGACATCCATGAGGATTTCCCCCCGTCATCAAAAAAAAAAAAAAAAAGGTTAGGTTAGGTTAGGTTAGGTTTTTTTTTTTTTTTTTTTTTTTTTTTTTTTTTTTTTTTTTATTTTGGGCAGGAGTGGGAAATCCTCATGGACACCCAGACTGCCTCACTAATGACGCAGTCTGGGTAGTGCCGGACTCTTACCGGCTAAAACCCACTCCTGCCTGAACTCGATGTCCTCTGACATAATCAGAGATCTTATTTGGCCACGTTCTGATTATTTGTAACATAATTTTACAGCTTGTGAATAGCTTTATTTTTATATTAGGCTAACATCTTAAATGGCTAATTTCTTTCTTATCTATATAATTATTTTTGTATATTTTTTTTCTTGTTTGTTTTTCTTCTTATATCTATATTATTTTCTATGCCTCATGTTATATCTATACACTCATACTTATATGCTATTAAATATATTCTACGCTAATATATATAATTAGCATAATTTTCTTATTCTATTTATTTCTACTTATAACAATTTTAGCTACTTCTATAATATATTCTATAAATGTATCCCTAAGTTTCTTATTTGCTAATAAATGCTGGTAGTTTTCAGCTATTATTTTAATGTCCAGCCTGTTTTCAAATTCATGACGTTTAAGGACGTGAACAGGGCAGTCGGTTAAAATATGCTCCACTGTTTCGGGTGTGTTGGGTTGGCAGATGCACGATGAGTTCTCTTTGCACTTGAATCGATTCAGGTACTCCGAGAACCCACCGTGCCCCGTTAGCACTTGCGTTATTATTTCAGTTGGTTTCATTTGCCGAACCACCCTGTAGGAGTCTGAGACGTCAGGAAAGAACAATTTGGTCACTCTGGCTGTGGAGCCCTCTTTGTATCTTTGGTTCCACTCGTCAATCGACCCCATACGGATTTGTCGCTTGACGAATGAGACCGGGCAGCAATCATAATCCGGCTTCTTTTTAGACTTGAGTGCGGCTTCCTTCGCGAGATAGTCTGCGCGTTCGTTGCCCTGCAGCCCAGCGTGAGCCTTTATCCAGAACAAGGAAACATCTTTGCTCTGGCATAAAGCTGCACTCAGGTTAGCTCTTGCTTCTACCGCCAGGGCATGGAGGGAACCTTGGTTCGTGACTGTTTGTAGTGCCGCTTTTGAGTCACTATAGATGCCAAAGGTTCCCTCTTTTCGCTTGAGGATTTCCCTCGTGGCTACGCATACGGCCAGGAGTTCCGCCTGGTAAACCGTGCAGCACGACGGCAAGCTGAGTTTCATGGACTTGATCTCGGCTGCACTGTCCCACAGCGACAGTGCTGCGCCGACCTTGCCCGCAATCCTGCTGCCATCAGTGAAGAACCGGACTGCTTGGTTATTGTGGGTGTCCACCAGGGACTGGTCCTCCAAACTCACGAACGCCATAGCGGTATGTTTCGCCGGATGTGGGGTCTCCGCAAATGCCACCACACGCTCCACCTCCCTACCCGCAAGGGCTGGCTGGGGTACCCCTCTCTTTGCCTCATACAAAGCTGCTGCTTCTTGTATTCGGAGGTCGAGTGGGAGTATCCCAGCCAGCACCAAGGACGCGTTCAGCGAAACGGTGCGGTAGGATTTGCAGAGCTTTTGGGCAAATCCTCGTTGGACCGTGTTCAGCATTCTCCGCACTCCAATCTTCTTGGTTGCTGGCGCCCAGGCACATGCTGCATACATTATCACCGGCTCCACCGCCGCCGTGTAGATACAACGTATAACGTCTGGGTGCAGTCCCCAGCTCACTTTGGCCGCTCTAGACAGCTGCTTATAAATGTTGGCAGCTTTTCTGCAAATGTTTGCGGCGTGGGTATTAAAAGTGAGCTGGTGGTCGATTGTAAGCCCAAGTATTTTCATTTCCTTAGACATGCCAATGTCAACCCCGCCCATGCTCAGAAGCGGGACATCGTACTTTAGCTTTCTGGTTACAACCATCGCACAGGTCTTATGTGGTGCAAAATTCAACTTATTTCGGATGCCCCACCTCTGAACATACTCGAGGGCAGCATTGGCACGTCTTTGAACTTCCAACGCTGTGTCACCATCAAAAATCATCACCACGTCGTCGGCAAAAGCCTGGCAGTGATCGCCCCGCTCCTCCAGCCCCTTTAGCAGAGGGTCCAGGATTAAATTCCACAGTATCGGACCGCCTATCGACCCCTGTACACACCCCTTATTTGTGATTCTTTCACATTCTGCTCCGGCGTACCTAACGCGAACTCTCCTACCAGTCAGGTAGCTGTCCAGCATACGTCTGATATTCACCGGGCACTCTTCTTCAGCCAGTCTGGTCCTGATTGCCGGCCACCATGCGCTGTCGAAGGCTCCCTCTATGTCCAGTGAGACAACAGTGATCAGCTTCTTTTCGTTCAGCTTTGTTTTGATATGTTGCATCATGGTATAGAGGGAGTCCTCGGTGCTCTTCTGGGGCATGAAGCCAAACTGACGAGTACTCAGCCGCGGGATCAGATGCCACTTTAGCCTTGCTACCAACATTTTCTCAATGATCTTACCCAGGACCGGTAGGAGGCCGATCGGCCTGTAAGACTTAGGGGTAGTGTAAGAGTCCTTACCTGGCTTACGGAGTATTACCACTGTAGCCACCTTCCAGGCTCCGGGGAAAAAGCCCTGCTCGAGGCACTTGTTGGCCAGTGCAAGAAACATCCCCGGGTCCCGGAATATGGCGCGGGCACAGATGTCGGCTGTGAGACCATCTTCCCCCGGTGCCTTCTTAGGGTTGAAACTATCCACCGCAGTTTTGAGTTCCTGAAGCGTAAACGGTGGGTCATGGTATTCATCATGCGTCCACTCGTTTACACGACTGGCCGACTCTCGCGTCCGACGGTGGTCATCGTTGTCACCTTCCTCCAGGTCTTCGGGGTAGAAGGTCTCCGCCAGCAGTAACGCCGAATCCTCACCATTGAGTGGTACCCCATTCTTCACCAAAGGCAGGTCTTCATGTCTTTTAGCAGTTCGTCCTAAAACCCTGTAAATCCCCTCCCAAACTCCTTCCTTGTCCTGTTTCTCACAGAATTTTTTCCAGATCTCTGTGCTGCATTTTTTAACCTCTAATTCGTATTTTTCTTTCTCTTTCAGGTATAAGGCAACTACTCCTTCTCTGCGCGATGGTGCAGCGCATCGAATTCTTCTCTTCCTTGTAGCGACATCGTGCTTCATGGCTTCGAGATCTTCGGACCACCACGGTATGGTAAGTATTTGGTTCTCTTTTTTTATTGGAATTGATTCACTACATGCTTTATCTATTACTGCTGTGTATTTCTCAGTTATATTATCTAACTGTTCCTTGTTATTTATCTGTTCTATGTCTATTTGGTTTATTCTATTTTCTAAAATTAATTGGTCCATTTTTTCATAAAAACGTTCCCAATTAGCTTTTTTTGTGTTAAATTTCCTAGTAGTTCTTTTTATGTGGATACCTTTTCCTTTTTGTAATTTAATTTTTATTATCATGCCGTTGTGGTCCGAGCTCGTTAGGTCTTCGGCTACCGTCCATTCTTCCACCAAGTCAAGCAAGTCTTCTGTGCACAGAGTCACGTCGACGTGGCTAGTTATTCTACGTCCTCCTCTGATGGTATCAAAGGTGGGTTTGTTCCCGCTATTGAGTATATTTAGATCTAGCTGGCCAATCATTCCTGCCAATTCGTCGCCTCTGTCATCAATGGGGTTAGGTTAGGTTAGGTTGGTACTCGCGTCGCTGCATCGGTGGCGCGAGGACTCGAGGGCGCGGGGCGAGAGGATGACACTCTCCTCACCGCCCGGGGGGGGAGCTTTAGGGAGGCGGCCAGCCTGGCCTCGGCGGGCGGATCCTTGGTCGCAGGGAGGATCCGCCGCCTAGGTTTAACGGTGGCGCTGCACAAGACCGAGGCCGTGTTCTTCCACGGACCACGGCAGCGCCCCCCACCTGACGCCCACGTCTTCGTGGAGGGTGTCAGAATTGGGGTCAAGTCCCAGATGAAATATCTGGGCCTTGTCCTTGACAGCAGGTGGCGCTTCGGTCCGCATTTTAGCGGGCTGTCGTCGCGCCTGCTGAAGACCGCGGGCGCGCTGTCATGGCTGCTTCCCAACTTGGGAGGGCCCAGCGCACGATGCCGGAAACTTTATGCCGGCATCTTGAAGAGTATGGCCCTCTACGGGGCCCCCATCTGGAAGGACTCCCTCCACAGGAGGGAGAATGCCGCCGCCTTGCGGGCACCCCAAAGGGCCATTGCCCAGCGGGCGGCGCGTGCCTACCGCACGGTGGGCTTTGCGGCGGCATGTGCTCTGGCCGGCACCCCACCTTGGGAACTCGAGGCATGGGTGCTCGCCAGAGTATATGAATGGACGGCGGGGCGGAGGGCGAGAGGTGAACGCCCAGCCCCGGAAGAGCGGGAGGCCGTCCGGCGGGAGGCGAGGGACGCCATTGTTGTCCATTGGACGGCGGACCTTAACACCGCCGCCTTCGGCCGCCGAACACTCGACGCGATTGGGCCGGTCCTGCGAGACTGGCTCGAGCGGTCGCATGGGTTCCTCTCCTTCCGTCTCGTGCAGGTGCTATCCGGACACGGTTGCTTCGGATCGTACCTGCACCGAATCGGGCGAGAGGAGACGCCGTCGTGCCACAACTGTGGTGCGGCGGAGGACACGGCGCAGCACACCCTCGAGGTGTGCCCGTCGTGGTCCGAGCCGCGCCGCAGTCTCATTGCGGTGATCGGACCGGACCTCTCACTCCGCGGTTTGGTTAACGCCATGCTGGAGGATGAGAGGTCGTGGTCGGCGGTCGCCTCCTTCTGCGAATGCGTCATGACCCAGAAGGAGGCTGCGGAGCGCGCGCGGGAGGACGATCCTAACGCGGCGTCGCTCCGAAGGCGGAGGAGGGGTCGAAGAAGACGTCAGTATGACAGTCATCTTCGACTCCTCCCAGGTGGAGGCCAGCAGGCAACGGGCGTGGGGGCAACCTTGCCTGTATTGCACAGGCCTCCACCAGTGTCGGACGGGAATGGCTAGGTTCCCGGCCATTCCCGTAGCCCCCCCCCAGTGAGGGGGGCATGCGGGGCCCGCCAGCTAGGCGGGCATGCGCCGGGAGGGAAGTGGTAGCAAAGGTTGAGCCAGTTTCCCATGACCCTCCCATCACGGCGATGCGGGAATACTGAGTTTTTAGTGGGTATACTGTCACTCTGACAGGAGTCCCACATACCCCGTCTCATCCCCACGAGCGGGCATGCATAAAGCATTTTCTCAGTCAAAAAAAAAAAAAAAAAAAAAAAAAAGGTTAGGTTGGGGTGCGGGCAGAAAACCTCCTCGTGTGCCTGACGGCTGCTCGTTCCTTTCGAATACGTTTGGGGGAAAGGGCAGTCGGACGGCCGGTGCATCCTGGGCACGGCCAATAGTCTTTCCACGTCGGAGAGGGTATTGGCTGTGGCGAATTTCTGCGTGGGGGGGAGCTTATGCTCCTGGGTCGGTCGTTTAGACCACCCTACGGTCGCTCACTCCCTCTTCTGCTTACAGAGGATGGGTTGAGTGGGCGTAGGAAGTTTCTCCAAGGTGGAGAAACATGGGCGGCGCTCGTTGTGCACTTACCCTGCCAACGGGCTAGCAGCGGGGGATCTGATTCTCCCGACTGCAACCGTCGAAATCGTAATCCGTAACGAGATCATGGTCATGTTTTATGACTCGGAGCGGGACGAGGATCTTGGCTTAGTCGCCCGGATCGCGAGGAAGATAACCTCTATAAAAAATTCCTCTAATACCAAGTTTTGGTGTGCGGCGAGGGTATGAATGGCTGAGGAGTAGTGTCATCTGCAGCTTCTCAGTTGCAGGTGGCGCATCAGTCTCAAGCGCACCCCCAGCCAGGGATTGGTGGACCCCCTGGTTGGGTTACAAATGTACACTTACCTAGGGACAGGGGGTAACCCTAGGTGGACTTTTTATATCCCCCACACTCGTGGGAATCATATATGGATACCTTTTTTAAAAACAACAATCTTGAGAAGACGCCGATCGTTTTGATCGAGCGAATGAGTGGGGGTGCTTTGTCGGATTCCGACACTGCATCCGAGAAGATGGCGAGCGTGGCGAGCGTTAGTTCGCAGCGCTCGCGGGCTACGGAGGGGATGTCTTCCCCCAAAGGAAGGAGAAAGCGCTCGCCACGCTCCCATAGCGTGGAAATGCCGGCCGCAAAGGTGGCAACGGGCGGAAGTGGGCGAGGTCGCGCAATTGCGAGCGGACCCTCAAATCGTTTGTCGGAGTGCGGTGGGCCGTCCGGGGCGATGTCCCGACCAGACACGCCGGCTCCGTTGGAGCATGCGGCGAGCGTCGAGAGTGTGGGCAGTGACTCCGGGCCCGCATTCTCAGACGCCGGTGAGGGCTTGATGCTGCCCTCAAATAAGGCGGAGGCCAATGCGGCTAAGCGGGCGCAGCGAAAGGCCAGAGCAGCTGACGAGGTAGAAGAGTTGGCCCGTCAGCTGCGGGAGCGGCGCTCAGCCCGGATGGCTGCCGGGGGGAACCCATCGGCGGTGGCGCTCAGCCGCCAAGTTTTGGATGGCGTGAGCGTTGTCCTTCAGGTTGCCACTAAATCCGGCAACTTGAAGGGCACGTTCACGCGCGCGCTTAAGGAGGCGGCTGACGGCATCAAAGAGGCCGTCGAGGTCCTCCAAAGTCGGTCGAGCACGGAGGAGACGGTGAAGCTGTGGGCAGAGAACCGCCGTCTCCAAGCCGAGCTGGAGGACCTCAAGCGGCAGTTTGCCGCCCAGAGGGCAGTTCCCGCGACCACTCAATCGCTGGTCCCGCCGCCGGCTCCATCCACGGCCCCATCATCGGTCCCTGCACTTGCGGATGCGGAGATCGAAAAGATCGCTCGCATCTGCATGATGCAGTGCGGACAGATGGTGGGGGCTCGGATGGAGGCCATAGAGGGGAGGCTCCTCCCGGCCGAAATTCTGCGGCCACCGCTTGCTGCCGATGCGCGGAAGTCGGCTGAACCCGCCAAATCGGGGCCGACGACTGTGGCTGCTGAGCCAAGCGGGTCCGGGAAGGGTGCCAGCAAGTCGAAGAAGGCAAAGCCTGCGCCCACATCCCAGAAGGCTGCTCCCCCGGCGTCCAAGCCTGGGCCCACTGCTCAGACGGCCGGTCCCCCGGCGACCACTCCCGGGCCGTCCACGGAGGCCTGGACAACGGTCGTAAAGGGGGGCCGTAAGAAGAAAAAGAAGAAGACAGCGCCGCCTCCAGTCACTGTGGGACCGGCACCTTCTTCGAAGAGGACCCAGAGGCCACCTAGGCCGAGAGCCCCACGCTCCGCGGCTGTGGTAATTACACTGCAGCCCGGAGCTATCGAAAGGGGCGTCTCATACAAGTCGGTCCTGACGGAGGCCAAAGCCAAGGTCGCTTTCCCCGACCTTGGCATACCGTCGGGCGTCGGTTTTAGGACGGCAATTACGGGGGCTCGGCTGCTGGAAGTGTCGGGTGCCTCTAACGGAGAGAAGGCGGACATCTTGGCCGCCAAACTGAGGGAGGTCCTCAACCCCGAGGACGTTCGAGTGTCCAGGCCAATGAAGACCGCCGAGCTGCGAGTCGACGGCCTGGACGACTCGACGACTCCGGCTGAGGTTGTGGCAGCCATCGCCAAAGCCGGAGGATGCCCGCCTGAGGACGTGCGCACGGGTGACGTCCGAACCGGCGCTTCCGGTCTCGGAGCCATCTGGGTGCGGTGCCCAGTGTCGGCGGCAAACAAAGTCGCCGACGGAGGGCGCCTGTTGGTGGGCTGGGTTGCAGCGAGAGTCAAGCTGCTGCAACCCAGAGCGCTACGGTGCTACCGTTGCCTGGACATTGGGCATGTCCGGGCACGGTGCACCGACGAAATAGACCGCAGCGAGCAGTGCTTTCGCTGCGGTCAGCCTGGCCATAAATCCGCCCAGTGCTCAGCGGCACCAAACTGCAGCCTCTGTACAGCTGCAGGGAGGCCCGCTGGGCACAGGGCGGGTGGAAGAGCTTGTGGTTCACCCACCACAAAGAAGAAGAGGAGAGGCACCAAGGCTGCCGGGGGCTCTTTACCCCCCCCTCAGCCTGGGTGCCCTACGGCCGACTCCCGGCCCACTGAAGGTGCGATGGAGGGAATGGACTGCGCATAATGGCGCCTTACCATTTCCTCCAGGGCAACATCAACCACGCTGCCAGAGCTCAGGATCTATTGATCCAGAGCATGGCAGAGTGGTCGATCGACGTGGCTGTGGTCGCCGAGCCGTATTTCGTCCCCCCCAGGGATAACTGGGTGGGAGACCTAGACGGCTTGGTGGCCATCATTGGCGGGGCTCTCGTCAACCCGTCCCGAGGTCGCGGTTGGGTGGCCGCCCTCGCGGACGGCATTGGCATTGTTGGGGCGTATTTCTCGCCCAACAAGAGCCTCGCCGACTTCGAGAACTTCCTTGTCGAGTTGGGGGCCGTCGTAGGCCGACTCCACCCTCGCCCCGTGCTGTTACTAGGGGATCTCAACGCCAAGTCTTCGGCGTGGGGATCCCCGGTGACCGATGCTAGGGGTGAGGCGCTGGAGGAGTGGGTGGTCACAACTGGCCTGGTCGTCCTAAACCGGGGCTCGGTATACACGTGCGTGCGGCAGCGGGGCGGTTCGATCGTGGACGTATCGTTCGCTAGCCCTGCTGTCGCGAGCCGTGTCACGGCCCGGGGGAGCTCGTACAGGGAGGCAGCGTTGCTGGCGACGGCTGCGGTGTCACAGGTGGTGACCCGCATACGGCGTCTTGGCCTGGAGGTGGCCCTCAACAAGTCGGAGGCCATGGTCTTTCATGGCCCCCGGCGGGCGCCGCCGCCGGGATCACACATCGTGGTCGGGGGGTCCCGAATTGCTGTCGAGTCCACCATGAAGTATCTGGGATTGGTGCTCGACAGCCGGTGGGATTTCGGACCCCACTTCCAGCGGCTGGCGCCCAAGTTGTTGGGCGCGGCTGGGGCGCTGTCAACGCTGCTTCCCAATCTGGGGGGCCCGAGCGCCGCCTGTAGGCGGCTCTACGTGGGGATCGTGCGGTCGATGGCCCTGTATGGGGCCCCGATCTGGGCGGCTGACCTGACGGCCGGCAGCATCGCTGTCTTGCGGAAACCGCAGCGAGCTATGGCCGTCAGAGTCATCAGGGGGTATCGCACGATCTCCTACGAGGCGGCTTGCGTACTGGCCGGATCCCCACCGTGGGACCTCGAGGCGAAGGTACTCGCGTCGCTGCATCGGTGGCGCGAGGACTCGAGGGCGCGGGGCGAGTGGCTGACGCCGCGACATTTGGAGTTGCGTCGGTCACAGCTTCGCGCAGCCCTGGTGGCGGAATGGCGGGACAGGCTTTCACGCCCTACCGCCGGCTCCGCCACCATCGGGGCGATCCGGCCAGTACTCGAGCGCTGGCTCGGGAGGAGGCACGGCTCCCTGTCGTTTCGGGTGACACAGGTGCTCTCGGGGCATGGTTGCTTCGGGAAGTACCTGTGTCGCATAAACAGGGAGCCGGACGCTCGGTGTCACCACTGCGTCGACTGTCGGGAGGACACGGCGTGGCACACGCTGGCAGAGTGTGCCGCTTGGACGGAGCCACGCCGTGCCCTCATCTCAGGAGTAGGCAGTGATCTGTCGCTGCCGGCCGTTGTCGACTCGATGGTCGACAGCGAGGAGTCCTGGGACGCGGTGGTGTCCTTCTGCGAAACAGTCATTTCGCAGAAGGAGGCTGCGGAGAGGGAGCGGGAGATTGCTTCAGCTAACCCGATCCGCAGCAGACGCACCGGGCGTCGGCGGAGGGCGGACAACGCCCTCTTCCAGCCCCCCTAAATGGGTCCAGGGGCGACGGACTGGGGAATCCGTCGCCCCCTACTTCTTAGGACCCGAGATGGCGGCGCGTAGTGTTCCACGCGCGCCTCTCTTTGATGTGGGGGGGAGTTTAACACCTCACTCCCCCCTATCGCGAGGTGGCCCGCATAGGCGGGCCGGCACTAGTCGGGGATCGCGGAAGACTCAATAGTTCCCGTGATCCCCGGTGTACGTGAGAGACGGAACACCGGGGTGGTTTTAGTCAGTAAGAGTCTGACAGACCCCTCCGCCCTCCCCGGGGCGGAGGACATCCATGAGGATTTCCCCCCGTCATCAAAAAAAAAAAAAAAAAGGTTAGGTTAGGTTAGGTTAGGTTTGGCCTGGATGTGGCCCTCAACAAGTCGGAGGCCATGGTCTTTCATGGCCCCCGGCGGGCGCCGCCACCGGGATCACACATCGTGGTCGGGGGGTCCCGAATTGCTGTCGAGTCCACCATGAAGTATCTGGGATTGGTGCTCGACAGCCGGTGGGATTTCGGACCCCACTTCCAGCGGCTGGCGCCCAAGTTGTTGGGCGCGGCTGGGGCGCTGTCAACGCTGCTTCCCAATCTGGGGGGCCCGAGCGCCGCCTGTAGGCGGCTCTACGTGGGGATCGTGCGATCGATGGCCCTGTATGGGGCCCCGATCTGGGCGGCTGACCTGACGGCCGGCAGCATCGCTGTCTTGCGGAAACCGCAGCGAGCTATGGCCGTCAGAGTCATAAGGGGATATCGCACGATCTCCTACGAGGCGGCTTGCGTACTGGCCGGATCCCCACCGTGGGACCTCGAGGCGAAGGTACTCGCGTCGCTGCATCGGTGGCGCGAGGACTCGAGGGCGCGGGGCGAGTGGCTGACGCCGCGACATTTGGAGTTGCGTCGGTCACAGCTTCGCGCAGCCCTGGTGGTGGAATGGCGGGACAGGCTTTCACGCCCTACCGCCGGCTCCGCCACCATCGGGGCGATCCGGCCAGTACTCGAGCGCTGGCTCGGGAGGAGGCACGGCTCCCTGTCGTTTCGGGTGACACAGGTGCTCTCGGGGCATGGTTGCTTCGGGAAGTACCTGTGTCGCATAAACAGGGAGCCGGACGCTCGGTGTCACCACTGCGTCGACTGTCGGGAGGACACGGCGTGGCACACGCTGGCAGAGTGTGCCGCTTGGACGGAGCCACGCCGTGCCCTCATCTCAGGAGTAGGCAGTGACCTGTCGCTGCCGGCCGTTGTCGACTCGATGGTCGACAGCGAGGAGTCCTGGGACGCGGTGGTGTCCTTCTGCGAAACAGTCATCTCGCAGAAGGAGGCTGCGGAGAGGGAGCGGGAGATCGCTTCTGCTAACCCGATCCGCAGCAGACGCACCGGGCGTCGGCGGAGGGCGGACAACGCCCTCTTCCAGCCCCCCTAAATGGGTCCAGGGGCGACGGACTGGGGAATCCGTCACCCCCTACTTCTTAGGACCCGAGATGGCGGCGCGTAGTGTTCCACGCGCGCCTCTCTTTGATGTGGGGGGGAGTTTAACACCTCACTCCCCCCCTATCGCGAGGTGGCCCGCATAGGCGGGCCGGCACTAGTCGGGGATCGCGGAAGACTTACTAGTTCCCGTGATCCCCGGCGTAAGTGAGAGACGGAACACCGGGGTGGTTTTAGTCAGTAAGAGTCTGACAGACCCCTCCGCCCTCCCCGGGGCGGAGGACATCCATGAGGATTTCCCCCCGTAATAAAAAAAAAAAAAAAAAAAAAGGTTAGGTTAGGTTAGGTTGAGGACTCGAGGGCGCGGGGCGAGTGGCTGACGCCGCGACATTTGGAGTTGCGTCGGTCACAGCTTCGCGCAGCCCTGGTGGTGGAATGGCGGGACAGGCTTTCACGCCCTACCGCCGGCTCCGCCACCATCGGGGCGATCCGGCCAGTACTCGAGCGCTGGCTCGGGAGGAGGCACGGCTCCCTGTCGTTTCGGGTGACACAGGTGCTCTCGGGGCATGGTTGCTTCGGGAAGTACCTGTGTCGCATAAACAGGGAGCCGAACGCTCGGTGTCACCACTGCGTCGACTGTCGGGAGGACACGGCGTGGCACACGCTGGCAGAGTGTGCCGCTTGGACGGAGCCGCGCCGTGCCCTCATCTCAGGAGTAGGCAGTGACCTGTCGCTGCCGGCCGTTGTCGACTCGATGGTCGACAGCGAGGAGTCCTGGGACGCGGTGGTGTCCTTCTGCGATACAGTTATTTCGCAGAAGGAGGCTGCGGAGAGGGAGCGGGAGATCGCTTCCGCTAACCCGATTCGCAGCAGACGCACCGGGCGTCGGCGGAGGGCGGACAACGCCCTCTTCCAGCCCCCCTGAATGGGTCCAGGGGCGACGGACCGGGGAATCCGTCGCCCCCTACTTCTTAGGACCCGAGATGGCGGCGCGTAGTGTTCCACGCGCGCCTCTCATGGATGTGGGGGGGAGTTTAACACCTCACTCCCCCCCTATCGCGAGGTGGCCTGCATAGGCGGGCCGGCACTAGCCGGGGATCGCGGAAGACTTACTAGTTCCCGTGATCCTCGGCGTAGGATTTCCCCCCGTAATCAAAAAAAAAAAAAAAAAGGTTAGGTTGGGGTGCGGGCAGAAAACCTCCTCGTGTGCCTGACGGCTGCTCGTTCCTTTCGAATACGTTCGGGGGAAAGGGCAGTCGGATGGCCGGTGCATCCTGGGCACGGCCAATAGTCTTTCCACGTCGGAGAGGGTATTGTCTGTGGCGAATTTCTGCTTAGGGGGGAGCCTTAAGCTCCTGGGTCGGTCGATTTAGACCACCCTGCGGTCGTTTCTCTGCATGTCTGTCTGTCTGTTTCAGACAGAGGACATGGTGGAGAAACACTGGCGGCACTCGTTGTGCACTCACCCTGCCAACGGGTTAGCAGCGGGGGATCCGATTCTCCCGCCTGCAACCGTCGAAATCGTAATCCGTAGCGGGATCATGGTCATGTTTTATGACTCGGAACGGGACGAGGATCTTGGCTTAATAGCCCGGATCACGAGGAAGATAACCTCTATAAAAAATTCCTCTAATACCAAGTTTTGGTGTGCGGCGAGGGTATGAATGACTGAGGAGTAGTGTCGTCTGCAGCTTCGTAGTTGCAGGTGGCGCATCAGTCCCAAGCACTCCCCCAGCCAGGGATTGGTGGACCCCCTGGTTGGGTTACAAATGTACACTTACCCAGGGACAGGGGGTTACCCTGGGTGGACTTTTTATGTCCCCCATACTCGTGGGAATCTCATGGATTTGAATAACAAAAACTTTGAGCAATTAGAGAGGGTGCCGATCGTCTTGGTCGATCGGAGGAGTGTGGGTGCGATGTCGGATTCCGACACCGCATCCGAGAGGATGGCGAGCGTGGCGAGCGTGAGCTCAGACCGCTCGCGGGTTGAAGGGAGTGTGTCTGGGCGACCCTCGAAGGGAAGGAGGAAGCGCTCGCCAGGCTCCCAGATTGAGGAGAACTCGCCAGCCGCTAAAGTGCCGACGGGCAGGAGCAGGCGAGGTCGCGCAGTGGCGAGCGGAGCATCTGCTCGTTTGCAGGAGCGCGGGGAGCGGGACCGTTCCATGTCAGTACCCCGGTCCGACGCGCAAAGCGCGGACAGCTCGGACTCCGGGACCGACGACCCGGCCGGAGCGAAGGGGAAGATGAGGTCGAAGTTTATAAAGGCTTCGACCCACGATGTGGGCTTGGTGGACGCCGAACGCCAGCTAAACCTGGCGAAGAGGGCACAACTCCAGCAAGACCTGGAGGAGGGGGTGGCTGCCAGGGAGCGCCAGGCGCAAACCGCCCGGTCGAGAGCTGGCTATGGTGCATCTAGTGTGCTATATGCCGACCACTCCCTGGCGGAACTGGAGCGTATGGCACTGGAAGACAAGGAGGAGGTCCTAGAGGTCGCCTCAAAGTCCTCCAACTTGAAGGGGACTTTTCAGAAGTCCCTCAAATGCCGGGCCGCCAGTCTGCATGGCATTGTCCTGGAGCTGGTGAAGCGGACGGCCACGGACGAGACGCGGCAGCTGCAGGCGAAAGTGGATCGCCTGCAGGCGGAGGTCAGCCAGCTACTCCTGAAGCTGGCTGAAGCCACGGCCCGGCCTGCCCAACCTGGCCCAGGCCCGGTAGTAGGAGGCTCCTGCTCCTCCCCTTCCAACCTTGAGGATGTAATCCGAAAGGTTGTCATGGAGGAGAGGGCTTTCACCAGAGCCTGCTTCGCAGGCATCGAGGACCGGCTCTTGCCGGAAAGGCGGCTCCGCCCGCCACTAGCGGCGGATGAAAGTCCGCCACCGACGGAGCCGGAACCTGCGCCTCCAGCAGACCCGGCATCGGGTGCGCAGCCCCAGGCCCCGAAGCCCTCCAAGGGTAAGGGTAAGGGTAAGGGCAAGAGGAGCAAGAAGGCTCCTCAAACCCCTACCACAAACGCGGTGGGAGCGCCTGGGTTGTTTGCTACTCCAGCAGCCCCCCAGAACTCGCAGGAGGTTGACGCCTTTCTTCCCTCCACCACCCCGTCTAACCAGCCGTGGACGGAAGTGGTCAGGGTTGGAAAAGGGAAGGGAGGGAAGAAGGGGGAAAAGTCGGCCCCCAAGCCCGCTGCGACTGCTCCTGCAGCCAAAAGGGCTTCAGCCGGCGGGAGGAAGCTAGTTGCTCCCAAAACCGCGGCCGTCGTGGTGACCATCACCCCGGAGGCCGTGGAGCGTGGCGAGACGTACTTGTCCGTCCTAAGACGGGCTCGTACTAATGCTGATCCCTCTCGGCTGGGGATCAGCAAAATCACGTGCCGCCGAACCCTAACCGGGGCTCGAATTTTCGAGTTCTCGGGGGAACAGCGCGGTGCAAATGCGGACCTCTTCGCAACAAAGTTGCAAGAGGTCATCGCGGATGCGGCGACGGTCGTCAGACCTGTCAAGACCGCAACCTTGGAGGTGGCCGATCTGGACGATTCGGTCACCAAGGAGGATGTGGTGGCGGCCGTCGCGGCGGCCGGAGGCTGCGACGCCGGCGCGGTGAAAGGTGGAGCCATCAGGCTCGGCCGCCGCGGCACGGGCATCATCCGCGTCGAGTGCCCAGTCGCCGCCGCTGGGGCCGTCCTTGCTACGACCAAGGGACGGCTGCTCGTAGGATTCAGCTCGGCTGTGGTCCGGTCACTTGAAGACCAGCCAATGCGCTGCTTCAAGTGCTTTGCGTTCGGCCACACCCGGGCCACGTGTCCCTCCAAATTCGACTGGGGAGACACGTGCTACCAATGCGGGCAAGAGGGACACAAGAGTGTCACCTGCCGTGCCGCCAAGCCACACTGCGCGGCGTGTGCCGCCAGTGGCCGCCCCGCGGACCACAAGATGACGGGCAGGAGCTGTAAGCCCCCCGTGAGGAAGGGCATAGTGCCGGCGCAGGTTCGCCCTGTTGCCACCACCGCTAACGTCGTCGCCGCTGCAGCTCCAGCGGCGGTAGCTGAGGAGGATGGTGCAATGTCGGAGTAATGGTTACGTCCGACTACCGCATCATCCAGGCGAATACCAATCACTGCAGAGTGGCCCAGGACCTGGTAGTGCAGGTCATGGCCGAGTGGTTGGTGAACGTAGTAGTGGTGGTGGTCCGAGCCACGCCGCAGTCTCATTGCGGTGATCGGACCAGACCTCTCACTCCGCGGTTTGGTTATGCCATGCTGGGGGATGAGAGGTCGTGGGCGGCAGCCTCCTTCTGCGAATACGTCATGTACCAGAAGGAAGCGGCGGAGCGCACGCGGGAGGACGATCCTCACGCGGCGGCGCTCCGCAGGCGGAGGAGGGATCGACGAAGACGTCAGTATGACAGTCATCTTCGACTCCTCCCAGGTGGAGGCCAGCAGGCAACGGACGTGGGGGCAACCGTGCCTGTATTGCACAGGCCTCCGCCAGTGTCGGACGGGAATGGCTAGGTTCCCGGCCATTCCCGTGCCCCCCAGATAGGGGGGCATGCGGGGCCCGCCAGCTAGGCGGGCATGCGCCGGGAGGGAAATGGTAGCCAAGGCTGAGCCAATTTCCCATGACCCTCCCATCACGGCGATGCGGGAATACTGAGTTTTTAGTGGGTAGACTGTCACTCTGACAGGAGTCCCACATACCCCGTCTCACCCCCACGAGCGGGCATGCATAAAGCATTTTCTCAGGGAAAAAAAAAAAAAAAAAAAAAAAAGGTTAGGTTAGGTTGCCGCGTCAGGTCTCCGTACTGGGAGACCTGAATGCCAAGTCGGTGACCTGGGGCAACCCGGCCACCGACGCACGCGGGCGGGCGGTGGAGATGTGGGCAGCCTCCTCCGGACTATCCCTCTTGAACAGAGGAAGCATCCAGACATGCGTGCGGCGTGGGGGTGGCTCAATAGTGGACGTCACTTTCGCCACCCCTGCGTTAGCCGCGCGCGTGTTGAACTGGCGGGTGGACCTGGTGGAGACCATGTCGGACCACCGCTACGTGCGGTTCGACATCTCCACCAGTGGCCCCGGACAGATGCGGCCCCGCTCGGGGCGATCACCGTTCCCGCGGTGGGCTCTAACTCGCCTGGACAGGGAGGCAGCGGCGGAGGCGGCGTTCATCCGGGACTGGCTTTCGCCGCCTACTGCCGGCCTGGATGTGGATGCCGCAGCGGGGCAACTGAGGGAGTCTCTGACCGAGGTATGCAACTCTAGCATGCCCCGGTCTCGCCGACCACCACCCAAACGTGCCGTTTACTGGTGGTCGGTGGAGTTGGCGGGGCTTCGAGCAGCGTGTGTGGAGGCGAGAAGGGCCTACACGCGGAGCCGGCGGCGGCTTCATCGGGATCTGTCCAACGAGGACCACCTCTATGAGGTATACTTGGAGGCAAAAATGGTCCTCGATCGAGCCATCGCCAACGCCAGAGACTCGTCCAGAGCCGAGCTGCTGGAGGGTCTCGACAACGACCCCTACGGGAGACCATATAAGGCGGCGCGCAAGAAGTTGCGCCCCTTTGGTCCCCCGGTTGCCGAGACCCTGGAGCCCTTATTTCTGGATGGGGTGGTACAGTCCCTGTTCCCGAGCAGGGGCAACTTCACCCCGCCAGTGATGGACCCACCGCGGGGGACAGCCTCGCTAGACGAGGAAGAAGTGGAGGCCCCTCCTGTCACGGAGTCGGAACTTGGCGCGGCGATTATCCATATCCGCGCCAAAAAGACAGCTCCTGGCCCTGACGGTGTTCCCGCAAGATGGTGGCGATCGCTGCCACTCAAATGGGGGAGAGGTTTCGGGACCTCTTCAGCGCATGCCTTGTGTCTGGAAGGTTCCCGAAACCATGGAAAGAGGGGCAGCTGTGCCTCCTTCGCAAGGAGGGCCGTCCAGCTGACTCCCCCTCGGCATACCGGCCCATCGTTCTACTCGATGAGGTCGGCAAAATGTTCGAGGGAATAATCGCTGCTCGCCTAAAGGCCCATCTGCGGGATGTCGGGCCGGACTTGTCGGACGCTCAGTTCGGTTTCCGGGCTGAGCGTTCCACAGTGGACGCGCTGGCTTGCCTTAAGGGTCAGGTGAAGGAGGCGATGGAGGCGGGGGACGGATTGTTGGCTGTGTCATTCGACATTGCAAATGCTTTCAACTCCGTTCCCCACTCCACCATCCTAGAGGCGCTCCGATTCCACGGAGTACCTCGATACCTGCGCAATCTGCTGGCCAGCTACCTGGAGGATCGGGCGGTCCTCCTGGTAAATAGGACTGGCCAAGTCTGGCGGTACGCAGTTGAAGCCGGCGTTCCGCAGGGGTCAGTCGTAGGACCTCTCCTCTGGAACATCGGCTATGATTGGCTCCTGCGGGGAACTCTCCTCCGAGGCACGAGTGTCGTTTGCTACGCGGATGACACTCTCCTCACCGCCCGGGGGGGGAGTTTTAGGGAGGCGGCCAGCCTGGCCTCGGCGGGCGGGTCCTTGGTCGCAGGGAGGATCCGCCACCTAGGTTTAACGGTGGCGCTGCACAAGACCGAGGCCGTGTTCTTCCACGGACCACGGCAGCGCCCCCCACCTGACGCCCACGTTTTCGTGGAGGGCGTCAGAATTGGGGTCAAGTCCCAGATGAAATATCTGGGCCTTGTCCTTGACAGCAGGTGGCGCTTCGGTCCGCATTTTAGCGGGCTGTCGTCGCGCCTGCTGAAGACCGCGGGCGCGCTGTCATGGCTGCTTCCCAACTTGGGAGGGCCCAGCGCACGATGCCGGAAACTTTATGCCGGCATCTTGAAGAGTATGGCCCTCTACGGGGCCCCCATATGGGAGGACTCCCTCCAGAGGAGGGAGAATGTCGCCGCCTTGCGGGCACCCCAAAGGGCCATAGCCCAGCGGGCGGCGCGTGCCTACCGCACGGTGGGCTTTGCGGCGGCATGTGCTCTGGCCGGCACCCCTCCTTGGGAGCTCGAGGCATGGGTGCTCGCCAGAGTATATGAATGGACGGCGGGGCGGAGGGCGAGAGGCGAACGCCCAGCCCCGGAAGCGCGGGAGGCCGTCCGGCGGGAGGCGAGGGACGCCATTGTTGTCCATTGGACGGCGGACCTTAACACCGCCGCCTTCGGCCGCCGAACACTCGATGCGATTGGGCCGGTCCTGCGAGACTGGCTCGAGCGGTCGCATGGGTTCCTCTCCTTCCGTCTCGTGCAGGTACTATCCGGACACGGTTGCTTCGGATCGTACCTGCACCGAATCGGGCGGGAGGAGACGCCGTCGTGCCACAACTGTGGTGCGGCGGAGGACACGGCGCAGCACACCGTCGAGGTGTGCCCGTCGTGGTCCGAGCCGCGCCGCAGTCTCATTGCGGTGATCGGACCGGACCTCTCACTCCGCGGTTTGGTTAACGCCATGCTGGAGGATGAGAGGTCGTGGTCGGCGGTCGCCTCCTTCTGCGAATGCGTCATGACCCAGAAGGAGGCTGCGGAGCGCGCGCGGGAGGACGATCCTAACGCGGCGTCGCTCCGAAGGCGGAGGAGGGGTCGAAGAAGACGTCAGTATGACAGTCATCTTCGACTCCTCCCAGGTGGAGGCCAGCAGGCAACGGGCGTGGGGGCAACCTTGCCTGTATTGCACAGGCCAGCCATTCCCGTACCCCCCCAATTAGGGGGGCATGCGGGGCCCGCCAGCTAGGCGGGCATGCGCCGGGAGGGAAGTGGTAGCAAAGGTTGAGCCAGTTTCCCATGACCCTCCCATCACGGCGATGCGGGAATACTGAGTTTTTAGTGGGTATACTGTCACTCTGACAGGAGTCCCACATACCCCGTCTCATCCCCACGAGCGGGCATGCATAAAGCATTTTCTCAGTCAAAAAAAAAAAAAAAAAAAAAAAAAAAAAAAAAAAGGTTAGGTTAGGTTAGGTTAGGTTAGGTTTTTTTTTTTTTTTTTTTTTTTTTTTTTTTTTTTTTTTTTTGGCAGGAGTGGGAAATCCTCATGGACACCCAGACTACCTCACTAGTGACGTAGTCTGGGTAGTGCCGGACTCTTACCGGCTAAAACCCACTCCTGCCCTTGCTCAGTGTCCCTCTGACATGATCAGAGCCCTTGTTAGTCAGTTTTTTGGATTCATTATCGTTCTCTGATATTTTGTTGGTTTTTAGTCCTATACGGGAATCCGATTTAGGAAGGTTCCTGGAAACAAATGCTTCACTTTGTCTTGTATAAATTAATTGTAGGTTTTAATTTTTTGTATTTGTTGTTTAAAAAATAACTAACATCTTACATGGCTATAGCTAATAACTTAGGTGTCTATTTTATTTATTTTTCTGTTTTTACCTTAGTATTCTACTCATACTTATACCAATAAAATTATACCTATTGCTTTATCAACTATATTTATGCTATGGCTATCCTAATATATACACAATATATCATATAGACATAATTTTTATAATCTAGGCTTAATTCTAATCTTATTGTTTATTTCTAATAATTTTGTATCCTTTTTCCAGTATGCACGTTTTATCAAACCTGACAGACTCACAGCGGATTTTAAAAATATTTTATTATTTTTAACTTTGACCTGCTTTTGGCTTTGGTACTTCCAGGTTTTGAACTGTGCTGCAAATGCTTCTTTAGAATATTTTTCTTTTTGTTTCAGGTGCTGCATGGTGTCCTGCGCACTCCGATCTGTTGCTACACATTGGATGCGGCTTCTTATGGTTTTGACCCTCTTCGCATCAAGGGGCTCGTCGGACCACAACGGTAAGGTAAATTTTTCATTAATAATTAATACTGTTCCGATATTATCTGTATTTAAGAAATTTTTTATACTGCTTTGAATTACTTTTTCAATTTTGTTATTATTTATTTCAAATATTAGTGTATTTAATTTGGAGTAAGCTATTAATTGGGCCAATTTCTTATGAAGTTGCCTCCAATTTGCTTCACATGTGTAATACAATATTAATGCTCTAATGTTTGTCGCTTTGGGTTTCTGGATGTTAATTTTATAATCATTACCGCTGTGGTTCTTATCGCAGTGACAAGCTGGCTGCACCTTAGCAGTATGCCACCGACAGTCGTGCTAAAGCATCCCATTTGACGCGAATGGGGCACACGCTGTCGAAGGCGTTGTGATCCGTGCGATCCAGCTTGGCTGACACGCAATTGTGGCACTTTGGAGCCTCCTCTGCCAGCCGCGATGGACAGTCGACACGCAGGTGGGGGTCACCGCAGTGGACGCATAGATCGGCGGGTTTCGTGCACAACTTCCTGCCGTGGCCGAAGCAAAGGCAGCGAGTGCACTGCACCAGTGGTGACTGGTCCTGCACTCGCACCCGCTGCAGGTCGATGTGCACGCGACCCGCCGTCGTCAGTCGCTGCCACACGGTCGGGGACACCTGCAGGATGACGTGGCACATGTGGGGGTTCCTCGTCTTACGACGGTACTTCACCCCCAACCTTACATCCCCCACAGGAATGTCCCCGATCAGGTGGGTATTCTGCCGCTGCAAGGCTTCCGTCACTTCCACGTCTGAGTGGCAGGAGAGGACATCCTTGATGATGATAAGTGGGTCTTTGTTTTTTACCTCCTCCGCCACCAGATTCCCAGCTTTCCGGATCCGCTCCGTAACCTGGGTCAGTTCTTCCTTGGTCCTGAAACCAACCACGACCTTCTGATCCCTCGCTTTGCGCAGCCTTTCAACCCTCGTGCCCTCATTGCGGGCATCGACCGCCGTCCTTAGCTTCTCAATAACCTCTTCACTGGTGTCCTGATCATTCAACGATGATACGACAACCGAGTGAAGAGGCTCCTGGAAGTGTTGCTTCGGACTGGAGGTGACTTCCGCAAAAGTCGGGCCTTGGCCTGCGACAAAGCGAGGGGCCAGCTGGAGTTGCTCCGACAGAGACTGTGTGTGTTGCTGGCATTCCAGCAACACCTCTTTGTGCCGCTGGAGGCCTTCCACAAGGCTCTTCATCAGCTGTGTCGGCTGCTCCATGGTCGGTCTAGGCTCCGTTTCGGTTTCCGCTTTTCCTCCCACTTCAGCTCCCCTGCTTTTTTCTCCCTCTGACTATTTTACCAGTTGGTAAAGTCGCTCTACCGCTTTTGTGATCTCGTCCTTTATTTCTTTTTTGAGATTTCTGGAGCTCAAAAGTTGCAACTTGGCCTTTTGAAGACATGCTTTTGCCTCTGAGGTCCGGTTCAGGTACTTCACTGGTTGTGTTTCCCGTGGTGAGCTCTCGATAGTCTTCTCCGGCTGCCTAGGTCCATCCAAGTGACTCTGATGGGCGAGCGTTGCTTTTGTCTTTAGTTATGGAGGAGAAGAGAATGGGGCTTTCTTCGGAGGCGTCGGTGTTTGAAGAGGATGTCCAGATGTTCGGTCAGCCTCCCACTCCCCGATACTACGCCTCACCGAGGGGCCAGCCTGTGCCAGTCGTTGTTTCTCCATATCCGTACTATCTGATGAGACCTTTGTCGCCGGCGAGGCCCTGGAGCTAAGCGAGCTCACGGTATTCTTGGCTGGTGTGCGGTACATATCGCTGGTCAAAGTGAAAGTCAAGTTCATATAAAGACCAGTCAGAGGACACTGGCGTACTTCTGTGTCCCTGTAAAGGGGGGATACACAAAGCAGCAATAAACTTTGAGAAGTTTAATACTTCGTCCTAAGGACGAATGACCGTCAAGTCAATAAAATTCCTGATACTACAGGAAGCTCTGACAAATATAAGTCAAGTGGCAAACAAATGACGCTTAGAAGCAAGTTATATTAGCTCGGACTAGAGTCTACAAACTGTATAATTAAGCAAACGATTAAAACTTAATAGTAAAAATTTGTCAAAGTCAGGTTCCTCCACCCAGCTAGTAGACACAGGGTGGGTGGGCGGACAAATTTTTTTCGCGTTTTGTCAATTATTTTCCCTGGGATGGTCTCAGGTAGCCCAATTATGAATATAGTAGCTGAAAACAGCGTCAAATTACCTCACCGGGAAGCAAAGTTATATCGATCCTATGCAAACTTGGTTTGCTTTGGTAGAATTTGATGGCTACAATTTGTATACAACAAAGAAAATTTCTAATTAATAATGTGACTATCTACGCTAGACGGACGGGCGAGGTGTCGAAAGACGCGTCTCCGCGCGAGCTAGCTAACTATGACGTCACTGAAAATTATGCTGAACAAAAATTTTGATTTTCCAATGAAAAACGTGAATTTTCACCGAAAATTTTACCAAAACCAGGACTACTGACTACCCCACAAGACTCGGACTCGCGCAACGCGCACCGGAATGCAGGTAAGGCAGGTAAGTATCTATTGAAACTAATTTAAACGGACTTTAATGGAAGAATTTTGATTTAAAAATAAAAATGTGTTTCTAGTACAAAAATTGAATGAATTTTCTATGTCTATAGGCGAAAAGAAATTTTTTTTCGCGTTTTGTCAATTATTTTCCCTGGGATGGTCTCAGGTAGCCCAATTATGAATATAGTAGCTGAAAACAGCGTCAAATTACCTCACCGGGAAGCAAAGTTATATCGATTCTATGCAAACTCTTTTCTTGCAGCGTATTGTGCGATGAAGTGCGTGGATTAATAAATTATTGAATATGTTTGGATCGTGGAAGTGTCGTCGCATTGTTGGTGTACACCTTGGTGTTTTTTGCTGTACTCCTTTCATAGCATTCCTATCTTTGTATAAACCATTAGCGAAGGTCTATCATGCATCAGTCTCATTTATTAATTTACCGGCCTATTTTTTTGTTTTGTTTGTTTCGCAATTTTAGTAAATGTCACACTCTAATATTTATTTTACTATATTTTACAAGTATTTTTATACTAGTTACTAAACTCAATTACTAGGTATATATAAAAATATACATTCTCACTATACATATAAGTACTACTCGTTACTTTTTATTTATTTTATCTGACACAAATTTATTTTAATTAAGTATGCATACACACATCACCTTGCAGTATTGGTATAAAGCTGATTTACATCCGTCACCTCACACGTCAGGTCCAGTTGAAAACCAGCGCCAGGCACTAGTTGTCTGGCATTTATGCTGAACTGGGCCTTTTTGGCGCAGCCGTGAGGCACACTTTGACGCACTTTACACTTTTTAGTTGGTTTTTTTATTTTTTATTATTTTGCTTTATATTGTGTGCCTTTTAGTCTGTGCTAAATAAATGTATTTTCTTTCTTTCTTTCTTTTCTTTCAAACTTGGTTTTCTTTATTTTTTTTTATTTTTTTTTGGGTGGGAAATCATCAAATAACTTCTCCCGCTCTGGGTGGAGCAGGAGGGCGTGTCAGACTTTTACTGACTAAAACCCACCCGTGTTCCTTCAGTAGCCCTTAAGCCAGGGGCTGTGGTGTCTCTTTCGAACAAACCCGCACCCCTGGCAGGCATCGACCCTTGCGGGTCCCATCACTTTTTGTGCTGACATCTCTTTGAGGCGCGCGTGGAACACAACGCGCCGTCGACTTGGGCTTGGTCCTTACCGGACAGCGAGCTACCCATTACTCGCCGTCCGCAAGCCCATGCCTACGGTGGCCGGAAATCGGCCTGGGATTCCCGACGCCCAGGGCGTCTCCGTATCCTGCACCGGCTGGGGTCGCGAGGGCGCATATGCTGCCTCTCCCTCACGTGCGCCGCTTCCCTCTTCGCGAGCATCACTGCTTCGCTGAAGGAGGTGACGGCTCCCCATGCCCTCTCGCTCCGTACCATGGCCTGGACCAGGGCCGGACGCGAGAGATCGCCGCCGCCGATCGCCTCCACGAGGACACGGCGGTGCTCCGCCCAAGCAGGGCAGACCGCCACCGTGTGCTCCACCGTGTCCTCAGGGCGATCTTCGCAGTGGAAACACCCGGGCGTTTCCTCCCGCCTGCGTCAGCGGGGGAGCCCACGGGCGGATTTTATCACGCACCGTTTTGTATGGGCGTCCCCACGGGTCTCTGTTCAGAGTCTCCAGCGACTCCTCGCGGGCCACAACTCTGGCCCGCAGGATCTCATCCCGGAGGGCGGTCTTCGCCACTCTGTACCCCTCGTACAGCTCCGCCTCAATGGCTTCCGTATCCGGAGGGCGGATACGGAGCCTGCGGTGCCTGGAGTAAAGGTGTCGCGCAGCAACACACGCCTCGCGCAGTGTTGTCAACTGCGGCGACCACCAGTACACCTGGCGTGAAGCACGACCTGGCTGGACCCGGGGCATTGCCACGTCACATACCTCGGACATGGTCTCCCGGAACCACTCGGCCTCGTCGTTGATGTTGGCAGGCCTGTCCGGTGATGACACCCAGGCCTGCACGATCGAGGCTTCCAGGAGAAGCTCCCGGTCCAGCTGCTTCAACGCCCACCGCGGACCACACGGGGCCTGTCGGACCGGCGCGCTCGAGGTCTGGGCGGAGACGTCAAACCGGATGTACCGGTGGTAAACTTGGTTTGCTTAGGTAGAATTTGATGGCTACGAATTGTATAGAACAAAGAAAAATTCTAGGTATCTAAGTGGCTATATACGCTAGACGGACGGGCGAGGGGTCGAAAGACGCGTCTCCGCGCGAGCTAGCCAACTATGACGTCACTGAAAATTATGCTGAACAAAAATTTTGAGTTTCAGATGAAAAACGTGAATTTTCTCCGTAAATAATTATACCAAAACCAGGAATTCTGACTACCCCACAAGACTCGGACTCGCGCAACGCGCACCAGAATGCAGGTAAGGCAGGTAAGTATCTATTGAAACTATTTTAAACGGACTTTAATGGAAGAATTTTGATTTAAAAATAAAAATGTGTTTCTAGTACAAAAATTGACTGAATTTTCTGTCTATAGGCGAAAAGAAAAATTTTTTCGCGTTTTGTCAATTATTTTCCCTGGGATGGTCTCAGGTAGCACAATTATGAATACAGTAGCTGAAAACAGCGTCAAATTACCTCACCGGGAAGCAAAGTTATATGGGTTAGGTTAGGTTAGGTTAGGTTCACACATCGTGGTCGGGGGGTCCCGAATTGCCGAATTGCTTTCGAGTCCACCATGAAGTATCTGGGATTGGTGCTCGACAGCCGGTGGGACTTCGGACCCCACTTCCAGCGGCTGGCGCCTAAGTTGTTGGGCGCGGCTGGGGCGCTGTCAACGCTGCTTCCCAATCTGGGGGGCCCGAGCGCCGCCTGTAGGCGGCTCTACGTGGGGATCGTGCGATCGATGGCCCTGTATGGGGCCCCGATCTGGGCGGCTGACCTGACGGCCGGCAGCATCGCTGTCTTGCGGAAACCGCAGCGAGCTATGGCCGTCAGAGTCATCAGGGGATATCGCACGATCTCCTACGAGGCGGCTTGCGCACTGGCCGGATCCCCACCGTGGGACCTCGAGGCGAAGGTACTCGCGTCGCTGCATCGGTGGCGCGAGGACTCGAGGGCGCGGGGCGAGTGGCTGACGCCGCGACATTTGGAGTTGCGTCGGTCACAGCTTCGCGCAGCCCTGGTGGCGGAATGGCGGGACAGGCTTTCACGCCCTACCGCCGGCTCCGCCACCATCGGGGCGATCCGGCCAGTACTCGAGCGCTGGCTCGGGAGGAGGCACGGCTCCCTGTCGTTTCGGGTGACACAGGTGCTCTCGGGGCATGGTTGCTTCGGGAAGTACCTGTGTCGCATAAACAGGGAGCCGGACGCTCGGTGTCACCACTGCGTCGACTGTCGGGAGGACACGGCGTGGCACACGCTGGCAGAGTGTGCCGCTTGGACGGAGCCACGCCGTGCCCTCATCTCAGGAGTAGGCAGTGACCTGTCGCTGCCGGCCGTTGTCGACTCGATGGTCGACAGCGAGGAGTCCTGGGACGCGGTGGTGTCCTTCTGCGAAACAGTCATCTCGCAGAAGGAGGCTGCGGAGAGGGAGCGGGAGATCGCTTCCGCTAACCCGATCCGCAGCAGACGCACCGGGCGTCGGCGGAGGGCAGACAACGCCCTCTTCCAGCCCCCCTAAATGGGTCCAGGGGCGACGGACTGGGGAATCCGTCGCCCCCTACTTCTTAGGACCCGAGATGGCGGCGCGTAGTGTTCCACGCGCGCCTCTCTTTGATGTGGGGGGGAGTTTAACACCTCACTCCCCCCCTATCGCGAGGTGGCCCGCATAGGCGGGCCGGCACTAGTCGGGGATCGCGGAAGACTTACTAGTTCCCGTGATCCCCGGTGTACGTGAGAGACGGAACACCGGGGTGGTTTTAGTCAGTAAGAGTCTGACAGACCCCTCCGCCCTCCCCGGGGCGGAGGACATCCATGAGGATTTCCCCCGTAATAAAAAAAAAAAAAAAAAAAAAGGTTAGGTTAGGTTGGGGTGCGGGCAGAAAACCTCCTCGTGTGCCTTACGGCTGCTCGTTCCTTTCGAATACGTTCGGGGGAAAGGGCAGTCGGACGGCCGGTGCATCCTGGGCACGGCCAATAGTCTTTCCACGTCGGAGAGGGTATTGTCTGTGGCGAATTTCTGCGTGGGGGGGAGCTTATGCTCCTGGGTCGGTCGTTTAGACCGCCCTACGGTCGCTCACTCCCTCTTCTGCTTACAGAGGATGGGTTGAGTGGGCGTAGGAGGTTTCTCCAAGGTGGAGAAACATGGGCGGCGCTCGTTGTGCACTTACCCTGCCAACGGGCTAGTAGCGGGGGATCTGATTCTCCCGACTGTACCCGTCGAAATCGTAATCCGTAACGAGATCATGGTCATGTTTTATGACTCGGAGCGGGACGAGGATCTTGGCTTAATCGCCCGGATCGCGAGGAAGATAACCTCTATAAAAAATTCCTCTAATACCAAGTTTTGGTGTGCGGCGAGGGTATGAATGGCTGAGGAGTAGTGTCATCTGCAGCTTCTTAGTTGCAGGTGGCGCATCAGTCTCAAGCGCACCCCCAGCCAGGGATTGGTGGACCCCCTGGTTGGGTTACAAATGTACACTTACCTAGGGACAGGGGGTTACCCTAGGTGGACTTTTTATATCCCCCACACTCGTGGGAATCATATGGATGCCAAAAATATAAAAACAACTTTTGAGAGATCGCCGATCGTTTTGATCGAGCGGATGAGTGGGGATGCTTTGTCGGATTCCGACACCGCATCCGAGAAGATGGCGAGCGTGGCGAGCATTAGTTCGCAGCGCGCAGGCCGCAAAGGTGGCAACGGGCGGAAGTGGGCGCGGTCGCGCAGTGGCAAGCAGAGTATCTGCTCGTTTGTCGGAGTGCGGTGGGCCGTCCGGGGCGATATCACGACCCGATACGCCGGCTCCGTTGGAGCATGCGGCGAGCGTCGAGAGTGTGGGCAGTGACTCCGGGCCCGCATTCTCAGACGTCGGTGAGGGCTTGCTGCTGCCCTCAAATAAGGCGGAGGCCAATGCGGCTAAGCGGGCGCAGAGAAAGGCCAGAGCGGCTGACGAGGTTGAAGAATTGGCCCGTCAGCTGCGGGAGCGGCGCTCAGCCCGGATGGCTGCCGGAGGGAGCCCATCGGCGGTGGCGCTCAGTCGCCAAGTTCTAGACGGCGTCAGCGTTGTCCTTCAGGTTGCCACTAAATCCGGCAACTTGAAGGGCACGTTCACGCGCGCACTGAAGGAGGCAGCTGACGGCATCAAAGAGGCCGTCGAGGTCCTCCAGAGTCGCTCGAGCACGGAGGAGACGACGAAGCTGTGGGCTGAGAACCGCCGTCTCCAAGCCGAGCTGGAGGACCTCAAGCGGCAGTTTGCCGCCCAGAGGGCAGTTCCCGCAGCCACCCAATCGGCGGTCCCGCCACCGGCTCCATCGTTGGCCCCATCATCGGTCCCTGCACTTGCGGATGCAGAGATCGAGAAGATCGCTCGCATCTGCATGATGCAGTGCGGGCAGATGGTGGGGGCCCGGATGGAGGCAATAGAGGGGAGGCTCCTCCCGGCCGAAATTCTGCGGCCACCGCTTGCTGCGGATGCGCGGAAGTCGGCTGAACCCGCTAAATCGGGGCTGACGACTGTGGCTGCTGAGCCAAGCGGGTCCGGGAAGAGAGCCAGCAAGCCCAAGAAGGTCAAGGTCAAGCCTGCGCCCACTTCCGAGACGGCCAGTCCCCCGGCGACCACTCCCGGGCCCTGTACGGAGGCCTGGACAACGGTCGTCAAGGGGGGCAGAAAGAAGAAGAGGAAGAAGGCAGCACCGCCTGCACCCGCCGCTGCACCTGCACCGGCCGCGCAGAAAACCAAGAGGCCGCCTAGGCCGAGAGCCCCACGCTCGGCGGCTGTGGTTTTAACACTGCAGCCCGGAGCCGTTGAAAGGGGCGTCTCATATAAGGCGGTCCTATTGGAGGCCAAAGCCAAGGTCACACTCCCCGACCTTGGCATACCGTCCGGTCTCAGATGTAGGCCGGCGATTACGGGGGCGCGGCTGCTGGAGGTGCCGGGTACTTCTAGCGGCGAGAAGGCGGATCTCCTGGCCGCCAAGTTGAGGGAGGTCCTCAACCCAGAGGACGTTCGAGTGTCCAGGCCAATGAAGACCGCCGAGCTGCGAGTCGACGGCCTGGACGACTCGACGACTCCGGCTGAGGTTGTGGCAGCCATCGCCAAAGCCGGAGGATGTCCGCCTGAGGACGTGCGCACGGGTGACATCCGAACCGGCGCTTCCGGTCTCGGAGCCATCTGGGTGCGGTGCCCAGTGTCGGCGGCAAACAAAGTCGCCGACGGTGGGCGCCTGTTGGTGGGCTGGGTTGCAGCGAGAGTCAAGCTGCTGCAACCCAGAGCGCTACGGTGCTACCGCTGCCTGGACATTGGGCATGTCCGGGCAGGGTGCACCGCCGAAATAGACCGCAGCGAGCAATGCTTTCGTTGCGGTAAGACTGGCCATAAGTCCGCCCAGTGCACAGCGGCGCCAAACTGCAGCCTCTGTACAGCTGCAGGGAGGCCCGCTGGGCATAGGGCGGGTGGAAGAGCCTGTGGCGCACCCACCACTAACAAGAAGAAGAGGAGAGGCACCAAGGCTGCCGGGGGCTCTTTACCCCCCCCCTCAGCCTGGGTGCCCTACGGCCGACTCCCGGCCCAGTGATGGTGCGACGGAGGGAATGGACTGCGCATAATGGCGCCTTACCATTTCCTCCAGGGCAACATCAACCACGCTGCCAGAGTACTTCGAGAACTTCCTTGTCGAGTTGGGGGCCGTCGTAGGCCGACTCCACCCTCGCCCCGTGCTGTTACTAGGGGATCTCAACGCCAAGTCTTCGGCGTGGGGATCCCCGGTGACCGATGCTAGGGGTGAGGCGCTGGAGGAGTGGGTGGTCACGACTGGCCTGGTCGTCCTAAACCGGGGCTCCACGCGTGCGTACGGCAGCGGGGCGGTTCGATCGTAGACGTATCGTTCGCTAGCCCTGCTGTCGCGAGCCGTGTCCGCGACTGGCGTGTCGCGGTGGAGGTGGAGACGTTGTCGGATCACAGATATGTCCGCTTCGACGTCTCCGCCCAGACCACAGGCGGCCGCAGTCCATCGGCCCCGCGAACGGACGGCCCGCGCTGGGCGCGTAAGCGCATCGACAGGGAAGTTCTCGAGGAGGCCGCTGTTGTCCAGGCCTGGATCCGGGAGTCGGCGACGGTTGGACCCGTCGACGTCGAAGAGGAGGCGCTGTGGTTTTGCGGGGCGATGACGCAAATCAGCGACGCGTCCATGCCCCGCGCCTACACGCATTCAGGAAAGCGCCAGGTGTACTGTTGGTCTGCCGAAATCGCGCGACTACGTGTCGAGTGCGTGGCGGTCAGACGCCAGTACACCCGATACCGGAGGCGACGTCGTCGGGTCCCTGACGAAGAAGCCGCGCTGTATGAGGTGTACCGCGCGGCTAAGGAGGCTCTGTGGCTGGCCATCGGCGAAGCGAGGACGCGAGCCAGGGAGGAGATGTTGGAGACTCTCGACGGAGATCCGTGGGGGCGCCCGTATCGTGCGGTTCGAGGGAAACTTCGAGCCGCGGCGCCTCCACTCACGGAGAGTCTCCAACCCGAGCTGCTGGAAGATGTGGTCGCAGCGCTCTTCCCGGCTAGAGCGGAGCACACTCCGCCGCCGATGGCTTTGCCCACAGCCGCAGAGCCTACCGAAGAGGTCGCCATCAGCGTCCCAGAGGTGACACAGCCAGAGATGAGGGCGGCCGTGATGCGGCTCCGGGCCAAGAACGTGGCTCCGGGGCCCGATGGTATTCACGGCATCGTGCTAGCCCTCGCTCTGAAGGAGCTAGAGCCCCAACTGAGAGGACTCTACACCGCGTGCCTTGAGCAGGGCCAGTTTCCCACTTTGTGGAAATCTGGTCGTCTGGTCCTGCTCAAGAAGGTGGGGCGCCCCGCGGACTCGCCGTCCGCGTACAGGCCCATAGTGCTGCTCGACGAGGTGGGTAAGATGTTTGAGCGGATTATCGCCGCCCGCCTCGTCGGCCACTTAAGCAGGGAGGGGCCTGACCTAGCCGAGAGCCAGTTCGGCTTTCGGCACGGGCGCTCCACCATCCACGCGATATCGCGGGTGAGAGTCCTGGCGGAGGAAGCAGTTTCCCGGGGCGGGGTGATGTTGGCGGTGTCCTTGGACATTTCCAACGCCTTCAACACCCTGCCCTGGAGCTGCATCCGGGAGGCACTACGGTACCATCGGGTGCCTCCGTACCTCCGCCGCATAGTTGGGGCCTATCTGGCGGATAGGTGTGTCACCTACATGGGACGTGATGGCGGAAACCAGCGCCGCATGTCGTGCGGTGTTCCACAGGGTTCGGTCGTGGGACCGCTCCTGTGGAACATCGGGTACGACTGGGTGCTGAGGGGCGAGCTCCAGCCGGGCGTGGACCTGACGTGTTATGCAGATGACACGCTGGTCATGGCCCGGGGGAGCTCGTACAGGGAGGCAGCGTTGCTGGCGACGGCTGCGGTGTCACAGGTGGTGACCCGCATACGGCGTCTTGGCCTGGAGGTGGCCCTCAATAAGTCGGAGGCCATGGTCTTTCATGGCCCCCGGCGGGCGCCGCCGCCGGGATCACACATCGTGGTCGGGGGGTCCCGAATAGCTGTCGAGTCCACCATGAAGTATCTGGGATTGGTGCTCGACAGCCGGTGGGATTTCGGACCCCACTTCCAGCGGCTGGCGCCCAAGTTGTTGGGCGCGGCTGGGGCGCTGTCAACGCTGCTTCCCAATCTGGGGGGCCCGAGCGCCGCCTGTAGGCGGCTCTACGTGGGGATCGTGCGATCGATGGCCCTGTATGGGGCCCCGATCTGGGCGGCTGACCTGACGGCCGGCAGCATCGCTGTCTTGCGGAAACCGCAGCGAGCTATGGCCGTCAGAGTCATCAGGGGGTATCGCACGATCTCCTACGAGGCGGCTTGCGTACTGGCCGGATCCCCACCGTGGGACCTCGAGGCGAAGGTACTCGCGTCGCTGCATCGGTGGCGCGAGGACTCGAGGGCGCGGGGCGAGTGGCTGACGCCGCGACATTTGGAGTTGCGTCGGTCACAGCTTCGCGCAGCCCTGGTGGCGGAATGGCGGGACAGGCTTTCACGCCCTACCGCCGGCTCCGCCACCATCGGGGCGATCCGGCCAGTACTCGAGCGCTGGCTCGGGAGGAGGCACGGCTCCCTGTCGTTTCGGGTGACACAGGTGCTCTCGGGGCATGGTTGCTTCGGGAAGTACCTGTGTCGCATAAACAGGGAGCCGGACGCTCGGTGTCACCACTGCGTCGACTGTCGGGAGGACACGGCGTGGCACACGCTGGCAGAGTGTGCCGCTTGGACGGAGCCACGCCGTGCCCTCATCTCAGGAGTAGGCAGCGACCTGTCGCTGCCGGCCGTTGTCGACTCGATGGTCGACAGCGAGGAGTCCTGGGACGCGGTGGTGTCCTTCTGCGATACTGTCATTTCGCAGAAGGAGGCTGCGGAGAGGGAGCGGGAGATTGCTTCTGCTAACCCGATCCGCAGCAGACGCACCGGGCGTCGGCGGAGGGCGGACAACGCCCTCTTCCAGCCCCCCTGAATGGGTCCAGGGGCGACGGACCGGGGAATCCGTCGCCCCCTACTTCTTAGGACCCGAGATGGCGGCGCGTAGTGTTCCACGCGCGCCTCTCATTGATGTGGGGGGGAGTTTAACACCTCACTCCCCCCCTATCGCGAGGTGGCCCGCATAGGCGGGCCGGCACTAGCCGGGGATCGCGGAAGACTTACTAGTTCCCGTGATCCCCGGCGTAAGTGAGAGACGGAACACCGGGGTGGTTTTAGTCAGTAAGAGTCTGACAGACCCCTCCGCCCTCCCCGGGGCGGAGGACATCCATGAGGATTTCCCCCGTCATCAAAAAAAAAAAAAAAAGGTTAGGTTAGGTTTTTTTTTTTTTTTTTTTTTTTTTTTTTTTTTTTTTTTTTGTTTGGGCAGGAGTGGGAAATCCTCATGGACACCCAGACTGCCTCACTAGTGACGCAGTCTGGGTAGTGCCGGACTCTTACCGGCTAAAACCCACTCCTGCCTGATCCCGGTGTCCTCTGACGTGATCAGAGATTTTGTTTGGCTCCCGTTCTGATTTTCAGCATACTATGTTTTAACTAGGAGAGAGCTTCACTTCTTATTAGGCTAACATCTTATATGGCTAATTTATTTCTTGACTATATAATTATTTTTGTATTTTTTTGTTTTTGTTTTTTTTTTTTTTTTTTTATACGTATATTATTTTCTATACTTAATGTTATATCTATACACTTATATTTATATGCTATTAAATATATTCTATACTAATATATATATTTAGCATAATTTTCTTATTCTATTTATTTCTACTCATAACAATTTTTGCTACTTCTATAATATACTCTATAAATGTATCCCTAAGTTTCTTACTTGCTATTAAATGTTGGTAGTTTTCAGCTATTATTTTAATGTCCAGTCTGTTTTCAAATTCGTGTCGTCTCAGGACGTGAACGGGGCAGTCGGTTAAAATATGCTCCACTGTTTCGGGTGTGTTGGGTTGGCAGATGCACGATGAGTTCTCTTTGCACTTGAATCGATTCAGGTACTCCGAGAACCCACCGTGCCCCGTTAGCACTTGCGTTACTATTTTAGCTGGTTTCATTTGCCGAACCACCCTGTAGGAGTCTGAGACGTCAGGAAAGAACAATTTTGTCACCCTGGCTGTGGAGCCCTCTTTGTATCTTCGGTTCCATTCATCAATCGACCGCTTTCGGATCTGTCGCTTAATGAATGAAACCGGGCAAAGGTCATATTCTGGCTTGGTTTTTATTTTCAAAGCGGCGTCTTTCGCCAGTTCATCTGCCCTTTCATTTCCCGCAAGGCCCGCGTGTGCCTTAATCCAGAAAAAAGACACAGTTTTGTTCTGAGTTTTAATGGCGCTTAGGTTCCTGCGGGTGTCTACTGCCAAAGGATGCGTTGAGCCGATGTTAACTATGGTCTCCAGAGCTGATCTGGAGTCGCTGTAAATTCCATAGCTACCTTCGCTTCTCTGTTTTATGACCTCAGTGGCTTTGCATACTGCGAGGAACCTCGTCCGCGTCTAGGGACGCCCTGAGCCTTTCGGCCAAGGCGTCAGCGGTCGGGCCACTGGCCGCACCAGGGATCTCCAACATGCGGGCTCCGGTCGCAGTGACCCTCATCCGCATGCCGTTGGAGACACCCAGCTCCGCGAGGTTAACCGCCGCCCTTGCTTTCGAAAGCACGTCGCGGTAGGACACGCCCTTCTTCTCCGCTTCCGGCTGTAGTGTTATCACTACGGCTGCGGACTTCGGGGCGCGTAACCTAGCCGCGGCGCTACGCTTTTTGCGCCGCTGCCGCCTCTCCTTCCTTTTGGCCGCCCTCGCTGCCTTGCCCGCCTTCTTTTTCGCCCCGGCCACTTCCCATTCGGCGTCAGCCGCGGGAGATGGGGGAGGCGGGGCCGACCGTCCTGGCACCACGGCTGGGGGCGTAGCCGCCTGAGCAGCCACCCCACCCTTCTTGGGCTTGGGCGGCACCGGTTTCGCCGGGGTCCGACCCGACTGCGGTGCCGACTTGGCCGTGGCAGTCGTGGCGACGGCATACGTGGACCTTTGCTGGCCCGATGCTGACCGGCTCGCCGCTAGGGGGGGGCGAAGGACTATGGCCTCCAGGGCGGAAAACCGACTCTGGAAGGCAGCCAGCTCCTGCCGAACCAGAGTCAGCACCCGGTCCTCAGGCACGGGTCCACGCTGCCCATGCCCCGCCCCCTTCTGAGGCACCACCCTCGGGCCAGCTCCTCGGAGCACGGCCAGGTCCGCTCGGAGCTCTTCATTCTCCTTACGGAGAAGCTCCGTGGCGGCTGCCAAGCGGGCGACCTCCGCCCGCATTTCGGACATGATGTCCGACGGAGGTCCGGTGTGCAGGTCCTCCGCTGCCGCCATAATGGAGGCTATGGCTGCGGCTATGGCCTTGTCTTTAGAGGCCTGAAGCCTCTTCAAGGTCACCCCCTTGACTGCCGCAGCCACAACCTCCGCGAGCCTGGCCATTCGCTCCTCGTTGGAGCCGCCAGCAGCATCCGGCTCGTCGTCAGACGTCTCCGAGAGGGCCCTGCTGCTGGTCCCCCCCGAGAGCTGCTCCTCCGTGGCCAACGCCTCGGATCGCTGGTCCGCCTCGACACTCGGCTCGGCGGGATCCTTTATGGTTAGGCCTCTGCCTAACCGGACCCCACCGCTCCGACAGACCTTCCCGAGCTTTCGGGTCGAGGCCATCCCGCCATCCGAGGACGACCCCTGGCCGTCCTTTGGTTTAGGGCGCTTCTTGAGGAACTCTGCCCTCCTCGAAGCGCCCACTGCCGCATGCTCCGGGCCCTTCACAGAGCCCTTCGCGCTTGATACGGTGTCGGACTCCGACCCCGCATCACTCTCCTCCTCCTGTTGTGGTTTTTGGTTTTTTTTATTTATTTCCATAGTAGTTCCCACGAGTAAAAACTTTGTGTACTGGCTCAAAAATAGTGGTTCGCACTCGAGACTAATTAAGCTACCCATTAGTCAAGCTTACAACCTCCCTCACGGTGCGCCGCCGCTTGGAGGTTTGGGGTAATTTTTTATAGAGGATTTCTTCCTCGCGGCCCGGGCGGTTAAGCCAAGGCCCTCGACCCCCGTCAAAAGTCAGAGACATGACCGTGACAATCTTCGGGGCTACGAGATTAACGGTGGCAGAAGGAGAGCACTCCTTCTTGCCTGCCCGGTGGCAGGGTGAGTGCACACCGAGCCCGCTCTTACTCCGCCGCTGTGCGTCTCTGCATGAGCGCAGAGATACACGCGTTGGAGCGTCCCGCCGACAGGATATTGGCATACGGGCAACGACACCCATTAGGCACACAGTACCCAATGGGGGATATTGCCCGCATCCCAGGGTGCACCGTCCCGGAGACTGGCCTTTCCCCCAGACGTATCCAAGGGAAACTCCAGCCTACGGGCACACGGGGAGGTTTCCTGTCCAAGCACCCCAAAAACTTGGTTTGCTTAGGTAGAATTTGATGGCTACGAATTGTATAGAACAAAGAAAAATTTTAGGTATCTAAGTGGCTATATACGCTAGACGGACGGGCGAGGTGTCGAAAGACGCGTCTCCGCGCGAGCTAGCCAACTACGGTGTCACTGAAAATTATACTGAACAAAAATTTTGATTTTCCAATGAAAAACGTGAATTTTTACCGAAAATTTAACCAAAACCAGGACTACTGTCTACCCCACAAGACTCGGACTCGCGCAACGCGCACCGGAATGCAGGTAAGGCAGGTAAGTATCTATTGAAACTAATTTAAGCAAGTTTTAATGGAAGAATTTTGATTTAAAAATAAAAATGTGTTTCTAGTACAAAAATTGAATGAATTTTCTATGTCTATAGGCGAAAAGAAAAATTTTTTCGCGTTTTGTCAAATATTTTTGATGGGATGGTCTCAGGTAGCCCAATTATGAATATAGTAGCTGAAAACAGCGTCAAATTACCTCACCGGGAAGCAAAGTTATATAGATTCTATGCAAACTTGGTTTGCTTAGGTAGAATTTGATGGCTACGAATTGTATAGAACAAAGAAAAATTTTAGGTATCTAAGTGGCTATATACGCTAGACGGACGGGCGAGGTGTCGAAAGACGCGTCTCCGCGCGAGCTAGCCAACTACGGTGTCACTGAAAATTATACTGAACAAAAATTTTGATTTTCCAATGAAAAACGTGAATTTTTACCGAAAATTTAACCAAAACCAGGACTACTGTCTACCCCACAAGACTCGGACTCGCGCAACGCGCACCGGAATGCAGGTAAGGCAGGTAAGTATCTATTGAAACTAATTTAAGCAAGTTTTAATGGAAGAATTTTGATTTAAAAATAAAAATGTGTTTCTAGTACAAAAATTGAATGAATTTTCTATGTCTATAGGCGAAAAGAAAAATTTTTTCGCGTTTTGTCAAATATTTTTGATGGGATGGTCTCAGGTAGCCCAATTATGAATATAGTAGCTGAAAACAGCGTCAAATTACCTCACCGGGAAGCAAAGTTATATAGATTCTATGCAAACTTGGTTTGCTTAGGTAGAATTTGATGGCTACGAATTGTATAGAACAAAGAAAAATTTTAGGTATCTAAGTGGCTATATACGCTAGACGGACGGGCGAGGTGTCGAAAGACGCGTCTCCGCGCGAGCTAGCCAACTACGGTGTCACTGAAAATTATACTGAACAAAAATTTTGATTTTCCAATGAAAAACGTGAATTTTTACCGAAAATTTAACCAAAACCAGGACTACTGTGTGTGTGTGTGTGTGTGTGTACTGTTTTTTTTTGGGTGGGAAATCATCAAATAACTTCTCCCGCTCTGGGTGGAGCAGGAGGGCGTGTCAGACTTTTACTGACTAAAACCCACCCGTGTTCCTTCAGTAGCCCTTAAGCCAGGGGCTGTGGTGTCTCTTTCGAACAAACCCGCACCCCTGGCAGGCATCGACCCTTGCGGGTCCCATCACTATTTGTGCTGACATCTCTTTGAGGCGCGCGTGGAACACAACGCGCCGTCGACTTGGGCTTGGTCCTTACCGGACAGCGAGCTACCCATTACTCGCCGTCCGCAAGCCCATGCCTACGGTGGCCGGAAATCGGCCTGGGATTCCCGACGCCCAGGGCGTCTCCGTATCCTGCGGCGGCTGGGGTCGCGAGGGCGCATATGCTGCCTCTCCCTCACGTGCGCCGCCTCCCTCTTCGCGAGCATCACTGCTTCGCTGAAGGAGGTGACGGCTCCCCATGCCCTCTCGCTCCGTACCATGGCCTGGACCAGGGCCGGACGCGAGAGATCGCCGCCGCCGATCGCCTCCACGAGGACACGGCGGTGCTCCGCCCAAGCAGGGCAGACCGCCACCGTGTGCTCCACCGTGTCCTCAGGGCGATCTTCGCAGTGGAAACACCCGGGCGTTTCCTCCCGCCCTATCCGAAACAGGAACCTCCCGAAACAACCGTGTCCGGTGAGGACCTGCGTCAGGCGGAAGGTGAGGACGCCATGCCGCCTCTCAAACCACTCCTCAAAGAGGGGACTTACCGCCGCAATCGTGGCGTGCCCAGCACTGGGTTGCGACAATCGCTCTCTCCATGTCACCATGAGATCCCGCCGGAGCTCTGTCCGCTGTGCCGCGATTTCCTGCGGCAGCGGAGTTACGCCCCGGCGTTTGGCCTCCTCGCGCCACTCCCAGATTTGCGCGAGGACCTTTGCCTCCAGATCCCATGGCGGTAATCCGGCAAGGAGGCCCGCCGCCTCGCCGGAGATCGTGCGATATCCCCGGATCATTCTGATCGCCATGACCCTATGGGACGCCCTCAACCGGCGAGCTGGTTGGCGCCTCAATGTAGGCGCCCACACCGGCGCCCCGTATAGGGCCATGGACCGCACGATCCCCGCGTAGAGCCTCCGGCAGGAGGCGTTTGGCCCCCCTAGATTGGGCAAGAGCCGCTTCAACGCAGCCCCGGCCCGCTCCAGTCTGGGAGCCAAACGGCGGAAATGTTCCGCGAAGTTCCACCGGCTGTCGAGGACGAGTCCTAGGTACTTCATCGTCGACTCGACGCCGATGTGAACCCCTCCCACCGTTATCTGGGAACCCGTCGGTGGCGCATTCCGAGGACCATGAAACCACATGGCCTCGGACTTGTGCAATGCCACCTCGAGTCCCAGTTGCCGGATCCTATCCACGATTGTCGCAACCCCGTGTGTCGCTAAGTCGGCCGCCGCCTGGTACGACCTCCCCTGCGCCAGGACCAGCGTGTCGTCAGCGTAGCAAACTACACTGACGCCGCTAGGGAGGTCGGCGCGCAGCACCCAGTCGTATCCGATGTCCCACAGATGCGGTCCCAGGACCGATCCCTGTGGGACACCGCACGACATCTCTCGCCGGTTCCACTCTCCGAGGTGACCGGGGTAGATGACGGCCCTGTCCGTCAAATAGGCCTCGACCACACGACAGAGGTAGGTCGGCATCCGGTGATAACGGAGTGCCTCCCTTATGCAACTCCAGGGCAGGGTGTTGAAGGCATTGGCGATGTCTAATGACACCGCCAAGACGACCCCACCCCGGGCCACAGCATCCCCCGTCGTGAGGGCTCGCACGCGCATGATGGCATCCACCGTGGAGCGCCCCTTGCGGAAACCAAACTGGCTCTCCGCCAAATCCGGCCCCACCCGCACCAGCCGCCCGACGAGGCGGTCTGCAATTACTCTCTCAAAGAGCTTGCCCACCTCGTCGAGCAGCACAATGGGCCGGTAAGCGGACGGAGAGTCCGCTGGGCGCCCCGGCTTCTTAATGAGGACCAGTTTCCCCGTCTTCCAGCGAAGTGGGAACTGGCCCTCCTCCAAGCATGCGCTTAGGAGCCCTCTTAGTCGAGGCCCGAGAGCCTGCAAGGCCAGGACCCAGGCTTTGCCGGGCAAGCCGTCGGGTCCTGGGGCGGTATTCTTGGCACTCAGCCTACGTACCGCCACTCTCAGGTCTACCTCGGTCACCTCTGGAGAGTCGTAGTCGTCGTCGGTGTGGTCCGCATCGGGCACCGCAGGAGGCGGAGCCATAGGCGGGGGAGCGTGCTCCCCTCGTGAGGGGAACAGAGCGCTCACCACGTCCTGCACGAGATGAGGCCGGAGACTCTGCGTCAGCGGGGGAGCCCACGGGCGGATTTTATCCCGCACCGTTTTGTAGGGGCGTCCCCACGGGTCTCTGTTCAGAGTCTCCAGCGACTCCTCGCGGGCCACTACTCTGGCCCGCAGGATCTCATCTCGGAGGGCGGTCTTCGCCACTCTGTACCCCTCGTACAGCTCCGCCTCAATGGCTACCGTATCCGGAGGGCGGATACGGAGCCTGCGGTGCCTGGAGTAAAGGTGTCGCGCAGCAACACACGCCTCGCGCAGTGCTGTCAACTGCGGCGACCACCAGTACACCTGGCGTGAAGCACGACCTGGCTGGACCCGGGGCATTGCCACGTCACATACGTCGGACATGGTCTCCCGGAACCACTCGGCCTCGTCGTTTATGTCGGCAGGCCTGTCCGGTGATGACACCCAGGCCTGCACGATCGAGGCTTCCAGGAGAAGCTCCCGGTCCAGCTGCTTCAACGCCCACCGCGGACCACACGGGGCCTGTCGGACCGGCGCGCTCGAGGCCTGGGCGGAGACGTCAAACCGGATGTACCGGTGGTCGGAATACGTCTCCACCCCCTCCATGACGCGCCAGTCGATGACACGTGGCGACAGAGCGGGGCTGGCGAACGAAATGTCCACCACCGACTCACCCCGCATCCGCACACACGTGGCGACAGAACCCCGGTTTAGGACGACCAGGTCTGCTTCCAGAGCCCAGTCCTCCACCATCCTGCCCCGCACATTCGTCAACCGGGAACCCCAAGCCAAGCTCTTGGCATTGAAGTCCCCGAGGACTAGCACGGGGAGGGAACGAAACCCGACGACGACGTCTCTCAACTCCGCAAGGGAGTTGTGGAACTCGGCGAGAGTTCGGCTCGGGGAGAAGTACACCCCTACCACGACTATCTCCCCGAACCGTGCTGCCACGCAACCCCGTCCCCTCTTGACACTCTCGAGGGTCGGGGTACCGGCGGCGGCCGACGAAATGAGGGTCACTGAGCCGCTCAGGTCCTCCACCCAGTCATCCCTGGGCGGGACAAAGTACGGCTCAGCGACCACGGCGATGTTAATCGACCACTGCGCCATGCTCTGGATCAACAGATCCTGAGCGGCGGCGCAGTGGTTGATATTCGCCTGGAGGAGGCGTAATGGAGCCGTCACTGACACTCCATATTAGCCTCCCCCGGGGCCCCCTGTGAAGGCCCTGCCACGGTGCCAACGGCAGCGACGACGGCGGTGGACGCGGCAGCGGCGGCGGAAGTGGCGGCGGTTGCGGCGGTGACGGCGGTGGCGGAGGGCTTGGCCTTGCCTCGGCCCCTGGCTTCGGCGGGTGGAGCGCAGGCTTTGCTCCCAGCCCGGTGTTCGGCCGGCTTTCCAGCTGCCGCACATAAGTAACAGTGCGGCTTGGGTGCGACGCACGAGCCGGCCTTGTGACCGGGCTGACCGCAGCGGAAGCAGTGACTGCTGCGGTCCACCTCCGAGGTGCATTGCACTCCCACGTGGTGACCCACCTGGCAGCGGAAGCACCTCAGAGGTCTGGGTTCCAGCAGTTTTACCTGCGCGGATACCCAACCCACCAGAAGCCTACGGCCCTCCTCAGTGATTTTTCGGGCCGCCGACACGGGGCAGCTCACCGTGACGGTTCGCATGCCCGTGTTGTCAGGACGGATGGTGCCTGCCTTCACCTGCTCGGCAGAGCATTCTCCCGTCCTGACTACGGCGGCCACCACCTCGCCCTCCGTCACGGAGTCGTCCAGGCCCAAGATGCGCATGTCAGCGCACTTGGTGGGCCTGGACACTCGGACCTCGTCCGCGTCTAGGGACGCCCTAAGCCTTTCGGCCAGGGCGTCAGCGGTCGGGCCACTGGCCGCGCCGGGGATCTCCAGCATGCGGGCTCCGGTCGCAGTGACCCTCATCCGCATGCCGTTGGAGACACCCAGCTCCGCGAGGTTAACCGCCGCCCTTGCTTTCGAAAGCACGTCGCGGTAGGACACGCCCTTCTTCTCCGCTTCCGGCTGTAGTGTTATCACTACGGCTGCGGACTTCGGGGCGCGTAACCTAGCCGCGGCGCTACGCTTTTTGCGCCGCTGCCGCCTCTCCTTCCTTTTGGCCGCCCTCGCTGCCTTGCCCGCCTTCTTTTTCGCCCCGGCCACTTCCCATTCGGCGTCAGCCGCGGGAGATGGGGGAGGCGGGGCCGACCGTCCTGGCACCACGGCTGGGGGCGTAGCCGCCTGAGAAGCCACCCCACCCTTCTTGGGCTTGGGCGGCACCGGTTTCGCCGGGGTCCGACCCGACTGCGGTGCCGACTTGGCCGTGGCAGTCGTGGCGACGGCATACGTGGACCTTTGCTGGCCCGATGCTGACCGGCTCGCCGCTAGGGGGGGGCGAAGGACTATGGCCTCCAGGGCAGAAAACCGACTCTGGAAGGCAGCCAGCTCCTGCCGAACCAGAGTCAGCACCCGGTCCTCCTCAGGCACGGGTCCACGCTGCCCATGCCCCGCCCCTTTCTGAGGCACCACCCTCGGGCCAGCTCCTCGGAGCACGGCCAGGTCCGCTCGGAGCTCTTCATTCTCCTTACGGAGAAGCTCCGTGGCGGCTGCCAAGCGGGCGACCTCCGCCCGCATTTCGGACATGATGTCCGACGGAGGTCCGGTGTGCAGGTCCTCCGCTGCCGCCATAATGGAGGCTATGGCTGCGGCTATGGCCTTGTCTTTAGAGGCCTGAAGCCTCTTCAAGGTCACCCCCTTGACTGCCGCAGCCACAACCTCCGCGAGCCTGGCCATTCGCTCCTCGTTGGAGCCGCCAGCAGCATCCGGCTCGTCGTCAGACGTCTCCGAGAGGGCCCTGCTGCTGGTCCCCCCCGAGAGCTGCTCCTCCGTGGCCAACGCCTCGGATCGCTGGTCCGCCTCGACACTCGGCTCGGCGGGATCCTTTATGGTTAGGCCTCTGCCTAACCGGACCCCACCGCTCCGACAGACCTTCCCGAGCTTTCGGGTCGAGGCCATCCCGCCATCCGAGGACGACCCCTGGCCGTCCTTTGGTTTAGGGCGCTTCTTGAGGAACTCTGCCCTCCTCGAAGCGCCCACTGCCGCATGCTCCGGGCCCTTCACAGAGCCCTTCGCGCTTGATACGGTGTCGGACTCCGACCCCGCATCACTCTCCTCCTCCTGTTGTGGTTTTTGGTTTTTTTTATTTATTTCCATAGTAGTTCCCACGAGTAAAAACTTTGTGTACTGGCTCAAAAATAGTGGTTCGCACTCGAGACTAATTAAGCTACCCATTAGTCAAGCTTACAACCTCCCTCACGGTGCGCCGCCGCTTGGAGGTTTGGGGTAATTTTTTATAGAGGATTTCTTCCTCGCGGCCCGGGCGGTTAAGCCAAGGCCCTCGACCCCCGTCAAAAGTCAGAGACATGACCGTGACAATCTTCGGGGCTACGAGATTAACGGTGGCAGAAGGAGAGCACTCCTTCTTGCCTGCCCGGTGGCAGGGTGAGTGCACACCGAGCCCGCTCTTACTCCGCCGCTGTGCGTCTCTGCATGAGCGCAGAGATACACGCGTTGGAGCGTCCCGCCGACAGGATATTGGCATACGGGCAACGACACCCATTAGGCACACAGTACCCAATGGGGGATATTGCCCGCATCCCAGGGTGCACCGTCCCGGAGACTGGCCTTTCCCCCAGACGTATCCAAGGGAAACTCCAGCCTACGGGCACACGGGGAGGTTTCCTGTCCAAGCACCCCAAACTTGGTTTGCTTAGGTAGAATTTGATGGCTACGAATTGTATAGAACAAAGAAAAATTTTAGGTATCTAAGTGGCTATATACGCTAGACGGACGGGCGAGGTGTCGAAAGACGCGTCTCCGCGCGAGCTAGCCAACTACGGTGTCACTGAAAATTATACTGAACAAAAATTTTGATTTTCCAATGAAAAACGTGAATTTTTACCGAAAATTTAACCAAAACCAGGACTACTGTCTACCCCACAAGACTCGGACTCGCGCAACGCGCACCGGAATGCAGGTAAGGCAGGTAAGTATCTATTGAAACTAATTTAAGCAAGTTTTAATGGAAGAATTTTGATTTAAAAATAAAAATGTGTTTCTAGTACAAAAATTGAATGAATTTTCTATGTCTATAGGCGAAAAGAAAAAATTTTTCGCGTTTTGTCAAATATTTTTGATGGGATGGTCTCAGGTAGCCCAATTATGAATATAGTAGCTGAAAACAGCGTCAAATTACCTCACCGGGAAGCAAAGTTATATAGATTCTATGCAAACTTGGTTTGCTTAGGTAGAATTTGATGGCTACGAATTGTATAGAACAAAGAAAAATTTTAGGTATCTAAGTGGCTATATACGCTAGACGGACGGGCGAGGTGTCGAAAGACGCGTCTCCGCGCGAGCTAGCCAACTACGGTGTCACTGAAAATTATACTGAACAAAAATTTTGATTTTCCAATGAAAAACGTGAATTTTTACCGAAAATTTAACCAAAACCAGGACTACTGTCTACCCCACAAGACTCGGACTCGCGCAACGCGCACCGGAATGCAGGTAAGGCAGGTAAGTATCTATTGAAACTAATTTAAGCAAGTTTTAATGGAAGAATTTTGATTTAAAAATAAAAATGTGTTTCTAGTACAAAAATTGAATGAATTTTCTATGTCTATAGGCGAAAAGAAAAATTTTTTCGCGTTTTGTCAAATATTTTTGATGGGATGGTCTCAGGTAGCCCAATTATGAATATAGTAGCTGAAAACAGCGTCAAATTACCTCACCGGGAAGCAAAGTTATATAGATTCTATGCAAACTTGGTTTGCTTAGGTAGAATTTGATGGCTACGAATTGTATAGAACAAAGAAAAATTTTAGGTATCTAAGTGGCTATATACGCTAGACGGACGGGCGAGGTGTCGAAAGACGCGTCTCCGCGCGAGCTAGCCAACTACGGTGTCACTGAAAATTATACTGAACAAAAATTTTGATTTTCCAATGAAAAACGTGAATTTTTACCGAAAATTTAACCAAAACCAGGACTACTGTCTACCCCACAAGACTCGGACTCGCGCAACGCGCACCGGAATGCAGGTAAGGCAGGTAAGTATCTATTGAAACTAATTTAAGCAAGTTTTAATGGAAGAATTTTGATTTAAAAATAAAAATGTGTTTCTAGTACAAAAATTGAATGAATTTTCTATGTCTATAGGCGAAAAGAAAAATTTTTTCGCGTTTTGTCAAATATTTTTGATGGGATGGTCTCAGGTAGCCCAATTATGAATATAGTAGCTGAAAACAGCGTCAAATTACCTCACCGGGAAGCAAAGTTATATAGATTCTATGCAAACTTGGTTTGCTTAGGTAGAATTTGATGGCTACGAATTGTATAGAACAAAGAAAAATTTTAGGTATCTAAGTGGCTATATACGCTAGACGGACGGGCGAGGTGTCGAAAGACGCGTCTCCGCGCGAGCTAGCCAACTACGGTGTCACTGAAAATTATACTGAACAAAAATTTTGATTTTCCAATGAAAAACGTGAATTTTTACCGAAAATTTAACCAAAACCAGGACTACTGTCTACCCCACAAGACTCGGACTCGCGCAACGCGCACCGGAATGCAGGTAAGGCAGGTAAGTATCTATTGAAACTAATTTAAGCAAGTTTTAATGGAAGAATTTTGATTTAAAAATAAAAATGTGTTTCTAGTACAAAAATTGAATGAATTTTCTATGTCTATAGGCGAAAAGAACAATTTTTTCGCGTTTTGTCAAATATTTTTGATGGGATGGTCTCAGGTAGCCCAATTATGAATATAGTAGCTGAAAACAGCGTCAAATTACCTCACCGGGAAGCAAAGTTATATAGATTCTATGCAAACTTGGTTTGCTTAGGTAGAATTTGATGGCTACGAATTGTATAGAACAAAGAAAAATTTTAGGTATCTAAGTGGCTATATACGCTAGACGGACGGGCGAGGTGTCGAAAGACGCGTCTCCGCGCGAGCTAGCCAACTACGGTGTCACTGAAAATTATACTGAACAAAAATTTTGATTTTCCAATGAAAAACGTGAATTTTTACCGAAAATTTAACCAAAACCAGGACTACTGTCTACCCCACAAGACTCGGACTCGCGCAACGCGCACCGGAATGCAGGTAAGGCAGGTAAGTATCTATTGAAACTAATTTAAGCAAGTTTTAATGGAAGAATTTTGATTTAAAAATAAAAATGTGTTTCTAGTACAAAAATTGAATGAATTTTCTATGTCTATAGGCGAAAAGAAAAATTTTTTCGCGTTTTGTCAAATATTTTTGATGGGATGGTCTCAGGTAGCCCAATTATGAATATAGTAGCTGAAAACAGCGTCAAATTACCTCACCGGGAAGCAAAGTTATATAGATTCTATGCAAACTTGGTTTGCTTAGGTAGAATTTGATGGCTACGAATTGTATAGAACAAAGAAAAATTTTAGGTATCTAAGTGGCTATATACGCTAGACGGACGGGCGAGGTGTCGAAAGACGCGTCTCCGCGCGAGCTAGCCAACTACGGTGTCACTGAAAATTATACTGAACAAAAATTTTGATTTTCCAATGAAAAACGTGAATTTTTACCGAAAATTTAACCAAAACCAGGACTACTGTCTACCCCACAAGACTCGGACTCGCGCAACGCGCACCGGAATGCAGGTAAGGCAGGTAAGTATCTATTGAAACTAATTTAAGCAAGTTTTAATGGAAGAATTTTGATTTAAAAATAAAAATGTGTTTCTAGTACAAAAATTGAATGAATTTTCTATGTCTATAGGCGAAAAGAAAAATTTTTTCGCGTTTTGTCAAATATTTTTGATGGGATGGTCTCAGGTAGCCCAATTATGAATATAGTAGCTGAAAACAGCGTCAAATTACCTCACCGGGAAGCAAAGTTATATAGATTCTATGCAAACTTGGTTTGCTTAGGTAGAATTTGATGGCTACGAATTGTATAGAACAAAGAAAAATTTTAGGTATCTAAGTGGCTATATACGCTAGACGGACGGGCGAGGTGTCGAAAGACGCGTCTCCGCGCGAGCTAGCCAACTACGGTGTCACTGAAAATTATACTGAACAAAAATTTTGATTTTCCAATGAAAAACGTGAATTTTTACCGAAAATTTAACCAAAACCAGGACTACTGTCTACCCCACAAGACTCGGACTCGCGCAACGCGCACCGGAATGCAGGTAAGGCAGGTAAGTATCTATTGAAACTAATTTAAGCAAGTTTTAATGGAAGAATTTTGATTTAAAAATAAAAATGTGTTTCTAGTACAAAAATTGAATGAATTTTCTATGTCTATAGGCGAAAAGAAAAATTTTTTCGCGTTTTGTCAAATATTTTTGATGGGATGGTCTCAGGTAGCCCAATTATGAATATAGTAGCTGAAAACAGCGTCAAATTACCTCACCGGGAAGCAAAGTTATATAGATTCTATGCAAACTTGGTTTGCTTAGGTAGAATTTGATGGCTACGAATTGTATAGAACAAAGAAAAATTTTAGGTATCTAAGTGGCTATATACGCTAGACGGACGGGCGAGGTGTCGAAAGACGCGTCTCCGCGCGAGCTAGCCAACTACGGTGTCACTGAAAATTATACTGAACAAAAATTTTGATTTTCCAATGAAAAACGTGAATTTTTACCGAAAATTTAACCAAAACCAGGACTACTGTCTACCCCACAAGACTCGGACTCGCGCAACGCGCACCGGAATGCAGGTAAGGCAGGTAAGTATCTATTGAAACTAATTTAAGCAAGTTTTAATGGAAGAATTTTGATTTAAAAATAAAAATGTGTTTCTAGTACAAAAATTGAATGAATTTTCTATGTCTATAGGCGAAAAGAACAATTTTTTCGCGTTTTGTCAAATATTTTTGATGGGATGGTCTCAGGTAGCCCAATTATGAATATAGTAGCTGAAAACAGCGTCAAATTACCTCACCGGGAAGCAAAGTTATATAGATTCTATGCAAACTTGGTTTGCTTAGGTAGAATTTGATGGCTACGAATTGTATAGAACAAAGAAAAATTTTAGGTATCTAAGTGGCTATATACGCTAGACGGACGGGCGAGGTGTCGAAAGACGCGTCTCCGCGCGAGCTAGCCAACTACGGTGTCACTGAAAATTATACTGAACAAAAATTTTGATTTTCCAATGAAAAACGTGAATTTTTACCGAAAATTTAACCAAAACCAGGACTACTGTCTACCCCACAAGACTCGGACTCGCGCAACGCGCACCGGAATGCAGGTAAGGCAGGTAAGTATCTATTGAAACTAATTTAAGCAAGTTTTAATGGAAGAATTTTGATTTAAAAATAAAAATGTGTTTCTAGTACAAAAATTGAATGAATTTTCTATGTCTATAGGCGAAAAGAAAAATTTTTTCGCGTTTTGTCAAATATTTTTGATGGGATGGTCTCAGGTAGCCCAATTATGAATATAGTAGCTGAAAACAGCGTCAAATTACCTCACCGGGAAGCAAAGTTATATAGATTCTATGCAAACTTGGTTTGCTTAGGTAGAATTTGATGGCTACGAATTGTATAGAACAAAGAAAAATTTTAGGTATCTAAGTGGCTATATACGCTAGACGGACGGGCGAGGTGTCGAAAGACGCGTCTCCGCGCGAGCTAGCCAACTACGGTGTCACTGAAAATTATACTGAACAAAAATTTTGATTTTCCAATGAAAAACGTGAATTTTTACCGAAAATTTAACCAAAACCAGGACTACTGTCTACCCCACAAGACTCGGACTCGCGCAACGCGCACCGGAATGCAGGTAAGGCAGGTAAGTATCTATTGAAACTAATTTAAGCAAGTTTTAATGGAAGAATTTTGATTTAAAAATAAAAATGTGTTTCTAGTACAAAAATTGAATGAATTTTCTATGTCTATAGGCGAAAAGAAAAATTTTTTCGCGTTTTGTCAAATATTTTTGATGGGATGGTCTCAGGTAGCCCAATTATGAATATAGTAGCTGAAAACAGCGTCAAATTACCTCACCGGGAAGCAAAGTTATATAGATTCTATGCAAACTTGGTTTGCTTAGGTAGAATTTGATGGCTACGAATTGTATAGAACAAAGAAAAATTTTAGGTATCTAAGTGGCTATATACGCTAGACGGACGGGCGAGGTGTCGAAAGACGCGTCTCCGCGCGAGCTAGCCAACTACGGTGTCACTGAAAATTATACTGAACAAAAATTTTGATTTTCCAATGAAAAACGTGAATTTTTACCGAAAATTTAACCAAAACCAGGACTACTGTCTACCCCACAAGACTCGGACTCGCGCAACGCGCACCGGAATGCAGGTAAGGCAGGTAAGTATCTATTGAAACTAATTTAAGCAAGTTTTAATGGAAGAATTTTGATTTAAAAATAAAAATGTGTTTCTAGTACAAAAATTGAATGAATTTTCTATGTCTATAGGCGAAAAGAAAAATTTTTTCGCGTTTGTCAAATATTTTTGATGGGATGGTCTCAGGTAGCCCAATTATGAATATAGTAGCTGAAAACAGCGTCAAATTACCTCACCGGGAAGCAAAGTTATATAGATTCTATGCAAACTTGGTTTGCTTAGGTAGAATTTGATGGCTACGAATTGTATAGAACAAAGAAAAATTTTAGGTATCTAAGTGGCTATATACGCTAGACGGACGGGCGAGGTGTCGAAAGACGCGTCTCCGCGCGAGCTAGCCAACTACGGTGTCACTGAAAATTATACTGAACAAAAATTTTGATTTTCCAATGAAAAACGTGAATTTTTACCGAAAATTTAACCAAAACCAGGACTACTGTCTACCCCACAAGACTCGGACTCGCGCAACGCGCACCGGAATGCAGGTAAGGCAGGTAAGTATCTATTGAAACTAATTTAAGCAAGTTTTAATGGAAGAATTTTGATTTAAAAATAAAAATGTGTTTCTAGTACAAAAATTGAATGAATTTTCTATGTCTATAGGCGAAAAGAACAATTTTTTCGCGTTTTGTCAAATATTTTTGATGGGATGGTCTCAGGTAGCCCAATTATGAATATAGTAGCTGAAAACAGCGTCAAATTACCTCACCGGAAGCAAAGTTATATAGATTCTATGCAAACTTGGTTTGCTTAGGTAGAATTTGATGGCTACGAATTGTATAGAACAAAGAAAAATTTTAGGTATCTAAGTGGCTATATACGCTAGACGGACGGGCGAGGTGTCGAAAGACGCGTCTCCGCGCGAGCTAGCCAACTACGGTGTCACTGAAAATTATACTGAACAAAAATTTTGATTTTCCAATGAAAAACGTGAATTTTTACCGAAAATTTAACCAAAACCAGGACTACTGTCTACCCCACAAGACTCGGACTCGCGCAACGCGCACCGGAATGCAGGTAAGGCAGGTAAGTATCTATTGAAACTAATTTAAGCAAGTTTTAATGGAAGAATTTTGATTTAAAAATAAAAATGTGTTTCTAGTACAAAAATTGAATGAATTTTCTATGTCTATAGGCGAAAAGAAAAATTTTTTCGCGTTTTGTCAAATATTTTTGATGGGATGGTCTCAGGTAGCCCAATTATGAATATAGTAGCTGAAAACAGCGTCAAATTACCTCACCGGGAAGCAAAGTTATATAGATTCTATGCAAACTTGGTTTGCTTAGGTAGAATTTGATGGCTACGAATTGTATAGAACAAAGAAAAATTTTAGGTATCTAAGTGGCTATATACGCTAGACGGACGGGCGAGGTGTCGAAAGACGCGTCTCCGCGCGAGCTAGCCAACTACGGTGTCACTGAAAATTATACTGAACAAAAATTTTGATTTTCCAATGAAAAACGTGAATTTTTTACCGAAAATTTAACCAAAACCAGGACTACTGTCTACCCCACAAGACTCGGACTCGCGCAACGCGCACCGGAATGCAGGTAAGGCAGGTAAGTATCTATTGAAACTAATTTAAGCAAGTTTTAATGGAAGAATTTTGATTTAAAAATAAAAATGTGTTTCTAGTACAAAAATTGAATGAATTTTCTATGTCTATAGGCGAAAAGAAAAATTTTTTCGCGTTTTGTCAAATATTTTTGATGGGATGGTCTCAGGTAGCCCAATTATGAATATAGTAGCTGAAAACAGCGTCAAATTACCTCACCGGGAAGCAAAGTTATATAGATTCTATGCAAACTTGGTTTGCTTAGGTAGAATTTGATGGCTACGAATTGTATAGAACAAAGAAAAATTTTAGGTATCTAAGTGGCTATATACGCTAGACGGACGGGCGAGGTGTCGAAAGACGCGTCTCCGCGCGAGCTAGCCAACTACGGTGTCACTGAAAATTATACTGAACAAAAATTTTGATTTTCCAATGAAAAACGTGAATTTTTACCGAAAATTTAACCAAAACCAGGACTACTGTCTACCCCACAAGACTCGGACTCGCGCAACGCGCACCGGAATGCAGGTAAGGCAGGTAAGTATCTATTGAAACTAATTTAAGCAAGTTTTAATGGAAGAATTTTGATTTAAAAATAAAAATGTGTTTCTAGTACAAAAATTGAATGAATTTTCTATGTCTATAGGCGAAAAGAAAAATTTTTTCGCGTTTTGTCAAATATTTTTGATGGGATGGTCTCAGGTAGCCCAATTATGAATATAGTAGCTGAAAACAGCGTCAAATTACCTCACCGGGAAGCAAAGTTATATAGATTCTATGCAAACTTGGTTTGCTTAGGTAGAATTTGATGGCTACGAATTGTATAGAACAAAGAAAAATTTTAGGTATCTAAGTGGCTATATACGCTAGACGGACGGGCGAGGTGTCGAAAGACGCGTCTCCGCGCGAGCTAGCCAACTACGGTGTCACTGAAAATTATACTGAACAAAAATTTTGATTTTCAATGAAAAACGTGAATTTTTACCGAAAATTTAACCAAAACCAGGACTACTGTCTACCCACAAGACTCGGACTCGCGCAACGCGCACCGGAATGCAGGTAAGGCAGGTAAGTATCTATTGAAACTAATTTAAGCAAGTTTTAATGGAAGAATTTTGATTTAAAAATAAAAATGTGTTTCTAGTACAAAAATTGAATGAATTTTCTATGTCTATAGGCGAAAAGAAAAATTTTTTCGCGTTTTGTCAAATATTTTTGATGGGATGGTCTCAGGTAGCCCAATTATGAATATAGTAGCTGAAAACAGCGTCAAATTACCTCACCGGGAAGCAAAGTTATATAGATTCTATGCAAACTTGGTTTGCTTAGGTAGAATTTGATGGCTACGAATTGTATAGAACAAAGAAAAATTTTAGGTATCTAAGTGGCTATATACGCTAGACGGACGGGCGAGGTGTCGAAAGACGCGTCTCCGCGCGAGCTAGCCAACTACGGTGTCACTGAAAATTATACTGAACAAAAATTTTGATTTTCCAATGAAAAACGTGAATTTTTACCGAAAATTTAACCAAAACCAGGACTACTGTCTACCCCACAAGACTCGGACTCGCGCAACGCGCACCGGAATGCAGGTAAGGCAGGTAAGTATCTATTGAAACTAATTTAAGCAAGTTTTAATGGAAGAATTTTGATTTAAAAATAAAAATGTGTTTCTAGTACAAAAATTGAATGAATTTTCTATGTCTATAGGCGAAAAGAAAAATTTTTTCGCGTTTTGTCAAATATTTTTGATGGGATGGTCTCAGGTAGCCCAATTATGAATATAGTAGCTGAAAACAGCGTCAAATTACCTCACCGGGAAGCAAAGTTATATAGATTCTATGCAAACTTGGTTTGCTTAGGTAGAATTTGATGGCTACGAATTGTATAGAACAAAGAAAAAATTTTAGGTATCTAAGTGGCTATATACGCTAGACGGACGGGCGAGGTGTCGAAAGACGCGTCTCCGCGCGAGCTAGCCAACTACGGTGTCACTGAAAATTATACTGAACAAAAATTTTGATTTTCCAATGAAAAACGTGAATTTTTACCGAAAATTTAACCAAAACCAGGACTACTGTCTACCCCACAAGACTCGGACTCGCGCAACGCGCACCGGAATGCAGGTAAGGCAGGTAAGTATCTATTGAAACTAATTTAAGCAAGTTTTAATGGAAGAATTTTGATTTAAAAATAAAATGTGTTTCTAGTACAAAAATTGAATGAATTTTCTATGTCTATAGGCGAAAAGAAAAATTTTTCGCGTTTTGTCAAATATTTTTGATGGGATGGTCTCAGGTAGCCCAATTATGAATATAGTAGCTGAAAACAGCGTCAAATTACCTCACCGGGAAGCAAAGTTATATAGATTCTATGCAAACTTGGTTTGCTTAGGTAGAATTTGATGGCTACGAATTGTATAGAACAAAGAAAAATTTTAGGTATCTAAGTGGCTATATACGCTAGACGGACGGGCGAGGTGTCGAAAGACGCGTCTCCGCGCGAGCTAGCCAACTACGGTGTCACTGAAAATTATACTGAACAAAAATTTTGATTTTCCAATGAAAAACGTGAATTTTTACCGAAAATTTAACCAAAACCAGGACTACTGTCTACCCCACAAGACTCGGACTCGCGCAACGCGCACCGGAATGCAGGTAAGGCAGGTAAGTATCTATTGAAACTAATTTAAGCAAGTTTTAATGGAAGAATTTTGATTTAAAAATAAAAATGTGTTTCTAGTACAAAAATTGAATGAATTTTCTATGTCTATAGGCGAAAAGAAAAATTTTTTCGCGTTTTGTCAAATATTTTTGATGGGATGGTCTCAGGTAGCCCAATTATGAATATAGTAGCTGAAAACAGCGTCAAATTACCTCACCGGGAAGCAAAGTTATATAGATTCTATGCAAACTTGGTTTGCTTAGGTAGAATTTGATGGCTACGAATTGTATAGAACAAAGAAAAATTTTAGGTATCTAAGTGGCTATATACGCTAGACGGACGGGCGAGGTGTCGAAAGACGCGTCTCCGCGCGAGCTAGCCAACTACGGTGTCACTGAAAATTATACTGAACAAAAATTTTGATTTTCCAATGAAAAACGTGAATTTTTACCGAAAATTTAACCAAAACCAGGACTACTGTCTACCCCACAAGACTCGGACTCGCGCAACGCGCACCGGAATGCAGGTAAGGCAGGTAAGTATCTATTGAAACTAATTTAAGCAAGTTTTAATGGAAGAATTTTGATTTAAAAATAAAAATGTGTTTCTAGTACAAAAATTGAATGAATTTTCTATGTCTATAGGCGAAAAGAAAAATTTTTTCGCGTTTTGTCAAATATTTTTGATGGGATGGTCTCAGGTAGCCCAATTATGAATATAGTAGCTGAAAACAGCGTCAAATTACCTCACCGGGAAGCAAAGTTATATAGATTCTATGCAAACTTGGTTTGCTTAGGTAGAATTTGATGGCTACGAATTGTATAGAACAAAGAAAAATTTTAGGTATCTAAGTGGCTATATACGCTAGACGGACGGGCGAGGTGTCGAAAGACGCGTCTCCGCGCGAGCTAGCCAACTACGGTGTCACTGAAAATTATACTGAACAAAAATTTTGATTTTCCAATGAAAAACGTGAATTTTTACCGAAAATTTAACCAAAACCAGGACTACTGTCTACCCCACAAGACTCGGACTCGCGCAACGCGCACCGGAATGCAGGTAAGGCAGGTAAGTATCTATTGAAACTAATTTAAGCAAGTTTAATGGAAGAATTTTGATTTAAAAATAAAAATGTGTTTCTAGTACAAAAATTGAATGAATTTTCTATGTCTATAGGCGAAAAGAAAAATTTTTTCGCGTTTTGTCAAATATTTTTGATGGGATGGTCTCAGGTAGCCCAATTATGAATATAGTAGCTGAAAACAGCGTCAAATTACCTCACCGGGAAGCAAAGTTATATAGATTCTATGCAAACTTGGTTTGCTTAGGTAGAATTTGATGGCTACGAATTGTATAGAACAAAGAAAAATTTTAGGTATCTAAGTGGCTATATACGCTAGACGGACGGGCGAGGTGTCGAAAGACGCGTCTCCGCGCGAGCTAGCCAACTACGGTGTCACTGGAAATTATACTGAACAAAAATTTTGATTTTCCAATGAAAAACGTGAATTTTTACCGAAAATTTAACCAAAACCAGGACTACTGTCTACCCCACAAGACTCGGACTCGCGCAACGCGCACCGGAATGCAGGTAAGGCAGGTAAGTATCTATTGAAACTAATTTAAGCAAGTTTTAATGGAAGAATTTTGATTTAAAAATAAAAATGTGTTTCTAGTACAAAAATTGAATGAATTTTCTATGTCTATAGGCGAAAAGAAAAATTTTTTCGCGTTTTGTCAAATATTTTTGATGGGATGGTCTCAGGTAGCCCAATTATGAATATAGTAGCTGAAAACAGCGTCAAATTACCTCACCGGGAAGCAAAGTTATATAGATTCTATGCAAACTTGGTTTGCTTAGGTAGAATTTGATGGCTACGAATTGTATAGAACAAAGAAAAATTTTAGGTATCTAAGTGGCTATATACGCTAGACGGACGGGCGAGGTGTCGAAAGACGCGTCTCCGCGCGAGCTAGCCAACTACGGTGTCACTGAAAATTATACTGAACAAAAATTTTGATTTTCCAATGAAAAACGTGAATTTTTACCGAAAATTTAACCAAAACCAGGACTACTGTCTACCCCACAAGACTCGGACTCGCGCAACGCGCACCGGAATGCAGGTAAGGCAGGTAAGTATCTATTGAAACTAATTTAAGCAAGTTTTAATGGAAGAATTTTGATTTAAAAATAAAAATGTGTTTCTAGTACAAAATTGAATGAATTTTCTATGTCTATAGGCGAAAAGAAAAATTTTTTCGCGTTTTGTCAAATATTTTTGATGGGATGGTCTCAGGTAGCCCAATTATGAATATAGTAGCTGAAAACAGCGTCAAATTACCTCACCGGGAAGCAAAGTTATATAGATTCTATGCAAACTTGGTTTGCTTAGGTAGAATTTGATGGCTACGAATTGTATAGAACAAAGAAAAATTTTAGGTATCTAAGTGGCTATATACGCTAGACGGACGGGCGAGGTGTCGAAAGACGCGTCTCCGCGCGAGCTAGCCAACTACGGTGTCACTGAAAATTATACTGAACAAAAATTTTGATTTTCCAATGAAAAACGTGAATTTTTACCGAAAATTTAACCAAAACCAGGACTACTGTCTACCCCACAAGACTCGGACTCGCGCAACGCGCACCGGAATGCAGGTAAGGCAGGTAAGTATCTATTGAAACTAATTTAAGCAAGTTTTAATGGAAGAATTTTGATTTAAAAATAAAAATGTGTTTCTAGTACAAAAATTGAATGAATTTTCTATGTCTATAGGCGAAAAGAAAAATTTTTTCGCGTTTTGTCAAATATTTTTGATGGGATGGTCTCAGGTAGCCCAATTATGAATATAGTAGCTGAAAACAGCGTCAAATTACCTCACCGGGAAGCAAAGTTATATCG